>CM031868.1:13199057-13781112 GCA_018697195.1 Certhia americana | reverse complement strand
GCCGCCCCGGCGAGGGCCCTGGCCGGCGGTGGTGGTGCGGCGGTTGCCTGGCTGTTGGTTGGGGTGTCTAAAAATCGGGAGCGCCGGGGGGCTGCAGCCCGGCGGGCGCGGCAGCAGCGCGGCGCGGCCCGCCAGCCCCAGCCCCTCGGTGGCCAGCGAGAAGGAGAAGGACGAGCTGGAGCGGCTGCAGCGGGAGGAGGAGGAGAGGAAGAAGAAGCTGCAGCTCTACGTCTTCGTCATGCGCTGCATCGCCTACCCCTTCAACGCCAAGCAGCCCACCGACATGGCCCGCCGGCAGCAGAAGGTACCGGCCGTGCACTGCCCTGCCCTGCCCGCCTCTGCCCTGCCGGCCAGGCCCTGCCTCTCCTCTCCATCACCCACCTCTGGCTGCTCCCTGCCTGCCCCTGCCATCCACCCACCCGCCTGTCCCCTCCTTACCTACCTGCTGTTGACTTACCCCTCTGCACGCTCCTCTAGATACCCCTGTGCCTGCTTCCCTGCCCATTCCTCGCCTCTCCTGCTGCTCCCCAGGCCTGCAGCTCCCCGGGCGCCCCAAGGGCACTGCCGGCACAGGGCACCTTGGGCCCACGTGGTGCGGTTTGCTGGCAGCAGCCCTGTCCCGGGGCTCGGGGGAGTCCCCTGACCCTTGTCACCCTCCCTGCTGCTCCCCGACATGGTCTCCCACACACAGACGGCGCGGTGACATACATCGTTGCTTCTAGTTACGCAACATCGGGATTCGGGAAGTTTGGGATGTTGGCCGTCTAAAGGTTGTCAAAAGGAGAGAATCGGGTTACATTGCTGGAAAACGCCAGGCACGTGCTGTTGCCTCCTGCAAAGGGACTCCACAACTCCATGCTTACTGCAAAGTTTGCTTAACTTGGAGTGCTGGCACTGACTTGGGGTGTTGCTGAGTCTCATTTCAACTTCTTGCAAGCGCTTATGTTTGGCGAGCTCCCCAAGACGAGCTTCCCGGCAAAATGCATCAGCAGAGGTTTGCGATGAAGTCTGTGACACAGTCCTGACTCGTCCCCAGTGTGTCACCACAGCAGGGCTGCGTGCTGCTCCAGGCAGAGGCTGGGCAGGAGTGCTTCACCTGGGCTCCCCATCTCCAGGAGCTGTCCGGGAGCTGGTTTCTCCTTTGAGGCACAAGCTCAAGGGTCAGGGCAGAAATTAAGTTTCTTCTGGATCTGGACACGGGCATCTTTCAGTCAAATGCAGCCAACTTTTTCCCTGTGGCAGCCAGAGTTAGGTCTGTGGTGTAATGTAGCTCTCTGAAACAGCTGGCTCTTTTTTTGTCACCGTTTTCGGCTGAGTTTCTTAGACTGCAGTTTTAGCCTTGATACTGTTCTGTGTTCACAAATGACCTTTACAATTCAGGCAGACTCCTGGATGTATTGATGCAAACGACATTTAGTGCTGCTACACCACAGGACTATTATTAGTCATTGCAACATACGGAGGTAGGAAAGTGTATCCGTACTGTATCATGTAGTTTAAAGGCAATATAGGACAATCTGTTGCTGGAAGGTTGAATGATCTGCTTTTGTTTGCTGAGCAAAGTACATAGCTGAAATTATAGCCAGGTTTGGAGTTTCTTTTATCTGTTCTTTTTGCCTACAATGCTTTTCAACAGATTGTGAATTTCCAAAGTCGTTTTGGCTTTTGTTTCCCCCTGCGACTTGTTAGTGTTAGAGAAAGATGATGAAACTTACGTTATTGTTAGTTTCACTGAAATAAACCCAAGTAAGTCCTGCAACTGTTTCTCACTAAAAGTGAACTGAAATTGACAGGCAGTTTATCCAAAGGAGCATGCAGCATCTTAGCAGTTCAGAGAAGAGTGGCTGGGAAGGACAGTTTATAGTTCCTGAAATCAAAACAGTGCACTGTGAAAGGACAAGAGAAAGGAAAGGAGAAGGTGGGGAATCGAGTGCAGGTGAAACAAAGAAATGCGGAGTAATGAGAAAAATTACAAAATGGCAGCAATGCTCAAGGGTATGTGGAAGTTACATAGGATCTTGGGAGGAAATAATCCGTTCTCTGTGAAATGAAGAACATAGGGAAACATTTCTGGCTTATTAACGTAGCTAAAATAGGTGTGTCTTGGGGGCTGACTCTCCCCTCAAACTTAGCAATGAAATGGAATTGGGAAAGCTAAATTTACCATGATAACACATACCAAATTGAGTTCATCTTATAAAACGTGAATTAATTCTGGGTTTTTTTGTCTTCTCTACGTCACTATATATGCTGAGAGTAGATATTTGCCCTTTTTTCATAGCCACGATTCCTGTTGAAGTTAGTTAAAGGACTGCCAGAGCCCAGAGTTTGTTGATGAACATTGTGTGTTCCTCTGCTTTGCTTTCCTCACGCACCCCTCTGGAAAGTGCATCCTTTCCTCTCTGGCTGGAGGAGGACCAGAGGGTGAAGTGCAGGACTATATTGGTTGGGTCTTCAGTAATGATGAAAGTATCAGGTGCTCAAGACTCACCAGAGTGGAACAAATGTGTTTTTATTAGGGGAAAGGTGAGAGAAAACTGGATTTTGGTCCTGCTCTAAAGGTGGCTTTGGGTCAGTTTGCTCATTGGCAGAGGAGGGATAAACTGCTTCCTTTCCCATGTGCCATTTGCCTCTCCATCCTCACAGTCTGCAGTTTGCCAGGGCATTGTCTCATCCTTGAAGTAACAGGGAGCAGAAGATCCTCAAGCATTGTCGTGTGCAGTCTCCAGGCTGGTGTACAGCTCCACGCTCCCTCCTTTCCCAGTGGTGCTGAGCAGAGAGGCTGCAGAGGGAGCTGCTTGATCCACTGCCCATGAGGGCCCCTGGAGATGCCAGGGCCTGAACCTGCCCATCTGCCCACTGCAGCCACTGCCCATGGACAGGGCATCTGGGAGCCCCACTGGGGCCCTGCCCAGGTGAGGGGACCTGGCTTCACACCAGGCTGCTCAGACCCCACACCCATGTCAGGGAGGTGCCACCACTGAGGTGGGGACCTGTCCCCAGCCCTGCTCAGCAAGTTCAGCCCAGTGCTGGCAGGAGAAGGATGAGGTTTGGGTTCACCTGACTCACAGCTCTCCCCTGTAGAACAGGAGATATTGTGACCCCGAGCACAGCCCAGGCAGGTGACCATGGCTTTGCAGTGAGGTTGTGAAGCTGTTGCCCTGCAGAGTGGTTTCCTGGCTGGGTTGTCTGATAACAGCCAGTCCATCCCCACCACAAGTGAGGACCACAGCTGAGATGGGCTGTTGCAGTCAGCCCCTGCCAGGCTCCCAGAGCCAGGGCAGCTTCTAATAGCTTCACCTTCTTTGGAATTTTCTCAGATAAGAAAGCGTTGTTTTTGTTGTGGCCGCAGCACTGAAGTTCTTGCCTGGGCTGTAGATCCCTGCGGTACCTGCCCTGAGGTGTGTAATCCTCCCTCCTTGATCCTGCAGTGCTGCTGTGTCAGAGCTGGCTGGTGCCCTGGGGGCTGCGTGTTCAGGTGCTGTGAATGCACCAGCACAGCAGGCACCAGTTGTGTACCCACACACGCATGTGTAGTGCTTCAGAGCTGGAAGGTGCAGCCTGGTGTTCTGCAGCACCCATGAACCACCCTGGAATAAAGGGAACTGTGTAGTTAAGGTGCTGTTGTGCCACAAAGGTAATTACCTGCTGTTTGATAAATTAGAATGTACATGAGAGTGAAGAGAGCAGCGGAAAAGTGTGAATGGATGGTGTAGCTGGGTATTTACTGCATGTGGGCATGACAGCACAGCTTGGTTACACCAGCAGCAAACTGTGTTTCACATTTCCAGATGAATTGAAGCAGATGCCACTCAGAACTGGTATTATCCTGACACCCAGAAATTTCAGCAACAGAGGAAAAACTGTTTTTTAGATCAGTGTCTAAAACAGGTCTACACCTCTCCTTTGGGTTTATTTTGATGTTTATGGGGTAAGGCTCCACTTATAAATGAGTAATTACACATCTATGATGTCTACCTGTAAGTTCTTTTATTTACATCTCACTAGCAGTATTTCCTAAGGGAAAAGAAAAAAGTCTTATTAGATACCTGCCTTTGCTGTCGTACTTCCCACATAGGTTTCTTTTTTAAGCCACAATTGAATTCCAGGCATATTTGAGATGCAGACAGTGGTCTGCAAGATATTCATCCCTGTAAAACTTGGTTAAAACAGGGAGTTTTCATTTTTATCTCCTACCCCAGATGAGGGGAAGGTGCAGTGTGTGGGCAGCCCTTACTAGACACTGGGGAATCTGAGCAAGAGACTTACTGAATGTGGAGGAAAAACTCCCATCAGAGCTTACAATATTGCTGGACATGGGAGGCTCCAGCCTCATGATGCAGTTCAGGAGGAAAGTGGCTTTGCCAACTCCATGGCTCTCAGAACAACGTGTTTTATTACTGCAGATGGCACTGAGCTTGGTATTTGCTTGCCCAGGATGTGTGTGGTCTTTTCTCTAGCTCATGCTGATTTGTTGGAAATAAAGTTGAGACAACCAGGCGTGCTTAGTGCCTCTTCCCACTTGATCCCAACTGTCTGAATCCTTTGGGAAGAGAGCTCAGCTGGCAGCCTAGGGATGTTGGACAAGGTGTGTGTCTATAGTGATGCAAACCAAACATCCTTGGATGTGGGTTGTAGCTCTTGCTAAATACCTCCACAGCACAACCCTGGAATTGGTGTTTGCTCCTTCAAAATAGCATAAACTGAAAACACTTGTTGGGAAAGGGGCAGCAGGAAGAACTTTTTAGGAGATAAAATGTGACGAGCAGGTCAGACGTTGCAGTCTTGATTGCCACTGCCTGTTTTCCTTTCTACAGAACAAGGCAGGCAGGAGAGTAAATCAGTTCCCAGTGGGATAAATGTGGGATGAAAAAAGTTCCAGATTTGTTGCAGATTACCAGGGCTACTCCTAGGAGAAGTGGCTCATGATTTGGGTCCCTGTGTAAGCCTGTGGGATGACGTCAGGTGCATTAGCAAAATTCTCAGTCAAATTCAGCAAAGAGCTTAAGCTTGTGCTTTGCTGAATGGTGATTGATTTAAGCACAGTACTTAATGCAGAACAGGTGTGAGGGGTCAGAGAATGTTAAATTGGTTACAATGCATCTTAAAATACCAAATTTCTGCTATTTCAGCAGGCACAGGGATGCTACAACAGTTAGGACATAGTAAAGCTAGTGCAGCCTTCCAAATAACCACATGCTTCTTCCTTGTCGTTGGATTGTTACTCTCGGCCATACTTACAGAAGTTCTCTCATAAAATCACAACATGTTGTTCTTCTGGGACAGACCCTGAACTCAGGTGGTGTTGGGACTTGTTTTAGCAGCTTTCTGCTGTAGGAATTTATTTTTGTGGTCAGATTCTGCTCTGCTGAATCTTCTCCAAGAAGCCCTTGGAGATTTTTGGTTTTCTCAGCTCTGCAGGGCAGGAGAGGTAAAGATGATGCTCTGCTTGTTTTCTGTCTGTCCCTCAGTTGCTGTCTAATGCTATTTAAGAAGTACATGCAAGGTCCAGGCAGCTCTGAAGCATGAGCATGGGCACCTCTGTAGCTGCAGCAAAGCTTGCAGGATATTAGTGCTGTGCCTATACAAACCTGGAGGAGTAGTTAGAAGCTGGCTTCACCACTCAGATAGATGGCTCAATGTGGGCACAGTCACTTCTAGTATCAAATGAGAGCTGTATGTGTGGCTGGGCTCTTGGCTGGGGCTGTCCCCAGCTCTGTGCCAACCCTGAAGTGCAGGTGAGCCTGCTTACAGAGTATCACCATGGCAAGTAAGGTCTGGCACATCTGAGATGCTGTGCTGCTCAGCAGTGTGTAGTGCAGAATGTGATTACTGTGCTCAAATTGTCTGGAATCTGCAGAAGATGGTTGTTTTCAGTTAAAACACTTACCATTTATTTTGCCTGTGCCTTATCTTAATTTAATTCTAGGAGATATTAAATATTTGTCATACTTTGGCTATTTATATGCTTGCAGTTTATTGGATTGTGAAGTGGGTAATTAAATAGGCTGTGAGCTTGGTCTTTGGCTGTTGTAAAACTTTGCAGTTCCTGATCCATCGCCTGACATTTCAATTATTGTGGGTGGCACCTCTTGGGCCAGAGATGTTATGAACTAAGAGTGGAGAAGACTTATCAGATCATGCAGCTCCAAGCCCTGCTACAGCCCGTCGTTTCAAAAGGTGTAATTTATGGTCTTGCTTTGCATAGTCTAGACACTCTCCCTGAAGCACTTTGCCTCTTGCACAACTTGTAATTCTTTCTGCTGAATGTTGAGTCACTTGTTCTCCATTTACCTATGTGGAAAGTGGTCAGCAAGTCATTCCCCTGTGCAATTTTTTGTTAGCTGGAGAAATATTTAATTTGTTTTTAGCTTATTTAGCAGTAGCAGCCCAGCCATCTCAACTCTGCTACTAGCAGTGTGTGTATACAAACCCCAGAACTACTGCCAGTGCTGTAGTCCAGAGTGGTACAAGGTAAACATCCTATTTCTATTTCATTATGTAAACTTGATCAGTATGTTAAGACCAATCAATACAGTATGATCAATAAAGCTGTTGCTTGGAGGGTGTTGATGTGAGTCCAGCTAGTGGCTTCAGCAGTGCCAGGTTTTCACCCACAAAATGATCTCTAGAAATCCCATATTTTGGTGTGTCTTTGAGAATCAAGACTAATTAAAACAGTAGAGTTCCCTTAAAACAGCAGACAAAGGGACTTTCCCTGGTGGTGAGCAGCTCTTCTCCATTTGTCACCCAGGAGGGTGGGTGGGATTTGATGGATGGCCCCTCAAAGGTCTTCCCTTTCTAGAAATAGAACAGAGTGAGGTCCAAAGGAAGGTGCCACCTCCCTGCCCAGCTCTTTCAGAGCATGGTGCAGGCATGGCAGGACAATCAGAATTGTCTCCTCACCTTGGATGTTCCTTATGCTGGCACCACCAGCTCCCAGTGGGTCAAAGCTGGGCTACCCTTCTTGAGGGTGCTCCAAGGTCCAGCTGCCTCTTCATGAGGGTGGGAGAGGGGAGATGTGAGAGATTAAACGTTCCTGGGGATTTCCCCTGTGTCATTACCTTGTAAGTACTGTCAAAAATAAACAGAGCATCCTAGCCTGGAACTTGCTTAGGAAAAAATTATTTGTGGGTACAGGATATTTGGGTTGCTTCAAACAAGTTTTTCTCTGAATTGTGTGGACTTCATTCTTAAAACAGGACATAAAGTACAGTCACTGGGTGTTTGATGTTAACCTTTTAAAATTGTTGTTTGAAAAGGTGCTTTTAGTGATAATATTTGGTATTGTTTGTCTGTGATTCAGGCTGATAAAGTCAGACATTTTCTAGAATTTAAACACCTGAGTCAAAGTGTCTTGCAAATATTTATTCAGCTTGGGGTAAGTGATGCTGTGTTTGTAGTTGTCATAGTTCAAAACCTGTCTGTCTACTTCACAGTAAGGTTGGGAGCTTGCACTTTTAGTAGTGTCAGGTATATAGTGACCCTCTTGGGTGTCTCCCCATACCTAAATGTTAATATTTGATGAAGAAACTTAATGAAATCTGGATTTACTCATGTTTTTCTGGGTGGATGTTTTAGTGACGGTGCTGTGGTGTTTATCTTTGGGGATTGGCAGTGCAATGTGCAGCTCTTGAAAGAACCCCATTGACTTTGGTAGGACTTTGGGCTGATGCCACATTGCATTTGTGTGCACAAATCCCTGACAAACAGGGCTGATGGTCCAGCACTGGCCTTTTGTCATCTTCTGTGCTAAATTAGGGTGACATTCACAGAAGGGCAGGATGCTTTTAGACTTTCTAAAATGAAGAGTCTTCAAATCTAGCTTTGTCTGTAGACCCTCTGCAGATCACCTTCTGGGTGGGATTTAGAGCCACACTTGATTTAGGATTAGCATTTTATGAACTGGATCTGATCCTGTACAAGCATTGAGCAGAGTGACCCTATCCCTGAAAGTCTTATCACTTACTGTATGTCTTCAGCCAGGTGAAGAATTTTTGGAGAAAAAAATTCAATAAACATTTTGGCAGTGGAAAATAGGTACTTGTTTAGGGTGTTGTCGTTGGCTGATGCACTTCTGCAGGAGAAAGACGTCTTGTATCCAGAGCTACAGCACTGTGGCGTGCACAGGCTCAGCTCGATTTCTTGGAACAGGGATAAAAGGGAGTGGTTTGGCTCCCAATTGCCCGTCTGACACAGGGAAGGACAGTAATAGGGGGGAAAGGCTGTTTTCCAGGCACACACCTTGAGGAGCTACATGAAGCTATTTGTTAAGGATTGTCTTGTTGAAACGGTTTCACAGGTTGCCTTGTAAAGAGCAGTGTCTGCTCTAGCATTTGAATTTGATATCTAGCATTTGCATTTGATCCTGCTAACCCATGAGCTGGAGGGGATGGCAGTGGGAGTTTGCAGATTCTGTAAGTTTGTAGCAGCCACTGATGTCTGTTAGTGGCAGGGTGTGCTTTCAGTCCATGAGGTTTGTGGGGCTGTTTGACTCCTGTAGGACACCATTCTCCTTTTTCTCGGGGATTTGTTAAGTTACCAAGGCACATGATGCTGTTTTCATTGCCCTGAGATACAGAAGGCTTCAATCCTGTTGAAGGTTTTTACCACTTTTAGCACCCCAACATGTGACCACAACCCGCAAGTTTTTCCCCATCTCCACATCACAGGGGAGCAGCCCCAGGCTTTCCTTGTAGCCTCTCAGAGAGGGACAGTGATTTGCTTTTGTTGGTAGGGACGTGGGTATGTGCATGAGGATCATTTCAGTGCCTGGAGTGTCGCAGCTGACATAAACTCTGGTTGGCACTGGAGAGGACAAGGTGCCTGGCTGGTGGCATCCTGGTGAGATAAAGGGACTTGGCTGTCAGAGAGAAAATAGATCCATACTCCTAAATACAGCTCTGTGCTCGCTGATGTTGGTTCTACAAGAAGGTACCCACTGATCTGATTTCCAGCTGGAGCATTGCTTGGAAACAAACTCTTATTCCAAGGAGTGATTTGGGGAAGCCCTGTCCTGCCAGTTGACCAAGTGAACCTAAATACTGCAAGGACACTTTGGGCAGAAATTTCTGGGCTTGCTCTAGCCAGACTTATATGTGGCTGGTGCAAGTGGCTGTGAAAGGGAGAAGCTGCTCCATGAACAGCCAGCTAGATGCAACCTGTGTTCCACTCAGCACTCCCCTCAGGTGTCCCTGTCCCTGTCTGATGGGCGTGGGCTGGGAGGGAAGGAGCATTCAGGTGTTATGTTTTAGGTGCAGAAAATACTGGATGATTTGGGAACAATTAGTTGCAGCCATCCAGAAGTTCTGTCAGACTGCTGCTGATGCTGCCATGGGCTGTAGTTTTTGCAAGGAGGTGGTTTCACGTTGCCTGATGTGTTGTTGCAGGGGTCGGCTCCTCCCACACCTTGGCAGCTGGAAGGTGATGTGGGTATCACATAAGCAGAACATCAAGCAAAAGAAAATTTTCTTCTAGGATGCCAAATGCCTTTTCCTAATTCAGCAAGAGGGCACAAATACTTTGCATGTTGCATGTGACGAGTTTGCTTTTATTGTCTCCACCACTCGACTTTCTTCCTTCCTTGCAGCAGACTGTTCCCATTCTTCTTGCAATCAGAGATGACAGACTCAACTCTGCCTTGGGATGAAGATAATGGGGTGGTGATGCAGCAGGAGCCAACTGCCTTGCTACCTGCGTGGTGACAGAGCAAGGAGGAAGGAAGGCTACAGCCAGCACATCTTCAGCCAGGGGCGAGGCTGCATGCCCTGAGAGTGGTACATGCTGCAAAAACCAGCGCTGTGCCTCCCACCCTGGCTCTGCAGATACCCTCTGCCAGTGAGACCTCTAGGCAGAAGCCATCTGCTACTGTTACCTGGGGATGTTCTGAGCTGCATGGGGTTGGTTTTTGGTGCATAGCAAAGAGCTAGCTGGAGCTAGGGCTGCAGAGACTTTGTATGTGCTCAGTCATTTGTGAGAGCAGAGCAGCTCCCAAACATGAACTGATGCCGATGCTCTGGGATGGGAAAGAACCATCCCAGAGAGCTGGGAAGGGCATGAGTCCCAGCTAAGGGAGTTTGGAGTTAGGAGGTTTCAGCTTTGCTCCCTCCCTTTATCAGGTGTTTGATGCTTTAATCTGCAAACTTTCCTCCTCTGGAAGGGTATCTGTGAACGAGCTGGGGCAGGGAGGAGGGATTGCTGGCAGATCTCAAGTGTGGCTGTTGTTTTCCTTTTCCATCTCCCATTTGCTCTGCATCAGGTACACCCAGGGCTATGCAGAGATGATGGGGAATAAATAGTACTCTTACTAGCCTCTAGCTGTCTCAAGAGAGAGCTGGTGTCCTCAAAAGACTTGAACTGATCATGCAGTGGTGGATTATGTTGGCCAAGGCTCTGCCTGATATGATTTCTGCTTGTTTATGGGCTCTTGGACTTCGGTGGTACCTTCTGCTCTGAAAGATGTTGGTTATAATTCTGCAAAGACCCTACCCCTGCATTCAGCTGTGATCTTGTGGGTTCTATCTACTCCAAGGGCTACTTCTTTCCCAGAATCTCTCATGACACATTCCCACACAGCCTGAGCCACATGCCCAGCAGGGAGAGTGGCAGTTGGTGTACTTGTTCCAGCCTAAGTGGTGTCAGGAGGGAAGACTGGGCAGGGAATGGCATCAATGGCCTGTTTTTAAACAGCAAGCTGGCTGTGAGCCTTCAGGGCTGAGCCATGGGCATCCCCTCGAGGGTTACAGCAGCCTGGGGAGGGGGTTATGAGCAGAGCAGAGTGGTGGAGCATGCCTGAGGCAAGGGTAGGGAACAGAAGCAAATGCCAGTGGCATGATGGAGGAAGTGAATTTGACACTTGATTTACACTTCAAAACTTCTGATTTTGCTTGGTTTTGAGTGCTGTTACAAGTGCATGTGCATGTGCAAAGGTTATGAACTGGGCAGATGGGGTCTCCATGGGCACTGTTAGATTTTTCCATCAATAGTGAAAGCCACTGAAGTGTCTGGACTCCTGTACCATACACATTGCTGGCTGGTATAAAATGGATGTTTCCTTCTAAGGATGCATTGCATCCCTGCTGCTGGACTTTTATTTGGAGTTCCTCAAACTATGACCTCTGAAGCTTCTGTGGCAAAGCTTCTGCTTGGTACATATTTCATGCAGCAGGATGTGACTGAAAAATTCTTCCTGTAATTTCATCTCTCTGTAAATTCCCTTCTCTCAGCTTCTGTTGCATGCCAAAATATTCCTTTGCACAGAAGTCACCCCAAAAGTGAATCAGATCCTGCTGAGCAGGACAGTCTTCCTACCACCTATTTATAGTGCATGCAATTACCCTCCATGCATCTTGGAATTCTAATTGCCTTTTTATTGCTGTTTGTAGAGTGTTAAAGGTTTTTGAATGCTCATGTCTTGTGTTCTCATTAGCTCTATTTATTCCTCCTTTGGCTCCCTTCCTCAACCTCATCAAATTTAGCATCTTCATGCCTCCAGGGCCTTGGACAGCTCTTCCACTTCTGACTTCTCCCATGTCCTCGCTTGTGTTGTTGCTCCAGATGCTTTGAGTCCCCCAGTCTCGGTCTGACGTGCCCTTGGGACCTGTCTCCTGGAAGGGGCTCTGTGCCTGCTGTGATACCCTGCCAGTGATCCCTTTGCTGGGCAGGGTGGCTCAGGGAAGGTCCCTCAGTGTCTCTAAGGCAGCTGTCTTGCATTAGACAGGGCTGTTTAGTGTGGTGAGGCTGCCCACACAGTTAGGGGCAAGTACATGATTTCCAAATAGGGAGCAATGGTCAAGAGTCTGGGGAGCAGCTGATAATAGGGACTGGGAGTTGATAAGCCATGTGGGAGGCAGGTGCTGCAGCCTGGGGTCCCCTGCATGGGTTTGTTTTGCCAGGGTGGCCCCAGAGCTGCTGTGTCACCAGTGGTCCCCTTGTGACAAGGCCCTTCTGTAAAGCCACAGTCTCTTGGGCCGGGGGCACATACAACTGATATAACTGAGATTGCTTTTTTTAGAGTTTTACGTGTGTCCTGTAGCAGTTTTCACCTGATGAGCTTGTACAGCACCTGGCACTCTGGTGGGTCACTGGGGACAAGCAGCAGCCTGTGTTTGTCTTGTATAGTTTCTTGAGTGCAAAGTCCTTTACAATGTTGTTTGCTTTATGTTTTAGCCTTGTTGTGTTGCATTTCCATAGCTCAGATTAATTTAATTATCCCCTGAGGTGCTTGCTTGCTCACAGTTGTCCAGGACTTTATTGCCCTCCTCTTGTGTATCGAGGAGCCCACACAAATCTGAATCATCAGTAAATGTAATCACGGTGTTTGATGTTTGTTCTTCCAAGTCAATGATGTATACAGTGAATGAAACTGGTCTTAATACCCATCTGTGCCTCCCCTTTCAGCACTTCCTATGTTCTAACATGCTTATTTGCTGTGTACAGCCCTGCTACTCAGTCCTACCAGCATTCGTATTGACCAGAGGAATTAATGTTTTATATAAAACTGTATCAAAAGCCTTGTCACCCTGTAGGTAATTTATGGCCAGAGCTTGCCATCAGCAACTTTAGCATGTCTGCTAAGCACGTTGCCTGCTCAGGGAGGGCTGAGCTGAGTAGCCTGCAGTGCTCTGTGGGTTGGGCAGAGGATGGGCTCCATGGTGCCAGCCAGCACCCAGCGTCCCTGCCTGCGGCTGATCTCAGCCTCTGACATGGTGGCTCTTGTGACATGGGCTGTGCAGCGTTACTCCAGGCTGGCATCCTCATCTGTGGGCTCTGGCTGAGCATGAGGGTTCATTAGTCCACAAGAAAATTATTGAACTGAAACAGCCTGGAGCTCCTTGGTCTCAGTGGGAGTTTGCTGTTTCAGGTTCCTTGTGGAAGGTGAAAGCAAAGGCAGACCTTGGCAGTTTGGGCACTGACTGGGGACTTGAGTTTGGGCCAGGTTACAGGCTCAGCTCTTTGCTCACTTCTTCATGTGATGCCTTAAGTTTTAGCTTTTGTATTTTTAGATTCTGTGCTGTTTTAATGGGTAATTTTGGGTTTCACACTAAGTGCTACTAAGCTCTCTTCGCAGAGTAGATAGACAAAACAGTTCCTTTTCTAGCTTGGTACCAAGGACAACCGATACAACTTTCAGGTCCAAGAACAAAAACAATGGTGAAGTGAGAAGAAACAAGGAGGATGGAGCTTCATAACCTGAAGCTGTGGTTGGACAATTGACTCTTACATGCTAATGGACCAGAGCTTATAAAATTGTGAGACCTTGTGATCGGTTGTCCATTCTGTGACCACTTTGGGACATCTTGGGAATAGTCCAGCTGGGCTCTTGTGCTGCCCAGGTGTACCCACTGAGGCCTTTCAATAACTATCTACTTTATGCTTATGCACTCTCTAGTCTCTGTTCCAGGTCACCCTCTAGAAGGCATCACACAGACTCAGACAATTATCCAGATCTTTCTCAAGCTGTCATCAATAAGAAGGTGGTGAAAATATTACTCCTTCCTCCACAGAGCACTGTTAGACAGTGAGAGCT
This sequence comes from Certhia americana, assembly GCA_018697195.1. Classification (NCBI taxonomy): domain Eukaryota; kingdom Metazoa; phylum Chordata; class Aves; order Passeriformes; family Certhiidae; genus Certhia; species Certhia americana. Next base: position 13,767,584 of record CM031868.1, on the reverse strand, counting down.
TGTGGAATGCTGAGTTAATTGCTTAGTGCAGGATGCATTTCTGGGGAAGCACTGGGGCTGGACCTGGTGGGAGCGGCCGTGCTGCAGCTCAGACTCACTCAGACACTGAGCACCAGGGGCTGTCCCTTCTGTGACTTGCTGTGTCCTCCAAGCAGCTTCTACAGCTGCTCCCTCTTAAAATAAGACAGTTAATAGTCTTGCATAATTCATGCTTACAAGTTGTACACATTTGATGATAGAAGGAGCCAATGTTCCATTTACACACATGGGGCTTCATATAGATCTTAACAGTTCTGTGCACCACAGCCATGCATCCTTTCCTGCTGTTTGCATTTGGGCAGGTGGGTAGCAGGCTGCCTGCTGTTTCCATAGGCAGGGCAGTGCCTGGCTTGCCTGCAGCCTGCTCCTCTGGCATTTCCTGAGCTTGTTGGGATGCTGCCCTCCTTCAGGAGGGAGAATTGCACTGTAATGCAGAAGCAGGACAGGAAAATCTTCATCGTCATTGCTCTCAAAACCCAAGTGCTGTGCAGAAGGAAGGCAGTCTGGAGTCCTGAGCCTAGTTTTGCATTTCTGGGAGTCTGTGGAGTGAGGCTCTGCTCCAGATGGGCTCTCTCGGGATGCATATGGATGTGCTCTGGCTGCCCTTGCTTGGGGCGCTCTCGGTGCAAAACGCGGCCTTCAGATGTTTGTGCTCTGGTGATGGCTCAGGCTTCAGGGACAACCAACTGTGACTAACAGGAGATGGGCATTTTAACTAGTGTAGCAGCTCAGCTGCCCTCTGTTAAAGCCCACACAGTCAGGAGAAGAGTAAAACCTCTGATTCTTTCCTCTCAGCCAAAGGCATAAGAGCCAGTGGCCAGCCAGAAGCAGCTGCCTTGCTGTTTGGTTGCTGCAGGTTTGGGAGGGAGTTACAGCTGCTCCAGTAGTGTGGCAAATCACCTCCATTTATCTTGTGGTGTTATGCCTCAATGATGTCAGAGGGTCTCTTTACATTGCATATATTTTCAGACTAAGCAAATCACAGTAGTTTTCCTATTAAAATTTAATGATGAAAGATGACACTTATAAGTGATTTCTTATCTTTTTTTCTTTAGCCAGTTGTTTCATTTGCTATATAACCCTTATGCTAATGGTAATAATCTTTCCTTGCTGTGACTCAGGGGAACAGATGTGCCTTTTGAATTTGTTTTTCTTTTACCTAGACAAAATCTTCATGGCAGTTTATTTGGTTTTTTTGTTTGTTTTGTTTTTTAGGTTTTTTTACAGCTCTGATTACTTGCTTTGCAATGCTGTGACCTATATTCAAGGTGAAACTTGTGATAAATACTTGCTTTGGGGAAGAGGAACAACTATGTTTTTTAGAAGATTAAGGCCTGTCAGGCAGCAATCCTCATTTCAATTAGACATCAAAGTGCAAATCATCCAGACATCAAAGTATGTCAAGGTGAGAGTAGAAAGGACTTTAATACATTCTGAGATTAAGTTGAAATCCTTGAGCACTTTAATTGTTCTTGGTTAGTTATGCTGTCTAGGAATGGTGTGGGGGTAAGTGACAGTTGTACAAGGAAGGCCTTGAAAGATATTTTTAGTCCCAGGACTTCAGGGGCTAGAAGAGGGATTTGCTCACCTGGATGCTTGGGAGATTTTGCTGTGTTTGAAAGGGTGAATGACAGAGCCTGGGCAGTAGGAAGACTGAAGTATTGTTTTAATTTCTCCTGGAAGACATTAGCTACCTTTTTATGAAATGTAAATTAATTTCCTACTCTTCATTCTCTTTTTCTTGTATCTCCCTCTCACTTCTCAAGTAAACATTAATGAAAAAATTGGGGGTGAGAACTAGCAAAAAAATGAACTTGTCCCTGTTGAAACCATGGGTACAAGGTTGTAGCTGTTTATGTAACAAATCTCACAGGATTCAAAAAATGTCCTTGGTGTCATCTTGTGCAATTTTACAGAGGTGTTTATGGAGTCACAGCACTACTTTGCACCGAAAATTGTAGCCATACACTGTAATTGTACATTGTGCACCTCTTTGTACCCAGTTTGAATGATCACACTTTGTAGATATGACATAGAAGCTTAATGAAAAACATAATAAAAATGCAAATTATACATCTATCTCATTTTTTTAAAAAAAATATTATGTTAGGATGTACACTCTGCACTAGAAAAACTTCTGTAGACAGAAAAAACTCTCTAAATGTCTGTGTTCTTGATAGCTGGGCCTTGTGTGAAGAACATTTGCAGCCACCTCACATCACCCTCTTCCCAAGGGAGCCAAGCAGCCAGTGAGTTCCCCCTGGCTGGCAGATCTCCCTGGGCCCCGTGGGGCTGGGGGTCTTGTTGCAAGGCAGATCTGGGCATTGCTCTTGGGAGTTGCTGGGCCTTGGTAACTCAGCAGAGGTGGGAAAGGCTACAAATAGGGAAGCAGAGGCAAAGAAACAATCTCCTGCATCATGTGGGCTATTGCTGAATCACTGTTTATGCTGTTTCTGTACCTGCTGACTTGATGCATGGAAATAGGATACCTCTATTTTTAGTTCTTACCTTGTGCATTCATGCACATGCACGCTGAAATTATACTTTTTGTGATGGGAGCAGTTTCTTGCCTACACAGAGAAAGTATTTTAGAACTGTGGCACAGTAATAATTCCCAGTTTTTTCCCTTCCTAAAATTATCTGCACGAGGAGAGAGTGGGGAAGAGCTGCTTGCTCTCTGTAGTAGTATGGGATGCTCCGAGTGCCTTGGAGATGCCACTGCAATCGATGCCATCCAGACACGGTCCTGCCCCACTGCCTTTCTGGCAGCAGAATTACAGCTGCCAACTTTTATTCCATACCCTGCTGACTTCCTTTACTCTCTCCTTTAGAGCTTATTTGATACCTAAATAGGATTTATCAACTATTGCAGCAGGATCGCAGTGTTTTGGTTTGTTGCTGTCAGTTTTTATTCTGTGATTAATTTTGCCCCTGTTGGTGCTAGTGGAGCAATATTGAGCTCTGTCAGCAGAGGAAGAGGTCCCAAGATGAAACCAGTACATTTGTGTTGGCAGGAGTTGTGTGTTGGCTGTTACCTACTGCTGCATTAATTGGGCTGTGAAAACAGGCACTACTTTTGAGGTAATTTACATATAAACTACCTATATGAGCTGGGATGTTGAGGTGAGGCAAAGCAGTGACTCGTCAGTAGCAAAAAATGACTGTTTTCATTGGGGACAAAATCTGGTTTATTTAGTTAATGCTGCAGGAAACCACTGGTTGCTGGCAGAACATTCCAGTGAAAACAAAGCTTCCTCGTTCTAGTGCGTTGGGATTGACAATGGCATTTTGGGAAGAGAAGAAATAAAAAGTGCTCTGCTTTTAAATGGCTCTGTCATTCATGCAGTGGCATCTTTGTGACACTGTCTGTCCTCAGCTGCTGCAGCTTCAGAAGCCGAGATTCCCCAGAGCTGATGAGGTGATTTGACTCAGTGATATTCTTTAGAAAATGCATTATTCCCTCCCTGATATCCTCCTGGTGCACGGGGTGCTGGTCCTTGCCACCAGAAAGCCTAGGAGTGAGTACTGCTGCTGCTGAAATGAGTAAAGTCGTGAATACAGTGACAGCAAACTGGTCCGAGTACTGTGTCCCATGTAAGAAATGTGACAAAAGGCTTGTCAGGATTCTGCCTTAAAATCCTGTGTCCAAACCCTTAATGCCATACTTGGCATCTATGAGGTTTTTCCAATTGCCCTCTTTGATTTGCTCTCAGGAGAAGGTAGCAAGAGAATAGCTGCTGCTCTTGAATACTGGGTGAAGTTTGGCATCAGCTGGGTGGGAATTGTGCCTTTGACCCGAAGGTCTCTGTAGCTTTGGTTTCTGGAAAGTCTGGATGCTAAACTGTCATCTCCCAGCAGGTCTCATGTCTTAAATCACTTGCAGCAGACGCTGTGGCAGCCTTACTTTCCTTAGCTAGCTTATTCAGAGCCTCAATATCCAGAAATTAGTGTTGCTTCCAAATTCAGATGCATTTCTTAAATAACCATTTACTGTGCTGTGAGAGTTTGGTCTGGCCAGCAAGAATGACTTAGTGATTTCTGGTACTCACTCTGGCCCAGCGATGCCTGATGTCTTTTGGGTCCTTTGCTGCCCTTTGTCATTACAGAGCCTTGGCACCCACTCCCAGGAGAGTATGGTGTCCTTGTGAAACCCTTTCTGGTCCAGTTTCTGTCCTTGTTCCAGGGATATCAGGAATGAAGCAGTCGCTAGCATCGCTGCAGAGTAATTTTCTGCCTCTGGAGCCACGCATAGAGCTGCAGCACATTCACTCCTCGCTGCACACACAGCCCCGGCTTCTTCCTGGTGTGAAAAGCCTGCAGAATTGTTTTAAAATGTCACAGCAGGAAAGAGCTTTATTTCCCATACTCCATCATTTGTCAGCCCAACTTGTGAGCTGTTTGCCAGAAGCACGAGTGCAGGTGTAAATTCATTGGCTTTACATGGACCTGTTTTCTGCGTGTTTGTGGCTGCCCTGTTGAGGAGCATCACCAGCCAGTGCTGGAAAACTGGCAAAAGAGGGAAGAAAAGGAAGAGGAGAGCTGAGGAGAGGTGGGAGGAAGGTGCTCATCTTTAAGCAGAAACACCAATTGCTTCTGCTTCACCTCTCTACAAAAAGACAGGGAGGACCTTTGGACTGTGCAAGGACACTTCCCCCAGTAGGTGGAAATAAGATAGATCAAAGGCTGCCCAAGAGTAGCTGTTTAGAAACAGATCCATGGTCCCTCTTGGTTTTGGGGGGAGAAACACTGAAGGTTTGGGTGCTTAATGTCCTTTTTTTCTGGACCTCAAACTGGTCTGCAAATATTTTCTCCCCAAAGATGTTTAAAGCTAAGCGTCACAAGGCTGAAATGGTGTGCAAGCAGCCCAGCTCTCCCTGAGGCTTCCATTTTCAGGATTATTCAGAGATTTGCAAATTAGAAAGGTGCTGAAACCAGTTGCCTTGAGCTTCAGTGGAAAAACATTTGATGATATGTGGCATCTTGCAGATTACTTTCCAGGCACCATCCCCTGTTGGTGGTACTTTTCCATCACTGATTCTGTCTGTGGCCAGAGCACTCTGCTTGGCTTATAGCCACTCTCTTTAAGGCACAGAGAAATCAGGGAAAGGGGAAGAGAGGCTGGGCACAACCTGTGTAGAGAAGGTGCTCCCAAATCAGCGCTGCCTGCCAGCTCTTTCTTCACTGTGCCCCGGGAGATGCCAGTGACTGTGCCAGGGATGCTCCTGTGCTCAGCGTGGGGCACGGGATGTCTCGTCAGACACTTGAGCAGACAGCTTGGAGGTCAGTGCCTCGTTAGAGCAAAGCCATGTGCCTGCCTTGCCTCTCTGCTCTCTAATTGCTGCCTCCGTGCTTCCTATTCTCATCCAGTAAGCATGCTGCCCAATAGTTAATTACTGCTCTGGTCTGAGTGCTGTATTATAGTCCATTCTGTCAATACTAATTGTTTTATAGAAATATGAAGTACCTCTTCCCCTTTCCTCCAAGGACTTTGAGATGCAATGTGGGCTTTAACGATATCATTCTCCCTCTGTCCACTGTGAGTAGGAAAGTATCTCCCATTTTCAGTGGGCACTTAGGGCTATCTGTTGGAGAGCCACGAGCACTCTGCTTTTGGGGTCTGTTCCTCTGCCTTTCCAAAAAAGCTCTTTCCTTGCCCTGGTACCTTTGGTGCTGTGTATTTATAGCTAATCAATTGCAACCCAAGATCAGAGCTATGATTTTCAATTGTCCTGATGAATCCAGGCAATGATTCCTTACATTGTTCCCTTCCTGGGTGGGGTTTCTTCTTGCTTTTCAACCTTTGGTTTAATAAATAGGTACAAAAGAATAAGTAACTTCAGCAGGGGTTTTCAGTGGGTGTCTACTGAGAGTGCACACAATAGTGTGTAATGATAGAACAAAAGGAAAATTTCCCCTTTCAGGAATGAAAATTGTCAGCTCTTGGCATTCAGTTGTATCTCTACATACTTGCACTGAATCAGGTGGTCAAGGTGGGCAACCACTGCTGATGGCTCTTTGAAGGGGGATTTATAATTTTGAATGTGTTTTTATTATTGCTCTGGAGTAAACGCCAAATAAACCCACATTCATTCATAATTAAAGAAAAGTAAATTTAAATGTGCCCCCCGTGTGTTGAGCTTCAGGTATGTTTGTAGTGACTAATGCTTTGGGGCTGTGCTCTGGTTCTCTTTACCTCACTGGAGGTTTTGCTGTTAGCTTTTAATCATGAGTGGCATTGTGCAGAGCAGGATGGATTCCCAGGTGAGCACCTGCGATCTGTGCTGTCATGCAGAGATGAAACAGGAGAGCAGGGGAGAGCTCTCTACCTGACTGTGGGAAATGCTCTGCCACTGCATGCTCCAGACCTGATCCTGACTGCTTTCTGTACCTACAACTTCCCACAGAAGCCTCAAGAATGAGACACAGGTATGCCTGAGGGTGCTAGTGTGTTTATAACAGAGATGGGGAGGATTTGTTGACAGAAGGATGGACGTCAGAGTCCTGTTCCTAGTGGGGTGTGGAGGATGAGAAGTGTTTAACCCTTCACTATGTGGCACCTTCTGCTCAGCATGTGCCTCTGTGTCACTCAGCACAGCTGCAGATGCACGTCCTAGTGCTCAGATCAGGGCTTCATCTGCTGTCAGCTGGTTACACCAAGCAAAGGGAGGATGGCTGGATGCAGGGGTTGATGGTATTCCTCTGTCTTCCCAGGGGATTCACAGAGCAGACCATACTTAGGCTTGCTTTTATACCTAATTAGAGTCACTTTCAGAAAACAGTGCAACTTTTGGTGCTGTCAGCATTTTTCAGTAGTGAACACGAGAGGGCAAGCAGCATGGAGGTGTTGCAGACCCACAGGGCTAGAAATACTCAGGCTGAGAGTATCAGCTGGGAGTGCTGATCCATGAGCTGAATGGGGCAGAATGACTGCTGGCTACTCCCACAGGCATGGCACAGTGCTGGACTGCTGGACATGTTCAGTGCATCATGTCAGGCTGAGGAATCCTTGAGAAGGTCTGAAACTGCTGTATGCAGGCTGAGATTACATGGCTGTCAGTGAAAGCTGTGAACTGGGAGGTGACACAGCTCTTTCTCTGGAGGAGAGTTTTTTTTGCATATTGTGTGGGATTTGTGGGATTTATAAACAAAACTTACTCCAATACAGACTGAATCTTTCCTGTATTCTATTAAAATAAGGGGGGACAGGAGGCAAAAATTAGCTTTTAGACTTAATCTCTGTCTTCTTCATCTGTATTGACCTCTAAGAGTGTTTGTGATCAGAGATTTGTTGTACAGGCTTGTAGTTCCTGTACAAGGACTTTCCATCTCAGCTGAGCACTCTCAGTGCTTTCTCTGCTGTTCTTCTCCGCAAACATTCAGTGAAGTTTGATGTGCTGCTGATGTCATCTGCAGGACATTCTGTTCTGGCTTTAAAATGCATCCCAATTTCAAATCTGCTCCATTGGGCTTAAGAAAGCCTGTGCTGGTGCCCTTGCTGTCACATCACCCAGGCTTGTGGACGCCTGCATGTTAACTGGTCTCTGAAAACAGTTTCCTGGTTCTTAGCAACAAATGTGATTATGGTTACGCTGGGGAATGGAAGCATGAGAAGCCACGTTGTTGCATTAAAGGTCAAGTTCAGTTGATTTTTAATCCTTTGACAGCAGCAGCCTCCTCTCTTTTATACCTGTGACTTCAATGTGTGTCTGCCAAGGCATAGGCAGGAGCTTAGAGACTGAGAACCAGGTAGGCCAGACTTTGCTTCTGGAACTTTTCTGGGGAAAAGAGGCAGTAACATCTTGAGTCTTAGTTGTTTTTTTAAGAAGACAGCCTGGCGCTGCTGTCTCTCAGTGGTACCCAACACTGCTGCTTTGTGCCTGCCATCAGTGGGAGCTGGGGAGCCCCAGCACTGTGTGCAGCTGGATTCTGGGTGGGAGTGATGGCCCTTGCTGGTGTGAGACCAGCACCTGGAAACCCACAGGCTCCAGTGGGAATGGGGCCAGTTTGCAGGCTATGCCTGCTTGAGGCCTGTGCTATGAGGATGTGTATTTTGGGAGGGTGTGGGATCCCATGTTCCTGGGTAAGTGAGCTCCCACACATGTACCCAGGGATATGCAGCAGCTCAGGATGTCACTGATGATGTTTGTCACCTTAATATTCATCTCCTGTGTTTGCAAAATCTTGGCGTGAGTTGCAGATTCTTCTGTTAGTATTTTGGGGCAATTTCCTTCAGAACCTGATTAAAATGCATGTGTTTTTCCTCATTTAAAAATATCATCTGTATCAAAAAGCTAATGATCACAATACCTGGCTTCCTTTTCCCCAACAAAGATGACAGCAGTGATATAAATCATTCTGTTGCTGATTGTAAAATTGCTACCTTCAGGCACGTCTTTATTTTAGGGTTGGATTTTTTGGCTGCCACAATTTACAAGAGAAAGACAGTTAGAAATTTTCTCCTTTTAATATGTAGTTTTCACAACTCTCAAGTCTCTTTATCATGTCAAACTGCTTTGGCTGCCAGGCTGGAAAAAGCAGATTAAAGTGCCTTTTTTTTTTCCAAGCCTGCAGCTGTGCATATGAGTATATGGTCGCTTTCCTGACGTAAGATAAAGTCATAACGATTTCCTGGTGGGCTTTTGCATTGCTCTGCTCTTGTGGTCTTTGCTGTAGTAGACAGTGAATATCCTTTCCTTGGGACTTTTTTCTTGTCTGATTTGAACCTCAGTTACCTTCCTGTGGTTCCTGGCGTGGTTGTTGTGGCAGCACAAACCTTCCTCACACTGAGGTGCAGCAGCTCCAACATGTGCAGAGTCCTGCTGAGAATTTGGATTTTAGTTGCTAGTTTTTAAAGTGAAATCTTAAAGGGATTTTAATTCAGCATCATATGGAAACACCAAGGATTGTTTGTTTTGTTGCTGGGTTAGTTTTTGGATGCTTTTATTTTAGGTGGGTTTTTTTCTTCCCACCTTTGTGGGGAGATGTAAATGCCTGTCTAGAGAAGTCAGGAGCAGCAGAGTCTATCTGAAATGCCACCTCCCAAACGACCAAGCTCCGTGCTTGGTGAATGACGACAGCAAACCTTATGAAGGGTATGGCTTGTATTTAATTCTGCGTTACAATCCCTTTAATCTAGGATTATATCCAGTTGTTTTCTTCATGCAGGGTGTATGCTGTCAGATAAAAGCCATAGCATCTGGGAGGAGAAACTTTGCTTCAAACAGGGGCTGAAAACCTTGAGCATCGGCAGGTGCTTTTATCAGAAGCATAAACCTATCTCACAAAAAAATGTCCAGGCAGGTGCAGGGGTTGACAGGACCCTCCAGCTCTGATAGATTAAGACCCTGGGAAGGCAACTGGTTGCAAATGAAACAGTAATTGCTTTCCCCTTACTGAATGAAATCTTCTCTGAGGCGATTACACAGATTAAAGCTTCCCACTGCAATGTACCAGAATAAATATAGCCTGTGCCTCTTGCGGGGGCTGCTGCAGAGCAGCATTGGCTGCAGGATGCCTCTTGCGAGGTATTGCAGGGCAGCTGGAGTGAAGGGGAGAAATCCTGTAAAAATAGGGCTATCTGAACATCTTCCTCTCTTAAAGGTGGATTGAGCATGCCCAGGTTGTTCCTGGTGACACTTGTCAGCTGGTCCCACAGGGGATGTGGGGACATGAGTTCCTGGGTCAGCTCCTCCTGTGCACCTGAATCCTTACTGGGACAGGGCTTTTTCTCCAGTATTCAATTTGGCTTCCTTTCTGTAACACATACTTTTAATTTCTTGTCGTGAATGTGAGTGGGAATGAGTTATTTTATTATTTTTCAGCAGATTTTTCCATACTTTGAGGAGTCTTGTCCTCAAAGCCTTTCCAAGGGAGCTCTTTCTTTCTTGCAGCCCTGCCCTGGGCTCACATTTGTTGCCTTGCTCCTGCCTTCCTTCTCCGGGGCTCCCTGGGTAGTCAGTGCCACCAGGGTGCCCTTTCCCTGCACTGTGTGAGTACTTAGTGCACCCCCAGCCATGCACTTTACATGTTAAACCATTATCCTAAATAACAGATGGATTTTACCAACCTGATAATTGGTAGTAGGTGCCACTTCGGTCAAAGTGCAAGGGAGAATTTGCCATGCTTACACAAAATCGTTTTCCTTGTTTATCACAGCATGATTTAACTACCAGGTGCTGTTAGTGGTGTTTGATTAGGTTGCATGCTATATAATTTCAAGTACAGTGTGTGTGGTAGTTGCATAACACAAATTGAAGTCTGAAATACAGGAGTCGTACATGTGAGAGTCGTAGAGATCCTTTTCCACTCTAATTAGCTTCTTTCCAGAAGGAAAAAAAAAAAAAACATCAAAAAATGCAGTTCACTTCAGTGTGTAGTAGAAGATGAAGCCTTGTGTGGGTTGGAGCAGTGCCACATGATGGAGCATCATTCTGGGTTGTACAGAGCTGTGTCTCTTCCCTGCAGCAGTGTGCTCCTGTGAAGAATCTGACTTTTCCTAAGGCGTTTGGCAAGCCTGAGGGGGGCAAGTGCAGGTATGGTGGGAGGGGTTGCTGTCTCTCTCCTCTGTGCCCTGCTTGTCCAGACCCTCTTGGCACAAGCTTGGGCTTCCCTTCCACAGCTCAGCATCAGTCCCTGTCCAAGGGGGACAGAGTTCTGTCCTTGGCACAGCCCTGTGAAGGGGACTGCTCCTGGCTCTCATGGCTTACCAAGTGAAATTATTCAAGAAATTATGAGTACCTCGGGGCTAGGCCTGGTAGAGTTTTCTGTTATTTTCATTTTGCACCAAGTGGTACAGGGAGGCCACGAGACTCAGGTTATCAGCACAAAAACAGGCCCTGGAGCTGACCTGGGTGCTAATGGGACAAGGCAGGTTCCTGGGTAGCACAGGCTTCTACAGAGGCATTTGCAACCAAAGGGATTTGAGTGAGCTGTGGGCAAGTACTCAGAAGTGCTTTGAATTGTGACAGTGACTGTGGCACCATCACCTCCTATCAAATGAACTACCAGGAAAGAAGTGTTTCTCTGGCCCAGGGCTAGTTAGTTTAATTAAAGGTCTGTTGCTCTTGCAGAATTTTTATGTAGTCTGCCAAGTTGGTTGCTTAAATGATGTAATGTTGTTATGCCTATTTTTCCTCGAGTCTAAATTTCTGTGGCATAAGTAACAGGATGAAATGATCTGCTGCTGTCTGTGGAGAGCTGATGAGAAACGAATGGTGGAGGTGGTGGGTAGGCACTTAGAACTGGCAGGGGATCTGCTGTGGCACCTGATGGTTTTGCTGCAAATTGTAAAGGCTGAGGCTGTGCCAGCGACTCACCTCGTGTTGCAAATTCGGGAGATGGCCACCACCAGCTCAGCACCTGCTTATTAAACTGTTCTGAAGAAAATAACCTTGACATCTACTTTATCCATTCTCAGGTGATTGTGATTTGTATCTGGCTTCTCTAATTAATAAAAATCTGGTTTTGTATCTTGGGGATGAATTTTCTCTAGGCCTTTGCTTATCCAAAAAATCTTCAATGACTTGAAGTAATGGTTGTAATGATGGTCTTTTCTCTCAGTCTGAACTTCTGGACCCTAATGGGGACCAAAACAACATCTTTAAATTTCAAGCCCCTGTTTTTCTATACATGCAGTTTTCTCATGGCCCACCTTTTGTATTTTGTTATATCATCGTCTGATCCCAAGCCCTTATTTTTCCAAACCTATACTTTCTCGTGAACTATCTTATGTTTCCACTGGGGATAGAAATGCTTTTCTGTGCCCCATCCCAAGGAGCTTGGTGGTTGTTGGTAGTAGCTGTACACAGAGTAGCTGCAAGAAATGCTGCAGTGGCCATCTGGTTCCTTCAAGCTTGCTGCTGGGGACTGTGACTGACTGCCACGTGGACACTGGAGTGGTGTTTGGCTTGTGCCATTGCTGGCACTTCACTGGCTGCTCCAATTCCAATATCCCATCCCAGCTGGGATCCAGCCCTTCTTTGGAGCCTGAGCCCTGACTCTTTTCTCATGCTCAGAACCATGATCATTTGCCTGGTACAGCTGTTGGGACTGACTTAATGCAGTTCTGTACTCATCAAGACTGGAGGGTTTTTGGACTCTTGGCTGCTTTTCTGTCAGTAGTTCCTATTAACACTAATGGAAATGACACTCTGGCATCAGCAGCTCAGCACCCCTGTGCTGTGCTCTGCTGTCTGACAGGAGTGGAATTGTGGAGGTAATTCCTTCTGCATCACACAGAGATTTTACTGCAAGGGGTCTTGCTGTCACTTCATAAGTGCTGTGCCAGCTTAATGTTCTGTTATTTTCTTTCTTGGGAAGAGCCTGTAAAGCTGAGGAGTGTGGTGGAGGTTAATGCTGGTTCTCAGTCACCAAGAATAAGGGAAGAAATGTTATTTTAAATTCCAGCCTTTGACACAGTGTTTCAGAGGCTTTCCCTGTGGCCCTGCATAACCAAAGGGTGCATTGCTCTCTTCAGTAGCAGCCCCTGAGCAGGAAGTGTGGCCTCTGTAACCCACCCAAATGTCAGCCTGTAGGCAAAGAGGATTTGTGCACAGCTTAGCAGAGGGCTCAGCTACCAGCCCCATTCAGAAATCTCCTTGGTCTCCCAAACAGGCTGATGGGTGCCTTGCTCTTACTGACTCATGTTGTGCAGGCTCATGGTTGCTCAAGATAAGCATCTTTATTTTATCATGTTCTTGCTGCTAGCCTGCAATGTGGCAAAGGCTTCTGTCTTTCTTTGTTGTTTTTTTTTCAGTTTTTTTCTGATGCTATCTTCAGTTTCTTTGCTTCTCAATTGTACCAGGAAGAATTGGGATTTGTTTTGCATGTTTAAAGCACATTTCTGTAAAAAATGTCTAAGGAATTAATCACAAAGCTCAAAAATAGTACATGGTTTGAAAAGAAATAGTCACAGTTCAAAAGATTAAAGGAAATAAGAATTTCTATTTGCCACCTAAATTTAAGGGGCGCTTTAGTGTATCCTGGGAGATAGCATCAGAGAGAAAAGAGATTGTAAAGACAGACATCAACCAAAAGGTTGGGACATGTGCCCAGCAGTTCTGCATTCAGGTTTGGGGAACTTTGCTCCTGATAAACTCTTGGGCTATTGGTCAGAGAAGGCGAAAGTATCTTCTCCAGGACTGGAGCTGATGGGCAGGGATGCTGAAGTTCTCAAGTGACTTCTGCTGCCAACTTCCCTGGCATTTTTTTCCCAATATTTCCTGTGGAGGAAGATTTTATTGCTGATTTTGTTTGCTACAGCATGCATAATGTCTGAGCCCACAGCCAGGGTTTCAGCTGGAACCTGCCAGCCTTCTCTGCTGTGTGGGTCAAGCCAAGTGCTGAAACCTGGCTGGAAATGACTTGGAGGTGGAACAAAGTTTCCCACCAGTTTGTTCTCATGTCAACGTGGGCAGGATACTTGCCCATTCAAGAAGCTATTGTGTGTAAAACTCTGAAGTTTGGAAACTGCAAACAAGTAGGGGCTGGATTGCAAAGTAATGTTGGCATTGCTGGAGAAAGCCCTGCCAGTGTGGAACCAAGGGGAATGGGTTTGTTTGTGCTGCTTTCTGGCATTTCCTCTTTGTGCACACCCCAGCCTGGCCCAGATTTCTGGACAAAACCTCCTTGGCCACAGCCTGGTTCCCTCTTCTTCGTGAGGTTTTGAGGCCAAAGGAGCTGCATGAGCCAGCACAGCTGGTACCTGGCATCAGCTGCCTTGACCTGCACATCCCTGCTCCCTGCCCATCTTCCAGTGTGCCCACTCCCTCATCCAGCTGCCAAGGAAGCTCACTGCTGATGTTCCAGAGGGCTGGGAAAGCATTTGTCTCTGAGACAACTGGCAATCAGGGCTGCCTGTTCTGGAGCAGGCTGTTGGCCCCCTCTGCAGTGTGTGTCATGCCAAGGGAGCAGCCATCGCTGGCCGTGCTGGTGCTGGCCCAGTAATCAGCACCAGGAGTGAAACTCCAAGCTCCTTTCATTCAAATATTTTGGGGCATTTTCAGGTAAGCGACTGGATTACCACATCCTCAGTTCTGCAGCTTTTATTTAAGCAATATTTAAGATTAATATTTTTCCTTCCAATTTCTGTGGGTACCAGTTGCCTCTAATTCTTCAGCGTAGGTTGAGGCTTCTAATAGGAATGTTTGAGTTAAAAAAAAAATAAATTAAAAAAGCAATCCATGCTGTGGGCTGAGGTGAGCTGAAGTCGCTGGGAATGTCTGTGCATGTACAGGGAAATGTGGAATCTGTTTTATGGGATCAGAATAACATGGAGTACTGTGGTCCAGCTGCCACCAAGCTCTGGGAACTGTCACCTGCACAGACCTGTTTCCAGAACATAGCCTGCTCCTCACACTTATTGGGAGAAGGAAAATGAGAGTAATGATTCAATGCATCGTGCTCATTTGGGGAGCTCATTTTCCCTTTTTTTGTGGTTTTGACTGTTATGGTTTCAGTGATCTCTTGCAGGGCTCCTAGAAGCATAAGGGAAGCTCCATGATAGAGAATGCTGTAGGCAAATGCTAGCACAGCTGCCTTTTATGAAGAATAATTTCATTTTGTCTTTTCCTCTTTCTGTATGCCCACGTGTTTTTCTGCTCCTACAAACACTCCTCTGAAATTATGTGCTTCAGTTCTGCGGTAGCTTTGCTGCTTTTTGTGGGGGTTTCAGCTTGAAGTCTTAATGTGTAGACAAACTCATTACCAGATGTAGCAACAGACAATTCTTCCCTCCTGCCCTTTGGGGCTGTGTTCTGCTTCCTCTCTGCACAGCCTGCTCTCCTCCCTCCTCCTGATTCTTTTTCAGCCATTGTAAGGTAGTGTAAGACACATAGGAAATCTGGATTTTGAGCTTGGACGATGTATTCTGGGGCTGCATTGAAGAGGATATTTACTCCATCTGTTACATCCCCTTCTGCTGCAGGTCACTGTTCTTGCAGCATCAGCTTGCAATTCTTCTGCACAGCCCACAGCAAATGAGGAGCAGAGACAGCTCATCTGATGGAAAGAGGATAGCAGGGGGCTCTGACCCTCCCAGCAGAAATGCACAGAGCTTATCACTCACTCAAAGCCTTTAAAATTATTCTGCCTCAAGCCCAAAGCAGGAAAAATCTTTCTTCTTTTGGAGACAGCCTGCAATATACTACACTTCACAGGAATCCTTAAAACAGCTTTCCTGGCTTAAATGAGAGAGTTTTTAATGTGTAGGCATGTGTTTTTTGAGAGGATTTTTATGTAGGGCCATATACAACTGCTGTGTTGAAAATTGCCAGACTTTTGAGAGTTAATCTATAATAGTGGTACCAAACTTACTCTTTTTGGTTTGTTAGGAGACCTGGATTTTTCAAATTACTACCTCTAACCTTTAGCCAAAAAAGCCCCACAGGCCATCAGAGGCACAAAAAAGGCTTTTTTTAGGTGGTTTGGGGTGGTTTGTTTTTTTTTTTTTTTTTTTTTTTTTTACATCCAGTTTACCAATACTGTGTCTCCAAGCTGGTGGGAAGGTGGTTGAACCAGACCAGATGTGGCTGCACTTGTTTCCTGTGCCCTGGAGCCAAGAAGAAAGATTTGTGAATTTGGTTGCTGGTGCTGGGACTGGGTGGCTGGTGCTGGGTCACAGCAAGCAGCTTTGGGGGGATGTTCTTTAGCTCTAATTAAACTTGGCAGGAGATGAAAGGCAAAAGACAGCCAACATGCTGGCCAGAGGCACCAAGGGCAGAGGGCTACTCGCTTGGGGAGCCAGGATGTCCCTCTTGCCCCAGCCCGGTCCCCCCAGGGATGATTCAGTCATGTGTTGTGGTGCTTCTTCTTTCATTCCACTGGTAGGGAAGGTCCCAGTGCTGAGCTGTGCTCACCTTGGCCTCACCCCTGTCCTTCCACTGGTTCCCCAGGAGATCTCCCTGGGCTGCAAGGCTCAGACTGATCACTGCAGACTCCAGAGCCTGTCAGCCAGCAAACGGCCTTTCCCTTATCTTGAAAGCCATGGTTGAACTTCATGCCTAATTTCATGCAAGCAGCTAATAGTCCCTTTGCAGATGCCAGTGTAGGCCCTGCCCACACTGCACACAGGCTGTGTGTACCATGATTGCCCTAGCTGGGCTTCATTTATGCTTACAGCCTAAAGCTGAGAGAAGGTCACTGCTTCCTCCAGCTTTCCCTGTGCTCCAAGCCTGGAAATCTGAGCACTTGCTTGTGCAAAGCCACCCTTGGGGGTACACCCCCAAGGGGCTCTCATCCCATCTCTCTGATGCCTCAGATAGTTGGCAAGATCTGCCCCCTTGTTTTCAGCCTCTTGACAGAAACTGGATCCAAAGGCTAGGGCTGTGGGAAACTAATCAGATAATTTTAACAGTGCCTTTCTTTAAATAATAGTAAATCACCCCAGTGGAATGATGTTATTGCAGATGAATTTCCTTGATGTCTTTGAAGGAACACACAGACATTCTCAGCTTTTCTGAGGTTTGTTGCCTCAGAACAAACTACCTTTTGCTAAACTTTCTCCTCCAGCTCCAAACAACATGCCCTTGTAAAATCTGATATTACTCACTTTAGCAGGAAATGTGAGGTGGAGGAGGACGTGCACTACAGTTTCACACCTTTCCTCTTGTTTTTCTATCTAGAAGCAAATTCAGTTCTGGCTTGACTGATTGATTGAACCTTTTTCAAGTGCTGTCTGAGGGAGACAGTTTCTCTTCTACTGGATCAGAGATGCATTTGGCTCTTACACAGATTTTCTTAAAATCTGGAGTATTTTCTTTCTTTTTGTTTGTTTCTTGGAACTCATGGCAGATGCACAGAACAAGGGAAAATTTCAAACATGACAAGCTGTACTTAGCCAGAGCCATGGTGTGTGGTAGGTCACGTCTCTTAGTGGGCTGCTTTGAAAATGTGCTTTCTTTAAAAAAGAAATGTTGCTCAGACCTGCATCTGCTTCCTCTTCTCCTCCAGCAGGCCAATTTCATGTTGATTCAGACAGAAGCCCTCTGGTTTGGGGGCTGGTGGTTTCCCCAGCTCTTGGCAGGGGCAGCGTGGGCATATGGGGTTGCCCACAGCAGGGCTCACCATTTCAGCCTTGTCTGCCTGAGAGCGCCTCTTCATTTCTTGCCATCTTGTTCATTCCCATCAAAGACATTCCCTCCCCTGCTAATTCTGCCAGGCTGAAACCAGCATTTTCACAGAGGCTGGGACACACCAGGAGTTATTGAGTCTCCATTCATTTGTCTGCCACTTCTGCTCAGTAGGAACTGTTTTTAAAATAGCTTGTGACATGGAGGAGAGGCAGAGTTTAATGATGAAAATGATGCAAAAATAATTCCAGTGATGGTAGATGTGCTTTTATTTTTACCTTAAAAAAGAATAGAGAGAAGCCTGGATTTCTTGTTTGGACATCTGAAGTGTCAGTAGGAGATCTTTAGCTCTGATTGTTTAATATTTTTAAGTCAGCATGAGCTGCTGTATACATTAACCAGGAAGGATGATAGGCTTCTGTAATCTGTAAGGTCTGCCTGGAATAGGAACACAGAGATGGAAATAGTTCAAATGGTGATTTAAAAGTGTCTCTAAAAGTAGCTTGCTTTTCTTCTGGGATATGCACCATCCTAGTCTGTGAGAGGCTCTCAGTTCTTTTCATGCGTGTAGCTGCTTCTGGAGAGAAACAAAGTGCTGTTACTGTCCTTCACAAATGGGAAATGCAGCAAAGAGGGAGCAGACAAATGGGCTGTTGGACAGCAAGAACTTGCCTGAATCCCAGAGCCCCCCAGCAGAGACCACCTTTTGTTCCCACCTTGTCCCTCACCCCCATTTGTGGACCAGTTAGCTTTTGGATATTTAACTGTC
Organism: Certhia americana; assembly: GCA_018697195.1. Classification (NCBI taxonomy): domain Eukaryota; kingdom Metazoa; phylum Chordata; class Aves; order Passeriformes; family Certhiidae; genus Certhia; species Certhia americana. The sequence goes on along the minus strand of CM031868.1, from coordinate 13,749,710 downwards.
CTTAGATTGTGCCTGGGACCTCCAAACCGATAATATACTGGGCCATTCCTAGCCCCTAGTCCAAGAATGGAGATACTTGGGTAGTGTCAGCAGCAATATGGGTTACTCATCTTCAGAGTGCTGAACTGTCCAAATAATACAGACCCAGGTGGTGGAAAGAGGTTCTGTGCAGTTAGTTACCTCTCAGGAGGGGCTGGCAGGGTGTTCTGTCAGAGGGGCTCTGGCAACGTTGATCAGCAGTGTAAAACCATCACTTCTATACAATTCTTTCTTTTGGGCACCTGCCAATTGTTTACAAATGCTCATTTGTAGCACTTGTAAGAGATTTTGCACATTTTTTTATCAAATAAATACATTATCAGCTGCTTATTACAATCATCCTCTGATTGAATGAGAGGTTTTGCATACCTGTGATAGTGACAGCAGGAGGCTTAGGGCTTTGCAGCTGCTGGGCAATAGATGTGTAATATCCATACCCCAAACTGTGTTTTTTACTTCCTTTCAGTCAGGCTCTGAACTGAAAGATTCTGAAGTTATTCTCAGAATATTCTGAAATAAATATAAATTCTAGTAGGATCATAGCCCAGCCTGTTCCTGACTTTTCCAAGGGTCTCGACATGGGTGTCTCATGGAGAAGGACCTGTGATGTTCTCCAGCTCCCCACCTCCCTCCTCCACTGCAGCACACCACGGTCTTGAGGTATGAGAGGATGGGAGGAAATGTCTCAGAAGCTGTGTCACACTAACACTCACAGGCCTCCATGGACCATGTGTTGTTTTCCATCCAACAGAAAAAAAGGAGTGAAAATGTTACTTTCCGAGACTACCAGTGATGCTCCAGAGGAGAAGGACAATCTTCTCTCCATCCCTATTTCTGGGTTAAGCAATTTTTGAGGTCTCAGAGCAGCAATGAACTGTATGTACCACATGTACTGGTAGAGTGAAAGGACAAGGCCAAGCCATGTCTACTGCATTTACAGAGAGTTCCTACAGCAGTCAGAGCAAACATGTCTCAATGTGTCCCTCTGGCCAGGCCCTTGCTGGGGGGTTTGCTGGAGCAGGCTGTGTCAGTGGGCCTCAGGACCTGAGGTTAATCAGACATCAACTGGGAGGGAATAAGGAAGGTATTTGAGCCAGGGAGAGGAAGAGGATGAGGAGGAGATAATCCAACTGCAGAGTCCAGCCTCAGAGTAAAGGGATTTTTGGGCACCCAAAGGGGCATCCCGTGTTGGGAGGCTTTGCTTGTCACTCTGCCCATTCTGGACAACCTCCATTCTATCTGTCTCCTGGATTTATTTCCTAGCTGTATTTCTGCTAGTATTTTTATGGGTTTGTTTTTTCTGTTTTATTAACAGAGCAGCTGCACTTTTACCACAGGCAGGATGACACTGGGCTTTCTGCTGAAAGCTGCCACATCATGATGATGTGTTTTACCCAGCAGACCTCACCAGGCAAGGTTCCCAGCACAGCAGAAGTCACCAGGGAGGTTTCTCAGAGCAGCAATCACCCCTCAGCCCGTCCTCAGTCACTGGCCTAGTATTTCATCATTGCTATTTCTTGCTTCTGTTTTGTGCTGGCTTCTCTATTCTTCTAAGATCAAAGTCATATTTTTATTAGCAATAAAAAAACAGAGGCCTGTATCTGTTTGATCATACACAGAAAGATACCCAGCAGGGCTAGCTTAGTCTGTTGGATCTGTCACAAACTCACTCTGCTAATGGCTTGCTTAGGTAAAATAAGATCAAAGGTGGAGAAAGTTCGAAGTTTTCTGTGCTCTTGTCAGGTGGCTCCATCTTGGGGTTACTTGCCAGCACATCAGCTGCAGAGGAGGGACCAGCCAGGAGAGAGAAACTTGCAGGCAGGAGCTGAATTTCCTGTTTGGAACCACCTGGTATAGGGGGGAGGTGTGCCTGGCCATGACAGAGGCAGTAGAACTGAATGATCTTTTGAGGTCCCTACCAACCTAAAGAATTCTGTGATTCTATGATGTTAATGGAAAAGGGGAACCTTTGCAGGGGAGAGATGCAAGGGGTCAGATACAAGGGTGGTATGTGAGTGTTGGATGGATACCCCTGGTATAAACAAAGATAGCAAGTGAAGCAGGTTGTGGCAAGGTATCTTTTGATGTACCTGTATCTAGGCTTGCTCTGTGGTAGCAGGTTGAAAAAGGAAGGTGTAGCTTGGAAAGCACAAGGCAAAAGTCATCATGGCAAGGCCCAGTCACAAATCCTGGGTTTGCTTTCCTTTTTTAGGATTGTGCACCACAGCGTTTCAGAAAGTAGGAGCAGCCATAATAGCATTTTAGGTCTTTCATGTATGTCAAAGAAGTGTGCCTAGCTGGCAGAGTGAATCATAGAAAAGAAATACACTCAGGGTTTGAGAGGATAAAAAAGCACATCCATGTATTTCAGAGAGCAACTCAGAGCCTGTGCTTTGTCTCTCCAATAAATCTGCTACTGGATGTAGTCTGGGACAGTGGAAAGAGGAGATCTGCACTGCTTGATCTAGAGCCTCTGTGTCTGCAGCTGGCTTAACTAAAGGGATTGATGTTTTGCCTTCCCATACTTATGCAGCAATACCTGAGCTTCTTTACAGGAGAAATGTTCCAGCAAGTGCCAAAATCATTTAACACTCACTGCTTGTGCTGCAAAGCTGCTGGAGTTTGCTCATAATAACAGAGGTAGCGAGAGGTCTTGGCAGGGATTGGAGCTGGTGCTGTGGGGAGGCAGGCCTGGGTGGTAGCTCTGAGCCTGGACAGAGGAAGGGGCTTTCTTCCTCTGCAGGCTGCTCTAGTGGGTTTTCTATCCCTTTTGGTCACATTGCTGAAGCAGATATTTACCCTTAGGTCAGGAAATACTATTTTTGTGTTCTTGGGCTTCTTGAGTAAGAGCTGGTTCAGTCCCTGACCTCCCAATCAGTGCTGTGCTGGTGTAAGGATCCAGGGGATGTTTGCATTGTTGGTGTTCAAACCTAGCCTGATCTCTGAGCACAGGGCAGGTGGGCGTGTAGGAGTGTTTCTCCTGGAGGATCCCCCTTGCTCTGACCCATCCCCAACATCACAGGTGGGCTGAGCAGACAGGGCATGAGCTGCTGCAGGCAGGAGCTGTGTGTGCTCTTCACTGCCCACGTGTGTAAACCCAGGCATGGTCATGGTGCAGTCATTTGCTCTGCAACAAATCATCTGGACACCTCTTCTGAGAGAGGAGTAGGTGACACTGGGGTCGTTTGCCAGGACCGTGTCTTTTTCTTGTTTGCCTCTCACAAAGGATGAGTGTGGCTGGAGAGTGGGTGGCCAGTGTGGATTCATCAGGGCTGTAAAGCGTGGACCAAGGGAGAGGCAACAAATCAATCCCTCACGAACAGGGAATTGTACAGGCAGCAGCAAAACAGTGGGTGTGTGCACAATGATCTGCATATGGTCAGACTGTAAGGGTGTCCCTTGAAAGATGTGTGATGGCTATCAGGAACCAAAGCACAAGAATCTCTTTCTGGTAACAAGTATTAAATTTCTGTGAAACAACCAAAAAAGGCACTGTTAGGTGTCTGGGAACAGTTTCCCGAGAGTGGCAATTGATACTGGTTGTGTATGTGAGCAGTGAAATGCCAGCAGTGTTCAGCTGTTTGCAGAGCAGCCACACCTGCCCAGGAGAGTTAGCAATTAAAACCCCAAATGCTGGGTCTGTGAGTCAACCCACCTGTGGCCCTCTTTTTTAGCAGGGAAATCAGCATCAGCAGAGGGCTAACCTGATACATTTTCCCAGTGAAAAATAACCTGATTGGTTTGGGTTTTTCTAGTCTCATGCCCATTGTCGGGGCCCCTGGCCTCTCTCCTGAGACCAGTGCTCGGTTGCTCTGGCCTCCTCCCCACACCTTCCCTCCCACACTGTTCATGTTGTGACTGGTTTTCTGGTTTTGAAAGCAGCAATGATGAGAGATCCTCATTTGGTTGGTTTAGATTTTTCCTAAATCACCTGGTGTTGAGGAGTCATGAAATATTTATTAGGTGTTACAAAACCAAACCCAGAGCAACAGCACAGTGAGCAGTTAAATATTCCTCCTTTCCTCCCTGCAGTGGTCCCTGAGCAGCAGGTGCCCTAAGAAGGAAGAACTCAGTGCTTCTCATGGTTGACTGCTGCTGGGCTTTCTGTACGAAAGGCAGAGGTGCTTCCCCTAGGAATTACCTGCAGTCCTCAGCTGAAACTATTCCTTCAGAACAGGGGTGATGCTGATGGTCTGAGCCATTTAGAGACCAGTGTGCAGTGCTACAATGCATGTCCTGCCTGCAGGAAAGACCCTTCAGTGGGATGTGCAGTATGCAAGGGCTCTGTGAGGCATCAGTGCTCTGAAACATTCAGTCTTTGATCAGGGGCATTCAGGTGTGGCAGTGGAGGGGGTTACTTCTCAACTACAGGGTCCCTTTCACTTAGAAACATCCTTCTACAGAGCCCAAATCTGATTGATTTCAGCAGCCATCACATTGATGGACAGGGCTTTTTTAGGAGATTTGAGTATCTGTACAGGTGTGGACGTGTTATGCTGCAGCTTACTGGTTACTGACAGATTCAGCAATCTACAATCTGGGATGGCCCTTCCTTTCAAATCTTCTGTTGGTTATGGTACTGCTGTGGCAGAATGTAGATTGCAGAGGAATTCTAGAGGTCTAAGGCCCAATTTCCCTGTACAAAACAGGGCTCCCTCCCAAACCAGATCATTTTCATGCAGTCAGGCTGTGGAAATTTGCAAGGCTGAAGATCCTACAGCCTCTCTGGGCCCATTTTGGTGCTGTACTTATTCCTACATGCTCAGACTCAGCAAAGCATTCTGGAGAGAGGATGGCTTAGCGAGGCACATTGCTGTGTATAACTTCTTTATGGGAAGTTTTCTGTGGGAAACAGCTCCTTTTTGCATTGCTTGTGCTTCCCTGGTGTAGGCGAAGGAGGCTGGTGACGATTCACAGAGATGGTGCCAGCTGTTCACTGGCTGGAACACTTTGAAGAAGGTGCCATGGCTCCCTTCATTCAGGTTTGCATTTGGCTCTGTCAGACTGAGTATGTGCAAAAATAACACAGAGCAAGAAAGCTGCTGGTGAATGTTTGTCCCAAAGATGCTGATGTGCTGTTTGCTGGGATCTGCATCAACCAAATTCATTTGGTTGCTTCTGTGATTTGCTCATGGCCAGTTGGTCAGGTTGTGAGGTCACTGGACTGTGCTGGGCATGTGGTTTTTCTTAGCAAAGTTAAACCAAGAAGGTAGGAATCATTGGGGCCTGTGTCTGGCGAGCTCTTACCCATCATATAGTCTGTCATGGGAAAGACATCTGCCAAGCTTCTTATGAAAAGCCATGCAATCCATGAGGGATGCCAGCCCCAAAGCTCCATGGGTGTACTGTGCCTGATACCTGTGCCAGGAGTTCACTGCCTCAATTAATTACAGTTTTTAATGTGCCTGTGTATGTCTGGCAACTTAAATACTGCCATGCTTTAGATAGGTAAAGGTCTACCTCTAGACAGATAAAGATCTAGGAAACACTCTGCTGCATAAGCACACCACAGTATTAACTTGGGAGAGTTCTCTTGTGTCCAGAGTGCTGTTTTCTGTGATCCCTCTGGAATGCAGAAATGACTGCTTGTTTTTTAGTGGCTCACATGTGGGAAGCAGTTGTAGGGAACATCAGAAAGGTTTGGAAAAGTGAGGGAAAATAAACAGAATAAAACTCTTCAATCCACAAGTTTTCCTGCTTACTTCCAGCTCTCCTGTGTGATGGCACTTGGATTTATGTTTGCATGGGAGGTAGTGAGGCTGTGCCCCCAACACCCACTCACCTGCTGGGCTTGCAGCCTAACAGGGTTTCACCTGCCACAGCTGATGCAAAGGCTGTGATGTTGTACTGATGTCCTTCCAAGTGGGAGTAATTCTGCTGTTTTCTGCTATTTGTGAGCATCCTATAGAAGGTAACTGAGAAGTGGTTTGTACTGGCCCCTTAGTGGCCTTACTGGATCTGCAGAAGCTGTTGGCTTGCTTTATATGGATTTCTAGCTTATCACTGGTGCCTCTAATTACAGGAGAGAAAATATCACCCCTGCCTTTAAAGCACTTAAGCTTCCAGTTGAGTGTTCAGGGCACGTGCTCTTTTAAGCCTGTGGCTGAGTTAGTGGCATCACTTGGCACTGTCTCAAGGCTCTGGTGCATGATGCTGATGCTGAGACTGCCCCCCTGCCTTGCTCCAGCCTCCCAGCTGCCCCAGAAGTGCTTCTGGGATTTGGCAGCAATGCCTGTGGGGCCTGATGGGGAAGGAAAGAGGCATAAAACAGGAAGTGGAGTGTGTTGGGCACATTTGGTTGACCTGCAGGTCTGGTCTCCTCTGCTCCCTTTGGTGCTGGCTTTCTGCACCAGGTGTTTGCTGCCATGCTGCAGAAGCTAAGTTTAATATGACAACAGTTAAATTGTGTCTCAGATCGACTGCTTCCTTGATGACATCCCTAACAGTGGCACAGACATGGATCAACACCCAGTGCTGTCTCATGGTCTAACGGGGGTGTCAGACTGAGGGTCCTGTTAGTTGAGGACTGGTCTGTGCTGCAGCCTGGTGTGATCAGGGAGTATCTCCTTTTCCCTGGGTGGGGAAAAGGCTGGCATACGGCTTGGCAGGAGGAGGAGGCAACTGACACTCTAGTAGAGACAAATCTGATGATTCATTTCCACAGCCCCCAGGAGCTTGCGTGTGAGCTGCGTATTGGGAATTTCTAGGAATTTCAAGGAGCATCATTTGTTCTGAAGGTAGCCCATTCAGTACTGAGGAAGAAGGATAAAATACTGCTGCTAGATGGCATTATAGGAATTGAACAAGCAAGGACTTTGGGAGGTTGTCCTAGGGAATAACCTGGACACAAAAATATAATAAATATGCCATGCGTGTTGTTAAAATCCCAAATGAAAAGCCTCATGGCTGAGAGTCTGTGCTCTTAGTATGTATTTCCTTGTGCCTCAGCACCCTGATTTCAAGGTTTCCTGTAGTTTTTCTGTTTCTTTCCTTTTCTTTTTTTTTATAGCATCTGTTGCCCTTTCATTTCTTTCTGACATTGACAATGTTTGCTAATACAAAATCATCAATACATTTAATTAACATCATGCCTTTTGAGATAGCATCACCAGATAATATCCAGCTTCTTTGGGATGATTAATAAAAACAGACCTAGCACCTTCCCACAGGTGTCTCCCACTGGATCACTGCATTGTCTCTGGCTCCTCTTATCATTGACCCAATTTTCAATTCCATCAGCTCTGATAGGTTTGGAGCCTGTTTTACATCTGATGTTGTCCATGTTGCCTAAGGGCTCTTGATGTCTAGGATGCTATTGGCAAACACCCCAAAAGGGGCTTAGTGCCTGACATGGCAGATAGGATCTAATTTTTGGTCTTAAGAGTGCCATCCTAAAAGCTATATGCTTTTCCTGTGGGCTCATGGCCCAAGGCTGAGGTGGGTCAGGTTAAGGGATGGTCCTTACTCCAGCCCTGTGATGCTTTGTTGCATGTCAGACCCTGTGAAGTCTGGGCAGGTGTTTTGGGGGTGGGAGTGACCCACCTTTGCATCACCCACAAGCTGGTGAAGGTTGTTCCACGTTTTCTAAAGCAGATCATAGTGAGTCTCACTTTGTTACTTTGATGAACACCTCTCCATTAGCAGTAGGAGAATCCCAGATTATCACATCAAATTGCTATTGCTCACTAACCCCCCTCAGCGTGGTGTTGAGGAATTCATTACCAGTATTCATGATGTTCACTACCACTGTCCCTAAACACCCCACATGGCTCATCGTGATTGTAGCTCCAGTGAAATTTATCACTACATTTTCCAAGTGTTCCCTCTCCTGCTTTTTATCACTAGTGGTGTTTACCAGGTGTCATTATGCTCTAGTTGTTTCAATCTCTGCAGTTTTGTATACTTTATTCAAAGCCATTTAGACAACTCAGAGCCATTAATTTTATCATTCTCTTCCATTCTAGTGGTCTGGTTTCTTCCATTGTTATACAAATGAGAAAAAAAGACTCTTCTCTAGACTTTTTGGTCACTAATAAATATCTCTTCTAATTCTTACTGCTGTCCTTTCCCTAAGTTGAAGTTGTATTTTGTTTGCTTTTGTTTGCTTCCTTCTGTCAAAATAAATTCTTATCCTCAAACGTGAAGTAACCCTGTGGTAAACCAGTCCCAGCAACATTTCAGTCCCTGCAGCTTTTCAGCATGAGTGTTGTCTACATCTTAAGATGTTAGGCTGGCATTGCTGATACATGACTTATGTGCCTGCTGTGACTTTGTCTGCATTGTAAACTGAAGAGCTGGGTTTTTAGCTATGTCTGGTTTTAAACTGACAGATAAATTGGAAAAATAATGGCATGTTATCTTACAAGGCTGGAATAAACCCTTGTAAACTTTCTATTGATGTCATTGTGACAGAATTAGAATTGTCTTGTAAGTTATACCAGCTGTATGCTGGACAGAAAGTGTTTTGAGCAGTAAAGAGACAGCAGAAGAAAGTCCTTGCAAGGATAGGGAGAACAGGTTTGCTCTTGGGATTTTGACATTATATTCTTTCACCGCTATTTTTGACTAATGTTTTTTGTGTGAAAAGCCAAAAGAAATGAGCAAGGACAAAAAAAAAAAAAAAAAAAAACACAACAAAAAACAAAACAAACCCAAACCCAAAAACAGCAACAGCTAGTTTGCAAGGCTTTCTATTTGGTACAAAATCTCATCTTCTGAAGGAGAGAGAGGCTGAGTGGAGAAGGGATTGCACCAAAACAGATTCTTCCAAACCCTTACACAGCAACTGGCTTTTGAATTGAGTATACCTGAAGTTGTAAAAGTCTTGTGTGCATTTTTTGGGTACATCATTTAGAAATGATGTTCAGGGTGATTTCAGATGCTAGTGATGCCTAAATGAACTCACCAGGCTGCAGAATGCATGTGTGTGTACCCATATGTGGCTGGTTCCTCAGCTATTGCTGCTGTCCCCAAAGGAGAGCAGAAATGCACTTCATAAGCACCCCAATAAGATATTGCAGATCAATTACTGGTTTTTTTTTTTCCTCGTGCATAAACCTTTCTTTGACAAATCTTCTTCTTTTGGCATGTTTTCCAGATAAGTAAGCAGCAGCTCCAGACAATCAAAGATCGTTTCCAGGCCTTTCTCAATGGAGAAACCCAGATTGTGGCAGATGAAGCATTTATAAATGCTGTCCAGAGCTACTACGAGGTAAGGAGAGACAATGCAATGCTCTTATGAATCCCTGTCTTCATCTCTATTCACAGATGGGGTTGAATTCTGAATTAATGGTTTGTCCATTATCACACAGTATGAAGCAAAGGCAAGTGCAAAGTGGCTTCTGTCTGATGTCTGGTACATCACAATGTGTGGGAGGTTCAGGGGTGGAATGTAAACCATGGAACAACCATAGCAACCCCTATGCCATGGTGTTTCCTTATAGCTTGATTATGGGGAAGACTGCCCTTCCTTTGAGCTGAAAAATAATTTCCTGATACTTTTAAACAGTGTACTCTAAAACAGGGAAGATGGCAAAATCAGTGAAATCAACGTCATGTGCTCCCTGTGAAAAATACCAAGAGAAATCTGGGCAGCACATTCAGTTCTTGTGGAAGCTTTTGCATTGTGTCCAATTGACTTTGGAATTTTCAGCAAGAGTCTTGTCTTTTCTCTTTGGTCTGACAAGTGCTGCAAAGCAAAGGGGGAGTGAGGAGGATGTGCATCTGCAAAACTAAACGATACCGGAGAATATGAAACGTTGTTCATAATTGTGCAAAAGAATAATTATGCATATCTGTCTTTTTGGACCTCTTTGTATGCAGCCCATAACGCTGCCTTTTATATCTCTGCTTAGAAGGAAAGAGTTTCTGGTTTTAAAGGAAATCAGTGCTTGTCATTTCTATGAGGAGTGTTGTTTATTTTTTGCTAGCCTTTCTGCAAACCAATTCTCTTTCTCCCTAGAGCTGTTCTGTCATAGAAGTTGAAGATTTTGAATTGCCTACGTAAAATATTTCTCTAGAAGTGCAATCTAAGAGGGGACCAAAACCAGATAGTAAAACTGAAGAGAATTTTAACTCTATAGGATATGACAGCAGCTGCTTCTGTGTAAGGAAAGCACAAATTATGTCTGGATTAACTCTGTTAAACCTAGCAGTCTAGTAGTTCCTGCTCCATCATTCTCTGCACAGGAAGGAAGCCAAGAGTCATTTACATCTTTTATCAGAAAAGAAATTGCCAAGGGAGCATCACAGCTTTGCTGAACAGGTGCTCTCAAAGAAAGTTTTGAAGATGAAGTGAGCTGTGTTTTAGGACGCAAGGGCAGCATAATCTGTTCAGATAACATTATTGGGCAGGAAAAGGAAAGTACTTAAAGCCAGGCAAAATACATCCCTGTTTCACTGCTGGGTCTGGCTCAGTGTTGTCAGCTCTAGAAGTCCTGTGCTGTATAAATGCCCCAAGTCATCAAACTGAAAAAGAGCAGGTGAATAGCACTAGATGTACACAAGCCCATGTCTTCGAGTGGACTCTCCATTGGCTCTGTCCTGCTTAAAACAGGCCACATAAAGTGCAATGCATCACTCTGTGTCCTTTAGCACAACTTTATTTTTCTTTCTTTTAGCTGTTGATCTCCTTTAATTGACAGCCGTGTGCTTTCAGCTTCTGTGCAGCTGCAGCTTGCCTCTGTGGCTCTTCCTTGGCACCAGCTGCAGTGGAACAAGGCAAAGCCTCTCTACAGAAAGCCTCTGCCCCACAGTGCCTGAGCAGTGTTCCCTGCTGAGTGTTCTCCCTTCCTTCTCTGCAGAGATGGGCCCTCCTTTGTTGATCCATTGTGCAAATCACGGCAGATCTTGCTTATCTCAGCTCCTGCAAATTTCACTTTTATACAATTAACTGTCCTTCTGCTGGGTGCTATCTAGAAATCAGCATTTACTGATTTATAAATCTGTAAGATGGCTTGTAAAACACACAGCTGAAACTGGTAATTGCTGTGCAGAACATGGCTGATGTTCCTAAAAAGTCCACTTATTAATGGTGCAGAATAAATTCATTACCTGGGAATGATTGGGTTTTTGCAGAGAAAAAAAGGTAAGGGTGACATTGTAGGTCAGAAATGCATTTTCTGTTGCCCTGAATGTGTTTACATCACCACATTTTGCTGTTAATTCTGGCTGTCAGGGTAAGCATGTGGTTGTCAGTCTTAGGCTAGCTCACAGGCTGCTATCAAATTAAAGAATTGAGCGATGTGCTGCTGCTCTGCAAAGCGCTGCTGTGCCTGCAGAAATGCTGCAGACCCGTGTGCACAGACAGGCCCAGCATACTCCAACACACTGCAGGGGAGCTTTTCTCAGGTCCTTTGACTTCTAATGAGTAAAGCTTTGTCTGTCACCAGCACATTTTACAGCAGTCACTTCAGTGCATATGATGGAAGTGTTTCATTTGACCCATTTCCACTCTGCTGTGGGCAGACAGAGACACAGTGACATGCTGGGCTCATCTATGGGTATGGCAGGAGGTGCCTGACCCAGCTCCTGAAGGTCAGTTCTCTTCTGCAAGATTCGGTGTGTGCACCCATGCTAGGATTTTTTTCTAGGCAATTCTTAGCTCCTGGTAACCCTACTAAGCAGCCCTACAGCCAGGCAATTTACCTGGTATTTTCTAAAGAAAACAGGACAGAACAGCTTTTTTTAATCTTTTTTTAATCTTCCTATTTCATGGTTTCTGCTGCTGTGTGTCTGACTGGTGCTCTCCTGTGCCTGCCTCCTTCCTGCCAGCTGCAGCCTTCCTTTTCTCTGCTGGCTGCTGCTTCACACCCAGGGAGGAAAACTCAGGGCTGAGGGAATATGGGGAGCCAAAACTGCTCATGATACTTAGGTGAGGACCATGGATAACAACAACCACTGGTGCTGGCATGGGATGGGAAGTCATTGACACTGTCACACAGATTTAGGCCTGGGCACCTGGCGTGGATGAGGGGACATGGGAGCCCAGGATGTGGCACTGGGACAGGTCACTGTACCTCCCACCATTTCCTGCAGTCAGTGTGCTGATAATTTCCTCGGCTGCATCAGGAGGTTGGCTCTTGATAGCTCTCACCCATTACTTGAAAGCACCTGGACACACCTGGGGCATTATCACTCATATTTAATCTCCACGAGGACATGAACCACGTGCTGCTGTTGTTTCAGCATGGACTGAAGAGGTTGCTGGTGGCATTCTGCCTGTCTTGTCTGCAGGGAGTGAGTGCTCCCATGGTGATATTGGAAGGAAACAGCACAGCTTTTCCTCAGCATCATTTTTGGTCTGGTCCTTGGACAAAACCCACTACTACTGCCAACAGATGCCTGTGCCATCAAGCACATGGAGTACCGTGTTGCTGAAGGGTATATTAAAAAAAAAAAAAAATCTATCATGTCCTTAGGTCATCCTCAAGCTCTTTAATTATTGATGCTGACAGATACACCTCTGTGAGGACACATCTTCTTCCCAAGCTGCTGTATTCATCAGTTCTCAGCATTATTAATAAAACAGCAGTTTTCTTACTGGATATTGTTTGCTCTTCTGTGTTCAGGGCTTGGGAGAGGAGAAACAACACAATAACTGAGTTCTAAGGGTTCTCTCTAACCCTTCAGCTCTGTGGTGCTCCCAGGACATCTGTGGTCTGTGGGAGTCTGTCATGTTCTGACCCTTTTGCTGCTCTTGCAGCAGGAAGAACATCTTTATGAAATGTCTTCTCCCTCTCTTTCTCCTGTTGTCAGTGCCCTGCATCTCTGCAAAGGTTCAAGACATGCTGAACCATCTTGTACTTGCCATTCCTGTGACAGCAGGGCAGGCAGCAAGGATCTCCCCTGGTGTAGTAGAATTAGGGTATAAACCTGCTCCTTGCAGGGGTTTCCCAGGGACCTGGCTACCAGAATAAATCCAGTGCAGTGCTGTTGGCTTCAGTAAGATGACTCTGCTCCTTCTAACAGGGCAGAACTTGGTTTGGTGAATGTAGTTGTGCAAACACTTCCTTATTAAAACATCAGATGGAGCAAAATAAAATCCTGCTTTCCCAAAGGGCATTTATGTATCTGATGAGGTGTGACCATAGCATCACATCAAGTCCTAATTGCATGAAAATATTTCATTTTAGTGGAGGCAAAGCGGAAGCTTCACCTGATTTCATTACACTTCCCAAAGTACAGCTGAAACCTCTGGAACATGTGGCGGTTGAATGAGGAGTTGGAGAATGTCCTGTCAGTCAATAAGCAGCTTCCCAGCAGTGAAACCACCTTTTGTGGTACTTAAGGGAGATTTTTTTTGACTGACACCATTTGAAATCACCCTTTTCTTTGCAGGTATTCCTGAAAAGCGACCGCGTTGCCAGGATGGTGCAGAGTGGAGGGTGCTCAGCAAATGACTCCCGGGAGGTCTTCAAGAAGCACATTGAGAAGAGAGTGCGCAGCTTGCCAGAAATCGATGGCCTCAGCAAGGAGACAGTCCTGAGCTCTTGGATGGCAAAGTTTGATGCTATTTACCGTGGGGAGGAGGATCCTCGGAAGCAACAGGCCAGGATGACAGCGAGTGCTGCCTCGGAGCTCATTCTCAGCAAGGAGCAGCTCTATGAGATGTTCCAGAACATTTTGGGGATCAAGAAATTTGAGCATCAGCTTCTGTACAATGCATGTCAGGTAAGGTGGGAACAGAAGAGGGTTTTTTTGGGGAAGGCTTGCTAATAGGAGATACTGCTATTATGAACTAGAAACTGAGTCTGAGTACTCTTTTGGAGGGTACTTCTACCAAGAAAGTGGGGGTTGGTTTTTGGTGGGACTTCTGCACTGCCAGTGTTGTTCTGGCTATCCAAGTGGGCCTCCTTCTCATGCTCATTTTCTTGCTCAATTCCGTAGGATTGCTGAGATGAGAAGATTTTGTTCCTCAACTCTGTATCTGGGTGAGCAGGTCTTCGAGGTGGTTAAGTGGGCTGTTTGCCTGTGGCTTGTTTGCCCTTCCTGTGTCACATCATCAGTCTAAATGACAGAGGTTCTTACAGCCTGTGGTATCAGTAGATGGATCCCAGGAGCCCCCAGGGTGGGTGGCTTATGCAGACTTGCCCAGTGAGGTTTTACAGGTTCTCCTTAAGTAGAGTGAGCTCTGTGATCCTTGCATGCCTGTGGTGGAAGGAAAGAGCATCCCAAAGCCCCGTGACCTCAGGGTAGCTCTGCTTGCACTTGAAAACCTTTTCCATTCATCTCTTTCTACCCCAGAAGGGTAAGTTCTCCAGAGTTGCATGACTGGGACTCTGCAGTGCTGCTTGTGTTTCCAGCAGCTCTTGCTGAGGGCTGTCAGTGGCTATCCAGACTGCTGGTGACCCAGATTACAGTCCCCTGCTATTGGATATAAATATCACAGGCAGGATAAAGGATGCCAGAGTCACAGAGAGAGTAAGGTGTGGAAAGTTTTTGGAGGAGGAGCAGACCTCAGTCTTTCCCCTGTAATTCAGGGCTTCAGCTTCTTATTAAAATGAATACATAAATGAAATGAAATGAATACATTTGAGACCAATTCTGTCTGTCTTCTGTCTAGACATTTCCAATTCTTTTTAAGAATCAGAGAATTATGTTTGATCTGTTCTTCCCCTGTAAAGAGCTTAGTTCTCTTGCATTTGTTCTTCTTCATCTCAGACCTTAATGGCAGAGTGGGGAGAGGATAATAAATGTCCCTGAGTAATGTATATTCATAGCAAAAACTGCAGTGGCCCTCATAAATTGTGTTTACACAGATTTTGTGCCTCCATCCTCTGTTGGAAGAATTCTTTAAAACTAAAACCATAATGTTTTCAGTGATTGGTCAAGAACTGAGTCAGTTCTGATGTGTTTTGGTTTATTTTTTAACTTAAACCAACTCCAGCCCTGCATTTCTCATCCCCCCTTTGATCTATGCTTTGCTAAGGACCAGGGTGGCTTTTCATGAGTGTGTGTGATCCTTCCCTCCTGGTTTGTGCTTCCCACTGATGCAGAAAACACCGTTTGACCACAGCTGCCCTGCTTTGTGATCTCTGCTTGTTAGAACCTTTCTGGCTGACACCATGAACCCAGAGGCTGCTCCCTGCAAATTGCCCTGTTGCATCAAGCAGTCTTTTTTCCTGCATGGGTCCTGGTTTTAATCCAAAAGCAGAGAATTTAATTCTGGGTCTTTTCTAATACTTGGAGGCAGTAAACCTGTCATTTAAGCTTTTACAGGAAGACATGATTTCTGATGAAAGAGAGAATTAGCATGGAAGTTAGTCTGTTTTTAATACCTGGATAGTGAAGATTAGCTATGCAGAAGGGAAAGCCCTTTGTGCAATGTATGCTTCAGAAAGCTGCAAGGTGAGCAGTCATGGAACAGCTGGGTGTTTTCCTGGGATGCAGTGGGAGTGCTTAAAGTGCCAAGGTGCTGTGGGGTAGGACTCTGTCCCATGGGGAACAGGTCACTGCTGCTCCCTCTCCCTCTACAGAGAGTGAGCACCCAGGGAAACTGCAGGCTCACTCTGGGGACCCTTTTCTTGAGGCTACCTGTGATCATGTCATCTGGGCTATACCAGCAGGGTCTTTGGAGCTCTCTGGACAGCAGCAGATGCTTTGTACTTCTCTTCTGCCATGGAGCCACTCAAACTGCTGCTGACCATTACTCTTTCTGCAGGGACTCAGCCATTGCTCGCAGCCAGTCTGTTGAGGGTAGTCAGACCTGTGCTTGTCTGCCGTGCAAGGGAGGAATTGGGAAAAGCAGCCTTTTCCCTGGCAGGCTGTCTGAATGCCATCACTCTCCAGAGTGGCAGCACTGTGCTTTTCATGCAGTTTATCAGTCAGTCACCAGTGATTAGAAAAGCAAAGTCTTCTGTGGAGGGGCTGGCTATTCTGTGCTCTCCCTTGCCTTGGTGTGCAGGGTGAAATTGCCCAGAGGCTGAGCAAGGAGGCAAGGGGTGACAAGGCTTTGCCTAGTTGTCCTCTGAAAGCATGAGCAGGAATGGCGCTGAGAGCCCCAAACACTGCTGGAACTTCTGTGGTCTGAAAGTAGATGCTTTTCCCTATGCAGCCTCCTGTTACATCACACTAATTGCATAATGATTGCATCACTGAGACTGCATTTCCATTCACTTCTGAGATAATACTTGCTTGTGCAGAAGTAGGATGATTTCTAAAGAGATTTTTTAATACAATTTCCCCAGGTGGCATGAGATAAGTGCATTCTTAAGTGTTTTCTTAATGTGATAGCAGTGATTTAGCAGGATCTGAGATAGCAGTTATTGATAGCAAGGTATTAATGCAGTTGGAAAGGCTTTTAGGAAACAAAGATGGGAAGTGGTGTTGTAGCAGCATAGTTGTGAAGATTACAGTGTTGTTAAGCACAAGCTCTGACTAGAACATTTTAAATAATACACAGTCTTGCGCTTTTTGCATAACACATGCCACGTGGCTTGGTGTTTCTGCTCCACTGGAGTCAGCATGGGAATTGAGCATCTCTGGCTCCAGAAGCGAGCTCCTCTGCCGTGTGAGAGGTGTGGTGGAGGGAGAAATGTGTTTCAGTCTGGGCTTTCTGGTCCAGAACTGGTTGGCAAGACTTAAATTTAGCTCGTCTGCTTTGTAATTAACCTCTGGCTGTGGAAGAATACTAGAGGAGCTGTTTTCTGTACGTGTTTGGCAATTCCAAACTTGGGTTCTTGCTGCAGTTGGCATTTCCTAGGGTACACTATTTCCTGCTGACCTTCATGACGGCTGAATTCAGAGCATCTCTGAAAATCAGGCTGTGGTGTTCTCCCTAGCTTGCTCTTTCCCAGCCGTAGGGCAGTGATTTACTTTTGTGTCTCAAGCTGTGTTTGGAGCTACAGTATTTTTAGCTACAGTGAGAAGAGCCGGAGCTGGTACACTGCTGTTCAGCTAATCCTGCAGCAAGAGCAGATGTTCACATCGTGTCTGTGATGAGCTGTGCGAGTCCATCCTCCTGCTTCAGAGGAAGAGTGGGCTCTCCCTGCAGAGCTGCCTGAACTCTCAGGATTCACAGTCAGACTTTCTGTTCTTTCCCGGGCTTGAAGTGTCCCATATACTATGGCAAAATAACCTGTGCTAAGCATAATCCCTTAGATGTAAGATTTGAAAGCAAATAACTAAATATAGGCATGTCCAACCTGCTGAGTGCTGCTAATACATGGCTGTGCTTTTTTAGCATCTATTTCTATCCATCCATGTAGAAGGCAAAACATCAGAGAAGTATGCATGTGTGGGTGGGCTGCAACACACCAGGTCTCATTGCTGACTGGTGGCTATTTCATGTAAAGGCATAAAGACTTCTCACCAGTGCAAATGGGATTGTTTCATAAGTTTTGGGGCCCTGTGGTTTTAACTAGGAAACATTTCAACCCAAATTTTCTCAAATGGATCTGGCTTAAAACTAGAATTCACTGTTTTGACATTTATTTTCGCAGCTGAATTAGGACACTATGTCCAAAGGCTGACATTTCTCACATAGCAGAAAGTTCCCCTGCCAAAAAAAACTGACTCAAGTGTTTGATTTCAGCTCAAGTCAGTATTAGAAATGATTTGCTGAGGTGGTGTCTTGCCTTCTGCCCCCCTCTTATCTCTGCAGTTCATGTGGTTCTACCAAACTTGGTTTCTTCACTTGCTCTGGTGTGTTGAACCTCTCACACGCCTGTCACACGCCCAACATGTGTCAATCATGTGCCTGGCACATGGTCACACGGCCATCATGTACCCAGTGTGTGCCAAACACGTGGCATGAGGTGACTTTGCTGACTTAGCTGAAAGTTGGAGACATCTCCTTAAAAATATTTCCTAAATACTTTCTGTTTGCAGAGAAGCTGTAGTGGTACTTGGAAGCTGCAGCCCAAGTAGGGGCAGAAAGTCATGTGAGGCACTGTGACAGCTCAGACAGTGAGATGAAAGCTAAGGTCACCTCAGAATAAATGTTTGATTTGTGTTTATCCTCCCCAGACCAAGTATTTCTCTTAGCTTGTTGTGATGAAGAATTTCCAGCCATGCTTTGCTATGAGCATTGAGTCCGGGATTGCTGTGCACAGCGTGGAGTTACCTGTCGGTGCACATCTCTGTCCTGTCAGTTCAGGGCCTCAGGGATTTAGGATCACATCCCTCCCTTCTGCTCCCTGTTTAAAGAACACAAAGCAATTCCTTTTTATTCTAGCTTCATCTTGAAGCTCAATGCCTACGAAATATGAATCTGCAGTTCTGAGCATTTAAGCACTAACTCTGGCTGTAATGACCCCTCTGAAAGGGTGGGACAAACAGCCTGTCCTGGGGATGGTGGTGGTGAGCTGGGACTGCTGTGGGCTGCAGTCAAGAAAAGTGAGCCTCCATGGGCTCCTCTCTCTGAGGCTGGATGCATGTGCCATGGACAACCAGCAGCTTTGGCCAGCACTTCTCTCCCCTTTGCAAATCCCCAAGGCATCTGCCTTACCCTGTGGCTTTTTTCCCCCCCTCTTTCACTACTTAAAACTCCTTTCTACTGCTCCACCTATTTTCACTCTATGAGCATCATCCCCGCCCACCTTCTCCCCCCCACTTAAAACAAAGCCACGACTAATAAAAATGGGTTAAAGTGGTTTAGAGATGATCAAAAGCCTCAAAATCCATAAAGCATCATGGTCTGTTTTCAGTAATTCTGTATTTATTTCCATGGAAACGGAAATGGCAGCCCGGAGCCTTCTGCAGGGTTGTAATTACTCCTGCAGCAGCCAGCAGCAGCTGCAGCTTCCTGTCAGGGCCTGAGCATCTCCCAGAGCCTGCTGTGATTTAGCACCCAGTGGGAAACTGAAAAAGGAAAAAGCACTGGGAAGTGAATGAAATCTTCCCTGTCATGACAACACACCGTAGACACACACGTGATCCTCTGGGGAGGAGGGGCAATTGCCCTTCTCTATCAGCTCAGCGTGCAATGTTTTAAAGAATGATTTTGACATGGGAGGGCAGAGAAACTGAGAGGGACAGTGCAATGTCAGGGCAGGAGCGAGGGTGGTGGCTGGCTCTGCTGGGCCCTCGGTTCCCAGACCCATCCTTTGGAGGGGGTTTGCTGATGGAGTTTACCCAGGAGGTTTAGAGAGGTACCATGATTGTCCCTTTTGGTCCCAGGCAGTGCAGAAGCAGTGACCCTGTGTGTGATGCATCGTTTGACATCTATAATTTGGAGCAAGAGAGGTGGTTGAGATGGGACATCCATTAGCTCCAGCATCCAATTAAAGCTGCAGGGAGGAACCTCCATGGGACATGACAGGGCAGTGAGCAGGGTGGCCCTGCCAGCCCAGCACTGTGCCATAGTGCTGCTGCCTTTTGGGGAGGACAGTGCAGAGATCACTCCCTGTCAGGGTGGGACCCAAGCTATCATCATCCAGCATCTGATTTACACAGACACGTGTGGACCTACATGTGCACCCATTAGCTGTAGGATCAGCTTATGTTATGTGCTGTTATGGACTTAGAGAGCAATCTTGGCCCCTGTAATTAAATTTAAAGCAAATTAGCTCTTCTATTAAACAAAATAAATCTGATGTAGCCTAATGCGGTATTCTCCAGCTATGGCTGATCAATTGCTCCTGCGAAGAGCAGGCAAATGCTGCTGAGCAGATGGTCTTGGCTGAGGCATGGTCAATTAAACTAATTAAAGATGCTTTCATTTAATCAGAGGGTGTTTTAACCCTGTTAGCTGCCAGTTGGGGATGTGTTTTCCTGTACTAGGAACTTCCAGTTCTGGTCCTTCTATGGACTTTCAGTTCCTTTATAGAAACCAGGCCAAAGTGTGCACCCAAAGAGCATATATCTAACAGAGAAATTATAATGTCATGCAACAATAGTGAAGACTTGCAGAGGAGAATTCAGTTGTTTTCCTCTAACACTAACCAGAGATGTTTATCCGCCTAAAGAGCTCTGCTGCAATGAATCCTTCCCATCGTACCTCCTGCCAGCTTTCCCTCTGGGTTTAGGGGTGTGGCTGCCTCTCCACAGCCTAGAAAAATGTTACTTTTTCCACCAAAACAAGCAGTGGCTTGTCATGGTGTATTATTTAGGGGACAGAAAATGGTTTTGTTATCCAGACAGGTTCTGGAGTGGAGGAGCAGCCTCTTATTTCAGCTCTCTGCTGCCATGCAAAACATCTTGGCTACTGGGATAGCAGTCCCCCTCTTCCTAGGGGTTCTGGAGAGGGATTTAATTAATTATTTGCTGCAGGAGTCCACAAGGACTCCTCTGTACTGATGCCTTCTTTTTGGGTTCTGTGATTTGTCACAACTGGGCACCCTCAGCATTTCCTGTGCCCCATTTCTGATCCGCTCCCCTGCCCTTGCTGTAAGGGGTGACACCACCTGCCAGCAAGGTAAGAGCCACCAAGAGAGCCTGTTAGTCTCATGGAAGATCATGCCAAACATTCTCAAGAAGCAGCAGTAGAGCAGAATCGTGCCTGCAGACCATGAATGACCCCCTCCCTGGGCTGCACAAAGGGCTGCAGCATGCTGGGACCCCCTTCCTCTCCCTTTCCACCAGCTGGTACACATTAAATTAGAAACAGTTGTATTTTATCCAGAGGCCATGTGGACAGCTCCTGCTTCAGCAACATGGATCTCTGCAGGTAAATTAGGGCTAAAATCAGGGTGATTTTCAAGATGTTAATCTTTTGTGAAATTATAGAAAACCTTTTTTACCCTCACCTAATTAACAAGGTGTTTTTGTGGTGCAGCATCAGCTGAATGCTTTTTGTTGTCTGTGTGGATTGATGAATTTTTGCAGTTTGAGGCTTAAATTACTATTAAGATATCTCTTTCATTTATTTTTGTTTCAATTGGCCCATGAATACTTTTCATCATCTGCATTCATGCTGCAAAGGAATGCATAAAAATAACCATGGTTACCTTATAAAACATCATATTGATGACTTGACATTTCCAATCTACCTTAGCCCCTTTATTTAAGGGATGCTATTTCTCTTCTTTCATTGAAAATATACTTGTTGACATGACTTTTCTGCTGCTTAGCCAGATTTTTGGTTTTTTTCCCCTTGTATGAGGAGCCTCATTTCAAATCAATGCTTATTAATCAATTTTGTTTCCCTTCTATAACATTGCATTCTGAAAAGAGGAAGTTGAGTTGTGAATTCCTGGCTCTAGGTAGGAGCAACTGGGGAAAGTATGAAGGATTTAACTAGCTGATCTAGTTGATCTGCTGCCATTTGCAGCAGAGGTCTCTGGGAAGGGAAGCACTTTGATCCTGAAATATTAACTGGGAGAGCTGTTCTGTTGTCTGCTGCCTCTGCCAGTGCCTGGCTGCTTCCACCTCTGAACAGAGGGAGGGTTGAGAAGATGGACTCTTGGCACAGTTGTGCAGGGAGATGCTGAAGTGGTGGGGAAGGTTTTGCAAAAGCTTGAGAAATAGGAGAGTCCTTGAGCATCACTGAGTGTGACAACATTGGGGAATTACAGCTTGAAACCATTTCAGTGGAGAAGAGATTTGGGATGGCACAAAGTACAGACTCCAGAGGTGTTCCCTGTATTGGTTTTGGCGGAGGGGAGACTGAAAAATGGGGAAGCAAGTGGACAAGAAGTTGCTGATTTAGAAAAAAACACTTTACACTGAAAAATTCAGTGATCCCATGAAGTACGTTGCCACTGTGCAGGGTAGTCCAGCCTCAAAACACCTGGTGGGTCTGCCCAAGGAGAAGCCAAGCCAAGGGTTGCCCTTTACAGGGGAGAGGGAGTGAGAGCTAAATGTGCTACATAAAAATTAAATTTATATTGCTAATCTCTCCCTGAAAAAGCAGAAGAAACAAACCAACATAAAATGCAACTGAGATGGGTAGGAGTGCATTATCTGAGTTGGCTTCCATGGGGTCTGGTCCCAAGTTTTCCAAAGGTGGGACTTGGCTCTCAAAATGCTGTCTTTATTACGAGCAATCTCTTTTGCTTCCTTAACTTTCAATTCAGTGCAAGCCACTGTACATAAAAACCAGTTTCTCAATGTGGAGAAACATTGTGGACTCTGTCTTGTTAGGAAAGGAAAATGTCACTCCTCCTGTTTGTCTTTCCCTCAACCAGAGATGATGAGCAGAAAACATGACAAAGAAATGCCCCCACTGGCCCCTTTTGGAGAATGTAATCTTATTTTTTCCTTGAGCAGCATTTGTTCCCTGCAGTACATGTTCTTGTCAATCAGCCCAGGAGGCCTTGGGAGACAGAAGGGGTGTTATCCAGACCTCTCTCTCTTTAAGCAAGGAACTGCTAACTGCAAAAGAACCCATATGTGATGCTTATCTTAAGGAAGGCTGGAATACTTAATAAGACGTAACTGGTGCATGACCCTGCACTATGTTAATGCCTCTCATTCTCTTCATCTTCCTTTTAACCGGAAATACAATGGAACCACTAGAATTTAATTTTGCACATAGGTCTTTAAATCTAATTTGAATTCCACATGAAAATCTCAATGCGTTGCAGCACTTCAACCTCACTCGTGTTTTATCAGTGATGACCTTCCTGGGGAACTTTTAATGCCTATCTCAGGAGCAAAATGGAAAGATAGAGTCATGCTTGCACATAGTGGTGGTTACACATGGTGATGCTGGCTTGTGCCAGAGCTCCAGGGTCTTCATTTCAGCACACAATGTCTTGTCAGAGAGCCTGGACTGGCTCTCACTGAGCTGTGCTAGCCTAAGGTTACACACTATTCTTTTGGTTTTCTTCTTATCATGTTATATAGAGAGATCATTCTTCTGACATACGTCATCCACTAAGGGAATGTTTTGAAAGTTCTACATTAATATTTTACTAGGTTTTTCTCTAATCTTATTTCTTTAAAGTGTGGTTTCCTCAAGGCTGCTTCTTTGCAGTCCATATTGTGTTCAGATTTCCAGAAAAGGGAATTATTTAAAAAAAAAAAAAAATTATTCACCAGTCCTTTCCTCCACTCCTTACATTTCATTCTTCAGGTCACCAGTGTTCCATGCAACTTGGAAAATGCTTCATGTCACAGCTTGGGATGTGATAGACAGTGTAATTTTAATTCAGAAGAAACTTTGTGAGTCGAATGGATCAGGCCATAGGAAGTACTTCATGAATATAAAATACAGCTGGGTTAATCTTCTAGTTTTCATCTAAAAAGAACCAAATTAAAAAGAGAATAGGTATATTTCTTAGCAGAAATGAGATGCCAAGAATTTTCTTCAAAAGGATATCAAAGTAGGCACATATTTGTTCCCACTGAGCTGACTATAAATTGGGAAATGATCAACAAAATAGATTTCATGCATTTCAAAGGCCTCAATATCCCTAACTTACGTAAGCTGCTCCTTACCTCAATTTCAATGCTGAGTTTTCATATTCAATACACTACATTTTTTCTGGAACATCTGATTCTACTCATGTTTGTGAGAAATTAGAGTGCAAGTTCAATACAGAATTGGATACAACATAACTTCAAATGCAGCTTCTCATGTAAGTGGCCTGTAGTAGCCTAAAATCATGTAAAAACTGTGTTGGCCTCCATAGCACAGATTTTGTTGTATACTGCAGGGAAGTAGTGATGTTTCCTAACAGCAGTGATCTGTGCATGTGTTTTTCAAATGTTGCAGCCAGCCTTTGGTCCAGTACTTTTGTCTCTGACAGAGAACAGTAAGAAGATGGGGAGGTGATGGCACAATATTATTTGTCGTGTATTTGTCATGAAGTCTTTGTAGAAACCTTGACAGCTGTGACAGGGAAGTGAGTGGAGTTTCCCAAGAGCTGTGTATGCCAGCCCTGAGTGCTGGTGGCCCAGGAGAGCATGGGTGGGGTGGAGGTTGGAGTCTGAACCTTGTTGTGCCCCAACCACAGCCAGGTAGAGCACCCTGTGGGCTCCTGGCATTGGTGGAACCAGGCTGCCTGCTTGTGTGTTCAGGCTTGAGCCTTAAACATTCCTCAGATGTGCAGAGGAGGAGACAGCTTAAATTACAGGCATTTCCCACAATAAATGAGAACAAAGAAAAAATGCATAATTCTGCTGTCCTCTTCTGAATGTGCTGCGTGGGGAATGATGTTTGCCATTAAAAAAGGTGCTGGGGAGGAAGCAGGCCCAGTGACAGACAGTGACCACAGAGCAGGCACCCAGGCTTTGCCCAGCAGCCTGTTGAGTTTTAGTCAAGTACCTGCTCATTCTCCTGGGTGCAGCTCATTTCTGCATCTTGCCTGGCTGCTGCCTGTGTGTGCAGCTGTACTGGCAGCAGCAAAACTGCACATCTCCAGTCATCATTAGTCCACAGGAAGGGAAACTGGGAAAGGTCTGCATTGGTGGTATTTTGCTCCAGGTATCAACATAAAAATGTAAAATGTAGGGCCCAGAAATCAAAATATTAAGTCACCAGCAAAGGTGGGAGATCATGGAAGATAACACAGTGGGATGCTGGAAGGATTATAAGGCTTTACTCCTTGGCTGTTCCTTAGCAGAAGGAGCATCAGTGATGAGGTTTTTTTTTTTCCCAGGCTGTGGATCATGAGTTGTTGTCTTCTGTGGAGAGTTTTGCTAAATATAACTATCTTCTTTTGTGACCTAGTTAAGTCCAAACTTGACAGGGAGAAAGCCTGTTGGGTGTTTTAAATTATAAAATTCTAATAGTGGAGTAATTAAATGGACTCATACTTCTCATACTTCATTTCTTCTCAACACCAGTCATTTATCGTGCTGATATTTCTGCCAGTTTGTTGGAGAGCTCATGTTGTGCAACACTGGTGGAATGAGCTGCAGGCATGTGTTTGGCTGCCACTGCCAGGAGACTCGTGCACCCGCATGCAGAACTGAGACCAGGACTGACAAAATAGCTGCAAAACAGAAATGTTGTTCATGGAGGAATTATTGACACAATAATTTTATTACGTCCCATGATGCCTGTTAGGTTTGATGAGAATGCCATTTGCCAAGTGTAGCATTTTATTTTGCATTTTAAAATTACATTAAAACCCAGTGCTCTTTATTTCTGATGCAGGGTGTGACATCAGCAATGGTTCCTCATCACAGTACTCACCATCCCCTCATAGCTTGAAGTCTTATTCCCTTCCCATGCATATTCAAATTCTTTCTGTCAACACAGGCAGATAGTGATAAGACAAGGGGGGCAATTTTAAAGTAAAAGAGGAGAGCATTAGATTATGTATTAGGAATTAATTCTTCCCTGTGAGAGAGTGGTGACACACTGGCACAAGCTGCCCAGAGAAACTGTGGATGCCCCATTGCTGAAGTTTTCAAAGCCAGGATGAATGGGATTAGGGCAGTCTGGTCTAGTGGAAGGTGTTCCTGCCCATGGCAGAAAGGGTTGGAAAAAGATGGTCTTTATGGTCCCTTTCATCCCAAACCATTCTGTATTTCTATGAAAAATGTTAAATATCAAGTAGTCATTTTCATTCACCTTCTAACTCTGCTCTTCACTGACCTTTCTGCTTGCAGATTTTCTCTTTATTTGCCCTCTTTCTCCATAACAGTGGATTTTGGCTGGGAATAGTTGTGCTCAGATGGTTAGGTATCAGTTGAGTGTAAATTAGCTGAAGGAGCTGTGGCTGCCACTGTCAAAATGATTCCAAAATAACTTTGTGTGGGAGAGTGATGGTCAGGTTAGACAAGAAGAAGTGTGGTTTGGGTCTGCTTGAGGGGAATGGAGTTAGAATGGATAATGCCAGTTAGATTAATAGAAGAGCAATGCTGTCTTAAATACTGACTTAAATGCTGTCAGAGATTCTTCACGTTCCAATGGCCTCTCGTGATTGTGCAGCAGCAGCAGTACTTGGGAAAGTACTGCTCATGTTTCCCATGAACATCTGCAGGGTTTGACATAAGGAACATGTGTTTCTTTGAGGCTGGTACAACAGCTTTCCTCTGGGAAGTCCCTGCTGACTGTGCATGGTCCTTAGCAAAGCAAGAGGAAAAAATTGGATGTGGGTTTTGCTACTGGTTTGGCTCATTGATGAGCTGCTGATCTCCCCAGGGGTACCAGCTGCAGCCCTGCTGCTCCCCCAGCCCTGCCTGCTCAGCACTGGGACGTGACTCTGCTCCTTGCATGTGCAGTCCTTTGCCCAGCTGTGTAACTCCTGCTCCCCTTTATTAACAGTCAACATAGGCAATTATTCAGGGTCACTGATGGGCCAGTTTGTTCTGGCTTTATGTATGGCAACTGCAAAACAGCTGAGGATGTCTGGCAGGCAGTAGAAGTTTTATTTCTGTCTATTAAAATAGTCAAATATATGTTCAATGAGATAATTTGGATCATTATACTTTCCTATCATAATGCCATATGCAGTTTCATCCATTGTATGGATAAAAACATAAGCAGAGTCAATGAAAAAAATAATATCTATTTCTATCCTAAATATATGAGTAGAAATGCTGGCATTGTAACATCAGAGTATGAACCTGATCTTGGCTTTGTCATTAGTGATCTTGGGAAAAACTGATGTGTTTCAAAATAAGAATGGTTTTCTGGGTGATGACAATCAAAATACGTTTTGTTTAGCCAGACCACGGTTATCACCATCATGTAAAGCACCATGTGAACCACTGCAAGCCAGGAACTCCTCTGGTATCTCTATCTTATATTCTGTCTTGTCTGCAGTCAGGGTAGCAGTAGACAGGGGATGATGGAAGGAAGGGTGGTGCAGAGTGCAAGGGCAGGACAGGAGGCACATCTGTCTCCCTAAGGCATCCTGCCATACCAGAATGCCACAGCAGAAGAAAATCTCTCTCTCCTCAATGCCAGATATCAGTGAAAAGTAAATCTCTCCTGTTCAAAGACAAAGAGTTCATAAGAATCTTTAATAACAAAACTTTCCCTGTGTGGAGGCTGATGGAAAGGGGTGTGCCAGGGTGCTGGGCAGCAGAGGAAAAGAAAAATGGTTAAAATAAAGTTCTGCTGAAAAAGGAGTATATGCTCATGGATAGCATGAAATCAGATGTAACTGTAAACTCTGCTGGACATGAATTGACCTGTACCAGTGTGACCCCTGTAGAAGGGAAAGGCAGCTGACAGCAAGTAACAGCAAGGTGTGGTCTCAGAAAAATTCACCAAGCAAACTGAAGTTCAGCTTGGAAGAGGAGCAGTTCCTTTCAAAATCATCATTAGCTGTCTGCTGCCTTAAGATGAAGGAAAACTCATCCCTCTGGTCTGATGGCAATGATCTGCGTGGAAAGGTTTTCCAGCTGCTCTGGGATGCTCTGGAAAACCTTGGGGTGTCGGTGTGGACACAGCTAAACTGGATAGGGGCCCAGTCCCACCTTGCTACAGCAGTTTGCCTGCCCTGTTTTCCAACATCTGAAACCATTGTGCTACCCTTGCTTTTCTCAGGATGCAAGCCTGTAACCTTCAAGAGAACCTCTAGCAAAATTTAGAGGAAAATCAGCACCTTTTTATTATCTATACTCCCCCTTTTTTCTTTCTCTCTCTTTTTTTTTTTTTCCCTCTGCTTCAAAAGAGGCCCTGGAGAGGACTTAAAGGTAAAATAAGCAATGAGGAAGTACAAGCTGTCATAAACAGTGCCAAAACAAGAGTCAGACTTGCAGTAAGGTAACAAGGTACCTGAGAAGGTGGTGACAGAGTTGTGAAAGGTTTTCAAAGCTTGTGTCTGATTGATGTCTTGTGGGCATCAGCTAAGGATTCTCAGGACATTGGTGGGCAAGGAGAACAAGATGCAGCCACAGCCTCAGTGGGTGTGCTAAGGTGTCCAGCCATGGTGCCAAGCTTTTGGCATGTGTGATGGTACCTCAGGAAACATTGTGAGAAACTCTTGTTTTTCTATAGGGCAGCAAAAAATATATCCTGTATCCCAGTCTGGAATCAGTACCATAAAAATATGTTGGAAAGGTCTTGAGAGTTATGTCAAGGGATAACGTAGAACTAAAAGTTGGACTCACCTTGGGAAATGGTCCAAGTAATTTGTTTGCAGATGTTTGGAGCAATGTTTAACTGTCTGTGTACAGGAGCAGTAAAACTGGGATCAAAGCAGTCACTCTTGGCTGCCGCTGATAGTCAGGGATGGGAGAGCTGGGCAAAGGTTGTGAGAGGTTGTTCTTTCACCTGAAGAATACACTAGATCCTTTTCTATCAGATATGCTTGCGTTTAAGTGGAAGGTTGGGCCTTAACATAGCAATTGTATACTGAATTTTTACTAGGGATCTACAAGAGATTGCACAGGAAGGGGCAAGTGGTTACTTTTGGGCTAGGAATCCATCCCATGGTTGGGCAGGTTTTGGACACCATGAAAGTATTATTGCTGAATACAGAATCATTGTTTAACTGAACTTTGTCTAGGCTAGTTATTTCATTTTAGTCTGCAGTGGAAGTTGTGGTGGGCTCTGAAAAAGAGTCTTGCAGCCAGGAGGATTGGAGCTGTTCCCTGGCCACCTGCAGCCAAAAGCCTTTGCTGTGGAACTGCCCATGTTGGGAAGCAGGGCTGGCATGCATGGAGCACTTGGTGCTGCATGGCAGTGAGGATGAGGTGATGGCAGATGAGGGGACACTGCTTCGCCAGATGAAGTTTGTTACAAATTCCCATCTGCTCAGAAGCAGAAGCTATAAGGTTTGTGCTTGTACAAGTAATTATTTGTTATACATTTTTAAACATGAAATCTAGTCCAAACGGCAAATATTTTTAGCATGTGTCATTGTGCAGTTAAGGAGGCTGCCAGCAGCATAAACCAGAATAACTCAGTGTAGTGATCGGGCTGAGATGGGATTTTCTGCTTTGCCCATTTTCTCTTCCCCACGCTTGGGTTCTGGTTCTGTCAGCTGGGTTCCTGCTCACATGAGCCAGCATCTTGCAGAGCTGGCTGCTTTGTCACCCCCTCCATTCATTTTACCTGTGATGAAAAGCACATCTGGCACAGCTGGGAGGTATTTGGCTGGGTGTGAAAATGGCTCTGGAAAAAATGGGACAGGATTGCTGCTTTTTCTCCCAGTGGATTATGGAAGAGGCAGTCTTATATCTCTTTATTTTCAGCAGATGCACGCTCAGAGTGAGCCTGCATGTGGTTTATAACATAGGCTCGTTTGGGCTGAATGAAGCATTTTTTCAGATTTTTAAAGAGCTGGTTGAATTGTTTCAGCAATGTTTTACCCTCCACTCTAAATTCCACTAAAACAGAGCGGGAGAATGGATTTAAGATGGATATGAGCATTTTAGAAACAGGATAGCTTAGGTTTTTAAGGTTGCATAAAAATGTAGGGAGGAAAACTGTCTGAAGATGAATGCTTTTTGACAGGGTGGGATCTATTGTGGCTTTTGCACAGCCTGTGAGCCAAATGATTTTGTTATTCCCTCAGCTCTCATGCAAGGTCACAGCATAAACCTCAGTTGATTCCTTTGCACCTGCAAAGCAGCACAGGCAGGTATCAGTGCATTTCACAGCTTTTCTGGTTCCCAGCAAGAGCTCCCTTGTTTTCATCCACCTGTCTTAACAGCTTTCTCAGCATTTGGGTCATCAGTCCTGTTGGAGTCTGCTTTTCCTGCTGTTTTTCCCTATAACTCCACTGGAGAAAGAGGGGGATGCAGAGGGTATGCAGCAGGAACAGCAATCTGACCCCATGCATTGCACATATGCATCATTTTTTTCTAGTGCCCTGAGCACTGCTCTCTTGCCCTTGATTTCCATAGATCTTTGATTAATAATAATAATAATAATAAGATGGGAAGGGTTTCAGCTGTAGGTTCCATATGTGTCTATTCCTGTGGGTTTATTGCTGGTAATATCTTATTTGAAGTAAGAGGGTGGTTCTCGCAGTGCAGTTTTTACCAAGTTACAGAACAGAATGCAAAAAAAAAGAAGCTGAATTCCATGCTTTGAGTGTGGCTTTTCTCTTTAATCTCTTCATTGATGTTTTTCCTAGTTTCTAAAAAGACCTGCCACAGCTGGCTGAGATGAACAGGTACTGGTGCTGGAGATCTGCAGTCATGGTTGCACTCTGTCTCACATCTGGATTCCAGCTGTATATTTTACACTACTTCCTTACATGTCTTTTGCATATAAAGGGCATTGTCCTCTGTGACAGCTTAAAGGGAAGCTTGAGGGTAGACTCAGATGAAATGGGATCAAAGAGCAGGTTATCACCTTATTTTTTCAGAATGTTCCAATGCAGAAAGCACCAAGGGACTTCAACAACAGCAGAGACTGTAATGCCATACTCTCTGAGTGTCCAGTATATTTTCCCTAACTCTCTAAGCAAAAGCCTTCTGCACTGCTAACAATTTCAAAAGAAAGAGGTCATGCCTTGCTGAATGTACTTCGAAATAAAGCACATTTCCTCAGAAAGCAGGAGATGACAGTGTTTCAGGCACAGTCTGGAAGAGTCACTGTGCAGCTACACTGGGGCCTGACCCACCACCCATTATCCCATCTTTGAATCCATAATCTTTTGTTCTTGGAAGCCTGCTGCAGAGGGCTGTGCCATCTGCCCTGGCATCCCAGCCCTCTCCTTCAGGCTGCCCACAGGGTTCAAGGGTGGGGGGTGCTGCTCCCTCTTCTCCAGCTTTGTTGTATCCTGCCATGTGCACGTGAGTTAGTCCAGCCTGGTTTGGGATGGATGTGTTGTGTAGTTAGTGTTTACTTTGCTTTAAATACAAAGAATCATTTGTAAAGCAGTGTGAAAAAGAGCTCTGCACCCACTGGGGATGGAAAAGCTCTCTGGAGATTCTATCCCTACTGAGCTCTAGGGAAAGATAATTGAGAGGCAGTGGGTGAAGCCCAGAGTGGAACTGAGGGAAAGCTGGTGTTGGTGCTGACATGAACACAGTGCAGAGCCATCAGGACAACACTGATCTGTTTCCAGCCCTGGTCCCCCCATCTGCAGGGTGTTGGGGTCCTTGTCACACACAGCCCCTGCAGAGAGCCTGGGAGCATGGGGGTGCAGGCACTGCTCCAAAATGCTCCACAGCAGCCTGGCTGCATTCACCATCTCCTGGGAGCTAGGGCTCAGGGGTGGGAGGGGCAGGGACAGCCTCGGCCGGGGGAGTAGGGCAGACAGACAGACACCTGGGGGTGGTAGACAGATGGACACCTCGTCCCTCTGCTCCAGCTGGAGCAGGTTGTAGGCAAACAGCTCTCCTGCACACACTGGGACAGCAGAGCAGCTTGAAAGCTTCAGATAATAATATTTCATATGGAGAAGGCTGTTAATGACAGAGGATGTGATTGACTGCCTTTTTTCTGTTGCTCCTGTATTAGCTGTACTTAAATCAGCTTACATTAACTGCAGTTATATTTAATGCTCTCTGTCTACACAGCTGAATTTTTAGATTGTTAATTTTCACTTGCAAATTGTTTAATTGTGTCTGAATTTTTCATAAATATTTGGGACGTGAGTTAATATTTTCTATTACATGTGATACATGGTCTGGAAAAAACTAATTGTTCTTAGTGCTGTGTACTGGGTCTGGCAGTGTCCTCAAAGCCTTGATGCTCTCTTATCTGCAGTTTCTTGCCTTCATAGCTGATGTGTCAGAAATTGAGGTCTGTAGCTGGTGCTCTGTGTGTGTTATGGTCAGGAAAGCCATTTAGGATTCATTTGGCTCCCTGACAAGAAGAAAAGGAAATTTTTATTGTCTGCAGCGTGGTAACATGATGAAGACTGCAGGCTCATGGCACTACATGTGTGTAATATTGCTGTGGTCCCAGAGCCTGCTCTGAACATCAGTATGAGATCTGCAAAGCATTGGTTCTAAGACTAGAAGGAATTTTTAGGGTCTTCAAGCCCCCAGGACTCCAAAAGCTCTGTTTGCCCATCCTCCTCTACCCAGGCAGGGCTGCGTGCAGGGCCATGGTTTGAGCTGATCAGTGTAAAGCCAGTGCTGACCTGGGAGCAGCAATGCCATGCTCTGTGCAGAGGGGAGCTGGGCTGTCCAGCCATGTGGCAGGAGCTGCTGCTGCCAGGCTGAAACATCTTATTCTGTAATTGTTGTAGTGTCTGTACACAGAAATTATTTATCATACATTTAATATGGACAAATAACAGCATTTTCTATGTTGTGTAGATGGTTTGCTGGGCTGACTGTCCCCACCAGTAAGGGGATGAGGATGGTGCACCCCATGGGAGGACTTGTCCCACATGATAAGCTCTCCCCACACATGGTACCCTGTGCAGTATTCCTCCTCCTCTCAACTTATGGACTCACTGCTTTTAAAAGCATCACATTTTTGCTCCCTGTGTTTGTTTCTTCATAGCTATGCCTCTTGCTGCTTTTCTGTGTCTCCTTCAATTCTTCTCACATCCTTGATCCTTAATGCAGGTGCCAGAGCATCTCACAAGGATATTATGTGAGGTTAGATCCCACATGACAGCTCTCAACTCCACATGGCCCTTCTCAGAGATGCCAGACATCCATTTTGTGCCACTGGTTCTTCAGGGGCAGAACAGGTCCTGTTGGAGGGGATCAGGCAGTAAGAGAGGTGGTGGATATTCCCAATTAGTGAAGCTAGGATTCCAATCTGTATTTCTTGTTATTTTTTTCATGTTGTTGAATGCTAATTGTTTTAAAAAGAGGTATCTTTTCTGAAATGCAATGATAGATTAGATAGGATTGATATGGCTAATGATTGATATTGCTTCTGTTCAAAACCAGGAGAAAATCTCTCTGAAGTAAACTTCTCTGAAACCTTTGACTGACTCAGAGCACAAATGTTTGGGTACTAAGAAAAACAAGGAATTGACCTTTTAATTAGCATAATACAGTAATTTAGCATAGCAATCCTGATTGCTTATTAATCATTTATAGTTGTTGTTGTTGTTGTTATGTATTGATCAAAGGGACTTAGAGATTGATGTTTCTGCTCTGGATTTTGATAAGCTAGATACCAATTAGTGAGCAGAATATTAGGTGCAAGTCAGAGGGACTAAAATACCTGCATCTGCAGTGGAAGGCAGTTCCCTTCCAGTTTTCTGTTTCTGTAGGAAGGGGGTCTGATAGTGACCTATACAGAGACTTCTGGAGAAGTGTAATCCTACTCACAGGTGAGACCAGCAGCTTCAGCTCCCATCTCCACCATAGGATGCCATCCACTGAGAACATATGTGCTGGAAATTTGCTGCCTAGGGGTTTAATTCTCCTGACTGCTTTCTCTCTGACCTCATGGGAAAGTTTGCTACATCAAAACAGTGAGAAAGACATCAGCCTGTTCAGGAGGTCGGTCTGTTTGGACCTCTGGCTGTGATAAATGTAAACTTCACAAATACAAAAATGAACTGTAATGAGCAGGACTGCAATTGTTGCTATCCTAGTCCTTGAAAAAGTGGGAGCCATAAACTTCTCTTTACATTCCCTCTCCCTTGTTTTCTGCTGATTTAGCATATAATAGAACCAAAACATTGCTGTTTCACAGCCAGTTTCTTTGCTTTACAATTTTTTTGCTCAGAGCTTTCTGCAGAAAAACAGTTATTGCATAGACACCATTGGAGATGTTTTGACATCTTATTCCATCACATTTAATCCTGCTGAGTGTCAGGGTACTGCAGCTTTGCTGGACTAGGTCCTCATGCAACTTGCTTTAGCTCCAAAAGCCAAAGCCATTTTAAATTAAGTGATGAATGTGTCTACCATTAAGCTTTTAATCAAAGATGAGGATTTGAGGATATGTAGATCCTTCTTCCATGATGGATTGGGATAAATTAATTACAGCTGATTCTAGCTGTAAAACGTATTTGGAACTCAGTAGTAGTTTATTGTCATATTTAGGAGATTCAGGTGATTCTCTTTGTGTTAACTGATGTGAAATTCAGCATATAATAAGAAAACACAGACAAGCCAAATGTAGTGATGTACCTCAGGCAGCATCAACCAGCCAGTGCTCCAGTTTCTTTCATGGTGCCATAGCTCAGCGTATGCTGCCCGCACGCCTCCAAGCATCCTTATGCAATGCCATAAGAAGATGGTATTAAGGCATCCTCAGAGGTCAGAGCCTCTGGACAGCTTTAGTTTTCAATCCCTTTCAGTGTCATACACCTTGTACAGATGATCTTGCAGAGGGATTTGCAGGGTTCAAAAGTTCTCTGGCCACAGATGGAAAGGACGTGCCTTCCGAGTGGATGTGCTCTGCCATCCCTTTTCTTAACAGCTTGCAAAACATTTGCAAAGGCAGGCAGCACTTTTTTTCTTCCCCTTCCTGTTTTGCTGAATCTGGTTTCTCATTTACTTTGATTTATCTTTGCACAACCTGCTGGAAAGATGCATGCTGGGTTTGCTTGTCTCAGCTTTCCTCAGCCCCACAGTGCAGCCTTGCAAATCTGTGGAGAGGTGTGGTGGTAGGCAGGTGGGGAACTGAGAGGGTGTGGAGAGATATCATCTTTTCCTGCACAGGATCCATGCCTGGCACCTGCCTGCCCTAGCCATGGCACCAGCTCATGCTGGGTGATCCATCAGCACTCTGCAGATGAGCAGTGGGTACCCATGGGTGCTGCTGCCAGCAGCAAAGAGGACATGAGAAACCTCTGCCTGCATGTGCCACCAGAGCTGCTCTGGTGGAAAATCATCACAGTTCATGGGATAAACAGCTATCTCAGACAGCACTCAGACCATGGGGAATCCAAGGGTGGGCCTCTTCACCTCACCTGCTGAAGCAGGTATGGTCCCAGCAGCCACAGGCAGATGTAATGGGTGAGAGCCTGCACAGCCCCAGCGGCTGCTGAGGCACAGAGATGGATTGCAGCACTCAGGGATTTACACTGAAGCGGGGAGAGGCTGCTCTACATCCCAGGCAATGTTTTCACCGATGAATGCAACCCTAAAGTTTCTGAAGCATGAAATATGATTTCTCTTTAAGAGAGAATCATCAGCCCTTACTGAATTATCCAAGTCCTTTCTATTGTTTTAAATCACCCTCCTAGGACCCCCTGAGTGCTCTCATGCAGAAAGTGTTCATTAGATAACCTAGGAGTTTTCTGGGATAGCAGGAGCCAGCACCTATCCACAGCAAACAGCATCTGTGCAGCCCTTACTGAATTATTATGGAAATGACTGAATCCCTGCCTGAATAGCCTGTTTTACCTACACATGAGCAAAATAAGGTAACCTTCTCCCCAGGGGAGGGGGTTTGTCACATTTTGGGGTGCTGGAACCATGGGGTTCTGTGAGGAGCTGGGGCTGATGGGAGGGAAAAAGAAAATTTGGTGCAGTAATAGGCACAGGCTCCTTGAATTTAGGGGAACTGTACATTGTTCTAGGAAGATTCTGCATGACTGAATCCAAAAGACTGATTTTGGGAGCTCTGACTGGCCAGAGGAGAGGCAGTCTTAAGCATCCCTGCTGTGCAGTGGCACTGGGAGATCAGTCCCCTGGAATGTTGGGGGATCATATGTCACTGCAATCCTAAAGGCTGGTGAAGAAGACGTGTTCTGCAGGTCCCTCCAGGTCTTTTGAAATCCTCTCTTGAACTGCAGGAGTGAGAGTTGGTGAATCCATAGTTGGGCTATGCAGGTGCTGCAGTGGTTGCTGATGCAGGGAGATGCCTAACATGGGGAAGCTGTTCTTGCTTCTTCCTTGCTCCTGTTTCAGATCCCAAGGCAGCCAGCAGTCTGTGGGTTGCAGTTTGCTGCTCAGAGGGTGAGCACGCTGCCCAGGACATTCGTGGCTTACCCTCCCGAGGCAGCTTAGCATCATTTGTGTTTCCAATTTAAAGGGAAGTCAGAATCCCACCTGTGGCTGAAGAAGGAATGTTCAGATCCTCCTCCACTTTCTGCTTTAGACTTGTGGGAAGAGGTCGGGGCCTTGAGCACCAGACTGCTGCCATCCTACTGCCCTTGGTTGCTTGTGGAAAGGAATATTCACCAATAGTGGGAAAAGGATGCTGCAGAGCAGTCTGTGACATGGACATAGAGCATACATGTCCCACATGGTGCCTCTGTGTCCTGCTTTATTGCACTTTATCCCCTAAAACAGCAGCTTTGTGGTAAGAAACCATGGGCATCCCTGCAATGAGTCACTTTGGGGCCATGTTTCTTTCAGATGGAGCACTCCATGATGCTGATGCCACATGTTGTGAGTACTCCTGGACTGACAGATTAATTATTAATTGATGTGGCTTATGAATTTTTCAGTGTTTTCTCACACTGTGCATCACAAAGTGAAACCACCTTTTATGAGACAAAGATCTCTCCTAAAGCCCTACATCAAAGCTGCAGTATTGTCACCCATATTGTGATCTTGTTCAGCCATCACTATGAGCATGTTTGCTTTGAAATACTTAATCAACCATTTGCTGAGCTACAGAGCTCCTGACATGTTAAAGGATGAGTGCCTTGAAACTTTCTCTTCGAGGCATTTGGTACCTCTAACCATGCCTGGCACATGCATTTGGCTGCACTGGTTATTTTGGGAGGAGTTAAGCCAGGCTTAGGAAGAACACGAGTGGGTCATGGCTTTCATCTTTGTCCTCAGCCTTATTGGAAAATAATTCACAAAGTGGCATTTTCAGATCCATCCCCCCCAGCTGCATGCTGGTGTGCTGGACAGAGGGATAGAGAAAATTGTTTGGGATTGCTGAGAGTGTCCCCAGCCAGGACAGTCCCTGCTCAGCTGCAGCCCTGTCACCAATTCCTGGGAGGAAAATCAACACAGACAATAGCTGAGGATTTCATAGAGACCTGGACTAAATGCTTTCCTTTTCAGAAGAATAAAAGCCAGATGTTTTTGTGCCCCCAGTGCAGCATAAAGGTGCTGCAGCTCTGTATTTTTGCTGCCAGAGCATTTAAAGTGTATTTTTCCAGAACCCTGTTGCAAATGACTGCTCCTCTGCAGGAGCGTGTGTCATGGGAGGGCTGCTGGATGCACCACCACATTGTAACCTTCCACAGGGGAGGGGAGATGCTCTGGGACAGGCCCCAGTCAGGCTTCAGGAACAGGGATGTTGTGACATCTACTGCCTTTGCTGGGAAGCAGGAATCAGCATTAAGCAGAGTCTGGCAGCGAGGGATTAAACTGTTAAATGGTCCCAGTGGCTTCTAGCTGGTGCTGATGGCAGTTACACCAACGATACCTGTCATGTCCACAGCATAAATGCCAGGCATTGAAGGTTGTATCTGTGTGTTGCATGCTGTCATTACAAACCCTCTTTGCTTACAACGATGTTATTTCATTATAAACCCTTGTAGTTTACAGGAACGTTTTCCCAGCAGAGTTGAGCTCAGTGTGGGTTAGCTCCTGTGCCGTATTTCACTCCCTGTGTCTGTTGGGACCGTGCCCCATCAATCTGTGTTTGACAGAACAGCCACATCCACTGTGCTCTTAGCAACCAGCCAGGGGCTGTGTACAGCATGTCACTTGTGCCACCAGCATCCCCAGCCTGGGGGGGTTCATCCCATCTGCAGCCCTCTCACTGTGGTCGATGGCAAGAGGGCTGTGCCCTGCCCAGTCCCCGGGCAGGTGGGTGGAGCTGAGGTGTGAAGCTGAACCAAAGTGCTTTGTGCACAGTAAAGAAGGAAAGAGGAGGGCAGCCTGGGCTGCTTCAGTGGCTCTTTCAGAGCTATGGCAGCAATTGTAAATGGTTTGGCTTTAAGCTGTGATAAACCAAAGCTGGAGTTTTCCATATAAACTTCAAATCAAACGCTTGGACTCCAAAAGCATGGGGGTTTAAAATCCCCTAGTACCGTTCATGTCCTTGCACTGCCTTTGGCATTTCCTGGTGTAAGTAGAAGTGAGCCTGGGCTCTTGGCTTTAAAAACTGTAAGGCTCAGGGTGGGTGGGTGGTGTCTGATGCAGCAAACACTTTAGATGAGGGTTTGGTAGGTGCCTGTGCATCTTCTTGAAGATCTTCAGACTAATTAGGCTGGTTGGTTTGTGCCTGCTTCTGCTTTTCAAAAAGAGAGGGATTATCTCCCATCCTTTTGGGATAACGGGAAGAAAATTCTCTCAGTTTGTTTTAGGGGGATGGAAGCAAAGGATTGCTTCTGCAGGCCAGCAACTGGTTCTTACTGGCAATGAAAACTGTCAGACTCTCATGAGGAACATTTTAAACTCATTTCTCTTACTTCCTATTGCCCACTAAAAAATTTTCCTTATTAACAGTTTATATATGAAATTACTGCCTTCTTGCAAGGTTTTTTCTTGCAATTGAACCCTCACCAGGGCTTCGAGTAGACACCTGCCCTGCAATGCCTGCAGTGATAGGCTGGCTGCAGTGCTGGTCTGTTTTGGGTTCCACCTAAAACCTAATCTACATATAGTTTTTAATTTTTATTCTTTTTCTTTAGCAACTGTTCTACCAATGTAGATAATCTCTGCAGGGCAGGCAGAGAGAACTAAAGTGGTTGTGGGCAGACGTATGAAAACATCTAATTTACCAGCAGGCAGTTGGGTAATGATCAGTTGAGAATTACAAATTATGTAAATCATGTATTTGTGGCATGCTGCTGAAGAAAAGCCCAGTGCATATGACAAATCATGTATATACTGAAATCTATAATACTTTTCACATTTAATTGACTGGGGAAACCTTATGATTTATATCTTTGCTTTATTCACAGCACACCCATAACATAGTCATAATGCAGAACGAAACTAATTCATTTTCTCTTTGACTTTTTAAATCATTTATGTATTTGGCTGTCAAGTACTTGAATATAAAGTGGGCATGCAAGTGGCAGATAATAAATAGCTGATTCTCTAGTTAAGAAATTGAGTTTTAATGATATTAAGTTCTGTGTTGCCTTACTTGGTCTTTCTTAGATGGCGTGCTTCACATTTGCACCTTGCCTTATTTCAACAAGCAAAGTATGGTTTATGGGTACCAGCATTACTCTCTTAATAGCCCTATATAGTGTTATGGCTGTGTAAAATGTACTCTGCTTGCTCTGATGGCAGCGGGAGTCTTTCCCAGGCACAGGAGTCCTTCCTAGGAGTAGGAGGAGACAGTGGCTGAGCTGTTGGGCTGCTGCTCTTAGTCACAAGAGATCTGCTGGAAGGTGCCAGGAGGACAGGCAGGGTCTGTCTCATTAGTACCATTCTATAGACAACAAGAAGAAAATGTTTTTTGGACTACTACAGACTAGGATTCCTTTCCCAAAGATCAGGTTTTGTCATGGAGCTATCATGCAGAATCATTGAAAATATAGCCTGGAAAGATATTTTGTTTCTTTTAAATACCAAGTTACTTGGCTTGGCATCACTACTTAATCTTGGGAAGCATAGCCCTGGAAAGCAATACCTTACCCACTCAACCACAGCCACAGACACTGTCTAAGCAGCTTGTTGGCTCCTAAGAAAGATAATCTTCTGCAGTCAGATTTTTCCTTGACACCTGTAGCATCACTGGAAAACATCTGCACAATCAAGATAGTGCAGAAAATATGAGGCAGTTTGTTGGCTCATTATCATACTGCAAAATCAACCCTCCTCAACAGCAGCATCTCACTTTCTAAATTTAGCTCCTGAGTTATTTTGGGTAGTGCGTGATTAACCTCAATTACTGTAGCTCAGATAGAATTCAAATAATGCCCCTTCTTTCAGAATTGCAAAGAAATGGAAATCTGGGTCTGTACATTTCCTACCCTTAATGAAGCAGCTTCAACACTGCTGCAGGATAGTTGTGTGGTACATTTGTTCATGGAGAAAATAACAGGGGCAGCTGATCCTGAAAGATGCTGGTAATCCATGGCTCTGTACTGGTGCTGGGATCAGGAATATAAAGATGAACCACACCAGCAGGTTACATCGTGTAGCTCGTGTGAATGAAACCATTGAAGCTTCAGTGGATTTGGATCACAGTCAGGACACTTTATAGTTTTCCTGAGTTAAATCCATAACAAAGGCTTTCAAAAGCTAATCAAAAACACATTTTCCATCAATCTCAGCCATAGTCGGTGTTGGCTTTTTGGAAAATCAGTGGTGAAGCAGTGTACAGAAGTAACATCTGCACCTGTGCAGATCTGCACGAGTGTGTGTGGGAGAGGCAAGGGATGTGCAGGCGGACAGAGGAGGAGATGCTGTGGAAAGTGATGGGTTGGGGACGGCACGGTGTTTGAGCTGATCCAGTGAGCACCAACAGATGAGCTCTTCATTCATCA
Source organism: Certhia americana (assembly GCA_018697195.1). Lineage (NCBI taxonomy): Eukaryota > Metazoa > Chordata > Aves > Passeriformes > Certhiidae > Certhia > Certhia americana. The sequence goes on along the minus strand of CM031868.1, from coordinate 13,709,643 downwards.
GGCTGAGAATCAGAGCTTTTGTCATCACTGTAGCTGTACCTCTCCACACTACGCTGCACTAGACCGCCTCATGATGGTGAGGATGAGGATGCTCAGTTGATCAAAGACTGTCTGTCTTGAATTGGTGAACACTGTGTTTGTCCTTTGTGGGGGCTTCTGTTCCACAGTGTGGCCCCTCACCACTTGCTCTGTCAGCACTGTAGCACGGGTGGTCTGTTGGAGTCTGGAATTATGAGAAATATTTCTTTGCATGTTTGGGGCATTTTAAGATCTCTGACAAACAGTGGTTTTAACCTTTGTTCATGGAAAAAGGGCTTTTAGACTCTGGAATGAAGCAGAGTTTTCAAGAGTGTGTATTAGATAGTAGAATAGTGTGTAGTTTTATCACAGGGTGAGAATTTTAGATAGATGGGGGTTTTAGGATGGTAAGCAGGTGAAGGCAAGATGGAGAAAGCACATGGCTTTTGGGTTTCTTCCTTCTTCCTTGCCTCCATGTTCTGCTGTGAGGTGGCACATTATAGTTGGCTTAGAATAGAGTTTAACCTTCTAACGTAGATAATAGTTATTGGAGAAGTATTATAAATACTGATTATGTGGATTGTAGTATAAATATCCACGCCACCCTGAGGGCAGGAGTATTTAGTTTTTGGAATTTGGTATTCGGGGGATTTGGGGTTTTGTGACTTGGACTGACCTACAGTGAAGAGCGCTGCAGGTCAGGAACAGAATGTAATGATAAGAAATAATAAACTATGAAGAAAACATAAAAAGAAACGACTGGGAGAAAAAACTCTGTTTGCATTCTCGGGAATCAGAGAAAAATAGCCGGCAACAGAGACACACAAAAATATTTTTATTATCCCAAGAGTGGTCAGCCTGAAGAACTGAACTACTCCTAAAGGTGTTGCATTGGTTATTTTTTCACCTTGATTTGCCTTTTGTTTTTTACAGCTGGACAACCCTGATGAGCAAGCAGCGCAGATCAGACGAGAGTTAGACGGACGTCTCCAAATGGCAGAACAAATTGCCAAGGTAAAAAAAAAAGTCTACTGTTATTAATAACATTTTCATTTAGGAGTGTACAAGGAGTTTATTGCAGCCCCCAGGTTCTGTCATTCTCTTATGAGGTTCTTCTCACAATAATTACCAGTTTAAAATGATCAGATCTTTATCTGCCAACAAAACCAGATGATTTGTTGTGTTTGTGCATTTTCTTGGAATGTCCTGATGAGCTGGGACAGCTTAGGTTCCTGAAAAATCCCTTGTGAATCCTCAGAGGTGTCACATTTCTATAGTAGACAATAAGGTGGATGATGATGTGTAAAAAGGAGCCAGGAATAGTCCTAATGGGGTTTGTGTTGTTTGCTGGGCTGATGGGAGCCACAGTTAAATGTAGGTAAATGCTGCCTCCATAAAGGTTCTTCAGATGTATTGCCCCAAAGAAGTTCACACTGTGCATGAGAGCAGTCTCTGCCCCCTGCAGACATTGCTGCTGTTTGGAGCAGTAGGCATGGGACCTCCAAACAGCTTTGATAACCAAGCACTCAGCTAATCTCCCTAGAGGCCCTTCTGTAAAGAGCCATCTCCCTAGGAGCAAATCACACCCTCACACTGTGCAGATTCATGTGGCCTCCAATGGACCATGGATGATGGAGAGGATCCTGTTGACATCAGTATGGCAGAGTTTTATCCTTGCCTCTAATCAGATGCTCTGAGTCACTGATAAAGCCCTAATGGGGCTGAAGTCATTTGGAATGATCTATCTGGCTGTTCTTGATAATCAAGAAACCATTACTACAAGGCAAAAAAAAGATCTAATCAGAAAGACAAGCTGAGTCTTGGGGCCTGCCTTTCAGCAGCAATCCTCCCAGCACTGAGCTGGCCCCAAATTAGGATTCTTTTATAAGAGAGGTAATATCAGAGCTCTTTGCAACCACACTGATATGCCTGGGTGTGAAAAGCAGAGCATATTGATTTATAGTCAGGCACTAACAATGGTGCTAGTGGAGCCTGAACAGCTCCTCCTCACCAACACCTCTGTTAAACATCTGCTGCTGTTTTGTCTTTGGGGACATAGGCTCTGGTTTTTCCCACTTCACTGATAAAATCAGTAAGATGGCCAAGGACCACATGGCAAATCAATGGTGCATCAAAACAGCAAACTGACTGTAGCTCTTTTGTTCAGTGTTTGGTTCTTTCCACTTCATTCTTGTCAAGAAAACCTACAGTATTTCTTTGCAGTGAAATGTAAGCCTCTGCACTGAGCACAGCTGCTCTGGTTCTGAGATGGGTAGCCAGATCCTGCGTGCCAGAAAAAGATTGCCTGGTTTTGTTATTTCATTTTCTCTTTATGGCATGTAGAACAATAATACGCGTGATTCAGTAGCAGCCAGCAAAAGCTGCAGCTTCATGAATTATTTTTTGTAAATGAGAATTTGCCATTTCCATTCTTCCCCCAAGGATGCTGAAAACAAACCATGACACTGCTGGCCATCCAAGAGAGAGTCAGGAGAAACTCCTCAACATAACCTGACATATCTCTGTGCAGAATTCAACCTTCAAAATACAACAGTGCAGCTTGGAGGGTGGTTTAGAGTAAAAGGGATTCACCTGTGTTCCAGCTGGCAGATAGGGATATTTTATTTCCGTCATGGTACTGCAGCAGACTTTCTCTTCAGAAAGTCAGGTCCCCCCAGCATCTGCCTGTGAGAAACCTTGTTATTTCAGACTCATGAATACCATATTTTGGAGGCATCCAAATGACCTTTTGAATCCTTTTTTGTACCTCCTTTCTGAGCAAGGCTGCTTTCCCTGCAACAGAGGGCAGGTTGACAATTCAGCTCAGTGAAAGGATAGCATTTCCATTTTTATCTCCAATTTGCAGCTTTTAATACTGATTTGCTGCACAGGGAGGCTTACAGTGCTTGGGAAACCAGCACTGAGGTGTCTGTCTTGGAGATTCCATGCTCGAGGCAAATTAATGCCTCGTTGATAAATTAAGAAATTCACACTAGGACATTTGCACTTCAGAGGCAGCACAGGCTGTGGAGTCTTACGGGACCAGTGTCTCTGCAAGGCTTCATCTGAGCTGTTGTGTGACCTTGAATAAGTCACCAGCTTTCCTGCCTCTGGATACGAGGACACAGCTCTAGGTCTTCTTACCTTCCTGTGTGCCCAGGAGAGTGCAGCTCAGGGCAGCACTAGGGCAGAACTAGGCAAGGTCCCCCACTGAGATCCATCAAAGCACATCAGCCCAGCCTTGGAGCCAAGTGGCTTGAGGATCACTCTCTGTGGCAAGCAGATGTTTTGAAGCTGAATCTGGACAGGCTTTTCAGTCTGCGTGTTGTACTTTTCCAGCAGCTAAATAGAGCAGTGTTACAGATGAGAGCTTAGTGATGCCAAGGCAGTATATTTTTCTCTGCAGTAGCAAGTGCTCTGCTGTCCTGTGGTGCCTTTTCCCCCTCCCAGTCACCTGGCCTCAAGGACGAGGAGAAGCATGTGTAGAGGGGACTAAATGAGACTTTGTGGTGACACTAGAGTGATATGTCTGTCTGGGGCTGGATCCACTCTGCTTCAGGCTGCTGGAGAGGTCATTCCTCAGTATCTTAACTCTGCCACTCTCCATGCTTGTGCCTTTCTCCCTATTCCTGATCCTCTCTCTGCTCCCAGTACATGGGGAGGTGACTAGTACCCTTTCTTGCTGTTGTCTGCATCTCTTGATAGTATCTTACTCCAGATTTCCCCCAGCTTTATCTCCAGTCTGATGGGTGACTTGAGAGCACATCTGCATCTCTGCATTTTCAACATCAGTTAAATAGTCCCAGTTAAACTGTTATACATCACTTCAAACTACATTTTTAGCCTTAATACGAGAAGTTGCTGGTGGCACACAGTGAAATGTCTCAGTCCTTGCTGCACTGCTGAAGAGGTTTGTGAGGGCAGTGCCAAAATTGCAGTCCCTGGAGAGATGGATGACAGGAGGGTAAAAAAGCCATAATGTCTGAACATCATTACTGCAGCAGTAGTTCTCAAAATCTACAAAACCGTTGCCTTTATTTTTTTTTTCCCCAGGGTGATTTGCAACTTATATAATATACAGACAATACAGGAGGCTGATTAGACAGTTTATTTCACTTTAGGTCTAATTTACATGAGGGAATTGCTTCCCTAGACTGAGGCTGGAAACAGATGACTGTACTTCAGCTGCTTGGTGTCAGTGCTGCTGTGAGCTCTGCTTGTAGTAGGTGAGATCTTGAGGACTGATGCAAAAACTAGTGCAGAGGAGAAGCCTGATGACAGTCTTCTAGAAGAAACATGACCTTGTTTCTTTTCTAGCATACATTTTACAAATGGCTTTTTACAATGTTGTGGATTGCCACCAAGATTGTTTGCTTGTGTTCCCTGGCTGCAGATGCTGCCTCACTGTCTTATGCCTCACACAGTGTCTTGTAACCCACTGAGAGACATCCAAATCCTGAGCAGATTCAGGCCATGGGAAGAGTTGTCAGAAGATCTAGGGCTCAAGCCAGTGATGGGCAGCAGTTCAAAGCTGAGAACATGCATTGGGGATCATCACATTTTGCTCTCACTGTCACTCTTGGTTTTAGAGTTAAAGTTTCCTGTTGACAGCAAGCAGCACTGGAGAGTCTCACAGTGGAAGGTTGTCTTCCTGGGGGAAGGCTCAGGCCTTGTCAAGTAGTGGAAAGGATGTTTTACCCGTCTGCCAGTTAGGACCAAATACTCTTCCCCACACATAGGTGGTTTTCCCTCTTTGGGCTCCTTTCACAACTAGAAACCTGGTGAAGCAGCTGCTCAGAAGTGTTTTAAGAAGAGCTGGCACAACTGGGAGACTGGAAAGCAAATTTCTTACTGTCAGCATCTTCTGAATCCTTAGTAAGTTGCTGTTGGTCACAAAGTTCAGTTGAGATCTGTCCTGGAGTGTTTGTAACTGAGAATAAATCCATAGGGAAAAGCCCATTTGCAGATAGAAAAGTCAGCGAAATGCAAGTGCATGCAAGATACAGGAAAGTTGGACAAGTACCAAGTAGTAATTCTATGAGAAACTAGCAATAATGTTTCTACATTACTCAGGGGAAAGCTGTAATTTGTCATCTGGTTTGTAAGGGTTCCCTGCTCACAAACCTCTGCAGATGCTCTTGGGGGATTCTCCCACTGCAACAAGTGGTTGTTGATTGTCACAAACGTTCATTTTGTTGTGTTTGTTTCCAAATCCAAGGAGCGCAAGTTTCCCAAGTTTGTGTCCAAAGAAATGGAGAACATGTACATTGAGGAGCTGAAGTCATCCGTCAATCTCCTGATGGCAAACTTGGAGAGCATGCCTGTGTCTAAAGGAGGCTCTGAGTTCAAGTTGCAGAAGCTGAAACGTAGCCACAACACCTCAATAATTGACATGGGAGAGGAAAATGAGAACCAGCTTTCCAAGTCAGACGTCGTGTTGTCATTCTCCCTGGAGGTAAGCTGCAGGCACACAACAGTGTGTGGAGTTCATGGGAGTAAAAAGCGCAGCAGCCAACCTCTGTTCAATTCAAATTTAGGTTAGGTGGAGAGAGGTGAGTAGAAATCACTCTGTTTACTGGAAGGTTTGCCTGTGATTAAACACTGTGTCCTTTCTGTGTTGTGGTGTCTCACCACTTTGTTGGAACAATCTGTGTGATATGCACTATCTGGCATTTTGTGACAATGTGTATCAGATAGCTCAGAAATCTGCAGCATTAACTGACCTCGTCATGCAGTTTGTTACTGAGTGTAGCCCAGTAACCCTGAGCCTGTATTGTCCCCAAAACCATTACAATAATGCAACACTGCAAATATCAGCATGTTTAACTATTGCCAGCTAGAGGGGTTGCTGTATTTCCCTGGGAGAATTGCTTCCCCTCTGAAGAATTGTGAAAAATTCCTGGGGTTTGAATTCACCCAACAGATTGATTTGCAGTTTGTGTGGAAATACTATGCTGTGCTGGGTTGCTCTTTGCTCTCTGTTGTGTGCTGACTTTCTGCTCAGTGCTCTGCTGAGCAGTTTGTCTGTGCAGCCCAGGGGAAGGCAGGGCGGGTGATGCTGCTGCCTCTGACATGGGCTGCCTCAGTCCTGGAACAGTGTTGCTCAGTAGCCGTTTTCAGACAACTCAGTTGTTTTGGCAAACACATTTTTGGTCTGTTTGTGGGCATATTTACTTCAAGGAGTCATCAGCTCACCCGTACAGAATTGTTGTTGTCTGTCAATGAGTGGGTTTATGTTACATTGTCAAAACAACTACCAGGATGGAGTCAAAAATGTAGGATGCAGAAAAATCAGAAAATTCTATTTTTGTGTAGTTTCCTGTTTATTTCTCTTCCTAGGAGAAATAAACATATCATGCTAATGCAAAACTTAACAACCCTAGTTGTCCAGTCTCAAAATTTAACTCCTTAAGTGTCTGAAACCATCTTTATAGTATTCAATTCAGTCTTACTTAAAACTGGAGCTGTGAACCTAGAGAGGGTGCCTTCAAGAGCAGCATCAAATAAGGCTGACTTCCAGGCATTCCCGTATGGAGGAGCAGGGCACTGTCACAAAGCAGTAGCCCCCCTATTTCAGCAGATGTGCAGTGTGTACAGCTGTGTGTGAAGGGACTCCCTTACAACAGAGTGTCACAAATGCTCTGCTCCAGCTGAACCCCATCTGGTGGGAAGTCAAAGCCCAGTGAAGCACTGACTTCAGGAGCTGGAAGGTCTGGGCACTGCTCAGTGCACAAAACTCCTGCTGCAAGAAAGCTTTTACCAAAAATGTGCACTCATCAGAGGGTTTGTGGAGCTCTGTGTGCCACAGACAGGATCCTCACCTCCAGACAGATCAGAACACCTGAGGAGAGGAATTTTAAACCCCTGTGTATATACTACATAAATAGCTGTAATAAAACATGAACAGAAATTCCCACAGTGTTTCTCGTAGAAATGTTTAAGGTGTGTGGTTAATGGGATTAATCACCCTTTAAAAAAAGAAAAAAATTAATTACCTACAAGAAACTTAGGTGGTGATTTCTTAATTAGAAAGATTTTCTATGAGCAAGATGAAGAAAGATTGATTTTTTTTTTTTTTTTTTTCCCGGAGCTGTAGAGTAGACAAAGGGCAGCACTTTTAAATGGAAAGAGGGTAGATCTAGATTTTAAGTATAAGAAAATGTTTTTGATGAGGGTGGTTGGACACTGGAACAGGGAACAACTGGGACATAGGTGTTTCACCCTTGGAATTTTTGAAAATCAGGTTGGATTGTGCTCTGGGCAACCAGATCTACTTAAAGATATCCCTGCTTCATCATGGGGATGATCTTCAAATGAACCCCAAACCATTCTATGATTAATATGGAAAACATGCTTTTGGCACAAGCTGAATAGTTGTGTGCTTTTTTTTTTGTTTTCTGTAGTTCACATATTAAGGCACTTCTAGATGTGGCAGGACCATGTCTGTGAAGCCCATCTCCTGAAGCTTGGACACCCCAAGGTTTCAGTGAGCCCATGTGCAGTCAGAGGGAATCCAGATCTCCATACAGACCTGGCTGGCTGCCACAGTCCCCACTCAGCCTGGGCAGTGCCACTGTCCCTGCCCACCTGCCACCATGGCCATCCAGCAGCACGTGAAGGACCCCAGCTCTGGCTGACCCCAGGGGTTCAGCAACCCCAGCAGGGCCTGAAGGAGGCTGCTCTGCTTACATTTCTCCTTCTCTGCCTGCAGGTTGTCATCATGGAGGTGCAGGGGCTGAAGTCGCTGGCCCCCAACCGCATCGTGTACTGCACCATGGAAGTTGAAGGTGGGGAGAAACTGCAGACAGACCAGGCTGAAGCCTCAAAGCCAACGTAAGCCTCTCTTTGCTTTTTGGTCTCTCCAACACACTCTCCTCTGCCCCGTCTGCGCTGCAGAGTCACTGCAGGTAGCTCTGGCTCCTTTGTGCTGAGGGCAGAGGGGACTCTCAGAAGCAGAGGAGAAACATGGCCTTCCACACATGCAGAGTGTTTTCCTGCAGCTAAGAATGGCACATAAGCCCTGACTGAGGGCAATAAAGTGTTAATGAGAGGCTTATGACTCGTGTAGCCATAGAGAGATAAATCTCTGCCTATATGTAAGTGCTTTACTAAATAGGGATGGAATTAAGCATGTGCTTAGATAAGTACTTGTCTGAGTGTCCATCTGAACTGGTGCCATCAGGTGTAGGTACATTATCTTGTCTTCACTGTCAGGGTTTTGGCAGTCCTACAAGAAAAAGAACAGCTGGCAGGGACACAGTCTGGCAGCCACAGCCAGGGGTGGAAAAAAGGATCTGGGAAAAGCTTCAAATGACTCAGCTAAAGCTTTATCTGAGGCCTCTCTGGCCCAGTCCCGTTCAAGGACAGAGTCTTGTTCTGTCCTCTTTGACTTTGTCCCCAAATCCCCACTTTTGACCCCATACTTGGCTTTCTTTTGTCTTACCTGGACGTTGTTAAGCACCTACCAGCCTTTGTTATTTGGAAGGAGATAATGATGAATGGCTGCAGAGATTTCACCCTTAAATTAAATTCTCAATGCACTTTCTCAGAGCAGAGAATTGCTAAGATGGTATGAAGCCTTCTCCGGGAGAATGGAGCAGTGCTGTTGTGCTCATATCCCATTCCCAGTGGCCAGTCTTCAGAAGTGTTTTGCCAGGAGCTTCCCGAGCTCATGGAAGGAAATCCAGAACCACCTGGCTGCAGGACATGGGAGTGCACAAGCACTGCAGGCAGTTCAGGAGCAGTGGATGCAGGCAGGACAGAGCAGAGACAAGGATGCCTTCCCTCTCTCACTATCCTCTCATAGAGGCACAGAAATTGCTGGTGCCTCATGCCCTGCGCTGCACCAGAGCAGCAGGAATCTGCAGTAAGCAGTTCAAAAACAATATTCCCAATCAGGGAAAGTGCTGCAGCCTGGCTGACTTTTCAAAATGGTTTGAAATCTGCTTTAGAGAAGGAAGGAAGAGAGCTGTGCTTACAGCAAAATTTCCATGAGACAATTGTCACTATTTTAGGTATTCTTATTGCTTCAGTGGAGAAAGTTGGGCTCTATTTAGGGAAAATTTCTGCTATTCATACTGAAAAACCACACTTCTCCTGGGTTGCATATACTTGTTTTAGATTGGTCTGTTCATCATACTTTTGCTCACAGGGTCTCTCCATCCATGCACAGGTCTTACTGCAAGACATAGGACCATTTCTATGAGAATTGCTTTGAAAATAAAACCTGCAGGAGTGAACTCTTTATTGAGTGGGTCTTTTTATTATAATTAAATGTACAGTGTCTGGGCATGAAGCCATCAGCCCTCAAGAAAATGCAGCCAACACTAACTGCTGCAGTGTGATAAAAGTTAGGCAAGTCCATCACACTCATCCTCTCTCTGCACTGGCTTCCTGCAGAGGTGTGAGCCAGGCTTAAAGTCTTCTGAATTGTTCCAGCACTTGGGCTAATGCCTATGGAAATGGATTAGGAGTGGAGTAGTTTGACAGTTGTATTCCTAGGGGGTCCTAGGACCTTTTCATTCCAGAACCAAAGACCAGCCAAGCTGAAGCTCTAGAATAACGTTCACAGAAGCCAGAGGCCATCACAAAAAGCTTGTCCTTCTTTCCTCTTTAACATTAAAGGTGTTTCTTTCACCTTGCTTCCCCTCCCAGGCACAGCAGCAGAGATGCAGGAAACCAAAGCTCTGTGAAAGCAATTTACCTAAGTTCTCCTCTTGAGAAGGAAAGAAAGAATAAATCAGATGTGACATGTTTGTCTTCTTGCTTAATACAAGACTTGAAGGCCCTCAGGTACTCTGGTGATGAGGGAAGTGGTAGAAACAGCTCAGAGAAGGTTTTGGTGCATTTTTGAGCAGTGCTGCCTTAGAAACAAAGGGTTTATGGCCAGGCAAAATAGCCTTCTGTGGTGTTAGTTTAGATGCTGACATCAGTCTCACTAAGGTCATTCACACTGTGTTTGCTTCTGTACTTTTTGTAATAAACAAACCACCCCTAAAGAAAGGAAGCAGCTCAGTGAAGGCATGAGGGCCTGCTCACTGCCCAACATCCCAGGATTTGTGTGCTTTGGCAGGAGAAGCTGTCTGGCCTGGGGGTGAAGAACGCTTGGGGATTTTGAGCCTCAGCACTATGAAATTGTAAATACCAAAGCAGGTTACCTCTGTACATCCCAGAAATTTTATATCTCAGAGGCTCAAAAAATGTGGGTTAAGCACCTGTGTTCAGAATATGCAGTGAATGCAGTTTTGGAAGCAGGTGGCATTTTTAAACTGACAGCCTTAAAACTGTTTGAAATTCAGCTTTGCCATTGTCTGGAAGCTCTACAGGCTACAAAAGGCTAAATTTCTCATAAGCATCAGGGGAGGAAAATTACATTTGAACAGTAAGATTCACTGGAAGACATCACTTTTCTATGACAGCCCTCTGTCCTGGGGTGGAGAGTGTTAGGGGCCACTCAGCCTTGTAGGACATCTTTTCACCTAACTCATGGAGTTGTTCACTATATTCTCATGTGTCCTTGAAATGCCAACCCTCAGCTAGAGCATCCAAGTCACAGCACTTGGTGATGGTGGCTGCTCTTCAGCTCAGAGCCATACCAGGGATTCCACATCTCTAATGGCAAAAGGCAGTTCAGCAGCCAAAGAAGGATTTCCAGAAGCACTGGTCTGGGTCTCTGCGAGATTCTTCTTTCTTCTTCCTGGTGCAAAACCAGCCGTTTTGGAGAAGAAAGCATCTTAGTGACTTTGGGGCTTGAATCTCTTTTGCAAATCTTGCGAGAGGCAGGGCAGCAGCAGGGTTAGCAGCCACACATACCCAGCAGTCAGATGAGTTGTGTGCAAGGAGTGTGGTTTTTGGGACAACAGTAAATACTGGCCTTCTACTTCTTCTCAGGCTTCATGTTGGATTCCTGTCATTTTAAGCCCAATCCCTTCATGTGAGGATTATCTGCCTCAGCACAGATGCCGGGGATGGCACAGTTCTAGAGAAAGCTGGACCTGAAATAGCAAGGTTCATTTCAGATCAGGCTTGCAGTGTTTATTAGTCGTGTTTTTAATAAGTTGTGTAAGAAAAAGCTTTTGTGTATTATGCCCTAACAAGCAGATGCCTCTAAAAGATATCTCCAGTCCCAGTGCTTTTCGTGCTGGCACTGAATTCTTGCAGATGGTTGTGGGATTTATACCTCTCTCCCCCTTCCCTGCATACTGGCCTGTGGTCTGTCCTCTGCTCGTCTCCAAAATGCCCTTCCAGGAGCTGTGTTAGTAGTGCTGCTGTTTGTGCAGCCTGGGAGCAGGGTTGTCAAGAGGTTTGGGAATAGCACAAAAGATTCAGCCTGTCCTAAAGTCTCTAGAGAAGCTGCTGGATATATTTAAACAGTGACCTGTGCTTGTGGCAGTGCTCAGGGTCAGCATCTTACATCACCTTTCTCTGATGTGATCAGAACAAAAGAAAGGAGACCCAAACAACAGCAAGGACCTATGTGCCTTGTGAATAAATGCTATGGATTCTGGACTTATTTTGGCACTCAGATAAGTCTTATTCTCCCCTTTATTGCAGTAGTGAAAATTGTGTGTCCCTGCATTGAACTGAGCTGAACCATTTGGGGTAAAACAGTTAATACTGGTGGGGGAAGAATCTGGCCAACCTGTCTGTGCATTTGACATGCCATGAAGGGACAGGGGTTTGGGCTGCTCCTCTGGAAGAGTTCTCATTTTGAGGTTATATATCCCCCTTGCAGAGCAGTCTCTTCAGTCCTTATGCAGTATCTCAGAGAATGAGAGGTGAGGCTGGAGCTTGTTGTTTTCTGAAGGAGGAAAGACCACTCTTCATCACTTGGGATTTTTTTCCATGTAGTTTTCTTCATCAGGTGCTGTAAGACAGTGCTGGAGAAAGGACACTCAGTAGCTCTCATCTGACTCCATGCCACATCTTTTGTTTGTCATGACCAAGGGCTTGAGCCTTGTGCCATTTCCAGAAATTCACTCTTGATAAAGTAATGTCTTTGGTAAACTTCTAAACCTCTCCCATCTCCTTTCCCTTAGCCACCTCCCTAGGAGATGAGGGTGTCTGGTTTTATCTCTGTGCTTGTTCTGATGCTGCTCCCTGATTTGTTTCAAGGTGCTCTGACAGCTCTGCTGCTTATCTCTGCTGCGACAGGCTGCCCTTGTTCAGATCCCTGCACCAAACCTGCAAGCTTATCTCTCAGCCAGAGTTTTTGTTTCAAATTGGTGTGCCACGTCCATCAGAGCCCTCTGCCTGACCATGAAGGACTTGCACAGCATCTTTCTTCAGTGCTGTTTAGTCACCTTGTCCTTCTGGGAGATGGGCACTGAGCAGCAAAGGAAGAAGCCCTGCAGGAAGGAGGCTGGCAAGCAGAGATGCTTTCTCTGTCTGCAGAAGGGAGAAATCTGGTCTTTTCATTCAGGAATTCCCCTGCCTCAGGCCCTGGAGTTTTAAGTGAAGCCTGGTGACTTTGCACAGAGGACTGTGATAGGAGTGTTCTGTTGCAGTCAGTGTTTTGCTGCCATAGTTTTTTGGGAGATGCTGTGGGCACTCCCCCATGGTAAAATGAAAAAAGTCCTTCTGAGATGCATAAATTCCAAATGAGTATTCCATATAACTAATTCGACTCTGCTAAACTACAGGGTTTTATGTCGATGTGAGTGAGTGTAGAGTTTAATTCTTGGTGTGCATCCCTCAGTACAGCTGTTGTTACCAGGCCTGGTAGGTCTTTTTCAGACATGGCAGAGCTCAGGCACAGGTCATGTTAAGGCACAGGTTATGTTAAGTAAACGTTCATGTTTAGGTCTGCATGCTTAGCTAAGCCCTGTGTAAGCAAAATTCATGATGCTGGGTAAAAAACAAAGCAAAAGGAAATTTTAGGAAATAACTGCTTTTTCTTTTCTTTTTCCTCCTCCTCACTCTTCTAATTGGCTTCAGCATTAAATATAAGCTGTCTTAATTACCCACACTGATTGGATTGCTTTTCCAGTTACATGACTTCATTTCACAGCTGTGCAGATGTTTGCAGCTCTTTCTCCTTGGGAAATCTCTAGCAGGTGACTGGGTACAGCAAACATCAGACACCATTGTTTGTAAGGTACAGTCCTTGTTCCTGTGGTGAGGCTCTGAGCAGCGGGTCAGTCTGCCCCAAGACATCTGTTGGGGAAATGTCTCCAAGAGAGGTCTTCAGCTTTTGCCTCTGTGAGCATGGTGCAGATGCCCTGAGCCCGTAATGCTGCTGGGTTAAGAGGTGAAAATGACAGGGACAGTAACTTCAGGGCATTTGCTTTTTGCCCCTGTGTCTAAGACTGCAGGGTACAAAGTGGTGTCCAAATCCCTGAGACCAGTTTTCTTCACTTACAGCTATTTAGCATGCCTAGGAGACAGTTTTCTGATGAGACTCTGCATGACTTTGCACCTGAAGGGTTCTGCTGTTAGCTTGGTTTCACCTGCTCTTCAAGTCCCCTTTTGTGTGACAGTATTTCCATAATGCTCCTGAGATTTATGCTGTGATGTTCCCATTTCTGGAAGTGGAGGCTTTGGACAAGTCATTAAGCACAGCAAAAACTGCACTAAAAAGTTATTACCTGAGTGCAAGTATGTGATCTATTATAGGAGAGCTTCATATAAGTGATTTACTATCCTTTTTAATTAGGAATTCAAAACCTTTTCTGATGCTCCCTCATAGCTGTTCTGCAGGATTGGTTCTTATCCAGCTCAGCCACTGTGGGACAAAAATTCTGCTTTAAATTAAGCAGCTGAGTTCTTCTCCAGAATAAAGACAAGATCCTGTAGGGATTCCCTTACCCTGAGTGTCACTCAGACAGCCACACTGCTGTGGAGGAGCCTCCTGGACAGCCATGGAGTACTCTGCTGGGACTGTGGATGATGATCCCAGGTGGGCACCTGTTCCCAAAGGTCTCATGTTCAGTCCCTGCTCTCCTGTACCACACTAGAAGCTGTTTTGAAGAATAATGAAGGGCTTGTACTCAGTTTCTTCCAGTATCAAGTTCAATCTCTGACTGTGTTTTCCTGACTTCTAGAGCACACATAGCATTGCTTTCACATGGATTCTCTGGTGTCTAGTAAGGGTTGAGCTCATGCACCTTCTCTTTCACAGATTAATGTCTTGCTTCTCTCGCCAGCTGTCTAATTTCTTGAGTGTTCCTATGCACTTGGGAATTATGTATTCCTGTGATAGCACATACATTCAAATTTAAGTATTCCAGAAGGTGTGATGATGCCCAAGGCGATTTTCATCGACACCCGTCTGCTTCATCACTCCTGTGCTTGCAGCCTTAAGATGGGGATAGGAAAAACCAAAAGGACATTGAAATGAGACTGAGACTCAGTGATCTGAAATAGTGCTTAATTAAGAGGAAGACTGCAAAATACAAGTTTTGTGATACATTCAGTTGTGATGTTTATTGCTCGTAGTTGGTGTTCCAAAAAAAATAAAAATTAAGCCATGCCTTAGTGTAAGTTCAGCACATCACTTGCCAAGGGAAAGGCGGGGGATGAGACATGTGAAAGGGCCCAGTTGTTGGTTTATTTATTAAGTGCTGTGTACAAGTAGTGCACATTATTATTTAATGAGGGGTGCTGCTATTGCTGCAAAGCAGTGTAGAGAGATAGAGGACAAGCTTTAAAGAACTGGTACTGTGCCTGCTCCTATCTGGACAAAGCTCTGAAGTGGTGAAATGAGAAGACCAGCCTTGACAGTGATTTTTCAACATTTTAGGTGTCCTTTCTGTGAAATGAAGGTAGAGTGTACTGGCTTTGTGAATGTGCTGTGTGTCCCAACAAACCACAGAACTAAGTGTAAATGTGCTTAAAGAGAGTAATGTACTGTTATCACTACATGGACAAGGAATGCTTATGGACAGAGGAGCTTGCAGATGGCTGTGTGGGCATCACCTGCTGGCACTGTCCACTCATCCCCACTGACCCAGGAGATGCTAGTGGGAGCTTTGGTTCTAGCGGTCAGAAGCTGGGCAAGGCAAACCCAGGTGTCTGGCTGGATTTGAGCTTCCTGTCCTGGATCCTGGCTTAGAAAAATATAGGACAGCAAAAATGTGAGTAGTGGCACAACAAGAGATGATCTCACACTTCTTGTTCCTCTTTTTAGCTGACTTTGGAAGGGCACTGTCCTGTTCTGCTATTAAAAGGGGAGTCAGGAAGCCCCTATAAGAATATGCCTCAACATATGTTGAGGCATAAATAAAAATCAGATTGGTCCTCTGAGTACCTTCTGCTGTTTTCTGCTGTTTCCATTTACAAAATATTTCACTGCTCTCTGCTAAGTTTTATAAAGAAGGGTCTAGGCTATGTTGGCACAAACCAGTAACCTGTATTTTCAGGCAAATGAGGAGGATTTCTGTCTCCTTTTCCATGGTCTGTGTTTATGAGATACTAAGTTTATGTACATCTGGCAGGGTATGGCCTTATTGAGTCCAAAATCATGACCAGGCCTCAACCAATGGCAGTTCTCTGCACTTGTATTTTCTTCCAGGGCAACAAGATCTGATAGAAGGTCTGATTAAATCACATTTGTGATTCTGTGAAGTGAGCAGCTCTGTGGCTGGTTCAGTGGAGCATCTTTGGCAAAAGGCAACTTTGATTAGCATGTGTGTGGCATTGAAGTCACCCTATTCAAGAAGTGGTCACAGCCACAGTCAGTAAATGCACATGCACACAGGCATTTAGTGAATGAAGCTGTAAACTCATGCTATAGCCAAAGCAGATACACTGATGGAGCACAGACAGTAGGCAGCTCTTGTAAAGCAATTTTTCTTCCAGTTCAGACCTCCCAATTAAACAGTGCTGGGCTTTCTTTTCCATTTCCTCCTGCTGAGTTTTTTTCTCCTTTAATTGTGATAGTATTAAACAAGAACACGGGGCATTTATAAAGCAGTCACCATTTAAATCATGGAAAGTAATCATGCAACTTTTTTTTTTATCTTTTTACCCATTAATAGCCAAAAGATTGTGGTGAATAGCACTGACACAATTTCACATCCAAACTAGCTGAGGGATTTCTGCAGCAGAGTCCAGTGTGGGGTGCAGCAGTCTGGGAGGGGTGTGTGGTCCTGGGCTGGGTGCAGGCATGGCAGAGGGACATCTCTGGGGCAGGAATGCCATCTCGTGGCCATAAATAGCTATTATGTGATTTTAAATCCACCTCCCATCCCTTCTTCCTTCCTCATGACAGTTCCCCAGTGTATCAGTCATTCTCAGGAAACACAAATCAAGCTGTATTTTCTGCACAGCAAAGATCATCCCTTTTTGGGTTCCTAAAGCTGTGCTGTTGGCCTCAGCAGCTCCTCTTGGCTGCGGTGCCCTGTGCTGGCACTGGAACGGGATCCATGGGGATTGTGTGTGAGCCACAAGCAGATCAAGAGCAGACCTTTGCAGGCTTTGCTTTGCTGCAGTCTCTGTCAGCTTTACCCTATTCCTTCTGTGCCTTGCACACTCAGGCACAGATGTGATGCTCTCCAAGACATATTTCTCTCTCAGCCGGCAGCGTAGTGCTGCCGTAGCCAGTTTGAGGATGTGGGAGTTGCAGCTCCTGGAGAGAGAGATGGTCTGGTACTGCTGTCTGCATGATGTTAAGCAAGATGGTGCCTGCGTGTGTGACACATACATTGTGTCTCAGAGCTGTGGAAACAGAAAAGGGACAGACCATGAAATGCTGGAGTTTGGAACATCACCTTAGCTGCTGTAGAAGGAGCCCAGTTCTTAGAGATGCACTGTCTGCTCACCTTTTGCATAACACCACAGTGTTTTCTGCAGTGGTGTTTTTGGGAAAATAAACACCCTTTTTGTAAATAAATATTTACCAGTGGTGTTCTCTTTTAGCAGAGGAAGTTTTATATGCTCAGCAGGAATTAGAGTGCCATGGGAAACAATGGAATCACTTAGAGCACCCTTGGGATATCCCATTAGAGCAGACACCAGTGCTCCACGCAGAGACGTGGCCTTGCTCAGTGTTCCATGGCTCCAGGGAAGGCAGGTACAGCGTCCTCTGCCAGCCAGTGCCTGCAGGAATGCTGATTTGTCAGCACCTGCACTGGAGCTGCATCAGTGAAAGCATGTTTTGAGTCACTGCAAAGTCTGTGCGGGAAAGTCTAGGAGGAATCAAATCTGTTTGTGCTGTCACTCCCACTTCAGCTCAGCTTGTTCCGAGGGGATGGGACTGAAAGGCTGTTCTGGCAGCTGAAAGGGAGGGGAGGAAACAAATGTAAATAAAAATAGGCTGTGTTGTCAATCTGTGTCTGATGTCTTTGGTTATCCTGTTTTGAAGGTGAGTAAACACATCAAAGTTCTACCGTGGGAGGAGTCCCAGAGGAGGCTCATCAGGCCTTGAGTATCAAGATGTATTATGGATGCAAACCATTCTCAGTGCATTTCTACAGGCAGAATGGAAAGGTGCCTTTCTTAGCACCTGAGTGGTATTTCCTAGCCCAGGATGTTTTTACATGAGCAATGCATATGCATCTATATGTGTTCTTTGAGATTTTCTTTTCAAATCTTTTTATATGAATCTGCAGCAGTCACCTCCAGCACACTTTTCTAGCAGTGGAAAGACAGGGGCCCTTTATGTCAGGCATCATTTCATCTGCTTGCTGCCTCTAAATGGAGATGAGTCAAATTAAGGCCTAACTCTACTGGCTTAATTAGATCTCTCCTTATTGCAATAGCAGGAGCCCAAAGCAGGTGACTGAGGCACATGTCCCTTAAATTTGTAGTACAGTCCCCTAAATTTGTGGGTTTTCAACTGAGGTTTGTAGTCCTACTGCAGGAAATCACAAACCAGTTTGTAGCTGTCCCCAGCACAGCATCCCCAAACAGGCAGTTGTTTATGACATTCTCCTGCTGAAACAGAATTGTGTGTGTGGAGTTGTGTGTGCATCCCACAGGTCTCCAGGTGTGTGACCCAGCCTGTGGGTTTTCTTGGAGTGCCTAAAAAAAGCCAGAATTCTTCTGTGCCTTTGGGTTTTTTCAAATCCCAAAGACACAAAAGAAAAACCTATTATCCATTGCCATGACCCACAAGACCTGCAAAGAAATACATATTTTCTCAAATGCTTTGGGATGCCCTGCTTCTATCTATTATAATGGCTCGCCATTGTCCAGTTTATGGTGTTCCTAGACATTCCCAAGCACTCTTTTCATTTTAAAAAATGGGTATTTTCATCCCAATGGGATTAATGCTGTCCTTGCATGAGGCTTTGCTGTTGACCTGAGTAAGTCTATGTCTGCTCAATTATAATAAACTATTGCTGCTGTGTATGGGCAAGGGAAGTTCAGATAGATCACTGATAATTGAGGTCCTCAACCTCTGTTTCATGTTTTTGAATGGCTGGTATAGATAAAGCATTAGAGAATATAGTAAAAAGCTGTCCTGTGTGCTTCTTCATATATAGTTAACTATTAAAGATACTTAAAACATGTTTATTTTCCTCCTCGCTTGTGTCTCTAGGAATATGTAGAAAAGAAACACAGCTTAGCATTACGTTAGAGGAAAAGGTGCATTACTCCAAAAGGTGCATGAAGGTAGGTTAGCTCAGTGCCTGGTGTGCTTCTGCTCTTTTTTTTCCAGTGCTCAAGCATGGGCATACATGATTTATGGCCCAAGATTGAAAGGTCTCTTCTGGGAGGGGAGGAGTGTGCTAAAGTAATAATATCATTTGTTAGACAGGATTTCTGGGAGAACTAAATTGAGACTGTAGCATTTCAGCCTGCAGCAATGAAGTGGGATCCTCAGAGCAGGATCCAGATCCAGCAGGGACCATGACTGAGCGCCACAGTAGACTGAGAAACCAAGTTTGGAATAAAAGCATCACACCACACAAGGTGAAGCAGTCACCAAGCCCAGGCAGTGTCTGTCAGGCTGTCACACTGTCTATGCTGCCCTCTTGATGAACTTCCCTTCATCAGCCAGCTCACTTTGAGACCTAGCCACAAGTACACCAGGAGAGACACAAACATGCCAAAAGAGAAGAGATGATGGTTGTAAATGAAGAGAAGTGCATGAAGCACAATCCTCTCCACCAGCACTGCAAGGGAGGGAGGCAGGCCAGTCATTGCATCCTCACCAGATCCCACTCTGACAGTAGAGCACAGCAAGGGAGGCTAAGCTGCCTTTGAAACTGTTGTCCCAAACATGGTCACATATATTAAGCACCTTTCAGCTGGGCCTCTGTGCCCTTGTACACAGCCAGCTGGCTGTGCAGGAGGGTAGGTGATGCTGCTGCTGGTTTTGGTGACCCTGCAGGGATGGAAGCAGCTGCCTGCCATGTCTTACCTTCCCAAGGACGTGTTCCTATCTTGGAAGTGAACAGGCACTGCTGCTGAGTTGGTTAATTTGGGAAAACTATACCGAGCAGGTGCCTCAATAAACTCTTGCAAATCTGGCCAACATGTAGGAGTATTATTCTGCAGGACTTTATTACTTAAGTGGTGAATTTGTGGGAGCAAGGGAGAAGGGCAGCATCTCCAGCAGAGAAGAACTGTCTCAGGAAACTCCTGTGTCCATTGAGTGTCATGAACACCTGGACTGAGCTCACTGTGAGGACAGCATAGCTCTCCTTTAGAACACGTTTTTACTTTCATTTTCTGATTTTTTTAATGTTTATTCCATGCAAACTGGAGAGGGATAAAAGATATCTTCTGGTAATTTTGAAGCCCATGAGAAGTGGTCGTAGATGACGTTTAAATGTCCCCCCTGTGGAAAGCACATGGCTCTGCAGCTGCTTCCCTGTTAGCCTGGTTAATAGGGCTGATTCATGGCCCAGCAACTACCCATTTCACTTGTTCATTATTTATATAAATCACAGGCATCAGCGTTGTGGCTACATCAAGTTACAAGAACATTGATGGAAGAAGGGTTTTAAATTAGGCTGAGAAGACTTGCTGGAGAGCACAGCATATGAATGAAAGAATGTAATGAATTTTCCTGGGTGTTAAATGTGTATGTTCTCTTTTAGGAAGATCACAGGTGCTAGAATTTCCTTTAGAGGAACTTACATACTAGAGTTGGACAGAAATTACTAAATCAGTGTCTCTCAAGGACAGCTGAGATAATTGTAGGTCACGTAAGTGGGGTATTGTGAAGAAAAGCAGTGAAGTTAGAGACCCTCCTGTCCGGTTTTATGTGATACATGAGTGCAGTCAGGACAGGGATCTTTACAGGATTTTGCTTAGACCTTATTCATATCCCAAATAGTACTTTAGTCATGAATTTTAACATAGCAGTGCCATGGTGTTTTAATGGTTTTGTCTTTTTAGCTATGTGGTAATTAACTTTATAAATGCTGTATCTGCATTTTAGAAGCCTTCAGCCAAAGATCAGTAAAGCACTGCACTTCCACAGGATGAAGACAGTTGTTTCTGCAGTGACCTTATGGCAGGAAAGGGTAAGAGCTTGGTACAGCATTGATGGGAAGAGAGAGGTCTTACAAATTTTGGCCATAAGTTGGGAAGGGCTAAATAGCATCAGCCTGAAGGTTTCTCAAATCAGCAGTGTGAGACAGCTGAGAGCAGCCAGGTCTGAGCAGCCTGGCACCTGCATTGGCAATGGCACTGCTGCCCCTCATGAACGAGTAAGGGCAGTGTCTGTGACTGCTCCCAAACGCTCCTGAAATCCCACAGGTGAGCCCATCCTTCAAGTGCTCCATGAGGCTGTGGAGGTAATAGGAGACAAGAGCTGACCTTTGTTACTTTGTGTGACCATTCACACCCTCTGGATATGTGTCATTTTATGTTCCATTCAGGATAAGATCCTAACACTTTAGGCTGTTTGGTCAGTAAGAGTCACCTCTAGGTGACTGTAGACACAAAGTCTACACTGGTGATCTCCTTATTATGCTTGTAAAAGGTAAAACAAGGGCCAGCATCTGTGAAGTTAGCACCTGGGGCATGTCTCAACCTCTGTCACTTTGCAGCCAGAAGAGTTGAGCTGCTTATCCTAAGTTTGATGCCTAAATAGAAACCCTGGAGACAAAAGTAGATCGTGGTGATAGCACTGGAACAGCACAGATGCCATAAATAGGGTGATGATTCTAGTAAATTCGCTATCCACAGCAGCATTTCTTTATCAGTTCCAGACTTTGGGATGCACTGGCCAATAAGAAATGCTGAGCTGAGGGGTTCAGGCAGGATTCAGATAGTTAATACAGTCCTGATTGAGGAAGTACTGGCAGGGTTGTTCTGCTTGTATACCTTTTTAATGGTGCTTGTACATCCATATGTATCCATCTGTATGTGTGTATCCTTTTGGCCAGAATGACAATTGTTTGTCTGCATTTGCAGATATTTTATTGCTTTGAAGTGTCAGCATGAGTTCTGTGATAGGGGGACAAAATAGCATGGCTACTTCATGGCATTTTTCCACAGTGCTTCCCAGTGCACTTTCCCAACAAATGAACTCCTGCAGTGATAACCTGCTTAATGATTAAATATGAAAATAAAACCATTACACTGTTGGTCCATCAGAAAATGCTAATACCTAGCTACTGTCCAGAGCTAATTTTCTGAACAATAATTTAATACACAGCCCAGATAAACTGGGTACTCAGATTGAATACAGATGATGTTTCAGTGGTATGAATTATGGCCTTATGCTGAGCATCACTATGGCAACTAATGACATCACCACAGGCTCCAACCAGCACAAAACTCAACTTTTGATGGTCTCCATTTGTTGGCGCAGATCTTTTCAGGGTTTTTGGGGGTATGAATATGTAAGCACCAGTGTTGTCAAGGGTTTGCTATGTATGTTTGCTGTCATTTGAAACATTTATTCTCTTTGTGGTTAATGTTGCTCCCATGAAGGAAACCTAATGAAAATTACTGTTTGTATTTGGTTAGTAACATTTGTTGATAACATATGGTCTGGGAATGCTTCAGCAAATAAGAGCTTTTTAATAGTAAACAGAGATACGAGTTCTATAAAGCAGATGCTGTCAAAATACACAGTGTAAGGTTGGATATTTTCTTACTTTTGCCTTTTACCCAAAGCAAGATAATCTTCCTACTTTCCCTCCTGGTGACAACGCAGTTTTATGAGAGAAGGCATAACCTGTGACCTGAAACTTTGATTAGAAAATTGTTTCTTGCTTCTTACCCTTAAAACATTTATTAGGTAACTGATGGCTCACACATGAAAAGTTATTATATCAAGGACCTGATTGGACCTATAGTGCTGTAGGTAATTTAAGACAAACCTCTGCTCTCTGGCAGCAGTGGCAATTTGAGGCATCATCATAAAAAACAAAATATGTGAAACAGTGACACCAGGAGAGGAAGTTTCAGAGCAAAGCTGATGGAGAGCCCAAGTTTGTTAATCAGCTCTGTGCCAAACACACTCATCTGCTGAGCTCAGTTGGACAAGATTTGCTCAGTGGGGAGCAAAGCATAAACCCAAACTCCTAGAGCACAAGAGGAAGTGAATTATTTTTACTGATAATTTTCCAGATGTTAAACCTGCTGCTTGGTGTTCATCTTTGAGGAACTTCTAGTCACTGAACCATGTCTTCTGAGCCTTTTCAAGGGAGCTGTGCTTCTTCAGCAGAGGATCTAGTTTGAGGGCAGCCTAAAGTGAGAAAATGTCATTTACAGAGTGAGAGTGAATAGACAAGGTTAGTGAGTCATGGTGTAACCTCTCACTGAGTTGCAGCACTCTGGGTTGCAGTGTGTGTTCCACCACATCACTCAGTGTTGTTCGTGGCACGCTCTTGGTAGCGTCCTACATGAATGAGTTCATGTTTTCTGTGCATTTGGGCAACTTGTGATTGCAGAAACTTGTAGATGTCCTCTAGAGACCATGAGTGTCTAGAGGCTGTGGGTAATTCAGCCTCCATAGCACTGCTGTCCATGCCAGGGAATGACTCACAGAGTGCAAATAGTAGACAGTGGATCATGGTGTAGTTGCAGAGGTGACATCTTCCTGGCCACTGCAGTCCCACCCACAAGGACCTGGTGTCCTTCTCTGTAGTCCTAGCAAACTAAGATTGCTCCAGACATAATGGCTTTAACTTAAACTTGGGTAGCACTGAGACTTGGAAAGCAACCCAAGTTAAGTTGCAATTTCTTCAGAAAAAGCAAACCTCACTCTCAGCCTGGAAAGGAAAGGTTAATTAGCCAAGAGAGGAGCACAGGCATGAGTGATTACAGACATCCTGGGTGCAGATGTCTTCAATCCTCTGCTTCTCTTGTGACACAGGCTGGCACTGCAGGAGACATTGTTCTTTCTAAATAAGAAAGTTCTCTTAACTTCGCTTCATGCTGCTCCCAGATGCTCTCTTTTTTCCCCTCAAGGACCATAATGGGTTTTCCAAACATCTGTCCTACATTTCCCAAAGAAGATAATTAATGCCCTTGTCACTCACACAACTCAACCACTTCGGTTTGTGTCAGACACATTTTAGGTTAACTATTTCATGCCTGAGCAGTGTTGCTGCTGACCTGCCAGCTAAGCTGAACACCTCTCTGTCCTTCTTTTCACAGATGGGGCACCCAAGGAGACTTCACAACAACCCATGCACTTCCTGCAGTGAAGGTGAAGCTGTTCACGGAGAGCACTGGAGTGCTAGCTCTGGAGGACAAAGAGCTTGGGAGGGTAAGGAGATTTTGAGTTTAATAATGTTTCCTTCTGGCCCTGATTTTCTAGAGAAATCTCTCCTGTACAGAAATATCTTTGGAGCACAACATGCTCTGCTTTTTTGCCAAGCTTCAGGAGGGGGAAAGAAAGCAAGCTCTGCACTGCTGGAAAGGAGTGCCTCTCGCATGCTGTCTTTGTTGTGAGTTTTTAATGGCAGCATTTCAGCTGGCTGTGCCTGCTCTGAGCAAAGGCAGAGGATCTTGTGTGCAATATTGGCAGTCCGGAAAGCCTTAAAAGTTGCTTGCGGAAATGGACATTCCCGAGGCAGAAAAGGGGATTATGCTGAAGCAAAAAGGGGGGATTTAAGTTTGGCAAGGGACTGTTAAGTTTCTCTCATATCTGCTGAGCAGCCGGTGCACAGTTTGAGCTTCTGAAAGTGCTGACTGCAGTACTCCCTGCAAAAGGCCTGGAGCCCTGGCTTCCCTGGGGATGGATGGTGGCTGAACTGGAGGCTTCAGTGGGGCCAGAGTGGGGAGTGAAACATGAGGGTTCATTGCTCCCATCAACAGGGTTAATAGCAAAGAGCTCAGATTCCTGGGGTATTGGCCACAGAGCAAATCTTCCTACCCCATCTCTGCCCCTTGCCTGTGGTCCCTAAACCAGTGCCCTTGATCACTGCGGCCCAC
Source organism: Certhia americana (assembly GCA_018697195.1). Lineage (NCBI taxonomy): Eukaryota > Metazoa > Chordata > Aves > Passeriformes > Certhiidae > Certhia > Certhia americana. The sequence continues at coordinate 13,685,337 of CM031868.1, read as the reverse complement.
AGCTCCAGAATATCTGTGACTGGAACTTTCCTATAGTTTTGGGACACTTGACTTGTCTCTGTGGATTTTGTGCAGCTGTTTAATTTGTGTTGGCCTCAGGCAGAACTGGCAGCAAACTCCTTGCCATGCCTTCCTCAGCTTCTCAGGCTGAGGTCAGTATGATGATCTCATGATCATTCATGAAAATCCATGAAAATCAGTTTGGGGTAAGAGGACTGGACACTTCTGTCGTGGCTCAGCATGACCCAGGTGATCTCCAGGGGCATCCTGGGTTCTGTCTGCCCAGCCCTGCAGCACTCCTTGCTCTCCATCCTGTCTGTATGGCTATGGCTAAGAAACCCATGGTCAGGAAAGCCACTGATCCTCTTGCAAGCACAAGAACAGTATTTCCAGTTATGGACTGACCTTTTGGGATGTTTCTTGCTAGCTCCATGGCTGTTTGTGCCTTGACAAGGAATAGTCTTTGTCTATTCAACATTTTCCCTAATTAACGTGGTGTTGTGTTAATTCTGTTCATAGAAGTGCCAAACGTTCTTCCAAGCCCGAGTGAGCTGTTGATTTAAATTTATAGCTTTATGGTGGAGAATGCTGCATGCAATTTTGTCTCATGTAATTCATTTTCATTTAGTTCATTTTAATTACTTGTGTTTTCATTTTCATGAAGTATCCTTTGCTCTTGCACTTCAGAGAGAGAAAAGCAAAGCTACTCCTTCTTTTCTCCTCTCAATCTTCTCTTCAAAGAGAGTCACAGCCCCTTCAGATTTTCCTCATCCACACCTTGATCCTTCCTTTCTCCCTATCCTCCTTTTCTGACAAAGAGGATGACCCCTCTAGGCTGCAGTACTACAGCTGAAGACCTACAATTGTTTTGCTGCACAGCATCATAATATTTTCAGGATTATTTTCAAAACCTCCTACTTCAAACAGCCTGGCACCCTGCCTTTATCCACTGTGGCATGCTGAGCAGAGCTTTTCACCCAGCCGGCTGTGCTGCCATTCACGGATTTTCCCCTGAGTGGTTACACTCAGTGCAGCCCCTCTTGCTTTGTAAGTCTTGTTTCCACTGGCAGCCATGAGCAGTGCTGACTTTGCTGGTCTTGGGAAACAATTAGCTGTGCATGTTGTTCTGAGAAAGATGTCAGCACCCAAAGCAACCCCTCTTGCCCTGAAAGGCTGATGAGCCAGCCTTACCAATGTGCTTTAATTCCCAGTCCAGCGGGAAACCATCCCTCAGCTCTGAGTTTCTGCAGGCTGAAGGACGTAGGCCAGCAGTGGCAAGTGTGGGGAGCTGGCAATGATCCCCCCTGGCCCATGGCCACCAGCGCTTTCAGTCGGCCAAACTTCAAAGGGAAGCTCTGTGTGCCTGGAGCGGCCGAAAGATGACGCGTGTCTGCTCAGGCTGCATCATGATTTCTTCTTTAAAGTAATAATGAAACCGGGAGTGTGTTAAGCCCTTGGTTTAGCTGTTGGAGTGGGCAGGAACCTGCCTGCATGAGAGAGGAGGAAAGCAGGTTTTATACACAAAACACCCTGCTCAGCTGCCCTTTGAGCAGTGGCTTTGTGCTCTGCCAGGCGGGTACAAAGCCCACTTTCTATTGCGAGTGTTAAGTTGGCAACCGGCCGCCACTCCTCAGCTCGCCACTTTTATCCAAGGGAGAACTGGAAAATGCTCCCAAGCCCTACACTGCTGAATGGGCAGCTGAAGGCATGGGAATACATCCTGACCCTATTGAAGCCAATGGCAGCGCTCCCATGGATTTCAGCCATGCCAGTACTTCATCTACTGAGGGCAAGGAGGGGAAGAGCTGTGAATTGCGACACCACTGAGAAAAGTTTGTGTCTTTTGTTGAACAAAGAGTTAGAAATCAAAGTAGAGAGCATCCCAGGCACACAGAGTGGCTGCTGCCTCTCTAAGAGATGCAGCTTAGCATGGGTTCTTGTACGACCTGCCTGTCCCTGGGGTTCCTTGGACTCTGCTCAGAGCTTGGGTCCATCATACTTCTAAACACCTCCTGTCTCATGTGGAGAACTCATTTCTCATCTTCAGCATTTGCTTAAATGTGTTTTCTTGCAAGAGTGATGCAGTACAGACTGGTGTTGCTCAGTTATCTGTGTGACTAATAGCAGCTTCGGATTCCTGACAGAGAAAGCAATTCAATAAAAGAAGTGATAAATAACATTAATGGATAAGGGTAAAGTTGAGAATCTACTGATGTTTACCTCAGGCATTAGAGGAGGCAATAAAATAAGTTTTAGAGTAATTCATCAGAGTGTAATAACATCAATGATATTTTGGTGGAAAACAGCCCTTAGATTGTTGACTCAGCAGCAAAGTTGAAGAGCAGAGGAATACAGGATTATAGTCTGGGCTGCAGTTTGGCTGGAGCACAGACTAAGCATGAGCAAGAGAAGAGTGATGGCAGCACATCAGTTAATGAGGGTGAATGCTGCCATTTGTAAGAATTGTGAAACAATTTGCTTGCATGAAGGTTAACGGATTTAAAGAAGATTCATCTCACTACAGCACAGTGGAAACATGAATTAATTTTTACCAGGCAAAGTCACCTCTGAGAGGCAAAGCATCAGAAGGGGAGCAGGTGTAGGAGGAAGAGGATTAGGTGGCCTCAGAGCAAACATGGAAATACTAGGAGAAGATGGTGGATGTGGTGTTGTCCTAGGGGAATAAACTGTATCTTACTCTGCAGGGAGCTGCTCTGCTTTTGTAGTGACAGATGAATGGGAAAAGCACAGCTATGATCAGGGAAGACTATTCACCTCTTGGAGCTTTCAGTTTGTTTGAGCTAAGTGCCTGCATTGGTGTTCATCTGCAGTCATTGGTGTTGCATGGATGTGCTCCAGCTGGAGACCTAGCATTTCCTGCTGTATGAAATGGAAGCAGAGTCCTGCAGTCCCTGTCATGACATGAGATGCAGATTTTTTTCTGTTGTCGTAGCTGTCAGATGTACCATCCTGAAATGATAGGAACTGATCATGCAGTTCTGTCTGCACAGCCCCATGAGCTGATTGAGGAGTCAAAGAATATATGACCTAATCTCAAAATAATAAGCTGTACTTTAAAAAAGCAATAAAAAGCCATCCTCACTGATGTGAATAGACATATCCAGATTGACTTCTAGGACAAAACTAGGTCATTTGATGTATTTCTGTTCCACATTAAACCCCTTCTTGTGAATAATTTTGCCATTTAACATTGTTTGGTTTAATTCTTTCAGGTTGTTCTCCACCCTACTCCTAATAGCCCAAAGCAGTCAGAGTGGCACAAAATGACTGTTTCCAAAAATTGCCCCGATCAAGACCTGAAGATCAAGCTTGCTGTGCGAATGGATAAGCCTCAAAACATGAAGCACTCTGGGTAAACATTTGTCTCAATCTAAAGTCATTTTGTTTTGAATGTGCATTAGGAAATTCCACTTTTTTAAGAGTCTCAAAGAGAAACCTTTTTTCTCAAGTTCACAGAAGGTGAAGCAGAAAGATAGATATAAAAATGGCATTAGTTCAGTCATTTATAGTGCACTTTCCATATTCTTAGTGTAGTTTTTTAATGCATATGAGTCAAACAGTTCCAATTTTAATCAGCTTTCCTCACAGGAAATTATGCTTTTTTCCTGTGAGAAGTAATAGGTGAACTTCCCAACTCTCTTACTGTGAATAATATAATTTCTAAAGTTACTCTGTGTCTCCCTGTGTTGATTTCTCAAAACCAAAGTCACAGTGCACTTTCCACTTGAAATAAATCCCAGTGTGACTAGCATTATTTATACTGAGATACACACCACAATTAAATAGCAGTTCCCTGGAGTAGGACTAATAATTGGGAAGGTTAAAAGGGATACTTTCCCCACCAGGAGGGAGTGTCAGAAGATCTGGGGCCAGAGGGATCCCTGACCTCTTCTACCTTCACATAGTTACAAATCTTGGGAAGATCTAGCTGAGTCCATAAGCAAGACTCTGATTGCTCTTTAGAGCTGAGGATGTGACAAAAAATCAAAACTGTCCAGGAAACTCACTGCTGGAAATAACTCCTCAGTCTGTTTCTGGTAGTATAAAAGTGATTTTGTTTCACTTTTATTTTCGTATTCTATTAAATTCTGTCCATTATTAGGTGATTTAGATCACTCATCTTTTCTAGTTCCTCCTCCTCCTGTCTTCTCTGCTGATGAGATCAGAGCCAGTAGGCTTGTGTGGAGTTTAATTTTTTCACCACGATCACAGCACCAAAGTCAGAGAGGACAGATCCCCTGTACTGTTTATTTCCTTGACCTCAGCTGATAGCAGGGCTGTTCTCTAGCTTTCTTCAACTAATGTTTGATTTGCATGATACTGCTTAAAACTCTGAGGTTTATACCTCTTGCTACCAGAACTCAGATTATCTTTGTGTTGATGTTAGCAGCAATAGCCAGAAGGATACTTATTACCCTCCACTTGGGCTAGCCAAGGACTCAAAGCTCACATCAGTATGACTTGGAGTTTTGTGGTTTAAACATTCACCAAGAGTATGATAGATCCCTTCTGCCATAAGGAACCCCTTGCATAACCAAAACTAAAGTCTTTTTTCTATTTATTGAGCCTGAACTAAATAATTATAATGATACATAAAACATATTAATGCTGAATAATATCCCTATGTTTATTTTTAGCCTGGTGCTGCCACTAGTTTTGCCAGTGTTTGTGTTACAGTGTCACAGTGGCCAATTCATCACAGAGATTAAATGCTTATTTTGACATTAATTTTAAAAGTTAATTCTTCCTTCGTAGAAAACAGTAAATTCACTCCTTCTCAGACATTATTCAGTTTGCTTGAATTATCTGTAGCCAAGCAATTTCTCGGATTTCATCTTAGAGCTGCTCAGTGAAGTGTCCTGGTTTAGTCAGTCCAGTGGATATTGAGATCCTGTATGCCGGGTTTGATGTAGGAAGTGTCCCTCTGTTTGACAGCTCCCCTCAGCAAAATGGTTTTATGAAGGCTGAAGCAGATTTGGGGTTATTCTCCCTTAATTCTTCCATTGAAAATTCATTCTTTGCCCATCCAACCATGTTGCAGCTATTCACTGGCATTAAAGGGCTTCAAATTCTTAGCAAGTTGTGAAAGACAAAGGAAAGAGAAAATTAATACTGTGTAAAATTAAGACTCTGTAAGATTTTTATGTCACTTGCTTTGCAGGTAATTTGTTCAGACTATAAATAAACCCATTCATGAATGCTGCTGAGCTTGAGAGTTTTGTAATTACTCCTTCTTGTGCATTAACTTCAGTTTCTAAGTGTAAACAAAACCTACTGAAAAGCAAGAGAACATCAGATTAACACTTGTGTACTGAATTCACCTGTTCTTTTCTCCTAGGTATTTATGGGCCATTGGTAAAAATGTTTGGAAAAGATGGAAGAAACGATTCTTTGTCCTGGTCCAGGTAACAGATGTAACTAAAAGTGATCTTAAATCACAACATGGCATCCTTGAGTCTGTCCTCTGGCCATTTTCAGTGCTGTGTGATTGATGCTGAGCTGTGGTTCTGTGCAGGGTGTCTGTTAATCATGGATTCTTTTCTAAATGTACAGGTGTTCTCAAGGGTATCCCAGTTTCAGACTTCTAGTCATGAGTTTCCAGATGCACTTGAATGCTTGATAAAATAGAGAATCAATTTTAATGAGGTGAGGAGGAAGCTCAGTCTGTCTTGGTTGGAGATTCTTGGGCTCTCTTTTGAACCTCCAGGTTAAATTTGGAGCCCACTTGATTTGAATCTACAAAAGGTTTTTCACTCGCTATGTCAGAGTCAGCATCAAATCATTCTTGACATTTATCTTGCCTTCATATTTATTACTGCTTCTCATTGTCCAAAGCTCTCACTGATCATTTTGCAGTCATCGTTTTGCAGTGTCTTCCTTTTTTCCCTTCTTCCTTTTTTTCACTTTTTGCCGTCCCAGTTTCAGAAGACCTGTATATTTGACCACTGTTAAGAATTTCAAGGAAACAGGAAGATGTCCTCTGAGATCCTGTGGCAACACAGATCCAAACTGATCAGGTCAGAGGGTAAAACCCTGCTGCTGCTGAAGCAGATGGCACGTCCACTGTAGAGGGACAAAGTGTAGGAGCAGAGGTGGTATAAACCAGGTTCACCAGACTCCACATTTGAAGCATGCTTGTGTGCTGTCTATCCTGTGCTTGTAAGGACAGGAGTCCAAGCAGTCCCTCTTCCATCTTAGACACCTGTTTTTTCTGCTCCTAAATCACCTGGTGTAAGCTGGTTCCTTGTTTTGTGTTAATTATTGCTCCAAGTTCAGCTGTCTCAGTAGGAAGCTTAATTTTTTTCATTCCCCTTTTAGCCATCATTTCTGGCTTCCATAGCATGAAACTATGGGGCAGATAAGGAAATCCATCCTTGGAAAGTAAAGGGAATTTGTGATGTGTGGGACCCATGTAAGTAGGAGGCTATTTGGAGAGGCCCTTTGAGTATGTAGTCCCATAACCCAGTATGATCAGCAGAGACCATTTAAGTGCTCATTTTGTACTCCACATGGGGTCAAAATGGCCACAGAGAGGGGGGAGCTAGTGTAGAGCAGCCACAGGGTATGCCTCTCTCTGCCTTTCCCTTTTGGGAACATCATATACTGACCCTGTTCTTGGGCAGAGATTGAAGGATTGCTTTTCTCTGTGTGTTTCCTTTATTATGTTCTGAAATGAAGTTTGAAGTGTTATGGTAGTCCATGATCACCTGTAGTGCAACTGGTATTGCTTTTCCCTGAGAGACAATTCAGTCCTATTCAACCAAGTTCTCAGTTCTTTTTTCCCTGTGAACAGGGATGCTCCAAAGCAGAGTCATTTTTCCTAACCTCATTTCTCCCATAAGTAATTCTATTGCTACTCTTCTGTGCAAGAGTTTGCAGGTTTGGACATGGATTCCATTGTGTCTCTCAGAGCATTCTGGCCATTCAGTGTGGTTGCAGTTTCTTCTCTGGTTTTTAGCTGCTATATATATTCTTCATCTTGCTGTGGAATTGAAGCTCTCAGAGTTATTCCATGTTTTCTCATGTTACTAGGTCTGTATTCGTCAGTTGGCATATCAGAGCAGAATTTGGCCAGAAAAGCAATTCATTTGAATAAGATGAGCAGACTTTTGCCCCCAGAGAGTCTCTGTAGCCCACCTCAGAAATTCCAGCTGCCACTGCAGCTTCTCTGTTATGTTACCGTTTGCTCAACATTTGGTGCAATGTAAAGTGTTCTGCCGTACATCAAATATAAACAAGAAACACTCTCTATGCAGTCCCTCAGATGTAGTTTGAGCATATTGAACATGTCAGCAGGCAATAAAGATGGAATAAAAATACTTTGCTGTCCGTATGTTTGTCATTTGCTTTTCATGCAATGCAAAGGATGGGTGCTGATACGAACAGGGATTGTCAGTAAAGGTGTTGATGTCCAGGATGCTCTGAACTCTGCTAAACCACAGGCAGAAAATTACCCCTGCAGGAAGGTGAGCTGGCTCTTGTTAACAGAGAATGGACAAGGAGCAACCCCTCTTTCAGGACCTTCATCCACACTAGGATCCTGCCTGCACCAGAGCTGAGAGATAGAGCCCAAAGTGTAAAGTCCATTTGGCATATAGTAGTCTGGTCAGTCCCTGACACTGCCAGGAGGGCAGGGCTGTTTGGAGGAGTTACTAAACATTTCTTTTCTGATCTCTTGTCTCTGTCCCTTACCTGTAGCATCTTCTATCGCAGCTCTGTCTCCTCTCCTGTTGCTTGCAGAATAACTTCCCCCTCATGGTCTTACACTCTCTCCCTCTTTCCCCATTTCAGATGGACACAGCCTTGGTTCCTTCAGTGCTCTTGGGTGGTACCATTCTGTCTTCTGGTACCAGTGATTAAGAAATTTGTGGTAATGAATACTCAACTCTTCATAACTATTTAAACAAGGCACAGAAGTGCCAAACTGCATGGGTGGCACCAAGGAGGAAGGTGTTGATGGCAGTTTGTCTCTTTTGTGTCAGTGATGCCTTGCCGCCATGAACGGAGGCTTTGCGCGCGTATGGAGAGAAAGCAGCTCTGCTGGGAGCGCTTCCACTGCTACTTGGCTGCTGTAAGCCCTGGAGAGAAGGGGAAAGGAGCAATAACTGCCTTGTAATTTGGGTGGAATAATCCCTCGCACCTTCTGTGTCTGTGTAACTGCAAGGGTTATACAGGAGTGAAGTGATTTGTTTGGGTGTAGTGGGTGCGAGCAGTTCCTTTGTGTCATTTCTAGACCTGAGCCTCGATTCTCCAGCACCTGCCTTGCTGGGTGGACTTGGCTCAACCTCTCGGGGTAGGGTTATGGCATGGCATGGCTGGCAGAGCAAGTGTGTGTGCTCCTCCAGCACCGATCCATGCATTAAGAGGGGTTAGTTTTCCCTTCCGAATGAATCGCAGTCCTCACTGTACACTGCCCACCCTTCTCATAGACACCCTTTGAGATGAGCAGCAGAAGAGCAGAATACTGATTAGATGTAAATTACATGGCAGAGACTCGTTACTTGCCTAATTTTAAATCCTGAGATATGCAGTGTGAAAATGATGGCAGAATATGGCCCTGAGCTTGGATGGAAATGGTCCGCAGCATCACAAGCGAGGAAAATGCTTCGTAAAGGCAGCAGTAATGCCAGTGGCAGTGGTAAGCAAAAGCAATTAAGCTATTTAGGGCAAAGTTCTCTGTGACTGGTTAGGAAAGAAAATGTACATCCATTGCAGATGTTGTGTCTCCTAAGTTGCTGTATCAGCTGCTTGAACACAGCACACAAATTTCAGCCAGTTTGCCAACTAGACCCTCATGCAAAAGCTGGGATTTTTGATAGCTGACAGAGCTTGTATTAATTCTTTACAAGGTCTAATGTGCTGTACTGGCAATAACACTATGGTTGGTTCTGGTGGGTTTGCTGGCTTTGCAATAGGAAATTTCTTACAATGATTTTTAAGGGCAAGTGAATTAATTACACTGAGATTTCAGACTGAATCTGTTCATCTCTTATCATAACCCCATTTCTGTGCTCTGGCAGCATATGGGAAGTAACACTCCATGGTACCTGGACGACATGTCTGCTGAGTAGCTTGAAGCAGTTTTCAGCTGATTGTGTCTGATGGTGTTTGCAGAATGTTGTTGGAACCAGATCAACTCTCTGCAGATTAAAACCAGTTGCAACGTCTACGCCTGGATCTATTGTTCTAGTGACAGACTCCCTAAACTCAGTATAATTTAGACTAACAGTGACAGTTCTTGCTTTTAGCAAAACTCAGATGACTCGGGATAAAATGAAATGAAGTAAGTGTTCCGTAACTCTGAATATCACCAAGAAATTGAAAATAATTCAGCAGAATTGCAGTGTGGTACACCCAGCAGTCCTAGACTGGGGTCTCCAAATCAAGGTGGATGACCCGTAGCTGGTCCCCATAATCATATTAAATAATGTTTTCTCTTAGACCCTTGTTGAGAACTAGGCGCAGATGGTGGTTCTTGTGAAATCTGGAGTGTGTTGATATATACAAAATATCTGGAAACTGCTGGTTAAACTGGTGCCACAGTTACACCTGGCTGCAGTAGGTCCTCTACATCCTGTCCATACTCACACAAGATGAATTCCCACTACGCAGCCCTGCCCAGGAGAGCACACACATCTCCTGCTTGAAGAGAGAAGCTGGGTCAACTGTTCTGTGCAGTCTTTTAGAGCTGAATGGATATGCTGAAATGTGAAATCTATTGTTTTCACGTTTTTTTCTCTAAGCTAGATCATTTCCTCTGCTTATTTGTGTCAGGAAAGGGCTTGGGAGGCAACGTACAGCTGCAACCAGAGGACAAGAGTTTCCCATCAAAGTGGAAAGCTGTATTACAACTGGCAGTATCTTCACACGGTTTCTCTCCCTTGGGACAAAATGCATGCTGTTAATTTAGAAGAGGTCCATTTAAGAATTTAACCCAAGTAGGGTGGTGTTGTGTCAACAGTAAAAAAGGGGAGCAAATGACTGAGCGCAGAGTGTGAGGCATGACAATTAACAGGTTTAAGCAGGATCCTGGGGAAAGCAGTGCTCACTAGAGCAGGAGTCTCTGGTGGAGAAACCAGGACAAAGTCAGGACTGGTTAATGCATATCTGCTGTATTTATTAATCAGTTGGATTATATAGCTGGTGACAGAATATGGTCAAGTGCCAAGAAAGTCAGATTTAATTTAGCAGCCTGGGAATAGTGAACTTTGGCATTTGTCTCCTGCTGTCTGCTTCCCCTTTCCTGAATTTCTTTGTCTTTTTCCCCACATTTTTTTTCCCTTGTGTTCTTTTGTCTCAAATTATTTCTCAAAGTGTTTTCCCTTTTTTGTAATGAAGCAACCAGGGGTGCCTTGGATTAGTTCCCGTCTTTTACTTTCTCTCAGTTCAGCTTCCTTAGATGCTCCTTTGCTGGCTGTCATCGAGTCCCTGGATGAAATCCCAGCTGCTTTGAGAGTTTGTCCCTCACTGGGCAGAGATTTCTCCTCTGTCTTCCTTCAGTTTCCTCTCTGTATCTGTGTTTTTTCCAATTACTCAAACCATTCATCTTGCCCATCCCATCTGCTCACTCGCTCTCATACTCAGCTATGGTTCAGAGTGAACTCAGCAGGCTGTAAGATTAATTTCTGCTGTTAACTGTTTCACTTGTCTGGCCACTTCTGAGCTTTACAGAAAGCAGGCTCTGTAAAGCACAATATTTTGGAGTACGGATGAAAGGCAAGTGCAAGCTCTTTCTGACCCTTCAGTGCTGTTCAGCAGCAAAGCACAACTGTGACATACTGAGCTTTCTAGAATCTCGTTTTCTTGGGCTTGGCTTTACCACTGCTTGTAAATTGAAGGAGCCACATTACACTGGTAGCCATGGCACCAACTTCTCTCTGACCCCAAGCAGTAAATGGTCTAGGCAGCAGGATAGAGCACACAGATTGGTCTGCCAGTCCCTGAAGTCAGTAGTTTGAGTTGTTTAGGTGCAGGCACTCTGCATGGCACAGTTGGCACCTCTTCTAGAGGACATCATTAGCTTTGTCCTCTCTCCAACCTGATCCTTGCTTGCTCCTCCCAGCAGGCTTTCTGGCATTCCTGAGCTTGGGCTTCTGAGCTGTGTGAGTAGAGAAGAAGTAGGATGTGAACCTGGATGAGCCCTGGCTCAGTGCATGTTACAGACCCAACTGCAGCTTGCCCTGCAAGGTCTCTTCTGATAGCAATGTTCTTTTGAGGAAATCCTGTGCATCCTAAAGGAGAGATCAGTTTGCTTTACCTCTGTCCCAGAATGGCTCCACCAGAGCCTTCTGTCTACACCTGTCATTTATAACCTTTAACATGAGAAATACAAGCTCTGAAATGCCTTTTTCCCTGTGTTGCCACTGTGTTGCTATGGCTGCCTTATTGATAGGGCAGAAGAATATTCTCTGGGTCAAAAGAGGAGCAGAATTACTTGTATATGAAGAAGAGCCCAGAATTCAGACTGCCTGTTCAGGGTCAGAGAATAACAGCTGAACTACTTAATGAATTTACCTGTTGCTGTAGACCATACAGGAAAAGCAAAAAAGCATTAGTGGTATTAAGGTTTTCAATAAATGACAGCATAGGTTAACACTGACTCATTTCAGGAATTGCATTTATCGTGCAGTCCCTGAAGTTCAGGCTGTCTAACACAGAGAAATCAAATCCTTACCCCTCAGAAAAGAGCTCTAGGATTTTCCCATAAATAAAGCACATTCCAGAGTTTCTCCAGGAGATGGCAGCAACATACTGCAAGTACGACTGAATGAACACCACAGGAGACTGAATGTTGTGCTGTGGGGCACTGGGTTATTTTTAGATTCCTTCGTGTTAATCTTTTTAATTTTTGTGTTGCCCATACGATGGTAGGCATGCAAAGTTCAGAACAGGGAATGTGCACTGGTGTGCTCCTGCTATTGGTCTGCTACTTGTCAATCTTTCGTCAGTGCTGGTAGTTTTAAGGAGGATGCAAGATGCTTAAAGCATCGCTTTTAGTCTTACTCCCACAAATGTGTTAATGATAGAGTTTATTCTTAGGTGGCTTTTGGAGCAGTTCCTGGAGGAAGGCTCAGTGCAGGCAGGGCTGCTGGAGCAGGCTGGCAGCGAGCAGAAGCCCATAGAGGGCAGCAATAAACCGAGTGGTGTCGGGGAGATGCTGTGCCTATAGACAGGTCCCCCAACTTCAATAAATTACATTTTATTAGTGAGAGATGCCACTAAAATAAGTGCTGTGTGTATCTTTGTAGCCAAGCAATTTTGCTGGTGTTTGAAGCCAAACCCCCCAGCCCATACCTGCTCCCATCTTTCAGGATCTCTCCCAACTTCCAAAAAATGACAAGCACAATTCATTGCCACCCACCAGAGTTTTAAAGTTTCCTCCAGAGGTCAAGAAAATGTCCAGATGAATAAAATTACGTCAGTCGTCCAGGATGTGACACAACCTTAACAAAGTCATTTGAAATCATTTGACAGTAAATTTCCCTGTGAGTTCCTAGCCTGGGGCACGGAGAATCCTCTCCTCTCCTCCCTGGATGAGCTCCTTGCCGACCATCCAGATCGCAGCACGCTGAGTACGCGCAGGGTCTTGATGCGGCCTGATGGGCTCCTAAAGGCGATTTGGGAGCCTGGCAGAGCCCCCGCAGCTGAGTCGGCTTCCGTCAAGAGCTTGACATTGAATGTATCGTGTCATGCAGATGGTACCTCAGAGGAGTGAGAGCTGCCATTTACAGCACTGATGACAACAACTGCCGAGATCAGTGGGATCTTAAGATTGCTTTAATATGACTGGCACCTAGCAATTTAGCTCACATTGTTTGTGACAGGGTGTCACTCTTGCACTTGTCTGGGGATGAATGATAGAGGGTTTTAAAACCGTGGAGCTTCCTCTTTTGGAGGAAATTAAACCGCTGTATGTACTGATGTGGAGAATTAGATGTGTGCTGCAGTAGGGTGTGCTAAGAGAGCGCTTTGCAAAAACCTGGTAAAAAGTTTAGTCTGTCTCTAATGGGCAATGAGCTTCCAAATTACCCCACCACCCCCAGTCCCTGCAAACACACTGTCAGCGTGTGCGGCGTTTGTAAGCGCTTTGGATTGCCTTGTGGTGGTCACCCGGTGCCATCTTAGGTTTGTGATTTTCCTCAGGTTAGTCAATATACATTTGCTATGTGCAGCTACCGGGAGAAAAAAGCAGAACCTCAAGAGCTGCTGCAGCTCGACGGATACACTGTGGACTACACCGACCCGCAGCCAGGTACGGGGCTGGCGAGTGCTGCACTCCCAAAAAGGGTCCTCTCTCTTCCTCTCCCTGCCTGCAGCTGAACTGTGATCAGCATTATTCTAAATATATTCATGTTTATACTGATCATTAGCTGTGCATGACTTTACTATAAATAGATCGAAGGGACTGAGCTAGGAGTTGCACCAGAGAAGGGAAAGTCTCATCTCTTCTGGGGAGCCTAAGTGAATTAGACGCTTAAATCCCAATGAAATTTGATTGTGAGCTGAATGCTCAAATTGAATAATGATTCTAACCTGTGCCTTCAGATTATATTCCCTATGTAAATGGTTAGAAGCTATGCTTTTCTTTATTGTAGAAAAATATTTATGAGACCAAAACAGCATTTTTGCCTGCCCCATTCTCTCTAGGATAATGTTAGTGCATGGAAGGGGCAGACAGAAAGCTCATGGTACCTGGAGGTACCTGTTGGTGGTTGAGACCCTTCTTCGAGTGGATGAGCACCATTTTTGTTTTATTTCAGTGGGGCAACATACTGAGCATGGTGATCCTCACCATTCCCTGGGTAATGGTATTCCTAGAGGAGATGAGAAAAGATACAGTAGGTTGGTTGTCAAAACCTTTATTCCAGATTTACTCTCTTATCAGAGAGATGGGAAGATGGGTACCAAATCAGGGAAAAGATAGAAATAAGGATATCACCCAAGGACCTTTTTCTGCAGTGGGAGCACTGATGCTTTCAGTCTAATGGGGAACCTCCCACTCAAACCCCATTTTTAATTGGGCTGCAATGGTGCCCACACGGGACTTGCACAGATGGAGCTGTAGGTGAGAGAAGCAATTAATTCAAGTGTGTTGGGGCATGTTTTAGTAATTGGGCTACCTGGGGACCTGTGGGCCGTGTTGCAGGTGAGTTTGGTGCAGGGGAGGGGACTGACCTGGGAGCAGCATGGGACTGGGTAAAGACACACCTGAGCAGTGGTGGGGTGGGGTGGGAAATCAGGGGACATCTCCTGACTGGCCTCAAAGTTTGTGAAACTGCATTGTCACTTCCTTTCCTGACAGGTTTGGATGGTGGCAGGACATTCTTCAACGCTGTGAAGGAAGGAGACACGGTGATTTTTGCGAGTGACGATGAGCAGGACCGTATCCTGTGGGTCCAAGCCATGTACCGAGCCACTGGCCAATCTCACAAACCTGTGCCGCCTACCCAAGTGCAAAAGCTAAATGCTAAAGGAGGAAATGTACCCCAGATAGATGCTCCAATCTCTCAATTTTGTAAGTAAATAAGTTCTCCTAGACAGCCAAAGTCTTTGATGGGAAGATTTTCTGCACTGATGTAAATCAATATTTGCACACATTCTGATTTCAAAACAAAATGTTTTTTCATTGTCATAGAGCTTCTTTTTACATCAGTAGATCCAGAAACAGTGAACCTGTGTGTTTGACAGAACCAAACCCAAGAAACAAAATTCCTTGGGGAACTTGTCAATGGGTATTTTAAAGTGCAATACTTGATGGAGGAGAGAGACTGGGATCTGAGAGCCTGAGACCCACCTTGCTTTCCACAGACACGTGTTTTACCCCCACACAATAAATTGCACACCCAGATCAGAGCAATTCATTAGCACCATTAGCTGTCTGTCAAATGCATCACGTGCTCAAAACTACAGGTGCAAATCTTACGAGTATGAAATGCACACACAAAAAGAGGTCTGTTGAATATTCAACTGTAGGAAAACATATGGTATTTTTAACAGGTTGCTTTGCAGGCCAGTTAGATGTGAATTTAAAGCAATCATCTTTTAAGTCGTAGCTATGCTGCATGTCCTATGCAGTTATACACACTTTGCTTCATCTCAAATTTAGAGCAATTTCTATTCTCTTGCAAATGTAATTTGGTTGTAAACCACACAAATGCCTCTTTACTCATTTTTCTTGAAGGTCTCAATTGTCTGCAGTCCCTTTGTTATGTAACATACAGCAATTCCTGCTAGTTTCAGCAGAATTTAAGAATTACTATCATTAAATATAAGTAAAATAAGGAAAAGTGGTAAATATTAAAGAATTCTGCTGATTAAAATAGATTTCAACTTTTTAAAATAGTCTCTGTAAAGCAGTTATGGAGTATATTGTTGTAAGGAACTCAGAAAATCTGAGCTTTCCTTATCAATAGCATTTGACCATCTTTTATATTTGTTTGACTTCTTCATGTCAGCATTTATAGAAAGTAACAGTACATACAACCAGTGCTACAGCAGAAAACCTCCACTTGCTGCTTTTTTATTTTTTTGTGTTTTCCACATGCCTGTGTGTTTTGGCCTCCCTTCTGCCTTGCATTGCTGCTGCTGCCAGTGAAACATAGTGTGATGTGGCATGGTAACCTGTCATCAGTATTTCCATTTCTGTGATCCTCGCTCTCTTCATTGCAGTCACTGACTTTGGGAGTGCAAGGTGTAAGGGACTAGGGCTGGGAAGGAAGGAGACCTTTCAGATAGTTAAATAGGGATGTGGGAATTGGCCTCTTGTAAGTGGGACATTTATTGGCCCTGATAAGTCTCTAGGCCTGGCTGAGTTGTGCCAACCCAAGAGCATTCCCAGGGATTTATGTCCCTCTGCCCAGAAGGTTTAATCAGAGAGTTCTTGGAAGTAGCAGGCACATATCCTCCTACTGCTGCTTTTTCACATACTAAAAGCCTTCAAAGCATAGCAGGGGAGAGCAACAGAGGGATTCTGCTTGTGTCTCCCTCTCCTAACAAGTGATGCTGAAGAGTGCTCTAAGTTGTGGGGTTGGTTCACAGAGGATGCACTACTGTTCATCCCAGCATGATCCCTGCAGAGTAAGATGAGAGAGCAGAGAATATCAAACTGAGGAAACAGCTTTCCCTCCAGTCTTCTCCCATCCCTGCAGACATCAAGCTTGGAGGATTTTTCTGCTGGGTAAATTCCTGATATTTACAGATTTTTCACTTCGCCAGACCAATATGAAGAGTCCGGTGAAGTGTTGCTTTCCAAGACACATCCTAGCAGCTGTAGCAAAATCTGCCAGGATTTTGAGGAGAAAAAGGGATTGCCCAGGGCTGTGGACACTTTAGGTGTATGATGTGCTTGCACAGCCAAGCACTGTGTGTGGGAGAGCTGTACCTCTCTGCTCAGAACCTCTCCACCTGGGGTGGAGAAGGGACAGCTGGCTTGTCCTAATCCTTGCCACAGATCAGGGAAGTCAGTGACTGGGCCCAGGAGTCAACTCTGCATCTGCACATGCATGTCCATCAGATCCTTGTGCTGCTTGTGGTCCTTCAGTCTCTCAGCCTGACTGTGCTCAGAGCTATAGAGATGCCACAGGCTTGACCTTGTTTTTGCATCTCGCTCACTTGCCAGGAGGCAGGGCTCCCTCATCCTTGCTTCTGGTGAAAACAGCCAAGGTTTCACCCCCTGGGCCCTCCAGGGCATTCGAGGGAGTCAGGATCTGACCTCAGTTTCTCTCACTTGTTCTCATGCCAATTCCAGCTCCAAATCTGGATCATTTTGCTTTTTATAACACAACCACCCTCTTTCCATCCACAATGTATTTTTCTGTAAGTTGTATAGCGTCAGTCTCCCCTTTTGCTGCAAGAACTGGGAAGCTCTCTTGGATATGTTGTGCCAAAGCCTGGGAGAGAGAAACTAGTTGGCTCATCAGTCCATTACTGCTTACTACTTGAGCATCTTCTGGGCTAGTGTGTTTTGTCCTTGGTTTTCTTTACTCCTCCCTCTTTGGATCTAGATCCCTCTGACAGGTCTTTGTGCACATACAAGATGAGAAGGGCAACATGCCATAATACACCTTCATCTCAGCGGGAAAGGCTGCTCATTTTTCATATTTTAACATCTATACATGGCAGTGCTCATTGCAAAAGTCATGGAGTGCAGCAGTTTAAATGATCTGAAGCAACAGTGAGTCATGCATGCCTCATTTGGGAAGTCTTAAATGCACAAATACATATCTCAGCTCCTTCAGTCTTGAAATCCAAACATACCAAGTATTGCATTTTTTAAAGGGTCTAGGTTTGTTGTTGTTTTTTTATTTGCCTTGGGTGTTTTGGTTGGGGTTTGGGGTTTTGGGGAGTTTTTTGCCTGCGGAAAGGTAAGGACGTCTGTGAGACATTTTATTCTTGTACGTTTATCTTTATACCTGTCATATTTTATTTATTTATTTATTTATTTTTGTGCTTATTAGAGGCTATGGTGAATGAGGATGTGCAAAGAAGTAAATGTTAAGCCATTTGACGAGTAACTGTTGTTACAGCTTCCATGTCGTAGCAGTCTGAGACGGCTCATGCGCATGCATGCACACGCACAGAAAATCCAGCCCTCCGTGCCTGGCATGGAGCTGTCTGTTGCACAGAAACTTGGGAAGCACATATCTTGTTGTTTGGGAAACTTGGGAGAAATAGTGAATTCCATTTGGTTCCCACCTCTTTTGACTCAGTAAATGTAAAGTTTGAGCAGCGCTCAAATTCTCATCCACAGTTCGATGGCAGCACTTGACTTAGAAGAAAACAGACAGCTCTGAACCAGGGTGGAGTTTATTTTATTTGCAGTTTGAGTACTGAAAAAATAGATCCTGCTATTCATTAATTTTTTTATGACTTACAGTTCCTTTTACGTGGGTGAACAATACCTGTTAGAGTGAAAAGTTTTGCTTTTTTTGTTTTGCTACAATTTCAAAGAAAAACTCCATTTACACTAAGCTGTGCTTTTCTCCAGTGTTTGCATTATAAAAGAAAAAAAAAAAACAAACTGTTCTTGTTTACTGTTGAAATCATTCACAGTATTATAGTCAATAATGCTGCCAATACATATTACACCTTATGGCAATATTTAAGCTTCATAAAAGTGGTCACTTGTCTGAAAGCACCAATCTTTGTTTGTTCTGTGTTAGTGATGTATCAAAGAAAATTCCCAAACATGCTCAACGTTCTTTTTTTTTTTTTCTTGAAGCCCTTTTTTTTTAACATGAAAGATTGGTCTGTACTTGTTTTACGTATCATTTGTGGTTATATTTAGTTTTTAATGTCTGTTTATATTTAATAACTGTTAATCACACCATATACAATGAGTTGGTTGTTTTGAGAATTTGTGATGATTTGTTCCCCCATAATAAGTAGCAAGGTTTATTGAGCTGCTTGAGAAATTTTCAGCTATAAGCGGTTTTCTTTTTGGTTGGTTTGATTTTCTTTAAGTTTCTTTTTCATTCTTTGCTTGAACCCAAATATTTAGCTGCTAGGTTAGGGCTCCTGTCTGCTTTCCTGAGCCTTGTTGCTAGTCTTTATGTTATTCTGGTTTGTTCCTTCTTACCCTGCTAACTTCTAGCTGGACTCAAGGGTAAGTGCTTCCCTGTAGCTAGCACAGCTCAGATAATCAGACTAGATTATCTGACATATGCAATGTGCTTTTTTTTTCTCTTAAATCTTTCTCATGTTTAGATTTTGTAGTACAAACTTTCCATGTTATTTTCCTGAATTGAGATTTGAAATGTAAGTTTCCATACTGAAATTGGGATGCATGTGATGTTTGCATAATTGCCTTCTCTCCCTGGCTTTCACATTGGCATCAAGTGATCCTCTTAGTAAAGCCAATCATTAACATTTCTATTTTTCATTCCAAGATGTAAATATTAATTAACATCACAATAAAACTGTAAATAATACCTTCTTTTGTTTCATGGAAATTACATCTAGTTGACCGCTTCCTGCCTGAAAACAGATCATTTTGCACTCTGACAATATCCTTTCTCTCCGTGCCGATGATTAGCTTGGTGCAGCGCACCAGAGTGCGGGGCTAACCATGGACACCTCAAAGCATAGAAAGGTAGGGCAGGAGACCCCAAGAGACCCAGAGAAGGTGCAGGACTCCAGAGGAGACCCCCAGAAACCCCTCCACACATGCCCTGTGAAAAGAGCCCTGAATCATCGAGGTTTGATTAGTTGCATCTCCCATAAACTCAGTAGGGAATGATTTCAGCAGCAAGTGGCAGCTCTCTGGGTCACCCTGCATTTGGAGATGCTGGCCTGCTCCAACTTAAATGCATTTTTCATGGAGAGCTGCTTCTGTTCCCCAAAATTATCACAAATTATTGTTTTAGCATGGGTCTCAGTCACCAATCAAAGCCCTGCTAGTCAAAGAATAAGCCAGGGGAATTGCTATTTTACTTTTTCCCACTGGTATACCTACTTTGCAAAAGATAAAAGCCCAGACCGTGCTGTAAGAGAGCTTCTCCTTAGTTTGTTCAGTTCTAAATACACCCAGTACAAATCCGTAATTGGTGTTAAAATCTTCTGTAATGTCTGGTGTGTGCCTGCTTTCCTTAGGAGGGAATAGCATCAGTGGGTCATGAGAGCTGGCAAATATGTATTCGGAGTATCTGAATGCAATTATGAGAAGGAACAGGCGGTGTCATCCCTCTTGGCCATCAAACAAGACTCCTTTTTTCCTTCCTCCTCCTTTTATTTCTTTTTTCTTCTTTTTTCCTATGTGTGAGTATGTGCGTGTGTGTACAAATATCCCCCTGGGTAGCAGGCAGAATTCCTTCTCAGCAGACACTTTCTTTTTTCTTTCTTTATTTTGTTTTCTAAATGTTTGGACTTCTAAAGAGAATTCTTATCAGACATTACTGCAAAAAAAACCCCAAAAAACCACAAAAGTTTAATTTCAATGAAATACAGATTTTTGCCACTTTGAAAGAAAGAAAGAAAGAGTGAATGAAAGAATGAATGAATGAATGAATGAACCTGGGTTTGGCAACATTACATGTATTTGCACTACAATGCATTGCTATCTTATTAGATTATTAGTTTTGTGCTTTAATTGCTTTACTTTTTTAGATAGTCAAAGATATGAGAACGCTGCTGTGTCTTCTGTATTGTCAACTTGCAGATGCTTCATTGCAGGAATGCAGAATTAAAATGTTAAATCAGTCTCACATAACTTGCATGAATTTAAAACTAGCCTGTAAATCTCTTCTACATGCTTTAAGAAGCCTGGAACTCTAGCTTACAAAATAAAAATTCACAGGTTTCTGCAGCCATAGAATTCAAAATATTTTTAAATAGTTATAAAAATGCTGTGAAACAATGTTATATATTATAAGTAGCTGTTCTAAAACTGTGTTTTTAACTTGCCACACAAGGAATTATGTAAGTGCATACTACAAATTCTTATTCATCTAACTACCAATCCTTAGACAACCTAGATTGCAATTCAGTGCCTGGTGTGTCTGTTGATTTACAGGAGCATTCATAACAATTTGTTAAAATTCTAACTGAAGCAGAAAAGAATTTGTTTGCAGCAGGGGAAAAGCCATAAGCCACAGGAATAAACAGCCTATTATATTTAAAACTATCTTCTGACATGCAGTAATATGAAGGGGAGAAGAAAGAGCTCTTGGCTTTGCAGCTGAGAGGCGAATTGAGGCTCCTGCAGCGGCCACAGCTCCACACGGGGAGCAGGTTTGGGGAGGAGGTTTGGGGAGGAGGTTTGCAGAGCCCTGAGCACACACACATCATTTCTCAGAGGTGGCAGTGCCAGTGAGGAGGGGATGTGGTAAGTCACGAGTAGCACTACCAGCAGCTCACTCACAATCCACCTGGCATTTTAATCCAGGTACAGGGATTTCATGTTTCCCCCTCCAGAACACCAGTATTTGCTAGTGAAGTCTCTTGCTCCACACAGGCAAACAAAATAGGGTTTTCAGGCACTTCCCTGAGTATTTCTTTAACAAATCACAGCCCAAATGTGTCATGGGCAGGAGGGGACCCCTCTGCCCCTCAGGGCAGGCAGTGGGTTACAGTGGGCATTCCATGAGCTGCCCACCGTGGTGCATTGCTGGCCAGGCTGGAAAAGTTCTCCCTCTTTGCCTGGCCAGGCCAGTGAAGACTTTTCTAGAAATATCTGTAAATGAATAGCTGCCATCAATCATTGTCATTCCTTTATTTCATGTCTCCTGATGAGGTTGACTAGTGTCATTGTTTGTTACTGTCCAAACCACATCTTCATTCTTGTAATGTCAAGCAGATATGACAAGCACACATTTTCCAGATGAGTAAGATACAAAGTCACCTTTTAATTTACAGTTGTTTGGGTTTTTGTTTGTTTGGTGGATTTTTATTTTTCTTGGAACAGGGAAATGTGTTGTAAAATTTACTAGATTTTCAGTTGCCTTTGGTCCTAAAACAAAGTCACTAATGAAAAGAAACAAATCTGGAGTAAGAAATTCTTAAAATAAAATGGCTACCTAAAGCCTTTTATAACAAGAATTCTTTTATGGAGCTTGTCCCCCGCTATTAACTTCACTGCTCTCAAAGCAAAATCTGCCAAAATTATTGCTGGAGCAAAAGAAATGCAGAGAGCAGGGAAATACATTTAAGGGAAAACAAAAAAAAAAAAGAATGAGAGATTTGACTGTTTTGTCTCTTCCTTTTAAAATAACAGATAAAGAGAAATACTGCCCTCAGAGAACCAAACAGTGGGACAGTACTTTGGTTTTCATGATTCTTGTTACTGTTGAAATCTTTGTGTTCCAGGCAGATTTTTAAGACTGACTTCAAACACAGGCAGGGAGGGTGTGTATGACAGGGATCTAGTTAACAGAGTCAGCACAAAATTCAGACTGGATGAAAATGGACAAAATAAACCTGGCAGTATTTTAGAAAGGCAGTAATGCAGGGGACCAAATGTTATATAAAAGGCCAGAGTCTGCAGTTTTGCAGAAGAAAGGTTTGTGGAGCCTGTGCTGGCCATGTCCTTCCACTGGCAGCCTCCCTCCTGAGACCACCATCGAACACCTTTCAGCTGCAGTTGTGTGCAGCTTGTCTAAATATGTAAGATAACTTTTGTGGGCCTGCAGCAGCATTTCAGCTGGGGCCCTGAACAAAGAAACACCAGTGAGCTTGGCACAGCACCTTGGGAAGGGATTGCAAATTACTGGAGCATCATATAACTTTCTTTCTTTGGCTTCTCCTTCCTTTTTAGCTAGAATAACAGAGCAGGGTCAAAAAAGCAACTCTATTTGACTGAAACAATTAATTTAAAGTACTTAAAAATTGGCTGTACAGTTTGGGTGTGAATATTAGCATTTTCTACTTTGTTTAAAATCACATTCAAACTGTCTAGGCCATTTTGAAAGTAAGTGGATTATACATAAAACTTATTTCATATGCAAATGTTGGCATTATTTTAAATGGCAGATATTTGTCTGAAGCAGAATAATAATATATTTAGATCTGTTCTTTTTGTGTTGCCTACAAAATTTAATGGTTTTGGCATAATTTGATTTATTAATTTCATTTTTAAAAGTGAGCCCATTCGAAAAATCAAAATGCAAAAATAAATTGCTAGGTGCATGGGGTGTTTATTTAGAATGATTAAGGGAAGGTGAGTTTAGTATAGGATTGACTTCTTAACTTGCTCCTTACTATTTTTAAGAATTTTGGCCCAATGAAGCACCTGGCCCAGAGCTGATATTTAATATTAAAAGAAATAGACATTTATATTACCATTTTCCACAGACATCTCCAGTTCACATCACGACAGCTGAATCCCCTGGGTGGGTGATGTGCACCCACCCCGTCCTGCATCTCTGCTGGTGCAAAATGGTTTGGCCGTGCAAGAGCTGCGGCACTGGGCTGTGCAGGGAGAGCTGCAGCTGCTCATCCTCCTTCCCATGGCAGAAATCCACATTTTAAATCACTGACTGAGCAGAAGTCATGTGCATAATGCTTTTCTGGTCACTTGAACTCACACAGTGCCATGTCTGATGCCTCTCTCTTCATGTGGTTGTTCCGATGAGGAGAGATTTGGGGTAAATGGACTTTCGAGCAGGCACCCAACAGAAGATGTGGCTTCAATGTGTTTAATGAAAGTAAAATTGCCCCTGATTATGGACAGTTGTGAAGGACATTTAATCACTGTGTCTGTTCTCACGCTTATCAGGGAACTGTCTGTGCCCCTGCCTTGGGCAGGGAGATTGTGAAAAAACCCAGCCAGACCCTCAGCTCTGTGGAAACCAGCAGCGCTTCAGCTGGTTCCCACCAGCAGAAGGTCTGCTCTGTGCCCACCTTGCTCAGAGAATGTAACATGAGAAAAAGCTTATTAGTCTGGAATAAAAAAATCCTCATTTCAAACATGCTTTCTAGCACATATGCTCAGAAAGGTTCACCAGCAAAAGGGCTAGAGGACTCTTCCAATTTCCAGCTGATTTACTCAGCTCTCAGAGCCTCGTCGGCTGAGCAGGAGGATTGACAGTGTATCAGGGCTCCTAATTGAAAAGTAATAAAATCTCTGAGCAAAGCTGGCAAATGAAGGCCTCCAGCCAATTTGTCAGCTTGCAGTCAACTCTGAGGAGCCGGGCAGAGCAGCAAGCCATTAAAAATAGTCTGATAATAGCTGTTAAAACATTTTCCGGGCACTGGGGACGGAATGAAAACAGCACAGCCGAACTCTTTGGGAGTGAATGCAATCAAATCCATCTTGGCCCAAAGGGACAGAGACAATGGGGCAGAAAGCTGTCAAAACAGACAGGAGCCAGTCTGTGCTGCAGGCCACAGGGCTGGGTGGGCTTCACATCCCATGCCTAGGGATGCTAGAGAGGTGCCATGGAGGTGATGTGCTCCCCAGGGAGGTTTTCCCTATCCCCTGAGCCAGCCCTTGTGCTGCCACCTCACTCAGCACCATCAGCAGCTGCTTCTGTCCTGGTGCTGAATGCAGAGGGAGAGGGGGGGATTTGGGTCCTGGGAGGGAGGCAGGGGTAGGGGGCAGCAGGAGCCAGCACATGCAGCAAAACAGGGGAGTAGACCCTCAAAAATTAACCCTCTGTAGGAAAAACATCAGTGTTTGTTCACTGATAAATAGTGAGGAAAATTGCCAGCTACAGCTGAATTAAGTATTGCTAGCAGCTAATTGAAATGTTACTTGTTTCAATTTGTCTGATTTCTTTCCAGTGAGTGATGTTATTTATACAGTTTGTATATAGATAACGACAGACTATACAGAAAATGTAAAGATTGCTACCAATGATCATTACTATGTGAGAGCACTGACACAAATGAGGTATTTGGAAAGACATGCCATCCTTCACAGCTAAATATTGAATAGAAAAACATATATAAAAGAACATTCTCACTCTCATTTAAAACTTTTTTTTTCCTTTTAATTAAGGATTTTTGTGGGTTTTTTCTGGTAAAGAGGGATTTTGTTTTAAAACAAATACAGTTACCATATACTCCTGCTGCGGAAAACTACATTTTTGTGTCCTTTCAGCCACATTGTTTCAAGGCCACCCAGTTCCCCTAGGAGGCTATAAACAGGGGAAGGATTTAAATCCTATTTTCTTTGTCAAGGATTTGGCAAGAACCCATATAGTAGGAAGCTGAGCACAGACAAAACCAAGTGAAAGGTGTCCTTTAATTCCCCAGCCGCTGCTAGAACAAAACCTGCTCCCAGCAGGGTCCTGGCTGGCCGCACCCAGGCTGGCTTGGAGGCTTCATTTCAACTGCTGAATTCGGTGTAGTTTAGTTAACCATGTTGAGATTAATTAATTAGCCCCTAGGAGTTAGTGCCCATAAACGTCACCCAAAGCAGAGAAGTGTGAATACGTTGAGGCTGTTAATTCACCCAAAAATGGCAGCTTGTAATCTAGGCAGAGGAAATTCAGACTCTCCATCGGGATGAGTGGCAGCTCCGACGCACTGTCGGGTTACTGCCTCTGTGACAACAAACTACATATCAATTTAACTTCTTAGCGATGCTTAAAAGAGCATCTTTTTATTTCAGTGAGGTAGCATTTAAAGTTGCTGTTAGGGAAAAAAAATTGCCGTGGGGAAGACAAACATTGGCATTTGGAGGAAGAACAACGTAACTGGTGTGATACCTAGAAAACCTAGTAAACGTAGGGAAAAAAAGCTGTAACTTCATTAGAATGGCAGAATCTATTACAATTAACCACAACTATCTAAATAGGAGCTAATTTACTTATGTGAGCCAAAATTCTGTTAACTCATAGCCTATTGTAAGATGCAGAGTGAATTCGTGCGTTTGTGTTCTGGTTTTAAGTACAGAATAAATGCACTATAATGAGCAGTTGACAAGATGTTAATTCTAAAATCTTTTGCCTAGATGCAATAATATAGTCCATAACTGATGCAAGTTGACAATGGGAGGTGAAGTGTACTGTATAGCCTGCAAAGAGAAAACTTAATGGCAATGGAGGGAAGAGGAGATACTTGGCTTTCATGCTTCATACTGTATATTTTTTTCTGTTATATTTGTCAACTAAAATGTCTTATATCTCTCTAAATGGTGTCTTTCTCTATATGTATAAATGAACAGATGCAGATAGAGCTCAAAAGCATGGCATGGATGAATTTATCTCTTCCAATCCCTGTAACTTTGACCACGCTTCACTCTTTGAGATGGTTCAGCGCCTCACTTTGGACCACAGACTTAATGATTCCTATTCTTGTCTGGCAAGTATATTCTTTGGTCTCTAGTGATATAAACATCAAGCAGCAAAGTCAAAGCTAGTGCGACTGGGGGCTAATCCCCCTGTTGCTGGAAGATTGACTTCTGTTTACACCAGGTTTGAATTTGGCCCAGAGGTATTTTCTTTTGCGAGGCTGCCTGCAGTGAACTGACTGCTGTTCTTCTCCAGTCGCACTGTCTTTATCATTTCTGTTTGCAATGTTTAAAATGTTACTTCCTGCAAAGAAAAACTCCAGTGTGGGAATGTGAAGTAGAGAGCAGTGTTTTGCAGCCTCCTGCACTGCCTTCCAGAGTCTTCTGGATGAAAGAACAGGGAAAAGATGACTGACTGTCTGGTACCACCTCCCATGTCAATGGAGTCCCACCAGGAATAACTGTGGCCCAGCTTTGTGTCTCTTTATGAGCAGGGGTCCCAAGCAGGTAACAGATGGGACTGTGTGGATAACTGCAGTGCTGCTGCAGTCTGTCCATGCTCACATAGTTGCATGCCCATCCTGAGTACTCCCATGAGCAGCAGTTGCAGCTCTTTGCCCACTGTAGGACAGTGGCACTGAGATGTTCCAGGACAGCTTGTAGCCTTTGGCTGGGGTGCAGTGTTTGGGGGCTCTTATGTACTATAAGGGCTTAAATAACAAATAACCAATAACAATACAACCTGAACAATTACATTTTAGCAGTTTCAGTGAGGAGGATGAAGAGGCTCTTAGCTTTTGAGAATATGACGGGATGAATCCTTTCTAGAGCGTCCTGAAACAAAGGGCATGTCCTGAACATGGCATGGGACAGATTCTGACCTGCTGCCCTTCTACTGTTGCTCAGGGTGGCACGCTGGGGTAACATGGTGGGCTCCTTCAGCAGAAAGACCACACCATGCCAAGAGCCTTTGCCAGCTGTGCAGTCCCTGGAGCTCTTTGAGTGCCTTGCTGTTAAAAACAGCAGCCTGGGAACACAGCTGAGCAGTTGGCAAGGAGGCTGTTGGTCTCAAATCCTGCCCTCCATGTCCCCCTCCACCATGGTGCTCCTCTGACTGCCCTGCTCCTTGTACCACACACAAGGGCCAATCTCCTCTGAAGGACTGAGATCCAGTAAATGCCACTAGCAGTAGTGAGTTGTCACATTCCTAAGGAGAGGCAGGGCTAGGAGGAACAGTTGTGGACATCCCCTGAGGTAAGGATGGGGTGGGGGAAGGCTGCACTTTGCCTGCAGATACCCAAGTGGTACAAGTAGGCTTGGTGGGAGCATTGTCAGACCTGCAGCAGGTTCCTCACTGGTTCCATCAAGGTCCTTGCTCTGGCAGGCAGTGACTTTGGCATGCAGCTTCTGCTCCCCACGCATGGCTGACCCTAGGAAGACCATCCCCATCCATGCATGTCTGAGAGGTTGGCTTGCTGCTGGTTTGTCTCTGTGCAGTCTTGGGCCTGGTGACAGAGCTGTGGCCATTGAATTAAAGTCATGGAGAGGTGAGAGGCCATCACTGAAAATTATTAACAATGTTTTTCTTCAAGAAACCCACCAGCTGCACTTCTGCTTGTTATGGAGATGTTTAGGCCCTTGCTAGAAGCTACCAGAGCAGTGGAGCTCCCCTCAGCACCAAGACTCATCCTCTTCAGAGCGGAGCATCACCAATTAACCATCTTCTTTCAAATCACCCATTGCAGTGTTGTAAGGAACAGAATAATGGCCTGTGTTCACCTATGCTTGGTTTCACGTGCTTCTTGACTTTGCCATGTTTTTGTCCTGATTATGGTGTAAAAACAGACTGCCCTCAAAAACTGCAAAGAGCTCCCACTATTCTCGCTGTGTCTTTGAAATGTTGGTGATAGCACTGTGCTGAGTTGGCTGGAGGAGCTGTGAGCCTGTGGTAAGCCTGCTCTGTCCTCTGTGTGCCACTGGGCAATTCTTATTTCCTACAGGACATTCCGTGCAAGGTCCCACAGAGTTTTGCCTCATCACACCTCTTGTGTTTTTCAAACATGGGCGTGGAGGTGCCAGGGAAGACTTACCCTGGCACAGAGGATAACTCAGCATTGCTTCCTTTCTGTGGAACCAGGTTAAACAACACTATTGTGAGCCCAGTCGTGTGCTGAGCCAGGCATCCTTAGGAAAACAAACAGCCTGGCTGACTCATCCCAGCCACGGCAGAAGTGATGTTTACTGGCAGAGAGCTCTTTGCTGGGGAGGGGGAAGAACACTTTCTGCAGAGCTTACAGAGGGGTCTTGCCCATCATCCACAAATTGATAATACAGTCCCACTCAGAGTATTTCCTGGACTTTTGAGAAGAGTATTCAACTGTTCCAGCTTAGTATGGATCCACCACACATGCGTGAATCTTCTTTTTTTTTTTCACTTGGACGTGTGTGTTGTTGCTGAAACTGCCCTCCAACTCTTTCCAAGACTTCCCCACCCAGTGCCAGCATCCATCACATAGCCATCTCTCTGCTGGAGCTGTATTGCTCATGATGTGTCCACATTCATAGAATTTGCAGTATACAGCACAGCACATACCAGGGGAAGGCCTTCAGAGTACCTAGCCTAACTGAGATGATGTGAGAGAGTCAGGTTAAGAGATCCATGAATCAGGACACCAAGATTAAATTCTCTTAGATTTCCTACGAGAAATGAGAAATTTCAGCTACTGAAATGTGTAATTTCCCTCAAAAACTCTGGTTTTCTCAAAAGTTGCATTTGCCTTTAGACAACTGGGCTATGTGTCACCAGCTCTGACCAAGCCTTGCTTTTCCCAGCTCCAAAGCTCCCCTGGCATTCCCTGCTGATGCTGGGACGTGTCTCCTTATCAGAGCAGTTCAGCTTGTTGAGCACTGTCAATGGAGCTCCTTGTGCTCTGTGCCCTTCCTCCATTGTCCCCTCCAGGTTTCCTCACGTCATTGGAGACAGTCTGTGAGGCCACACTGAGCTGTGCCTATCTGCACAGGGACAGACACCCCATGTGCCATTGCTGTCAGCTGTGTTTGCCAGGCTGGCTGGGTGTCAGCTTATTGGGCCAGGCAAATCTTCATCAAGAGAGCCAGGATCTTCCTGAAGATGTTTGGGATCTGTCCGAATACCACTTTTCATCAAACCTTGGGGGTTTTTCTGGACCCGTGGGGAGCAGCATTTACTGCTCCATTGGATCCCCATTCAGCAGCAAGTGTTTTATTTCCTACCTCTGCCATGCAAAGGAAAACCTCCTGGTCCTTGGATCTGCTGCCTTGTGCTCTCATGAGGGCTGGGGCTCATCAATGAACCTCTTATCTCTGCTCACACTTCCCTCCACTGCACCATGGCAGCAGTTTTGGGTGTTTACCATCATCCCTTTTGTTCTCCTGAGAACCAGTACATGGCAGACCCCAGTTCAGGGGGGCGGTGTGGCATGCACCAGATCACTGGGTTCAGCCTCTGCTTCCTTTGCCTCAGACTCTGATACTTGACTCCAGTGAAATCAGTGCCAGCCTTCTGTCAGTAGAGCCAAGATTTCACCCCACAGGGAAAAATGAATTCTTTCTTTGTACTAGGTGAATATAACAACTTCAGTTGCACTTCTACCCCTCTATCCAAAAGCAGAGCAATCATGGCATTTCTATATTTGTACCATGCCTGATCACCAAAGACTTAACGCGAAGAGAGACAAGAGATGGCCCAGGGATGTAGCAAACAGGCAACATAAAGAACTCCAGAATCAAGCATAATACCACCAACCAAAAAGCAGACAAAAATACCATTAAAACTGGTGAAGGCAAATATACCCCTCCCAAAAAAATAGCCTTCCAGAGGGCCATCCCATCTGCATTGTTCTGTGTCTTCATTTTGAAATGTGCACTTCTAGTGATCCCAGCACTGTAGCTACTCCCTATATCTATCATTTTCCCCTCATTATTTTAATTCTTTTCTCAATCTGTTTTGGAGTTGGCCCAATAAGGATGAGCAAATCCTTCTCTATGTCTTTGAGCTCTTAATTGATATTTCTTCAACTCTTTTCAAAGCAGCTATTTTGGCATCTAGAAAAGATTTGGTGTCATCTGAGTGGTAGAAAATATATTTTAATCTTTCACAGCAGTGTTGTTTCTAAGATGTAGCATTTGGGGTAACAGATGGGGTGGCAAAGAAGTTGCCTATAGGGGCAGTGCTCTGCCTCAACTACTCTCCCGCCCGCTGCAGGAACTTTTCAATTAAACGATGAAAGATTTTGCAGCTTGATGCATTCCAGAGCTGCGTCTTAGCAATTGTTTAGCACCCAAATTTCCATGTAAATATTGACGATTTTGCAGCGTTTTGAAAAGCAATCTACGAGATTATTCTTGTTCTCATTAGCCCCTTTCCTGAAGGCAGAGGCATGCTCTGCTTCGGCTGTCCCAGGACCTTCACTGGAGCCAACCCCTTGCAGGGAAGGGCATCCACCTTGGAAGTCCAGACGTTGCACCACAAACCTTGTGTCACCAACCCCTCAGGACTGATACAAAGAAATTGTCTGAGGTTCCTGGATGTGTAAAGGAACCCTGCTCCTGAGCAGAGCTCCCCTTGTTTCAGTGCCAAGAAGCTGGGCGATGTCACAGCATGTCGCCAGCAGCACGCAATAAGGACAGTGGGAAACGTCCCTTTCTGGTACAGCAGATTTGCCTTTCTCCGTCTGCAGGACATTCCTACTTGCCAGATGCAAGAGAAGTCACTTTTCAATGTAATCCTCTGTCCTCTACTGCCAGATCAATCTTCCTGCTCCTGGCCAAATGTACAGTCCCATCCCCAGAACGAGATTACTGTTTCACACTGTTTAAATGACCAAACCTTGTCATCTCTTAAAGGTGTCTTTTTTTTTTTTCCTTTGTATTTTTTTTGCTAGGCACTGACATGAACTGAACTAACTTTTCAGCATTTTAAATGACATTTCTCTTTAATGGTAGCATAATACGTTTTTGTTAGCAGTTGCACTGAGTGAGTATATGCTGTGTTTGAGTGATGATGTACAGACTGTATTGTTTGAGTGACCTCTCTCCTTTTTCCTTAATGTAGCCTTAGGTTTGTATTTCTTTTATTAGAACAGTTGACCACTACACCTCCAAATCTGATAGTCTTTGTATTTAATAACTTATATTTAAAATCAAGTCTCTTTATTTCTAAACAGGGCTGGTTTAGTCCTGGCCAGGTCTTTGTGCTAGATGAGTATTGTGCACGTAATGGAGTGAGAGGCTGTCACAGACATCTCTGCTACCTCAGAGATTTGCTAGAGCGCGCAGAAAACGGAGCTATGATTGACCCCACCTTACTTCACTACAGCTTTGCCTTTTGTGCATCACATGTTCATGGCAACAGGTAAGAAATTCTTCTTGGCTAGCAGCGCCCTGCCAACAAGGGATGACTTTGTCAAATACAGGTTTCCTTGGATAATACACAACAGTCCCCAATTTGTTTTCACAGTGGATGTTTGGCAGCAGCACTTCTAGTGGCATAGTCGGTTTGTTTGTTTGTTTCATTGCTTGTTTAATGTAAGCAGTAAAAATGCACATAGAGGATCCAGAAATGAAGGTTTTTAACTTACTTGCCCAGGCACTTGCTAAGATGCAGTTCTGAACCAGATACGGTTGCAGTCCCTGTGACTATCACGGGTTGAATAAATAGAAGTAAATTATACACTGTGCTGATTTAATTGCTGTGCAAGAGGATCTGACAAGTTGTAGCAGTGAAATTTTCAGCAGTATCAAACTTCAGTGCTCAGAAGGGCTTTAAGCCCTTGGGCACCTATGTCTCATTTAAAGCCCACGTGACATTCAGAAATTGCTTAGACACAACTGAAAATTTTATCTTGCTCTGTTACAAAGCAATTTCAGTTTTAGAAGACAGTTCCTTTCTCTCAAATGTGACAAACCTTTGATGAGAGGAACTGGAGCTACGCTTTCCCCCCTCTCCGTTTATCTTGTTGACAGCTGTAGCATCTATTGCAGCTTCCTTTTCTACTTCTTTTCTGTTAATTTATATCGTATACTTTGAGATATTATTTTGTATCCTACATTTGTTGCTGAAGAAAGGAATGTTATGAAATAATTAGGTGCTTTCCTGTACCCTCTGGTAAATACCACCCTGAATTAAGACGCGCATTGCCCAGGTTTCACATTGCAAGGCTGTCGCTTGCTTTTACAGTTACTTTCATACATCTTGTCATGGAAACCAAGTTTTGCTTCCTTAGTTTCTTTTTTAGTTCTGACTTTCCGTTGCTCATTCGTTCTTTCTTTGCCAATTGTTATATGATTTCAGTTGTTT
This sequence comes from Certhia americana, assembly GCA_018697195.1. NCBI lineage: Eukaryota > Metazoa > Chordata > Aves > Passeriformes > Certhiidae > Certhia > Certhia americana. The sequence continues at coordinate 13,653,310 of CM031868.1, read as the reverse complement.
CCCTTCAGCTTAATTTCCTTTTGTTTTATTTTGAGGTTTTTCATGCTTTCTTCTTGTTTCTTTCGCTTTTGCTGCCGGCCTTGCCCCCCGCATTTCAATCACTCCCCCAAGCCAACTCATGGCAGAATTACTTGGTGGGTCACAGCCAAGTGCAGACGGTGAGGGGGGCAAAGCCTCTGCCGCTGAAACGGAGACAAAAAAGGATTCCAAAAAGGAGTCCAAAAAAAAGAAGGAGCCCAAAACCCAGCCGAATCCAGAGCCAAAAAGGTAAGCGAAAGTGTGCAGTGCACAGGAGTGTGTTGCAGAGGGCTCCTCAGTCACTGAGCACACTGGGCAGTTGCACCCCCACGGCTCAGGGAGACCTGACTCCAGCATTTGGGGCTCTCCTGGGAGCTGGATAGCATTTGGGCACCTGAGTCCTGTAGGGAATCAGAGTTACGTTTTTAGGTGTGTGTTTAGAAGATGGCTCACGTGGTGTTTAAGGGATGGGACTGGCTAGTGGAAGTGGCTGCCCCATTGCCCTTTTTCCTAGGCAGGACTCATCTCAGCAGACAGCTGGTGTGGGAGCAGGACTTGGCTCAAAGCCCATCTGGCCCATAACAGAGAGGAGGTGGGATGCTCATCACAGCTACTCCATGTACTTCTGCACAGGGTCCAGCACAGCCAGGGCTGAAGTGTCCTTTTCATCAGGGTTGGTGGCAGGTGATATCTGATGGTGTGGGCCAAGGTGACAACCTCCCATTCCCTCTCCATGGGGCTGGAGAGCTGTGGGCTCAGGAAAACGTTGTGCTTTCAAACCAGTCTCATGCTGTCAGCTGTCCAGGGCTGTGTGTTGCTGCTGCACTGTATGGGGACCTGCTGGGCACTGCCAGAGGGGCAATTTGGCCACAGATGGGCTATTCCAGTCACTCATTTAAAATATTCCAAGAAAGGAATGAGGTGTCTTGCTATGACTTAGTTGTCTTTAGCTGACAGTTGACTTCACATCGGAAAGCTGAAGGTTCATGTTCCTTCTTGGTCTGTGCTGTCTCTCTGTTGCCTGGGGATTGCGGGAGGCTCTGTGTGGGAGCTGCAAGGCTGCAGCATTGCGCGTTCCCACCAAGGGCAGGCTCTGCTTAACACCCAGCAGTTTGCTATGGAGTCTGCGGGGTGCAGCGTCTGGCTTTTGCTACCAGAAGGTCACAGAAAGGGACCACAGGAGGTCTCAGAGAAAAACGCGACTCCGTATCTTTCGTGTCTACTCTTAAGCAATCCGAGTATCTGAGTGGAAGAGTCACGATTTCTTTTCAGAGAGCTGTTGAGGCCACATGCATCGTGCATTTGCGAGCTGGCTGGCAGAGAGCGATGGAAAGCCAGTATTTACCCATGCAGTCCTTACTGGCAGTTGCGACGTGTGTAAAGCCATGCTCGCTTTAGCTCTGTCCCTCCCTCCCACCTGCTGCATCCATACATTGTTCGTTGCCTTACAACTGGCCCTGCTCTCCCCAGGAAACTTACAGCTCATGGCAGAGCTGAAACTTTCCATGTAAATGTTGTCAAGGTGGCACACTTGCCCCAGGACCCAGAACATCTTGGAGTGGCCATGCATTTCATTGTTGTTGGGATGCACAGTGGTCTGGGAAAGACTGAGTTGCAAGATGTTTTTATGCTTAAACAAAGGCCATCTTTTTCCATCGAATCTGAAAAAGTAGTGATTTTCTTCATAAAAGAAGAGTTCCTTCACATTCCACACTGAATGGGTGGTTTAGCTTTCCCCAGGATGAAGCTGGCTGTCAGACAGAATATGCCACCCAGTAATGAAGGTCGAGTGGGAAGATAATTTCATGTGGCTATCAATCTCCTGTATTAGCAGCAGACAGTGATGGAGCTGAGGTGGGCTGTCTGTTTGGATCGTGTTTGCATAAGGTCAGGCAGCGAGACAACAGTCGCTCGCAGTCAGCGGGAAGTGCAGGCAGGCTGTGGATGCTGAGGACAGCCTGAAGGTCAAGGCTGACAGGATGACAGGTGTCAGTGTGGGGATGATGCCTCCTCGCCCGTCCGGCTCCTGCCTCGGCAGCGCTGCCGCGCCGCAGCCAGGACAGGAGCAGGGAGGCTGCTGGTGGAAATGCAGCTCTAGCTTGGGGCTGGCCTTGTGGCTGCAGCAGGTGAAATGGTCAAAATGGGATTTTGTGGACAGTTTGTTGCCTTACATGTCAGAGTTTGGTTTCCCCCCTCCTTTGGGCTCATGTATCTTATTCAGACCTCTGACATGATCTCTCCATACTAAGGCTATAAATCACTGCTATTTGCATGACTGTCCACGTAAGTTTTCTTTTAATTTCATCTTTTTTCACAAGTAGAAATGGAGTTAAATGTAAATTACTTGCCCTAAGTTTCACCTCCTGAGACACCTGACTATGCAAGTTCAGGGTGTGAGGAAAGAGCAGTGCCCACATGGTTTTCTGTCCTCAGGTACTTGCTTTTCCCTGAGACTGAGGAACTCAATGCGTTTTAATTGTTGTGGTCACTCATTAGTGACCATTGGTAATGGAGTTTTGTCCACTTGTTATCACAGGATGACTTTTGTAAAGACCTATCATTATGAAAAAATGTGATTTCTGCTGTATTTACATAGGTGACAGGTAGTAAAGGCACAGAATTAACCAGACATCTGACAACAAATGTTGTATGTTTATTGAAGTCTCTTTGCTTTTGGTACCACCAGTACGTTATTTTTCTTTATCAATAGTTCTTCAGAGAACTAGCAAAGGCAAGAGCAGGAATGATTTTGAAAAGACATTGTGATAAATTGTGTTAAATTTGGGATAAAATTGTGAAAGGATTTACATGGCCACCAAGGTCTTTGCCTGACTTCTCTCTCCCTGTTTTCGCTGTACTCGTGTCAGAGAGCTGGGTGAGTACTGCCAGTGTTGTTTGACACATAAAGAAGTGTTAGAGGAGCCTCACTGCTTCCCTGTCTGCACATGGGAGAAGCATTGTGGAACAGAAAGTTGAGCTCAGCTTTTCTAGGTCCAAAGTTAGTGCCTAAATCTTGAGCAGTGACTCCTGCCCCTTGCAAAGAAGTGGCTTTCAGGAATGGCCTTGGTTTCACTTTTGCTTTTTTTTTTTTTAATTTAGGCATGGAATAGCATTATTTTTAAATTTTAAAGTTAGCACCATGAAAAACTCTTTTTGTGCATGTTAATCCCAAAATTCTAAAAATCAGTCTTAAATATTGATCATTTGCATGCTAAATATTAGCAGACTGAGGTTATCAAAATCAGGATGCTGGACTGAATTCCATCCAGTCTAATAACAACCAAGCACCGTAATTTTCTGCGAGTTGTTCAATGACTATCAATTGGACCTAGGGTCCAAGCAGCTACAACTCTGTCTGTTAATTAATTTGGTATATTAGTGACTTCCCTTTCTTCTGGAAACTGTATTTTATGGCTTCAAACTTGTTTTCAAGGAGAAGCGATTTTGTTAGCTAATGTTACCATTAGCTTTCGTTACTGTTTTTACAACTGTAAACCCAGCAGAAATATGCTATTGTCATAAACCTTCAGGAATTGAAAACTCTACATGATATACCTGCAATTTTTTTCCATTGTACTGAGATTACATATCTGGTCTGTTTCACATAAAGATTTCCACACAGCTAGTTGAAACAAAAGAAATACAGGATTATTTTTGTCCCTTAAGCTGTAAATACACTTTATCATGATATCTTCACGTGCTCCCCTAGAGCTTTGTGTTGAGTTTCCACGTGTCGTTCAGATGCCCTGCCCTGGCTGCAGTAAGGCAGGTTCAGTCTGGCAGGGTGTGATGCTGTACCCTGTCACGAGGTGCTGGCTCCGTGTCCCATCCAGCGCCACGATCAGCCCGTGGTGACAAGCAGGTGCTCCCGCTGTCTGTCGGATGGGATGCACTGCCTGTGCTGAAGGGCTGGGTTGCCAGCCACCAGCAGGTCACCAGCTCAGCGCAAGAGGCTGACACGATTCATCACAATGGGTGTAGGATGGCAGGGCTCAGAAACCATCCGGCGCAGTGCGTCAGGGGTGCGGATCACACATGAGAATCAATGAGCTGTGACTTGGCTCGGCGCTGCGGCGTGGAGGAGAGCCCGAGCAGGAGAAAGGCAGGAGTTGGAGATGAAATGGTTCCCATGCTCGGCAGCACCTCACGGGGGGCTGGGGCAGTGCCCAGGAGCACTGGGGTGAACAAAGGGCTTCTCACTGATGTTTCCTGCACGATGTGAGTCCCCAGAAGAAAGGGGAGTTGGGGAAAATCATCGTTTGCTGAATACACCTTTTTTCTAGGGGTGTATGCAGGTGGACTCTTACAGGTCTGGTCTGCTGGGGGAGATGTGAGAGGCAGCCGTGATCCTGCCCATCCCAGAGCAGATCCCCAGAGCCCATCCTCGTGCAACCGGTGGGACTGTGCAGGCAACTCCTCCTGCGAGGGATCCTGCGGGAGCCTCTCCTGACACATGCCGTCCAAGGCACTAATCATCGATGTTTACTGTATAGCTCATATGTGCTGCACCTGGCAACCAGCAAGGGAGCTGAAGGCAGCACGTGTTTTATATTTGAGTTGTTACTTAAAAAATCAAATTATTTGCATCAGTTTTTGACATTGTTTTTTTTCCCTTGGCTCTGCATGCCAGGGCTCACAGTGCGTGCAAAGATCTGTTTGCTACGTGTAAGCAATATTTTCCCCAGTAAAAAAAAAAAGTGTAGACAAGTTAAACATAAAAGGTGTAAAAGATGATATGTCTTTTCATTTAGAAGCCGACGTGGTATTTCATGGAGGCTTATGTCAAAGAGATTAACGCGCTGGAGCTATACTGTGTATTTATAATTGCATACAAATGCATGCTATTGCTTCATATATTAGTCTTTGTTAAAAAATCATTTTGATATATTTGTTTTAGCAGCATAACTAGCCCTGGGGGCACCGGGTATAATTAGAAAAGGGCATGGGGGGAGGCGGGACTTGTAGAATAAAGCAGTGGCCTTAGGATCACAGGTCCTAATTATAATTTATAATTAACCCCGGAATTTGCACAAACCATCTAAGCTAAACAAGGACTATCATTTTTGCTGTTTAAATTGCTACCCTTTTTTTTAATTTCACCACCTGCTTTGTTGATGTTGTTGTTTTTGTGGCTTAAAACTTAAAAACATGGGGGGATTAGGAAAGTGGCATTTAAAACTTTTCATATGAAATATTTACAGTGGGAATTTACTAGTTTAGAGCCAACACAGTGAATCTGCAGCAGAAGGAGTGATCTGAAACTTGTTTACTTATAATTAAAAATCTCGTTAGTTATTTTTCTTGCCTTTTTTGCCCTTCTGCTTCCCTCTCTGCCCACAGCTTCTGCCGTACACCTCAAGTACCCGTGAGCAGGAGCTATAAGAGAATTGGGTGGAATTGTGTCTCCACACAGATGGAGACATTAATGTTTGTCCAGCTGAATTCATAGACCCAAACCCATTTTGTTCCTCATGCATTTGTACATATACCACGTACATCCAAAACTTCTGTTCCAACCTTTTGCTCTCCTCTCACTTCTCACCGCTGCTTCAGGTTGTTCAGTGCAACCACAATAGTGGTTGTGGATTGTGTGTGAGAACATCTGTTCCTGCAGCTTCAAGAGATGCTGCTTGCTGGAGGAATTGATGCTTCTGTCCATAAGATCAGATAGCTAGTATCAAAGTTGAGCTGGGGCCCTTTGCTGAAAACAAAATTGCCAATAAGCATCAGAATGAGCTGTGCAGCTTGAGCTTCTCCTGGGGATTTTTTTCAGCCCCATCAGCCATGTACTGAAATTGTCTGGAGCACAGAAGTGAATCTTAAATTACAATGATGCTAAGCTATATACCCTTTGTGTTCTTGCAAAAGGGAAAATAAATATGTTCCCTCAGAAAGATTATATTTTCAAAGTATATTTGACTTGAATATTTAATTAGGTTTCAAAATTATCGAGCTAATAAATTAAGTGGAAGGCTTTGGGTAGTGTTTTTCCAGTTCTATCTATATCCTGCATTTGTCACTAATTAATGAGTTTCTAATGCTTCAGCTTCTGGGAAGATGAGCAACAAAGATTAACATAACTAGTAAATCCAAAGATGTGCAACTGGGTTATAGTATTTGAAATTTGACAAAAACATCGGAAGTATTATTATTTGTGACATGGCTCAAGATGGGGGATTGTGAGGAAAGCAAAGATGACAGAACTGGTGCTAACCACTGTGACAACAACTTGAAAAGCAGCCGACATGACATCTTTCCTATCATGCTGCCGAAAATGTCAACTTTGTGAAGGACAGTGAGAAAATGGTTTGCCGAAAATCTGAAAGGTAGATTCAAGAGATGCTCATCATGTCAGATGCAATATAGTCCACAGCTGGGTGAGAAAGGGAGTCCTTGCCGTGGTGATGGCTCTCGCATGGCAGGCCCTTCCAGACATCCACACTGCTCCAAAAATGGCTACAGCTGACCTGTAGATTGTCTGAAGTTTGCATGAGACATGAGAGCTGCTTCTGCTTACACCCAGCATGGCCAGAGCCACTGGGCATGTGTCCTCCTGGCTCACACAGGTCCCAAGAAAGGGGAAGACCGAAGGATTAAGCTTTCACTGTGTGTGAGTGTGACTTAGGGGTTTGGTTGGCATCCCGTCAGGTATGGTGACTTGGGCAAAAGCCACATTGGTTTTCTCTCCAGAGCCCACCCTTTGTCTTTGTGTGGGTAAGGGATGCTTCCAGAGCTGCCACCACCCGGCCAGGGCACAACTGATGCTGTCAGGTCAGCCTGTGCTGGGTGTCCACCACAAGTTGTTACATGCTGAGTGCTTTGAGTACAGTGAGAAGCTGAGATTCATGTGAGAGGGAGGCGACCCAGCCCGAGCTGTCAGATCCTGCCATTAAATCTCACCAGTCGAGGTTATTGACCCAGCAAAGGGTAACACAATTTTCAGACCATTTCCAGTCCCACAGCAAATCACTGCCAGGGCAGGCAGCTTTTACTCCCTCGTTTGTCAGTGCTGATACAATTAACACTCTGAGCTGTTGTGGGTACAGGGCAAGGACCAAATGCCAAAAGTCAAATGAGGGCATCAACTCCGCACCTTAGTATATGACATTTATTGTGGTCTGCCTTGAATTGCCTCTCTCTGCCCGGGAGCAAACCAGGCACTGTGAGGTGCACAGCATCACAAAAGGCATGGACATCTCTATCTGAATATTAAATATTTTATAGAACTTTGGAATAAATTATATTAAGCATGTTAAGACATTAATTTTTGCTCAATATCTAATTTGGTTTTTTTGTGGCTTGCTCATTTTTTCAAAATAACTAGTACTAATTAGTTACTAATGAGACCAGATCCATACTTCCAAAATTGTTTATGAAATGTGTTCCCCAGCTGAGACATTTTATCCAAGTTTCAGCCTAAATCTTTTTTTCCTGTTTTTTTCCTTAATACACAACTGAATTTGGCAAATAATCAAATAAAGATTCTGATTAAATGCTGTTTAACTTTAAATACATGCCCTGGTATTCAAGTCTTTTTCTGTGTCCATGTTGCAAGTTTTATTTAATGTATATTTAGCTTTAAAATTTTGCAGTAAATATCATGTACGGTTTGCAAGTTCCTCTTCCCAAATGTTTTAATGGTTTATTCACCTGTGTTGGAATATCAGAGTTCATATTTATGATATTAAGAGCTAACTAAATGTAGGGTCGAGGAGAAGTGATTGCACAGATTTTATAGATTTTAATTTTTTTATAGGTTTCTTTTTTTTTTTTCTTTTTAAGTTTAGGGCCTTTGATTTTTTAAGAGGAAAATAAAGCCAACCAATTAACCCCTGACAGGAGGTTCATTAGAAGCTTTGTAATCCCTTGCCAAGTCTTTTGTAAAGCCAAACCAGTCTAGTACTGCGGATTTATGCAGCTTAAGCTGAACACTGGGGGAGGCCTTTAAGTAAGAACATTTGTTCAGTTTTAAGATGTCTTACGTTACCTAAAGATCGCCTGTGCCAGCAGAGTTGCCCAGGAGTACACAAATCCTTAGACTTTGCTCTCCAGCAATGGAAGCAGTGCCAATGATTGTGTGCCTTAGGTGGATGGGTGGATTAGACTCTCTCCTCTCGCCTGGGATGCTGCTGCGTGATGGGTTTTGCCATGTGGGTGTGGGGGAGAAGGAAGGGATCGCTCCTCTCAGCTCCTGGGTGGGTTGGCATCAGCAGAGGAACGGGATGGAAGAGCACAGGGATCACGGCATTATCCAGCCCCCGGGAAGAGCCTCAGCAGGGATTGTCTGCACACTGTGCTCTGTGAAAGATGAGAAACACCCCAAGGCAGCAGGATCTGGGTGTCTCACAACACACTCCTGTGCACTCCTCAAATAGAGGAGCAGCAAGTAGTCCGAATAGTCCAAGAAAATTTGCAATAAATGGCATAATGTGTTCATCTTTGTAAATTAAAATCAAATGACTGAAGAGGCATTCATTTATTGCATTTCAATGCAAAATGCATGTCACTATTTAGGCACATTTCAGCAGAATATATTGAAGATGCTTCACTTCAAGAAATCTCTATAATGGGGTGGTTTAGCAGATAGGAAGGAGTACAGAATTTTATATTCTGTTTATATATATGTCGCTGATATTCTTTTATACTGTGAGTTGTGTTAAATTAGCAGCTGAAATTTTCCAGAGAAATTCAGTCCCTATTTTGCCAGCAACTGGCTCAGTTCTGACATGAGAGCTGGCATTGCACTCCTTGCATGCACCTGTATTTAGAGGGAAATCTGCTTTTTCCAGCTTCCTTAATAATGAACATAAAGGGGTGGAGGGGTGTCCACATCTAAGTTATCACCGTGAGAGAGGATACTTGTTTATTTGTTTATTTTTGATACTTTGGTAGCAGTGCTGCTGAAGCCACCCCTGTCTCAGCATGGCACGTCCTCTGTCTCAGGTCTCACAGTTGGTGAGGGTCCTTTTGGAAAGGGCAGCGTGCTGTGGGATGAGGTCCCAAGGTGCTGAGGTGGAGTCTGAGTCTGTGGCATTTCTCCTGCAGGCCTGACGGGATAGGAACTGTGACCGTGGATGAGAAAGAGCGTTTTGAAGAGATCAAGGAGAGGCTTCGTGTGCTGCTGGAGAATCAGATCACACATTTCAGGTAAAGGCACAGAGCCCAGGCTGAATGCGAGAGGAGTGATTTCCTCACAGCTCCCTCCTGTAAGCAGCAAAGCCAAAAGGCAGGTTTTGAATGCACACAGGAATTTTGCATAAGTGACACAGACCTACACAGGGCAGTGAAGCATGTTTATAGCTGGCGTGTGATTTTAAATATATATCTTTTAAAGGATATTTCAAACCATGTTGCTCCCATAGACATGGTAAAGCTGTGGATTTTTTCTAAAATATAACAACAAAAAATCCCTTATCCTCTTATTTTTCTGTTCCTCTCTGCTCAGTGATTACCCACTTACTTTCTCCCTGGTGTTGGCAAGCAGGGCTGTCTGCAGGGATGTCACAATATGGAAAGGTTTGATACCCTCCCCAAAAAGGAATGAATGGCCCCCAGCACACTGGTCAGGTCGGGCAGGCTGTGCACCTTCACACACAGACAGGTGATGTGTGTTATCTACACCCTGGTGCTTTGCCAGGTCTCCAGCTGGAAGTAAATGTCCTTTCCAGAGGAGCTTTTTTTCCCCATTTTTAGAAGAAAATGGTATTATCTCTCCAAGGAGATCTAAATACTCTCCAGGTGACACACAGATCTAAGAAACTGCTGAAACTATCAGCTTATTACTAACTCATACTCTCTTTTGCTGCCTTAGTCTACACCAACAAACCCTTTCAGAAAGTTGCCCTATAGAAAAACTGCTCATTCCAGGCAGAGACTAGAGAATTGCTTGGACATACTTAGAAAAGCATCCTTATAGCTCAGGGAAGGCTTGTTCATGTGTACTTGGTCTAATGCTAAGATGATGTGCTTTTCCTAGGTACTGCTTTCCATTTGGCCGTCCAGAGGGTGCCCTGAAAGCCACTCTGTCACTGCTGGAAAGGGTAAGCACAGAAACAGCAGAAGGTGATTAAAATTACCTGTTTTCATGTATCCTTCCATCTCAAAAAGCCTGAGGAGCTGTTGGTTTTGCATAGGACATGTAATTAGTGATAACTTAGGCTGAAGTGTGGGGCTTAGGTGGGGTTGGTGTCTCCTGCCTCAGCTGAGAGGCAGGTGGGTAGCCTGACCACTAAAGGCAGCATGCCAGTGTCTGTGTTGTCAGGTAAGGGTGAAGGGTCTGCCTGGCAAATATCCACATCACAGACCCTTGTCAGCAATGCCTGGCTGCTGCCTGGTGAAATTCCCATCTTGAAGCAGACTTGTTCCCTCTGGATGTAAAAAACCTGCTTACCATGATCCTTCCCATCCCCATTCCAGCATTCCTGCTGTTCCAACATCCTTCCCACCTCTGCTAACCTGCACTATTGCCAAGTCTAGACCCAAACCCAAGTCAGTCAGTCAGTAGAACCTGGGAAGGGCAAAACACTGCCTGGCACTGGGCAGGTTGTGATAGATCTTAATGTCATACCCTGAAAAATCATCACAGACTTCAGGGCATGCCATACAGTGTGGAAACAGAAAGGGAATAATACAGTCCCACATCTTAGGCTGGCCAAGGTGACCTTGTAGTGAGTCCTGTGGATTGTACACATGCCTGGAAAGCCACACAGCACTAGCATAGGAATGGATGTTTGTGCTGGGCTTGGAGAAAAGCAGTTCTGTGTGCCACAACAAATCAGATTTTCTTGTGTCAAGGTTCTGATGAAAGACATAGTTACTCCGGTCCCTCAAGAGGAGGTAAAAACAGTCATCCGTAAATGCTTGGAGCAAGCAGCTCTAGTCAATTATACTCGACTATCAGAGTATGCCAAAATTGAAGGTAAGGCTCTTTATTTCTGAAATTACAATTTTTCTTATGTTTCTAGGTGGCAATTTAGGTGGCTGGGAGCTCTTTAAAAAAAGCTCATTTGCTATTTACTCTCTTGTCGATGAAACTTGTGATTCAGAATCATTTTTGTGGTGTTGGCTTCGGAAGCAGTTAAGAATGGAAGCTATGCAAATCATTTCTTTTTCTGGAAAAGAGAGGGAAACAGTTAAAAAGAACTGTAGCTTTTTTTCCTTTGATCATTAGTGCGTTTGGCCAGTGGTGCAGTGTTCAGACTCATGTCGTGGTTTTAAAAAACAAATTGAGAAATACTTGGGATGTCATCTTTACAGCTGAAGGTATAGTGCAGCTAATTACTTGTGACACTTCAGGAGGCAAATGAAAAATAAAAAGCTGAAAAACTGTTTAATCTATGTTTAATCATTTGTAGCCAATTTAAAATGTCTTTTTTTCTGGGTGTGTTTCATTGTCTTTGCAGTTTACATTGCAGTCATTGATCAGTGATCCTATACTTGCATCGGATTTCTTTCTTGTCACTCTGAATCTGGCAAAGCTGATATTTTTGACCTTTTAAGTTATGGGAGAATAATAACCAGTGACCAGAGACACATGTAGCCATCAAAAAGACATTTTAAAGTTTGCTGGAGGATATGTGTTACTGAAGCTCTATGATTCAGTCGTTCTTTATATGTTATCAGTTTATGTTGGTACCTTGTTGGCTGCTATTCCCAACTTGAAACTCCTACCCAACTTTTTCCAAGTTCCCAATTACTTAAACCTGTGTGTTCCAGATGAATGGTATGTTCTGCTCTAGACTCTGGGTTTCTGTCATGTGTGATGTGAAGCTTTCCCACAAACAAGATTATTGTTGTATGCCTATAGGACAATATTGAGAGGAGAAAAAAAAAAACAAACCCAAACTAAAACTCCCTCTGATTTGTTCTTAGTTCTTGTTTACATGAAAAATTGGGTTGTTATTATATGGCAAATTGTCCAGGTTCTGTACATGACATGTCCTCTCTTTTTCCATTTTTTTTCTGTCTAATGATGCAAATTGTGTACCAGTGGTAATGAATTCATTGTTATGCATCCAGTGAGAAACACTTAAGAATTGGGCACTAAAAGGATGTTTATCAACTCTTGACTTGGTAATGAGTGACAAAAATAGAGAAGGAACAAAGGTTTCATAAGCACTGTATTATCAGGCAATTTATCGAAGTACTCAACTTCAGAGGATACTTTAATTGGTGTATTCTGTAAAATGCAATGTTTAAATATACTTGACAAGGATGGAGAAGGACTGAGAATCAAAAACAGCTATTCTGTTGATGGATGCTTCTACCCAGGGCTAGCTCCCTTAGGTTCTCTGTATAAATATCACTAACTCGTTGGTAAGATTTGCTCTCTTCTTTCAGATAAATCTATGCAAAAACAAACTTTATGATCTGTAAGTAAAAATGCATTCATTTCCAAAGTAGAACAGTTAGTGTGTACTTTTCCTTTTGTGCCTCAATTCTTCTTGGTTGTGTTAATTATCTGCCCTCTCTTTTTGCACTGTGACTTTTAGGTCTGGGAATACTTTGAAGCAACAAACTTATTTTTTTTCCAGCTGCCTTTTCAGAGAAATAGTTCATTCCACACTATCTGCTCTCTTCTGCTTTTCTCCTTCTTTATCTGTGATTGGCCACAGCCACTTTTTGATGCTATTTCTACAAAAGTGGTTGTAACACCAATTTCCAAGCATGCTGGGATTGTTAATTTGAACAACCCAACATCCGCCAGCTGCATGCATCAGGTTTTCTCTCATGAGCATAGTCCACTGTATATTCAAATTCTTCCTTAAAAGAGCAAATGACAAGTTTACCATGGTGACATGTGCTCCTGTTCACCAGACTTGGCTTTGAAATCTTGCTTTTGAATGACATTTGAATAGCCACATGTTTAAGGCACTTTTGCCAGAAACGCAGAACCAAATCAGTGGCAGCAGTGCTTGAGGCTATGCTTATGAAGAAATACCTGTGAAAGCCTTAGATACTGAAGGCTGAAATCCTTAGTATCTCGGAGCCTTAAACCAATGAAATTCTATTTCCCTCTATTCATGATGTTTTGATCATTATATTCTTGCAAACAGTTCAGAGCAAACCTCTAGAGTCATGGTCACAGCCTCTCTTGTGACTCATGGGCATGCTGAATGGTTAATCCAGTAGATCTCAAATTTTAACCCTCCTTTTTCTTTTTTTTTTCTTTTTTTTTCCTTCTTTTTTATCCTGTGTGTATCCCAAAATACTCCGTGGCTTTCCTTTTAACCTGATATGAAGTTTTCCTCTGACCTATAGCCTGTAACCTCTTTACCTCTGACCTAAGCCTCTTGCATGCCCAAATCCTCTTTTATAGGGAAAAAGAGAGAAATGTATGAGCATCCTGTCTTCTGCTTGGCCTCTCAAGTGATGGATTTAACCATTCGTGAGTACCTACCACCCTCCTCTCCATGCTGTCCTCACTTTCTCTGTTCTCATTACCTCAAGAAAGTCCAGATCCAAACCAACTCACTCTCCTTGCTTCAAGTCTTTTAGCATTGGCTTGTCTGTTGCTTCTGTCTGTGAAACCCAGTGTGAGAAGTCCAGTCACTTTCTATCAGCCTAAACCAGGTTAGACAATTAACCCATCTGTTTGTGACAAACTCAGACTGTCTGTAAGTTTTTTCAGTTCTTCTTTATGTCCGTGACCTGAATGCATTTTTACTTTGCTTCTGTGTAACCCCAGTTTGTAAAGTGCTTGTCACTGGTACACAATCAAAAGGTAGCAGCTACATTGTGGAGAAGTGAGCTAGAGGTCAGATAAAGGACACTTGGAAAAAGCCATCCCTTTGCCTGCGTATAAAATCTTTACCCAATCCTGTGTATAAGATCGTGTAAGGCTGTCCTTTCTCTGTACATCAGATCTTAATGTCTCCTGTCTGATAGCTCTCAGCGAAAGGATGCACTCTACTTGCTCTCCTCCTTGATTTTTTTACTTACTCCTTTGCACCGAGCTCTGGAGGGGACACCCCGACCCTGCTGTCACTTGGAGACCCCCTCTGTGTCCTCAGAGCTCTCCCTCTCTGGTTTTCTATTTGTGCAGCGTTTTCTCTCACCTCCGTGAAAGGAGCTTCCTTTGGTAACCCCACGCTCGGGGGGGCGGGGGGCGAGACGGGGCGACTTTTCTTTTTTTCAAATGTCATATATCACGCATAACTGGGGGGCTGTGCGGTCCACTTGCTCATTAATCCTGCATATCTGTTCTTGTTTCTCTCTTTTCTCTCCTTGTTGCTTTCTCTCTTTCATATAGAGAATCAAAAGGACGCAGGTGAACAATTGTATATGCATTATAAATTGTTAGGACTGTTGAGTTATATTTATTTTGTTTTCTATTTTCATAGCTCCTTAAGATATGTACTCCTTCAGGCTGAAAATGGAGATGCATTGATACTTAAGGAGTTAATTTGTGCTGTCTACATAATCTCCTTTTCCTCCTTTCATAGAATAGAGTGTAGATTAAAAATACCCTGTAGAGATGTAGTGCTGTCTTAGGAGACAGTTGTAGAGAAGAATCTAGTCTTTGTAAAGAGAAGGTTTCTTGTTTTTCAAAAGAGCTGCAGCTCATTTTGGGTGAAAAAAATGCTGGTGATTTGGCCATTAATTTTCCACACCTAACAAGCACATTTATAAGTAAACTAACGTTCATTTTTGGTTTTCATACCTTCTGTTTTCTGCCCCGATGGGAGGACTGGGTTTTTCTTTATTTCTTTATTTCTATTTATTTGTTAATGTGTAACAAACAATCTGGTGGGACAGAAGTCGTGTTTGTCTCTCGTTTATAACCTGTGGTGACCTGTAACAAGGCAAAGGCTCAGCTTAAGTGCACATCTCTGCAGAAGGGATGGTGGAGCTCTGCAGCCCCTCTTCTCGTTTCTGTTGTATCCCAGAGTCCTAGTTCCAAAGTCCTTGAAACTTGAACTGTTCATTTCTTTTTGTGAGTAGATTGTTCTGTTTTGTGGGGAGAAAAAGAAAGGATCCTGTTGATTTCAGCTCTGTTTGCACAGGGAAATTGCTTTAGAAGAGCAGTACAAGAGGCTGGGCCAAGTTCTGACTTCCCCAGACCACCTCAGCTCAAATTTGGCCCAAAATCTATTGCATCATAGTAAAATGAATTGTAAATAACAATCAGCATTTAGAAAATGGAGAATAATTTTTCCCTACATCTATGAAAGGTGCAAATTAACAAAAGTAAATAGAATAGTCCCAATTATTGCCATTAACTGTAGTGATTAGAGTGAGCACAGGCTGTTGTACATTAAGCACAATAATTGCATAGAGCATC
Organism: Certhia americana; assembly: GCA_018697195.1. Classification (NCBI taxonomy): domain Eukaryota; kingdom Metazoa; phylum Chordata; class Aves; order Passeriformes; family Certhiidae; genus Certhia; species Certhia americana. Next base: position 13,638,009 of record CM031868.1, on the reverse strand, counting down.
GAGCTTGCTGCAACAACCTGTCACGTGCCTGCAGTTTAGAAATTCAGAAGGACATTCCTATGGCCCAGCTTGTTTAAAAATAACCTGCTTCTTCCCAGTGCTTGGAGCAAGTAAAAAGGCACAGGGAGTTGTGATTCCACTGCTTCGTGCCCACAAATCTCCCTTTGTTTTAAAGAAAAAATTTTCAGGCAAGGTCAGCAGGACTCACTTGAAACTGGTTCCTCAGCTTATGTGAAGTCAAAAGTGACTGGGGTTTGGCCTGACTTTTTTATTTTGCCAGAAGCAAGAATAAAAATAAGATGCTGAAAACAACTTCTTAAACACACAAGTGTTACCCTTTGGTTCTCCTTTCTCCTGAGAAGTGTGTAATCTCTTGCCTTGCATTAAAATATTGAAAGAGAACATTAAACAGGAAACTATGCTAAAATAATTGAAACCAAATTACTTACTTTAATTATTAATCAGACAATGCCACTAACACTCAGATTAATAATTGTAATCTTTTAATAAATATTTGGTTATGTAAGTGAGGAATACATAATTGTTTTAGAAAATAATAACTTCTCCATCCCTTATGCATGAGGATCCCGTGAACACAAGTGCCACGTTCCAGTGCTGGAGCTGGGTACAGAGGTGGTGCCAGCCAAGGCAATAGTTGTCAGTTTGACAATTGATTGTGTTTGGTGTAGGACTGTGGAGGGGGTGTTCAGTTTTCAGACTAAGTAATTCTTGTATTGCAATTTGGGTTTGGTCTCTCTAAGGATAGGTTTCTCATGAGTTGGTGCACAGAGATGAGAGTGAAGAAGACATGGGGATGGAGACAGTCTCACCTCGGTGCTTAGTGTCAGGGAGTGGGTGGCAGAGCAGTGGGACGTCTCATGGAAAGTAGCTGGAGTGCAGAGGCACCCACTGATGTCCTATTGCTCTGTCCCCAGTGCAAATCACCCACTCTAGGGCTATCCAGAAACACCAGAGTTTTGCTTGCCCAGCAACCACTCTGTCCCCTGTGCAGGGAAGGAATCTCCCAAGGCACCACATCTCTCAGGGCTGGCACACACTGTCCTACCTGGATGGGCTCCTGAAGAAGCTTGACCTCACTTGAAAACATACCCAGTGTTGATGTCAGGTGGATGTGAAGCTGGAACACAGTTCAGGGGTCAGTGCTGCCCATGGAGCAGCAAGGGGCAGCTGCAGTGTGTTCAGAGGCAGACTTCTCCCAGGTGCCTGTGTCAGGCTGGGGACCCGGGTGCACCCATAGGAGAGGGACTGAGCACAGTAGCATGGGCTGTGTCAGCCCGAGCTGGCACCAGCCATGGAGCATCTTGATGGTACACTCACCCCAGCAGGCGTGGAAGGCATCCTCCACCAAGGAAGTGGGTGCAGGAGAGGTTGGGTTCAGACTAGAGCTACACAGCAGGTTGTTAAGAAGCAGTAGCATTTTCCAAGGCATTCGTACTGGCCCCTGTCACAGTCCCATGCTCACTTTACGTCACTCGCCTTCCCTATTTCTGGATCTCAGCCTGGGAAGCTCTGTGCACATATCCATAGCTCAGCTGGGGAGCTGAGCTGCCTGTCAATTGACCAGGTCTGAGGCAAGGAGAGGTCTAGTGTGATCTATCAGCCCAACTCCTGCTAGGCAAACACTCCAGCATTTGTGATATAAACCAAAAAGCTTAAAAAGAAAATAGAATTGCATTCTTTGAGTAAATAAAAATGTAAAAATAAATATAAATACATAATAAATTAAAATGTAAAATATATGAAAACATCCATCATTGTGTACAGGAGGCTGAAGTCATTAATAAATCCTATGCTTTCACTCAGGCATGACTATAACCTGTATCCATGTGTGTTGAAATGCTGCTTTATTTGTTTCATTCCTGGAAGTGGCATTCAGCTGTGTTTAACAAAGAATCACTACTCAGCTTTCAATATTTCCTCTTGACCTTTCGAAGGCAGTGTCTAAAGCAGTACAAAGTTATTGCAAGAGCTTCAGAAATGCAGAGATCTGCATTCTGACATTATCTTTCTTAGAGTCTCCCACCAACTGTGGGAGCAACTTGCTGCCTGGGGCTTGAGATACAAATCAGATAGGCACAAATCTTCACTAGGCTCAATAATCATTAGAAAATGAGGGGAGCAGTTCTCTCTTCAGTATGTTGAGGTTTTGAGATGAATTGGCATCTCTTTCTGAATTTAAAAAAACCCAAAACATTTCTATGATTTTTTTCCTTTCCTTTAAAATAAAACATCTTATTTTGAAAGAAAAAATACCATCATTGAAGTCCTTTTCAGATACATGCAAATTAATTTCATAAGTATGATAAAAGGCAGCCCTGCCTTGTCCTTGGGCTAAGTCCATTATGCTTTATAGTTGTCTTGAGAGCAGCAGTTTTTTATATCGTTTTGGTGATTGGCTCACAAATGAATGCACACATAACACTTGGATGTTAAAGCCTTTGGCAAGGGTCATATATTTTTAATTATTATGAGGAAATCATTGAATCAGTGGCTACACTTCTAAAAAATATGAGAAGTCATAATATTCTTCTCCTATTGCAAGTGTAATTCTTAATGTTGCTGATGCCTTAGTAACCCATATAGCAGAAATCATGATGCTGAGGGAGAAATATGTAGTTTGAAAATCTTCCAGTCTGTAAAGAGTCACACACAATGAATTTTGTGCAATATCTATACCCAAAGTAGCACAGTTTTATCAATATACCTGTTATTGCAGACTGAAGCTTTTTGCAAGCTCAAACCCAGAAGTTTTCAAGCAATTTGAGCTTCTGCAAGTATTTTATGTGCCAGTATCGTGCAGAAGCGTAAAAATCTTTAGAAAAAGTTTGTCCAGAAAAGCATTTTGTCAGGCAGTAAGGAGCTGCTCCTGGCTCTGATTTCAGTGATGAAGGTGTTTAAATCTTACTCATCTGACACACACATGAGCAGCAAGTACAAGAGCATTTCTGATACTAAACTAGCTGTAGCAAGGGTTCAGAGGGAGAAGGACACAGATAAAAAGAAAAACTGAAGTGAAACAAAATCTTCCACATGCTGCTTGCTGATCACTAGCAAGTGCCATAAAACCCATCCAGCCTCTCACATCTCCCTCGCTCTGAGCAGAAGGTGAGCCACTCCTGAAAGGGACCTCATGGATCATCTCTGAGACCTGGACCCAGAGAAGTATGTGGGCTCTAGTGCCTCATAGTGCACGGCTGTCACAATCCCATTTCTAATTAAATTTACAGAGGAAATTAATCCCTTTCCTTGGCCATACATACCTTAATCTTCTAAATTTTCTTGCAATAAAGAGATGACAAAGAAAATCATGGTTTGGGGCTCCTGGGTGTTCAGTGCCCCCAGGAACAGAGAGAATTCTTCTCCTCCTTCATCTGGTGGCTCTGCAGCCACCATGCAAGAGCCTTGAATTTGGGTCTGAAAAACTGAAATGTGCGAAAAGAGCTGAATATTTGTGCAGATTGGGCCAGATCAGAATTATATCTAGAGTTTGTTGCTTAGCCTGCTCCAGTGCCTTGTGGGAGCTTGTTTCCAAGAGCGGGTGGTGGTGGGGGGATGCCAGGAGCAGGGTAAGGTGCTGGAGGGGTCTCTCACAGGCCCCCCAGAGAAGTGAGAGCCACCCTGGGGCACTGTGCTGACAACTGCACAGCAGGAGCCTCCTCCAAGCTGTTCTGTACGCGCTGCACTAGCGACTCGTGAAGATGCTGCTGCATCTCTTGCCTTTTCCTCCTCCTCTTTCTCTATTAATGACTTTTCCCTAGGACAGAAAACACTTGTGCTAATCAGGCCCGTTCAACACTCTGGAGTCTGGATGTCTGTGAAGTCTAAGAGTTATTTTTGGATGGGTAGCTGTTAGGGATGCAGGGGCTGGACTCCACATTTAAGGATGCTTGAGGGCTGCAGTGCTGAGGTGTGCAATGGGGTGCAACTCAGATTCCTTTCACCTTGGCTTTGGCACTCTTAGGAAGAGCTCTCTGGTTTTGACACCCCCAACTTTGCCACCCAACAAACTCCCCTGGGTGGTGAGGGGTTCCCACCCTGTGGGTGTCAGATATGGGTGGGAGGAGATGTGCAATTCCCTCTCCCCAGCATTCCTTCCCAGAAACCTTGGCATAAACTGCTCTCCGTAGGGATGGGCAGTAAAATATTCTTCCTACACCTGTCTGTGAAGCTCAGGAGCAATCAGTGAGTGGCCAAATTGAATTCTTGCTTATGTTCTAAAGTAGAGTGAAAGTCATTAGGCCAATGCCCAAAAAGCAGTTATTTTTGTCACGTGAGGCTGAGAGGTTTATTTCTGGGGACAAAGTCACCCTTGGTAAACATTGAACAAAGATCAGGATTACTCCAGAGATGAATGAATGGATTTGCTTTTCATAAGAAAACAAGGAAAAGAAAGAAAGCCAATAGCTAGAATCTGAGGGTCTGAATTAATCCTTACATAGCTTAAAAGACTAAAAATGTGGTGTGTGTGCGTGTGCACACGTGTGCATTGTGTGTGTTTTTATGTATGTATGTATTATCTATCCCTGTGTGTGGAGAGGGGCACTGACCTAACTCACACTCCTTAATGGTTTACTCAAATATTCTTTATTATACTTCGATAAGTGTTATAGTTCTGTGAGAAATAAAAGCAATCAGAAATCTCCTTTGCACAAGCCAACTGATTTTTTTTTCCCCCACTGGAAAATGCAAGCAAAATGGCAAGGACTTTTGGCAATAGAATGTCCAGATAAATATGCCAGATTCCTTGCAAATGACATGATTAAAAATAGTCACAATGCTGCTAAAAACTGTTATTAAAAGGAATAGAAACTATTGTGTTAATATATTCACAGCATATAATTTATTCTCTGGGTGTATGTAAAAGGAAAGGCTATTTTCTTTGAATTTTTCCTATGCTGATATTGTAAACTATATGACAGATGGGTCAAGTCCTGATTGCAGTATTCTAACATTTGGAATAGCAAGTAACATATTTGATAGAGCTGGCAAGTTTTTATATATGATTCAACCCAGAATATAAAAGCCACTAGAATTCCAAGTTGAAAATAATTAAATGAGCTGGAAACGATCAGGAACCACACATTTTTAAGTGACAGATTTTTTTACATGTTTAAATTGCACAAGAATATTTTATAGCTCCCTTTAACCAACAGTGACGTTTAATTCTAAAATGTGTAATTGATATTTGCAAAGCAATTAATTCCTATGGCTCATTATTCTATTGCTAAACGTGCCTAAGCATTGGGGAGCTGACTTCAAGTCGTGTTTTTTAGTTCACCTTTTCTGAATTCCAGAGTTTTAACTGAATTAACCCATCTCAGTCTCCTTGTGTGACTGTGTGAAGTGTGGTTTCATACTTGAATTTTTAGCTTTCTGATTGCACGGTACTGTAGGGTGTTCGAATCTGCTGACTTCTGGAATATGTGTTGTCAAATGGTGTCATTACCGTGTAATACCCCAAATACCGATAAGCAAAAACCCAGCAGCTTATTCCCCTTGTATTTGATCATTTCTGCTTATGTTCCTTTTGAAATTTCCATCTTTTTTGTCACTGTTTATGAAGTCATTTGTCTCTTTACTTTTGGCGTCTCTCTCTCTCCCGTCATGCCACAACCAGCCCGTCCGCCCAAGCCTAAGCCGCCGGCTGGGCCACCATCATCTCCTCAAACGCAGACTAACATGATAGATCATATGCTCAAAGGCATGGCCAAACAGCCGCCAAGTACTGTAATAGTCTTCCTTTCTTTTATTCAGTGGTTTTTTAGTCTAGCAGCCGCTCGTGTAGCAGTAGAAAGCTAGTCCTCATAAGCAGCTTTATACAAAACACCTAGTGCGACGTGGTAGGTTTTAGAGATTTAGAGGTAGCGTTTATTTCAAAATGTCCACATTTTTTTTGTCTAGCAATGTCTGACATATGCAACATTTTCAAATATCAACGTCAGCACAAAATAACATTGTTGTTGCATAACATTTTGCATGGAAACTATAAATATGTATGAGCTTTACATGATGTTGGATGAAATGTTTGATAAGTATATCGTATACGTTTCATGTAACTGTCAGTGCTCCAGCTATCTTAGCAGAATATTCTGATGTATAGTAACTTAACCAGGGAAATATTTAAAATAAGAAGGAAAAAAATTAAGATTGACATCTGCTGGCTGCCAAAGTTATATAAGCATCAATATTTTCTTTAAAGACAGCATCTTTGAGCAGTTGTTCTTATTAACACTTTTGTCTTTTAGTTATATTTGAGAGCAGATCAATGTTGCAAATGAGAATGGGCCTGATGCTGCACTGATCAATGGAAAAGCTTCCCCTTGGCTTCAGAGGTGCAGAAACAACCAGATCTTACTGAGGGACCTGTCTTTGAGCTCCTTTTGCAAAAGGAAGTGGTTTCTACTTCTTGTAGCCATTGAGGTGCTGGATAGTATAGGACAAAGACTGAGGAGTTAACTGGGAGCTCTCCAATTTCAGTATTTGCTCAGTAAATTATATTAAGGGGATCCTTGGGGTGGGGGGGTGGTGTTTCAAATGATACAAGAAACAGCAGCAAAACTGGAGAAGAAACACCCAAGGCCCTTATCTGTGCCAGAAATCAGTAAAATTGTAGAGTTCATTTGCATGGTGCTTTGCCATCCTCAGCCAAGCTGAGCCCCTACAGTGCCAGACTCCAGCTTGCTGAGCTCCTCCAAAAACCAGCTACATTTGGGGCTGTACTGAAACACACGGCTTTCCTTTTCATGGGAACTGTGTAACCTGTAAACAGGGATTCAGGGAAAACTAGGGGCTGGCAAGACTTCAAGGGGGAAAATGAAGTCCTGGAAGCTCCCTGAGTCTTCAGCAAGGCAGGGATTTCTCCCTGGGTGACCCAGTCAAGCAGAACAGACTACTTTGTGCAACCTCAAGTTTCTGTCCCACCAGTAAACAAGACCAAAACACTAGGAAAAAACCAGGCTGTGTGGAAGGCTGGAGTGAGATGCCCTGTCAAGACCTGGCCTGTCAGCATATGGATCCCAAAGGGGCAGGTCTCTCACTCCACTCCTGCTCCAAAGAACCATCACAGGGAGAGTTTGCATATTCCAGGGCAGTGAGCTGCCATTTGTTACCATGGAGAGGCCAAAATACCTATGGATGCAGAGTTGTGAACTGCCTGGGTAGTGAAATGCCCCTCTTCAACCTTGCTACTGAGGAGAGCTGGGACTGGGACCTGGGAGTGAACCAGAGAGATGTGTCTGTGGTCAGCTCTGCAGAAACTGTCATTCAGGGAAATTGTGATTATTTTCTTTTCCTCTACATTATTTCTAGTGAAATGCTCTAAACGTTCAGTATTGTTAGCACCTTGTATTTTCAATGTGTTATTAATAATATAAATTACCTGGAAGAATATTATTTAATTATATTTTAGAGTTTTCAGAAAACACTGCAAAATAACTCAACATAGGTAAACAAAAAGCTCCAGGATTTAAACTCTTTGGTTTGTTTTGCGGGGTTTTTGTTGTAAAGTTGCATCTCTTTTCCCATATAAATCTTACCTATGAGCGTGGGATTTACCACGTTTCACTCCCTCCAGCATGCGTAACTCCTGACCCTTGTGGAGTTAAATCCTGGAGCAAGACAGACCTGCGAGTTTTGCTTTTAGTAGCAGGTGACATTTAAATTGCTCGAGTCTGACAATTTATTACAAGCGCAGACAGATTTGTTTGAATTGAATTGAATCTCAAAAGAATTTTTAAATAATATAGACATGATTCCTATAATAGCATCATCTACATCAAAGGATACATATTGTTCATACATTAGTGGCCAGATGCTGTCTTTAGGGAATGTGATGTTCTTATTTGAGCTAATAAAGTGCCACCATAAAGCAAACCAACTCTGACAGTATTGTGAAATTTGGAGCTGGAGCACTGTATTTTCATAGTATAATAACGAATGTGGCTTTCTGGTTTGCTCAGTACTAATTATATAAGCATTTAACATATGCATGGAAAGATCTTTAAAGCTGCAGAATATTATGGTGCTTTTTTTTTTAACCTCTCAAATAACTTACTGTTCGCCTAGCTTTTCACCCTGCCTTCCTTTTAACTTGAGTTCTTGTACTACAGAGAATGTAGGCCGGTTAGTCACACCAGCTAAAAAGTTAGAAGATACAATACGTCTGGCAGAGTTGGTAATTGAAGTCCTGCAGCAAAATGAAGAGCACCATGCAGAGGTGAGCAGCGTCCCCAGCGAGGTCGTGTCCCCCCAGGTCTTCCACAGGATCCGGTGGGAGCTTTGTATACTTGTGTGATATCTCCCCAACTGGTGCTGGATTATCTTTTTGAAAAGCTGAAAGTACGCTCAAGTACGATGAAGGCAAAGTGCACTACAAGAGGAATGTGTTTTCAGAGGGGAGGGGGGGCTAAAGGATGAATTAACTGAGTTGTGCTCTCCTCGATGTCAGTCTGCAGCCTTTCTGACAGTGCCAGCAGGAGCTGAATCTTGCCAAAATATTCACCACCAACTACCTGCAAGAGCAAGCCTGTCCACTTTCCAGAAGGGTCATATTTCCAAATCATGACCTGTGTGTGTGTGTGTGCCTCCAGCCAGCATGAGCGGGGTCCCTGCCGCAGCTGCCGCTCCTGCTGTCTGGAGGGGAGCAAGGAAAACTGCAACATAACAGAACAATTCTCCTTTCTCCCCTTTCTGAGAATTCAGGTTGTTTCCAGGGGTCTCCCTAGGCCCCTCCAGTACTCACCTGGTTTCCTGTTGGCCTCTTCGCCTTGGCTTATTGGGAATACCTCTATGACTAGTCACAGAGGTTAGGATGAACTGTGCTCTGTTAGTCATTGTCTGGGTTAGCTAAGGCCTAATACAACCACTCTTTGTTGTATTTGTTGCTCTTTGAAGCACCTTAACAGAAAGATTTGTGTCTTAAAACCACTGAAATCATGTCATAGTTAAATATACACTAGAAAATCGTGAGGCTTGATCCCGGAAACACTTGATCCCACAGGCAGCTGGCATGGCTGGCTGTAGTCCTGCTCTCAGCACATCAGGACATTTCTGCCTCAGCAGGTGATGTTGCATACCCATGTAAGTATTTGCAGGATTGAGCCCTGAGTTCTCTGTAAATCTGGTGCTCTTGAATGCATATTGATAAGTTAATAATTTTGAAATTCAGAGTGAACAGTTATTGTTTATGACTGTAGGTATTGTTGCACTCTTTCACTATTTTCTCTTTCCTTCCCATTGATAGATATATATATAGATATACTCACAGTATTTTGCATTAAGAACATTTGATAAATGATTTCACAATCACCTACAAATCATTCCAGTGTGTATTAAATATGCAGTATAGTTTTACTTATTGATAATACACAACAATCCACAAAACCCAACTAATGCCTGATTGCATATTTAAATTTCCTCCCTGTTTTTCTACTGTTCATTCAATCTTGGATGATCCTGGCAGGGGAAAGAGGTATGTGACTAAACCGACTGAAACGAGTCACTCCTGTCATATTCCGTGCATGCCCTCTCAGTGCCATGTTTCCTACTGGGATTTTACCCTGGTTGCCCTCGCTTCTGTAACTTTGACCGAGGAATGTAACAGCAACTTTGGGTCGGCTGCTTGCAGAGCTGGTAGCCTGACACAGGAGGGTAAATGTGGCATAGCAGTCCAGTTCATGCATGCAGCAATGGGTATATTTTACAAGCGCTGCAGTTACATCCCAACACAACCCTACCTGCCTGGACTTGCTCCTCAGCCTGTTGTTACCTGTCGTTTGCATTCACCCAACCTCTAGTACACTGTGGTGGAGATGGACTAAGTTCTACACGAGTGCCTAGAATGGTAGTGGTCCTCCTCTGGTTTTGTCTGTATGTGCCTTGTACTGGATATACAGTATTTATATGTAGAGAGAGAATATATGGGGTGAAGAGTGAAATAAACCTCCTTTTCACTAAAGCAAGGGGTGCTTGAGAGCGCTATGCTTGTGCAAAAACTGGTTTATTCCACTCCTCACCATCACAGGCTGGATGTACAACCAGCTGGGAAGGAGCTGTTTTTTAAAACACAGCTTATTTTGAAAAGAGGAAGCAGTTGCAGGACCAGTTACACTCAGCCAGCCACGCTGCCAAGATCCTCACATGAGGAGGAAGGCTCAGAACTGTTCTCCAGCATCTTTTGTGTCACGGGTTTTGATTAGAAACAGAAGGTTAATGCCAACACAGATAGGAGGCATCCTGGTCCCTTGTTCTGAACGGTGACTTGGAAGGGTGAAATCCCTCTCTCTCCAGAAGCCCGGCACGCTGTCGGTGCAATTTTGAATCCCTGTCCTGAGGGTGGCTGTGGCATTTCAGCACTGCACAGGCAGTTGGCCAGCTCTCTGCATACTTTGAATTGCACCCAGGGGAGAGAGAGGAGAGGCTGGCTGGTTTATCACTGATTTTTATTATGTCTTGTAGCCACATTATGCTGTCACAGTGTAATGAGCATTGCTGAGGTACTACGCTTTTTTCCCCCCATATAATCCCAGGTGACTTTTTTTATATGTAGCCACTCACCTGGAGAAGGGTTGACCTGCAAGGTGGGACTCTCCGGTCAACTTCGGTTATTCAGCAGAAAATTAAGTTGCACTGCTTACTGAAGAAATGCCTTACTTTAGTGAAAAACAATGGTCTTGCAATTAACACATGCCCCTTTTTTCCCCATGTGGACATCCAGGCAGACTCCCTAATGAGAATGTAGAAAATAATACTCAGAGCATGTTCAAAAATCATTGCAAGAGGAGTGTCGTGTCTAGTCAGAGGAGTTTGTCTTACCCATAGGAAGGAAGCAACCCAGCACAGACAGAAACAGCAGAATCCATGTGCCTATGTCTGTAATCTGGGAGCGGGAGGTCTCTGTCATTGTTTCAGCTCCCCCATCAGATGTCTCCTAGCTCCCTTTTCCTTCTCTGGATGACTGATGACAAATGCCAGAGACAATGCCATTCACCTGTTTTTAAACTTGTGTTTTCTCTCTCTATGTATACATATGTGTATATGTATATATGTATCTTAACTCCTTGAGATCATACATATATACATGTGTATCCATGTGTAAAATATACAATAATAGGTGTGTTTGGCTAGAAAGCACACTTTTTCCCCCCTTCACATTATTATTTAAGCAAAGCAGGTAAGTAGATGGTAAACAAATTAAATGTTACCATCTTAAAGAAGGTGTCCTGAGTATGGTGTTACCAATCCTGCTTACAGAAATTAGGGAGAGGGTTGAGGATTGTGACAAAAGTTAGAGAATTATGGAGTTAAAATTTGACTTTTTAAGCAAAAGGAAAACTGTTCTTGGTTTGGGCATTTTTTTTTTTCCACCAATGATCACATGCTTTTCCTTTTTTAAAATAGCTCTTTTTTTCCCTTTTCATGGAAGCAGGTTCTTATTGCAGGACTCTGAAGTGTTTATGTTGGGATTTGTTACAGAAGATGTTCTTTGGCCTCCCCTCTTTTCCTTCCCCCGCCCAAAAAGCCCTTTTTTTGACCCGTAGCGATCACTCCACGCCCGCAGTGTTGGGTGGGTGCCAGCATGACAGGCTCTGGGCAGGCAGAGGCACAGCCAGAGAATCCACATCAGAGCAAGGACAGCCCCCAGGCTCCCTGAGAACCACAGCCAGACACTGCTAACCTAAGAGGAGCCTGCACAGCCCCACTGCACAGCAGCACTCCTTTCCCACCCGCCTTTGTGAGCAGGTTGGAGCAGGCATCAGGAGCACAGCTGCATCTGGATGGTTTTGGTTCCTCTGTGGTCTCTCAGAGGTTTGATGCCTCCCAGCATGGCACTCACCAGCATTCAGCCTGGCTGGACACCAGCACCAAATGTGAAGAAGAGCTGAAGAGCACTGCACCACGTCTCAGCCTCACACAGGCTCCCTCGCCTTGGTTTTGGCTTTTCCAGGGTGATGACTCTGCAGATGCCCAGGGCCACTTTCACCACTACCACTGCACCCCTGAACATCCCCAAGCAGGAGATGCTGCAGCAGAGCTGGACAGCTTCCTCCATGGGCCTGAAGCTGAAGACAGTTTGCAAAGGACTCTGCTGTAGCCACCTTGTCCCCATGCCGTGACCACTGGGACATTCACCTGCTGGTGTTTCCACTTGAGGCATGGGCAGACACTGAAGCTGTGCCTTCATGGCACAGCTCACCTCGTCCACATCTTCACCACCATTATAGGGCAGGCCAATACTAAGATTAGTTTGGGGATCATGTGGTTATTTTGGGTATTTTACATCTTGGATGTGCTCTGGGAAGAGAATGCTGAGTGAAATGCCCAATCTATCCATGCCTTCAAATCATTTTTGTATCAATGCATGGAATAATAGCAAGGCAGCATCAGTCTGCTTTATATTTTAAAGGATTAAAGAGTGGAAATAGTTTCTAAGACCCCCTCCCAGTATCACTGGCAACTGAGAAGTTGAGCCAAAACAGGAAAAATTATGGCAGTAACCTGTTTTGGGGGTGCTGTTCCCTCTCCATGACCAAGTGAACCAGTAGCTGGAGTTGTCCTGTGCACATCAGTACAGTTCTTCATCCGTTAATCAAAACTGAACCCTGAGAGAGTGAAAGCCCATTTTGCTTCTTCATGTCTGCTAAAGTCTGCAAAAAATGCCCCTCCCTGACTGGCAATTCCTCTTCAAACTAATTCCTCCCTTCCCAATCTCTTCCGTTTCATCTCCACTCTTGTGCCTAAGCTAGAGGTTTCTTTTTCTTGCCAAGTGCCGCAAAGCTGTTCTTTAGCTCCTTTAAAGTCACTGAGTAATTTCCTATCACTTCAAAATGACAGCACATGGTCCTATGGACAGCTCTTCTCATATTGCATGTTCCCAGCCAGAAGTGACTCCTGAACACGCATGCATGCATTGCAGCATTCACATCTGAGCCATGTACGATGTGAATGTCACCTCAGAGAGCCCGCACAGCAAATTTTAAGGACCCATGTGCATGAGAATGAGTTACCTCACTGGTATTTTTTGGTTTTCAAGTTTAGACATATGTTTTTCCTGCCTCTGTGAAAATATAGGCTTGCGTAGATATTTTTTTTTTTACCTTGGCATGTTGATAGTAGAGCTTTGTAATGGGTTCCTAATTCAGTAGCATTATGAAGGTGGTAGCGTGTTAGCTAACAATGTAAAATGAACAGTGCTGTGACAACTTTTACTGGTGATGTTTGAAATATCTTTAAAACAGAGTGTGAATGATTTAGGACAGATTTAATATCTCATGCTTCTAGTTTTTCAGGACAAATGCAAGTACTGAATCTGAGTAGAATTTAAGCTGTTGAAAAATATGTCAGAAAACCCATAAGCGCAGTGGAGAAACTCCCAAATTTCTGTACTATAGAAGTAAAAATTAGTTGATTTTTTTCCTGATAATTAGCATCATTAATGATGAATGAAGTCATTTATTGTAAATTGAACAGATGAAACCTTCTCTGTCACGTTACAGCTGCATGCCTTTACAGTGGAGCACTGAAGAGATCCTCTACCAGAAACCTTTGTGTTAAAACAGCAGTGCCTAATTCTGTGATTAGCACTGCCCATGCAGGCTAGCGCTCCAAAGCACTGTTCTCTTTACAATAAAGGTAGTTTCCATGAGATGCACTTTTTTTTTTTTTTTTTTTTTTTTTTAAAGATATGTGGCCTAACATCTTTCCCTGTGCTTTCTTAGAACTAATACACGTTCTTTATTATCTTTTTCTACCAACTCTGAAGGCCTTTGCTTGGTGGTCAGACCTAATGGTTGAGCATGCGGAGACCTTCCTGTCCCTGTTTGCAGTGGATATGGATGCAGCATTAGAGGTGCAGCCCCCAGACACCTGGGACAGCTTCCCGCTCTTTCAGCTCATAAACGATTCCCTCCGTAGTGACTGTATGTATTTTGCATTCTGATCATTTCCTTTTCAGTGGGTGGCTCAGGTTACTGATAATGCTTTCAGCCTCTCCTTACTGCACAGAGAACTGGGATGGGTAGAGATTTACAGATTTACAAATTCTTTTAGCATCAGCTTAATTTTATTCCGTTGCCACTAGAAAAAATCACACCCCTTAAATCACCACAGTCAAAGGTGGGAAGTTGAACTTTCATTTTGCTTCATCTTCTCAAGTCTCCTGGAAGTGGCTGCCCGATAAGCAGGGAATTAGGTACTCTATATCTCATTGTCATTAAATGTATAAATTGGTTTGTATGTGTGTACTGCATTTATTTAGCATGGAGTAAACTGGTCCTTGCTGTAAGATTTTATTGAAGGGAGGAAAATATTAAAGTAAGTGGAAGCAGAAGTAGTTCAGAAGAATAGTGCTTTGTGAAATAGGACAATTCTCTGAAGCACTTGGGCTCATGGTTTCAAAACCCATGTGAGGATTTGGCACTTTCCCAGGTAGTCCAACCCTCCCTGGGGAGATGGTGGCAAGATTGGCATTGCCTTAGCTACGTGCTAGACCAGAACCCCAGCTAGCTTTCTAAGACTACATGAAAAAAGGCAGGGTCTCATCCTTAGAAAACAAGTTCCAGCATCATGGTACTGAACAGCTAAAGAAGAAATTATTCTCCCACCTGCTAAAGCCATAATATTTGCCATGCTGTGTTTCTTACACTGGTTTTATTCACAGGAAGTGATAATGTATTTATAAGTTTGACATTAATGGAAAAGAAGGTTCATTGTCTGTTTATTTGTTTGGAGTAGAAAGTCATTCCTGCTGTCTGTGTCATGAACTCCAGCTCCTGTTTTGTTCTTGAAGTTTTCCTGTTCACTGACAAATTCGTTGTTTGATGAAGTGCCACACTGTGGTTTGTTACAGAGGTTGTAGTAACAGTAGTGTCTTACTATACTTTTATTTATCTGTTCTAGATAATTTGTGCAATGGAAAATTCCACAAACACCTCCAAGACCTGTTTGCTCCACTTGTTGTTAGATATGTCGATCTGATGGAGTCCTCAATTGCACAGTCAATTCACAGGGGCTTTGAGCGGGAGTCATGGGAGCCAGTAAAGTAAGGAAACCTCCTTTGATACAATCGGAATTTGGGTGCAAATGGATGGAGATTCATATAGAGGTGAATTAGCAAATGTTAGACTGGACATGCAGAAAATGCTTTTAACGTTTTAGTTTAATGCTATAAATAGCAGGCCTGATCTCTTCAGGGTATTCAGGTTAATGAGGGAAATGAGGGAAATGGTATTGGCTTTTTGAAATGCATTGCTGACTCAGTTTGAACCGTGTGCCTTTGAACAGGGAAGCATGAAAATGGGAAAACCTTCTTAACTGCCATGGCTTTTTGGAACCTATTCTAAAAGGCCTTTTCCAATGCCACTTTTGAACTCACATAGCTCCTTTTCAGAACAAAAAAAATCTCGCTTCACTGTGTTCAGTTCCAGCCCTATAACCCCTGTGAGTCATTGCTGTATTTATTCTCAATACTCATTTTTTCCCACCCACCCTGTGGGGGGGATAGTGCAGTGTGTGCCTCTGGCATCAGCCCCATGGCTGGTGGCTGCACATGTCACCGTGTCCAGGGCAGCTCTGCCAGTCCCAGCTCCCCTGCCTGTAGGAATAGATGTGCAGAAACCAAAGTGAAACATGGGCAAGATGATTCAAGCATAATCACTTCTTACATTTGGAAAGCTAGGAGTTTACCAGCAAGAAATTGGGAGCCTGAGAAAAACCCAAATTGAACTCAAGAGCTGGTGAATGATAAAAATGTGACATGTGCTTTGGATTACTGTTGTTATTTCACAGGTTTTGAAGCATTGCTGAACCCTGTCATGCTTGCTCTATAAAGCCAAGTCAGATCCTACAGAGGGAAATAGCTGAATTTTCCTTCTAATAAAGATATTAAAAGAGAAAGATGAACCCTTTGCAAGCAACATGAATCTGGCGGTGCCTCAGACCAGGAACTGGGACCAGGTGACCTCTGGAGAGACTCTTTTCCTTGCTTTTTTTGTCATTCTCTAGGCAAAGTGAAATGGCACCGCACTCTCAGAGGTTGCTGTATAAAAGAACGTGTGGTCTTTCAGGGCTTTTCACACCAAATATGTTCCGTTTACAAGGAAAAGAGATTTTGTTCAGCAGCCAGCCTCCCATATGCAACCTGGAGTCTGAGTACCCAGGTTTTTTCCTTTCTTTCTTGTGCATCCTCAGCATCCGTAAGGATTCTGCCTGCCAAATCTCGGGCTTTTTCTTGACACCTGATCATCCCCTCTGTTTTGAGTGGGGTTAAGTGGCTGGCATTCAGGAGCCTCTCTCACTTTCCATTTGCTGTCTTTGGTCTGCAGGCTAACAGGATTAAAGATCCTAAAAAATCTTGTTTCAAATAAGCAGATGTGACCCAGAAAACATACAAGAAATAGATCTTTCGAGTAGGAGAATGCCATTTTTACAGCCACTCCTTCAAGCAGAATTGCACTTCGAAGTTAGCATTAACTTCAGTTTCAGAGCTCTGCTTTAGTAAAAAATATGTATTTCCTTGTCTGTTATGAAACAGAGGCAGTTAACTCTCTGTACCTGTCCACCTGGGTCAAGCACTCAATAAACAAATTATTCTGCTTTTTTTTCTTTTATCGGATGCTGTCATCTTTTTGCTTTTTAATGACTTCAGGGAGTTAACTGTAGATGTCCATAAGTACTTGGATGTGCTATTTGCCTGTCAAAATGCTTTGTCCCTGGTATGCCAGCATCTATCATTTCCAAGTTATCTCTGATAGTTATAAAAGATCTTTTCTTAGTTCTCTTGTGATGGTTATTCCCTTCTGGAGTTCCAGTTACAGCATGCTTTGAGCATTGCATCTCCAAGAAAAAGCCCAGGATGGACTCTTACAGACTTGGGTATTTAAAAGATTTCTTCCAGCAGGAAAGTGGGTGCTTTCCATGAGAAGCTTCTGTCCATCTGGTGAAAAGATGCACCATGGGTTTTTTTTCACGTGTTGATATTTTGTTCTTACGTCTCGCACACAAAAGTGTGAGTTGCAAACAGTGGCTCAACGTGATGTGGCCTGGTGAAGGGAGGCACCAGTGAGTGCCAGAGGGTGGCACATACAGTGCAAAGGAAAAGAAGAGTGTCATTCCTAGGATCTTATGACATTTTTCATGTGCTGTTCAGAACTAAATGTTAAGGCATCTTCATCTTTGCCTCCTGGGCAGACCACCTGCTCCTCTTTGTCTGATCGACAGGGAACTTGCAGAAAAATTCAGGTTAGAGACTTATTTTGTTTGATTTGCCCTCCTGTATGTACTCTCTTCTCACCCCACATGTCCGTACTGTAGCACAGTTGAATTTTTGGCCATGGATTCTCGAACAGTTCGGAGCAGCCAATTCCCAACCAAATTGTGACCTTCTATTGACACCTCTCCAGCAGAGCTTTTTTGGAAGTCAGGAACACTGCAGAATGTTCTTCCACAGCTTTCCTCTGCTTTGGAGATAGACCTTCAAGTTGGCCAGCAAAGAGAGATCATCAAAGCTGACCTTTCCACCAAGTTTCTTGTTGTCCTGTATCTCTACAGCGTATTATGAGAAGGAAATCTCATTATCTGCTGTTAACCAAGAAATTATTCCACAACACAAAATCTTTTGAAAGGGTTTCTCTGTACTTGTGTTTGCAGTCAAGGCTGAAATATGTAGCCCTCCATAACCTGACCAGATGGCAGTTTGCAAGCATGTATTTCTTCTATTTTCATTGCTGACTACTCTGCACCTTATGCTCTGAGGAGTTAGGTATAGAAATCACAGTGAGAGAGAGATAACGTTAAGCATTGAAAAAAATGGGGGGGAAAAGCATGGATGTTATGTGCTCATGAGGGCTCTGTAATCTGCCTCTGCAGAGCTGCTGAATTTGCAGGGGGTCCGTGCCCTATAGCTAGAGCAGCTGGTGCGCTTGTATGAATCCACGCAGAGAAATGTGGAACACTTGTCCTTCGCACAGTCATCCAAGTATGCAGGATACAGAGTAGGTCTGTTCTCTGGTGAGTTGAGAGGTCTTGGAAAAGTAGGGTTTGCAATGGGTTTTTTTCATGCTAGCTTCTCGGAGAGTGCTGATTTATCTCGCAGCCAGCTGACACGTATGTGTGTGTGTCTCTGTGTGTGTGTCTGTGTTGAAAGATCTTTTTGAGCAAATGCTAAAGCTCATGCAATGACAACCAGTTTCAGTGGCTTGACTAGGACATTACTCATTGACCCAGGGCTCTCTTTACTGCTTTGTACTCCTGGCTTTAGCATCTATTAATTGCTTACTAATCCTTTGCAAACTATTTATAAGCATATAATTAACATAAATGTCAGAACTTGAACAATATGATTATACTAATCATTTTATAAGGTTGTACAACTACAGAATGATAGTGAAAAATGTTTCCCCTTAAAAGAACCACCGCTGTAGTGAAAGTGAGTATTTTTGTTACTATTCTGGGTGTCAGTCACAGGAAGAGCACAGATTTGACTGCCTACTTCACTATCAAGCTCTTTGCTTCACATCAAGGCTTTTGTGAAAAGATTTGCTCTTGAGCATTTGCTCAGCCTCGACAGTGAGGTTGCGAGTGTTTATAGTGATGGAAGAGACAGGCATTTGCGTCTTCCATCACTAAATCATTTCAGGCATCCTGTAGGAACTGAGCATTTAGGTGTGGCCAAGGGTCTCGTTCAGCTCTATTCTGAACCCAAGAGACAGCACAGTAAAAACACTGGGGTTTTTCTGCCATCCTTTCATTGCTAGGGCAGCTCTGCAGGAGCAGCCATGGTGCAACTGGACGTGTTCTGTGTGACCAGTGCTGCGGTACACTGTGAGCACTGGGAGGCTGTGCAGAGGTACACTGCCAGTCTGTTTGCACTGAGAATTTCCCAGCAGACAGTCCAGGTGAAAGGCATTTCCACAGCTCACACACACAAACAGGGCTGAAGCAGAAGACACCAGGAAAACAAAGCAGCTCCAGAGCGTGTGTCTCTCATCAAACGTATCAGGATCCAGTCCTGAGCTGAGTCGTCTTAAATCAGACAGCCCTCATCTTGTTGATGCAAATGCCCACATTCCCTGCCTGATGGCTGAGGTTATATTTAGCCATCTATATTAAATAGGCATGGCTAGCTTCTAGAAACAGTTTCTCATCTTGGACCTGTAGTTTTATGGTCTGAACAATTGCAGGCTTCATGGAACATTTGTTGGTAATATTAATCATTTTTTAGAGGTCTCACTGCAACTGTTAGTCAGATAATTAGATCAGTTGAACCTGAAAAACTGTGCATGTCAATTCAGGAGAATATATTTTTACGTTAGTTACTGTATGTTAACATAAGATACTCCATTATTTTGCTGTTTTGTTTTTTGTTTAAGAGTACTAACTTATTCTTGCAACATATTCTTGCATCAGCAAAATAATGTGTTGTATAAAAGAAATATGTTTCCGTGTGAATATAGTATACTGTTTACTCTAGAAGTCATATTTTATTAATACAGTGTTTTTATTAATATAACACTGTCACTTCTTGAATTTTAATATTAAAACCAAAGGTCCTCTGATTTATGTATTTACCATCTGGCTAAGTTATTTAAGTTGCTTTTCCTTATACATTTATATGTTGTCCACCTCTTGCTATTTCTTTATTTATTCCATATCAGTATCTAACCACATGCACTGCCATTTCTGAAGATTTAACACTCTCAATCACTATGTAGTCTATGTCTCATTCAATAGTCATGTCATCTCAGCAGCAGATACAGTATGAATGGAAACAATGGACAGCTTTGTGACGATAGTGAATTCTCCCATTTGCCTGAAAAAGAGAACATGCAGATAGCAGGAAGTTAAAATCTACTAAGAATCATAGAAATAATTAGAAATCAGAACATAATCGTAGGGTTTTTTTCACTAGAAAAAACTTTGATTTGTAATTTTCCTCCCCAACAGGGGACTTTATTCACAAAGAATGAAGTCTGTTCCCTCACATTCACCACCAATGACAAGCTGAGCTCTTGCAGAGATGTGGCTCACATCGTCTGTTGCGTTAGGAAACATTTATTCAGGCAGCTCAATTCCATTACTTTGGGGGTTGATCTATAAAACTTGCAGTAAGAAATGAAGTGCCAAATATGTCTCAGGGAAGTTACTAAGATTTTAAAATGCCTTGAAACACATAGTGTATAATTTGATAGTTTCACAGGAATCCAGACAATGTAAAGTCCGTAAAGTAACTCATTTAATCCAGGGAAATGGGAGAGACCTCCGAAGGTGGCATAGCCTGATGCAGTCACTGAGAGTAGGCAAATTCAGATGCTGAAGCAGTGCCTGTGTGCATCAATAGAAAAGCTTTCAATAGCTTCAGCAGTGCATGGTGAAGCTGAAATCCTGAATTTCTGATTCCATTTTCACTGAGTCCGAGTAACAATCTGGTGAAAACGGTGTCAAAGTACCTGGTTTTGTTCCTCACATGGGATTGTAAAACCACCTGTGTGTTGTGTACCAGTGGGTCAGACAGTGTACCTGGGATGATATATATGATAAATACCTCAGAAATGAGGCATTTACCTCTCTTCTGAGAGCCAGGTAATGTGTGAGTTGGGTAATTGAATTCTATGTTTCACTGATTCCCAGATCTCTTGATGTTCTTATTTTGCATGTAGAATATAAGTGTGATGAGATACTCACTAAAACACCTAGAGACCTAGTAAAATGAAATATGTTGGGGTGGGTTCCAAACTTTGGGCATGCAGTGCTGTTACACGAGCCTTGTTCCAGGAGAGAATGTTGCATTAAATCAATACAGCTGTCCACTTTCTAAAGATCTCTGTTTGCATAACAGTTGCACATCTGAAAATACTGATTGAAGCTATGATGCCCGAGTACGTGAAGTACATGCTTCATATTAACCTTTGAATATTTTAATCACCTCATGGCCCACTTCCAGCCATGAAATGATCATGTATTAATCCTGGATTTATTTACAAAGTGCAGTTTATTCACAGTGCACAAATAGTGGGGCTGGACAATCCTTTTTTTTTTGCACCCAGGAATGCAAGGGAGGATCAGGGCACAATCTTCACAGAGGAATAACCTTCACTGAGA
The DNA here is from genome assembly GCA_018697195.1 of Certhia americana. Taxonomy (NCBI): domain Eukaryota; kingdom Metazoa; phylum Chordata; class Aves; order Passeriformes; family Certhiidae; genus Certhia; species Certhia americana. The sequence goes on along the minus strand of CM031868.1, from coordinate 13,616,895 downwards.
GTAGTTCACTGTTTCATCATTCCAGATTAGCCCATCTGTATTTGTGGAGGGTCTAAGACAGAGAGGTTTTACAGCAAAACTGCAACTCCATTGAGCTTGGTGGTGAGAAAAACTCCTACAGCTGGAATTCCAGACTCTCCCTTTATTATTCCAAATCCTAGTCCCTTAAGAGATCTCTTAGTTTAGCACTTTCATCAAGCCTGTGTGTGTAAGAACTGAGACTCTTCCTTAAAAGAGATTTTTGGAAGAAAAGCTGCTCTCTGCACTTCGAAATGGTATCAGGACTTAAAGGTGCAGTTATTTTCACAGGTGTTTAAGTTCTCTGTTAATTTTCACTTTGTGATTTTTCTTTTCATTCCGGTTTGCTTTTTTTTTAAAGGAATTTGAATTTTATAGAAGACTGCAAACACAGTACACTTAAGCTTCCATACTCATGCTTCTTTCTGAAATGTTTTGCTTTAGTTTTTTAACTGTCCTCATGCTGTGAACTTTGCAGATTTGTTTCTGAGTGTCATGTGCTTCTGCTACATCGGCATTGTCACTGTTATGGTATTTTTTCTTTCTGTCTGTTTCTTCCACAGGAGTTTAACAAGTAATCTGCCCAATGTGAATCTACCAAATGTGAATCTCCCTAAAGTACCAAATCTACCAGTTAACATCCCACTAGGCATCCCACAAATGCCTAGCTTTTCTGCACCGTCATGGATGGCTGCTATTTATGATTCTGAGTGTGTATTCAGTTCAAATTAGATCTCATTTAAATTTAAAGTAATCTTGGCATGGATATGTATTGTTTGTTTCTGTGCATTACATAAAACTTTAAAGAGTGATACAGTTAATTAGATGTTTTCTGAATGAGACACTAGTGAATTTCTGGCATGTGTATTTTGAGGGTTTTTTGTATAAACCTTGAAAATTTGTCTCAACTCCCACTGAGAGTTTGAGCAAGTATCTTGCTTTACAAAATAGCTGTCAACAATGGGGCATGGTCTGAATAACATACAAACTGCAGAACTTACAATGTGACATTATGTGTCTCAGCAAAGAGTTTTGTCCAAAAGAGATGAACCAATTTCAATGCCAGTAAACCAATTTCTGTGGACCAGATGTAGATCTAAATATGAATTTTATTTAATGCAAGCTCTGCATTTCCCAGGTAATTTTTTTCTTGACTTTGATGAAGCAGTCTAAGAAAGAGGAGCACCCTGTAACAGTTTTTATTCATGTTGGGGGATGCCCCAGAGAGCAATTAAAGTTCCATAGCTTCCACTGCCCAAATAATGCCATGACCAACTAAAGAATGATATTTTCAATGTGAGTTTTAGATTATGGCTTGGAAAATAGTGTCAAAGCAGTCACTCTGTAGGAGCCTTGCACTCTGTGCTCCCAGCTTCCTGTCTGAGTGTCCCAGGGTGCATGTGTGAAGCTTGGGGGGAACATACCACAGATCCTCAGCACAGATTAGGCAAGTTCTCTTATAAAAGATTTCCCACTGAGCAGTGTGGAGGGTGGTACACCGTGGGCTCAACCCAAATCTCATCATTTGAGGTAGCTCATCTCCCGAGATGTCCTATCATGGGAACTGTAATTTGTCCATTCTCCTTCTAAAATCCTAGAGAGTTGTTTAGGGTTGGCATGGTCTCAGTCAGCACTGTGGTGCTTTTTCTCCATCCTCTCACTCAACAGATAAAACTGAAGAACTCACCCAAGAATCCCCCGTTCACTTTTACTGAAACACCCTCAATTACATCTACACCTGGAGTCCACCAGAACGCCTCTGCCATTAGTCTGGCACAGGCAGGATTGCAGAGCACTGGTAATGAATGAAAGTAAAGAAAACACTGATGTGAGATCTTTTTAAATAGATTTAAAAACCTTTCAAAATATTAGCATCGTTGTTTATGTTTCAAAGCCATACAACTCATATTCATGCTAAGATAGTTATTTTAAAGGCTAGCTTAGGCAGTTGTCTGTAAAGAGTACTTGAAAGTTTTAATCTTGCTCTGTGCATGCTTTGTGGTATTGCCCTTGAAAAGATAAGAATCATGTAATGACAGAAAATTGGATAATCCCTCTGAAAATGCTTGAGCATCAATGATGTATTGCAAGCTGCCGGCGTGATTAGAGTAATTGTGGTGCTCACAAGCAAAATACGAACGGTGCGTTTTGGAAATGAATATACTATATTGTTTACTTGGATGGAGCCCTAATCAAAAGTGAGAAAAAGACTGAGAATAATTCTTCAAAAACTTTGAAACCAAATGGATGTCATAATATTGCTGTAGTAAATACCAATTATTTTATTTGCACACATTAAATCACTTCAAATATAAATTCATGCAGTTCCAAAACTGGGTTTAGATGTTAAAGCTTGCTTACACCCAAGCACAGGTTTGAACTAAAAGCTGATAGTAGATGAAGATGTGAGACTGTTGTCCAAACTGGTCCCCTGGCTAAACAAATGCCTGATTCTTTATCTTTTCATCTCCCTGGTTTCCTTTTACTCACCCTTCCCCTCCATCAAGGACATGTTACCTGTTGCTTAGTGTCAGATACGTTTCTCCTACAACCAAGACTATTCATTCTTTATCTTGTTGACTCTGCTAGCCCAGTATCTTGCAGGACCCCTCTGGCATGTTGGGACTACAGTTCTCACCTGGCAGTAGCCCTGTTTGCATTAGTTCTGAGCTCCTTTAGCATTAACTCAATGCAGCTGGCATCTGTCACAATAGAAACACCCTCCCTCATCTGTTTCTATAGATGATGTCAGCACAAGTGGTAATGCATGGTGTGTTAAATATCTTATAAATTACTGTGTTAGCATTAGTGGTATGCGAGGAGGGGGTTGAAACTCTTGAAGCTCCCTTGGTAATTGTTCTGGAAAAAAAAAAAAAAAAAAAAGTGAGGGAGAAGAAGAGAGGGAGAGAAAAGGGTTATGGATGCATAAATTTCTCTGCACAAACAGAGTGCAATCCAGTCCTGTATTTTTATTCTGTAAGTGGAGGTTTGAGATATAATTATACTGTGAAAAGAGCTGGTGTAGCTACACACTGCAGGACTAAAGACTTCCATCTGGGCAGGGGTGTGGGTACAAGAATATATGCTTGGGAAAAAAATTGAGAATTTTGTGGCAGACCAAAGTTGTTGCAAAATAAATTTTTTTAAATGTAAATTTGTTGTCCTGTAATTGCCTTTGCAAAGAAAAAGGTGCAGCAGTAAATCCTGCCGAAACTCCTGGATATGAAATGTACTCTTAGCTCAATTGACTTACCCCAATTTTTTTTCAGCTGTTCAAGAGATAAAGTGTGTCCTCGCTCACCACTTGTTAGCACTGTCCCTTACCTGGAAACGGGGCCACACTGGGGGACAAGGCAAACTCAAGATATAATTTGGAGGGGGGAGAATTGCATGAAGCCCTAAATCTTAATAACTGCATACATCCTAGTATGGCAGTTATTATTGATCGAAGATTTTCTCCCACGGTTTCTGGCCTTAATTCTTAATAATCACATACGTTAATGTGGTTATTAACTAAGGCTGATTTTTACCATACACATGTTCTTCCCGTTAATATGTGTAACTCATGATGTTGTCTTACTCATCTGGTCTGGAAAGTTTTGTGGGTGATGACAGCAAGGTAGATTAGGCAACTGTATGGTAAAACTCAAAATCCTGATGGTGGAGATGGCCAGCGTTGTCCTGTGTATGAAACTGCTGTCTGCCTTACACTTGTTGCAGGAATGGTCTCCACATCAGGTTGCAAAGACTCTGATACCACTTCTGACTTTTGTTCTCATTTTGCCCTGCCAGCAATGGATCAGGCACCTCAGAAGATATGTTCTGGAAACTTGATGCCCTCCAGACCTTCATTCGGGATTTGCACTGGCCTGAGGAGGAGTTTGGGAAACACTTAGAGCAGCGCTTGAAGCTTATGGCGAGTGACATGATCGAGTCCTGTGTGAAAAGGTGGGTGCCTTTGAGTGAGCCAGGCATGTTTCTCACAAGAGCAAAGCCTTTTCCACCCTTAAACTGGAATTCACCCCACTGCTGTGAATTGTGGACTCTCCCAAGCAGGCACTTCTCCATTGAGACTCAGGAGAGTGCCTGTTCAGTGTAAGGCAATAAATCACCCATTCTTTTGGGCTTTGTAGGTAATTACTTATTTTCAGCGCTACATGTGAGGTCAGATCTTTGTAAATGCAGGTTGGTGTGATGATGCTGACTGCTGAAGGCATAGCCATAAGAAAGATCCCACCACCCACAGAGACATGAAAAAAAAAACCCCAAGAAAAAATTATTTAAAAATTGGTATAGTGTGTTGCTTGGCACACAGGTTTCACGTCTGCCGTTGATTGGGAAAAGCTGTTGTATCATCAGCCACATTATAGCATAGTTACCTGCAGATCTTCCAAAACAGAGATATCTTTAAGCTACTTCTAGACATACTGGCAGCTGTCACTTTGAAAGCAAAATATTGAAGTTAAATTTCCAACTTTTCCACTGCAATTTATGTCCATTTGCATCAGAGGTAATGAGGAAAGAAGAAAAAATGAACTTTGTATTTCATTGTGCAAAAATTCATAGACAAAGAGATGAACCAGAGAAAAAATGGATGCCAAATATAGCTGATACATGCTAATATTAACTGCAGTGTGTGATGTGGCTGTTCTGTACCACAGTTTCCTGGCCACTTTGCAAGTGTGAGTGTGGCATTTATTTTCAGTACAATCCTCACTAGCCTGGATGTGCAGTGTCAGCTCAGGGGAAGGCACGTTCAGTTCCTGAGATGCAGGCAGGAAGGCAGACAGCTCAAGGCTTGTTCTCTCACCATTCTGGAATAAACCCCAGTGCATTTTAAGTGCAATGAGATGTACTGCATTAAATGCCTTTGATATTGAGCATTTTATTGCAGCAGCCCATCTTTGGTCCTGTGTCTGGCACAGACACTGAGCTTTAGTTGTCCTCCAGTTGTCAGGCTGTTCTTCAGGAGAAAGCCCAGTGCTGGAGCTCTGCTCTCCACTCTGCCCCAGCACCAGCAGCAAAACTTATTTTCTCTTTTTTCCTTTTTTCACTTGGAACTAAGGCCCCTTTGCTGTCCCTACAGCACAGTAATAGCTGCAATGATCTGTAAAAATCAGACCAAGTTAGTTCAGCTGAGATAACTGGGAAAAATAAGCAAATTTCCAGGTACTTCTAAAGAAGGGCTTGTGTGCCTGGAAGCCAGGTGGTTTTTTTCCCTGATTTGCCTTAACCTTTCTACAAATGTGTTGCCCCTCTGTAAAAACCTGTCCCAGCTTGTACTGGTACAACTATATATAATGGTTGTGAGCATAAGTAAATAGGAACATGCTCCTTTCCATGAGGAGATGGAAAATCCCAGTCTCCTTGGGTCCTTTCAGTAATTATCAAGATTCTAGTCCCCGAGTCCAGGCTAAATCTGGCACTGGTAATTAAATCAGTTCAAATGCCATTGCTGATGTAAACCAATATGCTGCCTTCCCTATTTATATCACCTGCAAACAGGGCCTGGCTAAGGTTTCTTTAGCAATTTCAGTTTGACACAACATTTTTCTTCGCGTCTGTCTCTGAACTGTTGAATCCATGGAGGAGCCACCCCGCCTTCCGCACTGGGTTGTATTTCAGGGCTGTCAGGAAAGCAGCCCGTGCAAGGAAGGCCTGTTAACTAATAAATCCAGGCAGAAGGACCTATATACCAGCTCGGATCTGATCCCCAGAACAGGAGCTTCACTTTCATGAACAAGTTTTCATTTGCATAACCCTTGGGGGATCATTCAAATTCAGAATTATTCCTGAGCTGCAGCTGATATTATTTGTTATTTCTGAATTGAAGCTCCTGTGTTAATTTATTGGCAGATTCTGTGTGATGTGACAATTGTTCTGTGTTAGGTTAAATTAGTGAAGTACCTCTGGAATATGAAGAGGGACTCTGAAAGGCAAGGCAATGCCCACCACACTGGAAAGCATTCCCGTATTAGACTCTCAAATGCCTTGGTATTTAATCTATGACACAGGATCAGATTTTGTAGATTTTGGCCTAACAAACCTTTTGGTGTATCATGGTTTGTTACTGCCAGGGATGTCAGATTTGATCTCAGTAAAACCTCAGGAGAATGGGGAGGTGTGTGATGTGAGTGTGTTCATATCCACATGACTCTGCCCATGCGCACTTTGCAGATATCTTCTGGTGAATTTGTGTGATGCAGGGAAACCACTTCTGTGAACTTACAAGACAATTAAGGACTTCCAGTGAGCAAATACTATCATATTACTATAAATGCAATGATCTGGCAGTATCCTTTCAGTCAAGCAATGAAGGAGTTTCTGTTATTTGTAGTTAATATCAGGGAGCAATAGGAGCTTCCTCTAGTGCAGCAGGCTGTGGTTATCAATCAGCTAATGCAACCAAATTAAAGGTGTGCATTGACACTGCTGCTTGTAACATCATCACACTGTTTATCAAGCATAAGAGAGTCACAGTTTCCCTGAAACTGTTGAACACTTTATAAATAGTGTGTATTCTGGAAAGGGGGTTTCTTTTTAAACTGGAAAATCATGTGTAGAAAAAACACATTTGTAACAATTGCACTATGGCAATCCCAGCAGCATTCAGCTTTCTGACTTCTCAAACTCCTCTCAGTATTGTTTCCAGTTATTATTATTAGTAGTAGTAGTACTAGTATTAGTATTGGCCTCAGTATGTTTAAAAGCTGCTAACCCTAAAACATCTTTTTCTACTTTCCTTCACAGAACAAGGATTGCATTTGAAGTAAAACTGCAGAAAACCAGCCGATCAACAGATTTCCGAGTCCCTCAATCAATATGCACCATGTTTAATGTCATGGTGGATGCCAAAGCTCAGTCTACAAAGCTTTGCAGTATGGAAATGGGCCAAGAGGTAAAAATGCAGGTTCTTCCTTACACAGCTTTTAAAGGCAATGTCATGAAATTTCCTGTCTCCTGTTGTGCTCGTTTCAGAGACGTTGTATCGTTTGTGGATTTAGCCTTCCATAGAGAGTGTGCAGATGAATGTACAGGGGGTTGCTCTCAAATCTAATGAATTGAAACATTTGGAATCCCTGTCACTTAGGAGTGGCTTTTTGCAAGGACTGTGGTATGCATACGGTATCTCTCAAGCTTGGTTGTTGCATGATGACCATAAAAATTGAGTCATTAACTGCACCTTGGAGCCAGGTGTCGGCAACACACTTTCTGTGTATGGCTATTTTCTGTAGACAAACATAAGGAAAACAGAACTGCCAAGTTGTTGCTGTGATGCATGCAAGGGAAAAATAAAAAACAAACCCCACAAAAATAAGTGACTTCCAAAAGTAGATTGAAATTCAGGCTGCTTTGCCTTTCTCGAGTACTGGCTATAATCAGCACACTTGATCATTCTGGATTTCCAGGTTCATAATGACTCAAGTTCCCAAACAAACCTGTTTTAATTAATTGCTGATTTTTATTTTCTTCTGAAGCCTTAGTTGCAGGTTGAAGTTTCTGTGAATTGATCTATGAATTAGAAAGACACAGCAAATTGGAATGAATTAAGTGCATTAGAATGCTCATTTTGCTCCAGTGACTTCAAGACAAATTGAATATACATATACCAGTCTAGAATAAATTCACAAATACTGTTTGGTTCACCTAGTCCTCTGCTTGTCAGCATTTCCTAGATAAGCCTTTTCACTATAGCTTTCCATGGTCAGATTTTGCAGTGAATCATTGCAAGTTGTTCCTGTGTTTTTCCGTTTTCACTTCAATTGGTTCCTCTGAAAGAACTTGCTCCAAAAGCCACTGAGTGTAGTAGGGCTCTCTGCCCTGATGTCAGTGGTGTTTGGATCAGATTCAGCTGTTCTTTTTATTTTTCTTATACATATTTCAGTTCTGACATTTTATTTGTGACACACACCTCGTAAGAGATTTCATACTGCCCATCATCAGGTCTTCTCTTGTTCTCCAGGTCAGCTGGAGCAAATCTTGAGTGGGCTTTTGTTGTCCAGGCCTGGACATGAACTTCTCTACCATTTTCTGTTCCATATTCATACCCATTTGTCTCCCCAAATCCCTCAGCCTGCAGCTGTTGCAGCATCTACCTTGGCAGATCCCCATCAGCTGCAAGGGTCCATGTTTGTGATGCTCCCCACTGCAAACCAGGATCAAACCCTCATACTGGCACAGTCCCTGGCAGCAGGGAGATTTTGGAGATCCCAAAGACAGAGGAGGCTCATTGCATTCATTAAACTGTCAGGTTAAGTATTAGAGGGCCCAAGACTGATAACATCAGCACTGTGCCCAAGTATCGTGTGACCAGCACTCACTGCATCTTTCCATGTTGACTTGTGATGCTCTCTGATTGCCACAGTTTCCTTCAAATTCTGAGCATCAGTCCCACTGCAGGTTCAGCCTGACTCAGACTGCAGGAGACAGGAGAGCAGGCAGCTGCGTGGTTGCTCCTGGGCTGCAGCTGGGATCAGCTGCAAATCTGCTTGGGCCACTTCCAGGAGGTGTTTGGTGCAGCAGTTCAGAGACAGCTGAACCCCTGTGGCAAGCAGCAGTTGCTGGGACATGAGGTTTTTAACAGATAGCTAAACTAATAGACTTTTAAAGCAGATGCAAATTATTGGTGCATAAGTTACCATTTAGGGCTTCGGTATTTTATACACCTTCCCTTTTTCTTTCTTTTTTTTTCTTTTAATTAGTGTTACTACCTCCCCCTCCATTCACTCGTGCCACTCTGTGTTTTGGCTATCTTCATTCCCTTTTCTCAAAGCTGTCTAAACCTGTGTGCCAAGATGGTCAGGCTGAGGGGGGTAAATGTTCCTACATAGATCTGTCACTACAAGCTGGGAGGGGAGGACAAAATGTCACCCCGCCTCTTCCAGCCCCCCTGGAAATGGTGAGACAGTCAGATACACAGCAGAGGCATGGGAACCTGGGTTTCCAGGCTGTGTCATTCTCAGTGTATGGGGAGTTGGGTCTGTGCCTCACTGAGTCCCTCTGTGTCCCTCTGTGGTGTGTAGCAGCAGCACAGGTCAGCAAGGGGAGGAATGAACAGACAGGGAGAGACAGAACCTCACTGGTGGGACCATCCATCAGTGCCACAGCCGGCACACAGCTCCTCCAGCCTGTGTCCCTGTGCAGACAGCTCAACGACAGCAAAAAAGACTCACGCTGCCCACCACAGAGTTCAGGCAGGGCCTTTGGCCCAGACCTAACCAGAAATTACATTTTTGTTAGAAACAAACTACTGATTTTTCTGACAGTTCAATCTGTATGTGGGCAGAGACTCTCTCGACACCTTCCTTAACCTTGTTCTGTGGGTTCCCTCCCACCCCAAAGGCCTTCCCTTTCACACTACCTTCAGCCACACGCACTTCAGCAGATACTTGAATGCGTTTTGCGAGCATTACCCTGTGAAACAAACACCCATCATTTCATTCCATTTCCTTGTCTCTAAAGGCAGCTGTTAAAACATTTGGTAAACATACTTTACCATCTTAAATATTTATTTTTCCTCTGAATTTTTAATACATCTAAGGGGATAAATGTATGTATTAAATGTTTCTCAGTTGGTCTAGTATGTTTCTATTTAATATCTAAGGTCAGATGGTCCTTAGAGAAATACAACATACACACAATCTGTTACATGACAAGGCAAGATACTCATCACATAAAGTCAAGTTGAATCATTGTAGTGCACTGATTATGGATTGTAATAATTGAGCTAATAGAAAGCTATGATGAACTTGATCGAGAGTGGGGGCTATGTTGGGTAAAGCAAACCAGCTCTGCGATCTTTAACCTTGAGTGTTTTCATGAGGAATGTAGAAGGAGCTGTTGGAATTGCTGGTTTTGCGAGCCAGGCATCTGTAGCAGCACCAGGCGCTCGCTTCCCAAACCGCCGCCGTCTCTGACCCTGTCCTGGCTGAGGCTCCCCTTCCTGAGGTGGAGCTGGGATGTGGCACTGGTGGCACAGGGTGCACATGGCTGTGGCTGCCTGGGGCAGGCCCTGTCCTGCATGGTCACTGCCGGGGCACCGGGGCTCACTCTGCCCTGGGAATTGCGGCTGCAATGGGAATGAGCGCTCAGGGTACTGCTACACCACCTTGGTGCATGCACAGGCTCCTCTCCTGCTCTCAGAGCTGTGGTTTTATTCCATTGGGGCTCTTATTTGCTTTTGAAACAAGCTTGTAATTGAACATGCATCAGTCAGTGCATTTCACAGTGAATTGCTTTGCACATAGCTAGTCATGTTTGAATTCAAACTCATGACTTACTTGATGAAAGCAGTTAGCTGAATACTTGTTTGCAAAGTTTTACACACACAGAAAATGCAGTTGCAGAAGGAAAACATAATGGGAGAGACACCCCAATATATGCACAACCCCTTCTCCATTTCCCTTAGGAAGTCCTGGCTGTGTCTGCCAAGCACATCAGCAGCTTCTATCTGTACCAAGCTGTTACAGGTCCCTGTCACCCCACAGCTGCATTCCAGCTGTGCTGGGAAAGGCCAGGTCAATCCTGGGAGCTGATAAGACCTAACTCTGCATTAAAGATTAATCATAACTATGCTCCCATAAGGGACTTGTGTATGTCTTGACCTGCAAAGCAGGACATGGGAATGGAAGCTGCCAATGCAAGTATCACCTGCTTGTTCGTGTATGTTTCTCCCCCCGCGTGGGCCCAGCAGATCGCAGCCTGTGGCGTGGCGGTGCCGGTTTGTCCTCGTGTCCAGGTGAGGCTCTGAGTGCCCCCAGCCAGGCCGTGGGCTGGGCTGTGCTGTGCCATGTCCCCTGCCCTGGCCCTGCCGCCCCGGTGAGGGCTGTGCGGCTGCCCCAAGGCTGAACCCTGCCGGTTCCCTTCCTCTTCAGAGCCAAATAAAACTGTAAGAGAGTGCCAGGTGTCAGCTACAATCCGGTCCCTTCCCACCATTTTACTGCCACCAAATCCTACAGGTAGCGATCTCTGGTATTTCAGCGAAAGGAGGTTTTGACCCCATTTCATTTTCCATTGCTTATTGTTTCTGTGCATGATGCTGCTGTTCTCATACGTCTCTTTTTTTAAAAGATTTTGGTTTATTTATTGTTTATCTTCATATGTTCTTTTTCCTGTCTTTTGCACTTTCCTCTTTATTTCTGTCCCCAATCATCTGAAAAGTTTGCAAAAGAGTGGGTAAGTGTGTCCTACTTTTATTTTCTTTTTCCCAAATTCCTATACTAATGTTACTGCCGTAGAAAAAAATCCCCAAACTGTAGAGCAGTTCAGAGTACCAATCAGACACTGAGACCAGCAGCTAGCATTTGTAAAGCCCTCACAGTCTTCCTTCCCAAAGTCTGATTAGTATTTAAAGCAGATTTGTCTCTTTCAATGTGATTTGATGTTAACATTTTAAAACAATATTAATGCCAAGTGGTAATGAATATAGTGACTAGCACCAGTGCTTGAAATGTTTGACTGAAAAATCAAATGTTTTGTGTTGGAAAGCAGTCATAATCAGTATTTTCTCAGTCCATTGAAAATAAGACTATACTGTATGTTTTCACTAATTAAATCTTGTATTGGAAACAGGTCTTTTCTAAATTAGTAGAAGACTGTATTTTAGTACCTATTCTAGCCATATTGCAGCTGATTGCATCAGAGTTCCCAAGCTAAGCAAGGTTTGGCATGTGCAGAAATTGGGTTGAAGACTCAGAAACGCTGGTGCTGCAGACACAGGGCTTGGTCAGCCAGTGCTGAGCCAGTGCCACGGGATCTGCCATTGCCCGGGGCTCAGGGCTGCACTGCCTGCTGGCTTTTGCATGGGACTGAAAGTCTCGTCGTGGTTTGTTGGGTGGATTTTACCTCTATCTCATAGTACAAAACAGCAAAGCATTTGAACGAGTGCTTAACTTGGGCCATGTGCCTGCTGAACCCAGGGTAACACGGGTTCAGCTGCTTTGCTGCAGTAGGTGGGAAGGGTGCAGAACCATTCCCAGTGGTTGAGCCCACTGCAAGCTCCCCTGAAGCAGCACATCCTCCCCATTCCCATACTGAGGTCTGGGTGGTTTGTGGTGCCCTTGCAAAGGGCTGCCTGTTCCCCTCCTGCAGCAGGTGTATCCCACTGTCTGCTGCAATCCTTGTGCCAGGACAGGATAATGCCCACGCAAGTGGAGCAAAGGGACTTCAGAATCTCTAGGAGCACTGGGTGCTGGTTCTCACAGGGATGGTAGAGCCTCCCCTCCGACATCCATGCATGGCTCCCAGAGATGTGGGCACACAGAACAGGGAAGGGTTTGCCCGTGCTTCAAAATTGATGAAGGATTCTCCTGAATTCAAGGCCTCTCCTACAAGTGTAAGTAGTCACTGGCCACTGCAGCGGGGCCCAGGGTAATAAGCTGCATTATTCTTTGGTTTAATACTATGTATTGTGACTTACCAAAGGAAGAGACTGACAAGTGTAGAGCTGTTGGCTGTGATCAATGCTAATATTTTCCTCCCCCTCTCCTTTTATTTTTCTTTAGCACCAGTACCATTCAAAAATAGATGAACTAATTGAGGAAACCGTCAAAGAAATGATAACACTCCTAGTGGCAAAGGTAACCCTCGGCTTCAGGTGAAGAGATTCACTGTTAACGTTGCATCTTTAATATGTGTGTTTCCATTAAAATGTGACACATTAGGAAGTTGAATTGGCTTCTTGTTTCTCACAGGCACAATCATACATCTTCCAGTCCTTTCATGGTGATTTTTTGTTGATAAGGAGCTGCATGAGACAAAATACTCTGCTAGCAGGATTGCCATACTGGTCCAGAAGTGGCTTTAAGGAATGGGTGTTATGTTAATGGGGTTAACACCCCATGGTCAGCATCACCCCACAGCACTGGGGTAGCTGCAGTCAGGGGGTGGCACTGCTAAAGGCTGTTGCAGAGACATTGGGGTGGCATGCAGAGGTGGTCACCACTCCTACGTATGAGGTTGTGTGGACAAAATAGCTCATCTTGTGCAAGATCACCATATGCTCTTCTAAGAAATTAATTTAGAGATGACAGTAGTGGGAAATACATTCCAAAATGTCAGGTTTAATTGTTTGGGAATTGTTTTTCATCAGAGTCAGCTTCTTTAGCTCAGCTGCCAGCATTCCCCTTGGGTGATTGTGTAGGTCTGGTGTGCTGTGCTAACACGGAGGGGAATTGGTATGTAAGGAGAAAGATGGTGGGGTGTGTTTTCCTCTAGTTTCAAACTTTCTGAGAACAAGTCATCCCTATTATACAGTGGAGACCTTTAAACATAATCCACCAACATATGCCAGTTCAATTCTTCTGCAAGAATACCCAGCTAGCTGCGTGCTTGCCACTGCATACTGGGAGCAGGAACCACAGCCTTCCCCATCCAGAGAGGCTCTGCTGGATTCCCCACACACTGCACCCACCTCCTGTCCCCTGCACTATCCAGAACACTGAGGGGTGGCTCCCAGTCAGCAAGAGGTGCACCACAGCACCCAAAAGGTAGCATTCCTTTCTCACTGTGCTCAGGGACAGGTGGTCCATTCCTTTGGCAATGCTGAGAGGTCCACTGGCTCCTTTGAAGGTGATGAAAATTTTTACACCTTTGTCCAACTATTAAAAATAATTTCAGTATTTTTTTTTCTTTGTAGTTTGTCACCATTTTGGAAGGAGTCTTGGCCAAACTGTCTAGATATGATGAAGGAACTTTGTTTTCTTCTTTCCTGTCATTTACTGTAAGTACAGACTATAGTTTCCTTTCTTTTTTGTTTCTTGGGTTTTTTTTTTCTGAGTTGTAACCTCCTGTTCTCCCGGGAATAGATCAAGTACCTAATAATTCTTCCATTCTGTGATGTTTGATCACTGTAACCCCCACATGAAAGAACAAACAACCTGTATGCAGATACACAGCACATAAACGTTCAGGATGCACAGATAAAAGCCGTCTCCATTCATTGTTCAGCTTGGTGAAGTTTGTTCTGTAGAGGATACATATGAAGATGAAAAAATCCATTGCACTGTACATGCAATTAGCTTCATTGTCACTTCACATGAACACACATGAAGGCGTGTTCTTCTCAGTCTTCTGGCCGTAACAGTGACCATCTTAAATGGTGAACAGCAAAATAAGGGAGATCTAGGGAGTGACTAGGTGTTTCTAAAGGAGAACACAGTAGGGGAAATGCCATGAGGTCACGAAGCACAAGGTGCCTCTAATACTGTATTTCTCCCTAACACCAAGGAGCCAATGCACAGCTCACCACATATTTCCTAGCAAGGTATAGGACCAGACCAATATCTGTGCAAAGCTGGCCTCACTATCCAGCAATGGTTTAACAATCAGAGCTGTATTCCAGAAAAGTGTTGTGACAGCTTCTTAGGATGAACACATGGCAGCTGATTTCCAAAGGTCTTCTGAAAATGCCTGTGCCAGAAAGTTTACAAGAGTGTCTCTGTGGAAGCAGGACTTCACTTCTCTCAGCTCACAGACAGTTGTGCATATGAATGCCTGTGGCTGGGCTGCTTGGAAAGTTGTGTTCACATTTCATACCCTGGCCCTGCTGCCTTCATGTGCAACCTCTCCTGCACTCACTTGTTCGCAGAGACTGGGCAAGAGGCAGAAGGCACTGCTCTGCAAACTGGGAAGGCTTTCCAAAATCTCATTTTGGAGTTGTCTTAGTTACTTGCAAATGTCTGCTGTTTGCTACTCTTGGGCCCTTTTGCTGAGTTTGAGGCAGTTTGTAGGATCCATCTGGAAATGGAGATGGATTTAGGAAGGCTTAACAGCAGAGGCAAGAAACTGCTCTTGGCAGCTTTGTGTACACAGTCTGGCAGCTTATCTGAACCACCATGGGGTTCAAACTAAGCATTCTGCCTTTTCAGGTGTGCTGGAGGCACTTTGTTCTTTGGAGAAGAGAGGAAAGGAGGGTGTTCTATTCGCTGCCCTGCAGTGCAGCTCTACTCCCAGGATAAACCTTGTGTGGTTGCAGCCCCAGGGCTGTGCTCACCCATGTTTAAGGGGATGCAGGGTATGGCTTGGGTTGGATACCTGGGTACCTTCCCTCATTCCAGTGCTGTGCAGGGTTAGGAAGTGCTTGTGTGCCAGCAGCAGAGGATGTGGAGGCGGCAGCTTTCCAGGCATCGGAAGTACCAGCATCAGCCCATGTAGACAGTGTAATGTGCAGCCCTTCCTTCTCCGTGAATCCAAGCTGTTCCTCGGTTGATGCTGCGCTGCTCCCACCACATCCTACTGTTTACACTGCTGAGTGCTGCTCCCTTGGATTGCTGAGCAAAGCCCTGGCTGCACCTGGGCTCTGGGCACCTGTCAGGACCAGCACGTGGGTGCATGGGGTTCAGGCATCCTCTCTGCTGCTCCTTGGACACTTACTGACAGTTAACTGCCCCAGCAGCAGCAAAACAGTCTGTCCCACTCCAACAGCCTTCAAATATGGTCCCAAAGCCTGAATTTCATGAGTTATCAGTCAGGAAGGGATGTGTATCCAAATAGCTGCTGTGCGTGGTGTGTGCATGTCTCCAGGAAAGTGTTGGTCTCTCGCCCACAGCAAGTGGGCTGGGCACACAACAGAGGAGCAGGATTGCTCCTTCCTGACAAAGGGATGTCTCTCGCTTTGGCCCCCATATTTGCTGGGAGCCACTGGGAGTGGAGGCTGAGGAGCAGCCCTGACCCCTTTGGCACTGGGCTTAGCAAGTCTCCTCTCCCTGCAGTAGTAATGTGACTTGCTGTGTTTAGTCTTTGCAGTGATAAATACAGAATCTCTCTCTTGTTACAGCATGCTTGCACCACCTCCCACGTTTTCCCTGTCTGAACAAATACAACAAAGTGTGATGGTCCAAGCCACTGAGCTCCAGAAAGCATTAGTCTCCCACCCCCTTCCACCAACTTCTTTCATCGCGTGTTTTCCAGGCGCTCTGCAAGTGACATGTACTCGGGGGTCTTGTGACAGACAGTTTTATCACCTAGTAGGATATCCTCATTTCCAATTCTTGCCTCGAAATTCAAGATAAAATTAATGCATCTGTTGTCCTAATAAATTCTCACTAGCCACTTCTCCTTGCAGAGCACTTTGAGAGGAAAACACCCTTCTAAATTTGGCCAGACTTTTTTTTTTTTCTGTTTGTTGCTACATTTGAGTGCATCTTGGCGGCAGCAGCCCAGGCCCTGGCTGGGTGTCTGCATGTGCAGACCCACTGACTCACAGGAATGCCAGCTGCTAAAATTCCCAGTAATCTGGATGGCCTCTGTAGGCAGAGCATTACACCTGTGGTAATTATAACCAAAGATTCCATGTTACCCAAGGGAGACAGAAGTAAAAGATCTTATTTTTGTTCTGCACAAAATTTGTATGGTAAACTGAGATGTTTCATGGCAAAGTCACATACTTTGTGAAAAACGGCAGCCTAGCAAAAATCACACAACATCCGGCAGTTTGGAAATTTCACTAAATGTAGCCAAATCTGACTTTAAAGAAAAACAAGTAATTATTCTGATTAAAGGAGAGTGGGCAGGAGAAGCAGCTCAGTTTTTTTGTGGGTGGAGGGAGGAGATCGCAGGAAGCCGAGTTATTCTTGTCGCCTCTTGGCTTTGGAAAGCTAGTTTGAAAGTGGCGCTAAGCTGGACCCCAGAGTACTAAATCCACACTCAGCTGGCAGGTTTGCCTCTGCCTGGCTTCATGCTCTGTATGATATTTGAAGGTACAGGTGTAGCCCTGAGCAAAGACCCCAGCTTGAGTTCTGCAAGCTGTTGAGCCTCATCGTTTTCCAAGCTTTCCTCCTGGTTGTTGAGCTTTGCTGCCCAGAAAAAATTGCTGGTTTGGTGCTCACATGGGCACTCTGCCTGTGTGGGTGTGCCATGACTGCCTGCTCTCCTGGAGCTGCATCCACTGGATGGGCTCCAGCTGCCTTCACGCACGGAGGCTGAGGCTCCATTCCGCAGGAGCGAGGGATAGCACTTCACCACCTCTCAAGAAAGTTGTGAGGATAAATGCAGAGACAGGGCAAGGTGTCCAGACAGCTGGCTGGAAACAGGAATACCTGGAGAAAAGACAAGTGTTTGCTCTGCTGCTGATTTTGCTGCTTCCTTCATAAAACTCACGTGCTGGGACGTGCCCCGTCCCCCTGCAGCCTCTCTGGCAGCCAGACCCAGGGTCACATCACAGCAGCAGGCGCTCGGTGCCCTCCTCCTGCCCTTCCCTCTGTTCTTGCCCCCCGGCTCGGCAGCCTGGGCGCTGCCAATACTCGCCGCGTTCACCTCGGCAATTACCACCAGTCTGGTCTTTTGTATCGCCTCATTGTGCTTAATTATGCACCCCCCACACACACCATATGAGTGCTTCCACCCACTCTCACATTCTGTCTCACACATACATTCATTCTCTCATTCGGGACACATAATTTATTCATCCCAAGATGCAACTGTGTGCGTGTTATATTTAGGCTGTTTTAATGGTAGCTTTAGAAATATTTAAAAGCAGGTGAGCTTTTACACCCAAACAAAGATGGCCGGCAACGCTTACCCTAATTAAAAGCAGAAGCGTTGTGGAAAATCCCAGCCATACTCTCTCTAGACACTGTGCCTTATGCTACAGTGGGAAAAAGGTCTCTGTGGCCAGCTGGCCACTGCTCAGTTGGAAGAGTTGGCCCTGACGTCAGGGGCCACCCCGCCTCCCACGCCAGGCAATGTGCACCCTTGCTGCATGGAAAACCACAGACAAAGTCAATCTGGGGTCTTGCAGATCACACCAGCTTGTGGTGACACCACAGAGTGCAGTGTCCATCTCTGATACCCTGCCTCCAATGGCATCTTCTAAAAAGGGTGGAAAATCAGGGGAAAATGAGGTACTGTTAGTCTGGGAAGCAGAAAAGCTTCAGGACACTTGTGTGTGGCATGGCTTGAGCACACTGCCCCAATATGGTCTGCAAGCTCTTGCCAGCATCAGCAAAAAGGGGGAAAATAGTAGTTTTGTTTTGATTTCACTGATGTGAGGAAGGAACAAGTGAGCATAGGAGAGGCTGCATGTGAAGGCAACAGGGCTGGGTTGTGAAACATGAACCCAACTTTCCAACCAGCTCAGCCACAAGCATCCATGTGCAAAACTTCTCAGAAAACCCTCAGCCTAGCAGAGCACCACAGAATGGTTTGAGTTGGAAGGGACCTTAAAAATCATCTCAGTTTCCTATCCTCCTGCCTCAGGCAACGATGCCTTCCACTATCCAGGTTACTCAAAGCCTCAACCAGCCTGGTCTTGACAATGTCCCAGGCTGCAGCCTGCACAACTAGGGGAAGCACACCGTGGGCAGGACAATGGGAAGGGAGCAAAAATTGGGTCCTTCAGGTGCTTTCTTGTGTCTAGTTTGGTTCAAGCCCCTGCCAGCCTCACCATGCCATCATGCCCCAGCTCCCAGGGGAGCTGCCATTGCTCTTGGCACAGAGCTCCCAGCAGGAGAGACATGCAGTGCCTTGGGAGACACGTGGCATCAGGTGGAGAGCGAGGCCTCCGAAGAAAATAACGATGTCTTCTTACGAACCCCGTCTTCCCCCGCTCGCTGAAGTAGAAGCACAACTCCCACACTATCATCTGCTGCTATTAGAGCTTTAGCAGCAGTAAAGTTACCTCTCCAAAAAAAAACAACAACAAAAATACCACCCTTTTAGACAGGAAAGTAAGTTTCATCACCCTTTCCAACCTACTCAGCATTATGTTGTCCCAAGTCTTGGCTGGAGATGGTCTTACAGAGTTTAAAGAAAGAAACAAAGACCTGAAATGGTACTGATAGTGTTAACTCTCTTGTTCCTTTTACAGGTGAAGGCTGCTTCCAAATACGTGGATGTACCCGTAAGCACAATTTAAACAACTTCTGTCATAGTAATTTGCATTGTGCTTTGGTTTATGGCATGTGTAGCAACCCACATTATGCATTAACAGCCAAGATTGAACCATGGACCTCCATACTTCTAATGTTTGAACTGGAAAGGATATCTCCATTATGTTAATAATGAGCAGTTACCCTCTTATGGAGACCTATGAGGCTGTTTAGGCAACAATTTGCAGATGGTGTCAAAAAGGTACCATATTTATGCAATTGGCTTGAATCACATTTAAAAAAAAAAAAAGTGGGAGCAGTGCATTCTGTTAATTCTTCATTTGGACTTGTACAAATACAGTATAATTTCCAAACAAAAAGTCCAGACATGTTAGAACTGAGCCAACACACATCTAACACATTAGCTAATCTATTTTATTTTTGTTCTTCTAATTGTTGGTTTATTTTACTCTTTTGGAAAATGACTTTTTTATTACTTTGGGGAAATGGTGATGAGCTACCAACATGTGTTTGGGAAATTGTTAATGAAAATAATTTTTTCCATTTTTCTGTAATTGGTGTAGGAATACTGTACATCGTCTCCTCTAATTAGACCTTGATTCATAAGGAAAAGAGCCCTTAATGTTCTTAGACAGAGCACTTAACTTGCCAGAAATTTACATTTAAATTAAGTTGAAGTGTAATATATGAATGTTGGCTGGAATAAGAGGTTACTGTAACATTTACAGGCAGAAAAATCCTGAGCAACTGCAAATGCAGAAAAATAGACCTTAATATACCACACCAGTTCCTGCACCCAGTTAGACTGGGCAGTGAAAAACAAGAGTTTCTCAGTTGAGTTTGATGATATGTATGTATAATGTGTGTATATTTAATGCAGGTGTATTGTTCTGCATGTTCTCATATGACAACATGAGATCAGACATCTTGGACCACATCATCTGCATTTGGTGTTTTCACCAAATTTAGGTTTAGCCCAACCTAAATGTTGCCTACAAAATTATCATATTTGAGCCTAGCATGGAAAAGACAAACTCTTGAACAGTAAGAAGTGTTGCTTGGTTTAAAATATCCAGTGCAGATCTTGGCATCCTGTTCTCCTGAAGTAATAAAAGCAAGATTTTGAGTGCCTTGGGAAGAAAAACTCAGAATTTATTTCTTACCCTGAAAATGTGGAGGTCCATCAGATGAAATTCCTAGTTGTTTCAGTGCATCTTAAATATTTAGTCATCAGAAATTTGAACACAGAACAGTTATTTTAAGTGACTTCTAAAGCGAAGCATGGCCTTCTCTGAGGCTTCTGTGTTCCTAGAAAGTAAAGCATCTCCAGGGAAGTGGTCTTAGTAAAATGCTATGTAAGCCTTTCAAGCTTTTCCAAAAGCTTTGTACCTTGGACACACTTGGGAGGTCTGCAGCAGGATCTGCTCCTCTCCTCAAAGCCAGACAGATGCTCTAGTTCTTTGTGTAAATGAGAGCAGAAATCATTCACCTGGCTTAGTTGTTTCACCACTTGCCCCTGGAATCAAAACTATATTATAGTGGCTTCCTTGACAGCTCTGACATTTGTAATGAATTCAACCACCAGCCCCACACAGCTCCCAGACCTGTGCAGAGGCCACCCCATGGTCTGTGAGCCACTGCCTTTCCAGGGGAAGGAGAAAGAAAAACCTGTTTGACCAGAGGACAGAGGGGGAATCCTGGTGTTGGACAGAAACCCACAACTTACATTTAATTCTGCAAATGTTAGTTAAATCTAATTCTGTAATTCTGTTGCAATTGTCTGGGTACAAACCAATCCATCTAATCCTGCCTTGGAATGGGCACCATCAGCAGACTGAAAATTGCTTGAAAGTGTAACACTTGACTGCTGCCACATTTGTGTTGTCCTCATTGTTTTTCAAATTAATACCTTGTCATTGTTGCAGTAGGTGTTAAGAAATGTCACTGCCTTTCCAAGGGCCAAGCACTGGCCCTTTGCTTGATAATTGTTTGCTTTGTATTAAAAAACTCCCTTCCTACTGCTTTCCAAACTGTCCTCATTTTCACCCTGGAAATTACACGGATGTGTTAACTAACTTCAATTTACAGCGGCTGACAATCGTATCTTGCAGAGAAATGATACTCTGTGATCTGAGGTAAATCACAGTAATGGAAACTAATGACACTAGTTATTAACAAACTTACAATGTGCCACACAAATTTAAGGTTTTGTGGCAGCTCTTGTAATGACTCATGTTACCATATTTTAATGGGTTTCCTTTGAGGTAAGTTTGAATCTAATATATCAAGCAATGTGAACTGGAACAAGGTTGGGGTTTTTTAAGCATTTTCCCATCCAGATGCTTCAGTTGCCATTTGCTTTAAAGCAATGCTGTTATCCTCAAAATCTTGCATGCTTGTAGGTTACTCTTTAAAAATCAGTTAAATTCTGCAGGGAGCTGTAGAAATGTGACATCAGGTAAGTGTCCATCAGGTAAGAAAAGGGCAAACTGCAGGAGGACAGCAGGAGATGGAAGAGAAGGAAAAGCAGTGATGAGGCTGCACAGAGAAGCTGCCTCCTGCGTCACCATTCATGTTTTTCTCTCTCTCTCTTCTTCTCTCCTCCATGCAGAAGCCAGGAATGGATGTTGCTGATGCCTATGTGACATTTGTCCGCCACTCTCAGGATGTCCTGCGTGATAAGGTCAATGAGGAGATGTATATAGAAAGGTTATTTGATGTAAGTAAATGCCTTCTCCTCCTTGGACACCAAGCAGGAGAGACACAAAATGTGACAAAATAAGACAGGAGGATAAGTCACATTTTGAGAAAATTTATTGGTTATAGCTTTAAAAAATAAATAAATCTTTCCTTTCTTTCTGACTAAGGCTCATACCTGCTCTCTGCCTGCTTTAAATCTCTACTCTAGTCTCCTGTGTCTTAGTCTTTGTGTGGATTTTAAAGAAACACGATCTTCTAAGATAGCTCTTTAATATGTTTAAGCTTGTGTAAATTTCTCTGTATCAGAACATCTCAGTCATTGTTCTCACTGTTCAAATTTGAACCAGGTTTTTGGCAGATGTGTTTGCTAAGGGCCAGCTCTCCTGCACATTTTGCATTGTTTCATTGACAAGCATTCCAAATCTGACAGCAAATTTAATATACTAAACTTTAATTTTAAAATCTAACCAAAACAGAGCTGATTATGAGTGGGCTTTGGTATAAAGGAGGACCATGTTGTGGTGTCTGCCACCAAAGGTGAATTTGGGACATGGTCTCTGTGATGAAGATGGCCAGTAGGAACTGACCCAGATGTTCACAGCTGATTTTCAGTTGGACAAGATCAGTTTGTAGGACTGTGAGAGAACAGTGACCTGTGATGTGCCTGTGTTTTTTAGGTTTGGATGCACGTTAAAAGTTTCTGTTTCCATTGCTCTTGTTTTGTTACAGCCTTTCTGTCCTTGTAGCTGTTCTATAGTAAAGGTTTTCTGTTGATGACCACCCTGCAGCATTAGTGTTTCAGTCTCTCCAGGGTATTTGTCTGTATCTCAGTTTCTGTTTGAAGCATCTTCTTTCCCTACTTTCCTTCCTTCCTTCCGTCTCTCAGCAGTACCATGTCTCAGTCTCCTGGCTCTGGAACTCTAACAGCCTTCTGTGCTTTCTTCACTCACTCTTTTGCTTCCTCAGTGTGCAGGGAAAGCTGCTTTTTTTCCCCAACCCACCTCTTCCTTCACTTGATACTTCTCTTTCTGCACAATACCTGTCCCTCAGAAACCTCTTCTTCCTTTACAATTCCCACTCTTTCTTTCCCCCATAACTTACCAGATTAAAATGGAACTTATCTCTCATGTCAAATGTTTTATCACATTATATCAAGTGGCATGAATTAAGAGTCAAATAATCTTACTGTGTACATCTACTAGCATGACCCATATCCACTGAGAATGCCTCATTCATGCACAGAGCACAGCAGTGCCTCCTCCGGGCTCAGCTCATGCTCACTCCAGGGAGAGTTTGCAGCGTGAGCACCAGACGCAAATCACCCATCAAGCAGGCATGGGGAGAAAAAACAAAACATAAAACAAAAGACTGTCGCTTCCATCTGCAGCAGGCCTGCGAGTGCATTGCTCGTTTGTGTTGAAATTTATTCCATGAGCAGTTAAATTTCCAGAGCTCATCTGGACTGTTCTTTTCAATGCCCACACTGCCTTTTCCCTCATCCTTTCCCTATGATTCACAGTTGGTGTGTTTGTACCGATTTGGGCCATTATTTCCAATTTTCAAAAGGCTGTAATTAACACAAATATTGATTTCAGTTTGATCCACTCATACTTGGTTTTACCAAGCTGTATTTTAAACAAATTAACAGTTGACATGAACTAAAAAACGAAAGAGCAGCTACCTTGGTGGAAAGCAAAAAATGCAATACCCTTCTTTCCCTCCCTGCCTTCCTCAAGTCTCCCCAGTCCATGTGGAATTAAATAATCAAGGATGGGGTTTTTACATTGCTCTGCCTGTTTTGACCCACAATGGCAGGCGGGAATTGCAGCATGTGAGAGCTGTTCCCATTCCTTTCCCATTCATGTTCCCATTCCTGTTCCCATCCCAGTGGGACAGAGTTGGGATTTAATGCTAATGGCATGTTTGCATGTGTCTCATGTACATGAGTGTGTGCCCGTGAGCAGGGCGAGCTGCGGGGCGGTCGCTTTGCGAGGAGGGAATGGATTGTGCCAAGCCCTTGTCACCCAAAACTTGGAATTGTATTTTGAGCAGTCAGGTATTGTCTTAGTCAGGTATTGTCTTTGTCAGGTTGCAGCTGAAGGATCTGGTGCCTGTGGTGAGCTCCTATCATGGCTCAGGTGCTCCTGGTGGGTCAGTACCAGCACAGGGTTTACATGGGAGTCACCAGATCCCATTGGTGCTGTTACCGTGTTCTGGTAAAGGCAGGAGCAAGTGCTTAACTCCATTATTGAGCTCAGAGACAGCCCTGCAGGTTTTTACCCCTCTCACCTAACCTAGCAAAGCAGCATGGTTGCAGGGTCTTTAAGCTCCTTTTCTCCAAGGACATTTTGGGTACTATCTACCTCTTTAATAAGAAAGAGAAGAGGAATAATCAAAAATGGTATTATGCTGAGTTGGAGTTGGACCTGATTTTATTCCCTGTTCCCCCAGCATGGCAGGGGAGCAATCCTCTTAGCTGCAGTTTCTCCAGCCAATGAGATTATTAACACTTTCACAGCCAGGTCCTCAGCTGGTTCAGTGCAGTGGTGCTGGCTTGCCCAGCCAAATCTCAGTCCAGTTTAGGCTGTTGTACAACAATAGGGGCAGCAGTGACAGCAAACAGCTTAAACCTGCCTGCAGGCAGGTCATGTGCACCCAGTGGGGTCCCAGTAAAGACACTCACACTGTGGGGCTACATCCCCTTTCTGCACAGTCCTGAGCAGTGCAGGAGCAGGGGCCACAGTGCAAGGTTGTCTATCGCACATTCTGTGGGGTTTGAACTCCTGGGATGTCTCTAATCCCCACACTTCTCTGCAATCCTGCCCTGTGTTTCAATTTATTCCCCATTTGTTTCCTCCCAGGAACCGAGGCAGCAGAGTGTGTTAGGCCATGTCCCCAGAGAAGCTGGGTTAATATGTCTTTTCTTGGCATTTGCCAATATTTCTTAGCTCAGAGACCATCTCTCTTCCCCTGCATTGCCTGACTTGCTCATGCCTGCAGAACAGGGCTCTGCTCTTCAGGAAATACTGGTGTTTGAAGCAGATTATTGTTATATTTCTGTGTGGTCTCTGTGTTAATCCTCTTAATTCTGCAAATTAGTCAGGATGGGTTTTCCCCCCTCCCTGAAATAGAGTCATCTTAATTTTAAAAATGTGTATTCTTGGGATCATTGAATGAACAGATTGATCGTGGAGTTCTGCTGGTAATCAAAACCTAACTAGCTTTTTGGCAGTGCTGTTTACTGCAGAGTAACATGACTTATTTACTTGGCCTGGCTCACTAATTTGATAACATTTAAAGCTAAAACACTGTAATAAGGCCCATTGGTAGAGAGCAGTGGTAGCAGAGGAGTTTCAGAATAGTGTCACAGCATCTACTCCCTGCACTCCTGTGCCTGGCTGGGTGCTTTGGGATTTAAACCCTATGGTACTTTGCACACAATGCAGAAGGGTCACAAGATCTGTGTGGTGCCTGATAGGGAGTAAAATTTTATCACTTTTTGCCCGGAGAGGGGAGCAGAGTTGACACGCAGAATGGAACTTTTTATAGGAACAATGAAACAGAAGCAGGTGGGTGTATCAAACACGGGAAAATATCTTCAGCATGATCTTGAATCTTCAGACCAATCCTGTAAAATTCAGGTCCTCTTTGTCTTAGGTCACTCAGAATTTCATAGGATCAGAGTTCATTACATCCATCATTTT
The DNA here is from genome assembly GCA_018697195.1 of Certhia americana. Taxonomy (NCBI): domain Eukaryota; kingdom Metazoa; phylum Chordata; class Aves; order Passeriformes; family Certhiidae; genus Certhia; species Certhia americana. The sequence continues at coordinate 13,591,646 of CM031868.1, read as the reverse complement.
GTCTGAAAGCAGTGGGAGTTTTACTTGTGAGGGTTGTGCCCTTTGGCAGAAGTTATTTCTAGATCCACGTATGTGTGTATATCTTTACAAACACCCTTAGATACTCACAGTATAGGTTTCAACCCGTCACAACATATGTGATCCAGAAAGTCTATGATTGACTAGTAGATAGTGTGAATGCCAACCTTTCTTCCACATAAACTGGTAAACACTAATGTAAAACATAGGGTGACTATTTCCTCCCCAGCCACAGCGAGTAGCACATACACAAAAGGCTACTGAACATCGGGCGAGCTCCTCGAGATCTTGTGAATTCCAGCATCCTGATGCAGTCCCTGAGTAGCGCAGATGGCATTTTTCTCTCTGATGATTAATTCAATATCTTACCGAAAAAAACAAAAACATGCTTTTGATATGAGGGATCAAAACACCCAGAGAAGCTCCTAAGATTGCGAGGACCTAAAAAAAAAAATTAATTTTTTTTTCTCCTTTTATTTCTTGAAGACACCAGCCTGAGTAGAAGATAAGGATTAAAACAGATGTGCTTAGTGCTAGTTCATCTGCTTAAATCTAGCAGTCTCTGAGATCAGTGATTAAAAAGCCATCTCTAACTTTGATGAAATCCACTGCAATGGTAATTCTGTCTCTGATCACTGTCTTATGGGCCTCATGTCTGCCTAAACCGGACATAGAAAACATTTCACTGGAGATGATACATGGATTATATGGGTCAATTATACACTTAATCTGCCTTCTGGAGATTAAGTGTGCATGGATTGACCCTGCGTATTTGGCTTGTCCTTGGCAGTTATCAGATCAGGGGGGTTGCCTTTACCAAAAAGTCTGGTAAGAACTTAATCATGCAGTGATACCGCCCGCCGAGGTGGCAGCAGCCACCGTGCTTTTTGCAGAAGGCAGTTTTACCACTTCACTGTCACTGTGAGTGTTCAGCTCCCTCAGTCTTATGTCACAGCCGGGATAGCAGACAGAGAATTTACTCCAGAAACGAGAAATGAGCCTGTTCTTCTCTGCAAGACAGAAATGGCTCTCAGTCTTGATGGCAGGGTGGGATTAGCAGGGTCTGGCAGGTGTAGCAGGGAGGGCAGTGGGGAGACCAGGGTTTGCTCTACCCTCAGTTGTCCTCAGTGCAGAGGAACAGTCACTCCACATCCTCTCATCAGCTAGAGTAGCCAGCATCTCCTTCCCAACACCTTTAGGGAGGGAAAAGCCCCTGGCTGAGGTCCCAGCATCAAGTCCTGTCCCTCAGGCTCAGCTGAGTTGGCCTTTTAGGAAGCCCCAGTGATATCCCAAGGCAGATGTTGCATCTGGTGGATTTTGATAGATTAGGGGTTTCTTCCTTCAGCCAGGAGCCCAGCAGGAGCGCTGGGGGCATGGTGTAGGACTGTCCTCATGTTTCCAAAGCAGGCTGCCCTTGCTGATATCTGACTTCCAAATATCAGAGATAATAAGGAAGCAGGACACTCAAGACTTCAGCAAAATCCTAATACACATTTCAAGGAGCCTGAGTAAGCATTTGTCATTGGAGGATCCACAGGCAGCTCAGCATATGTTTCAGTACCTACACATTAGAGCCTGATAGCACACCTGAGTATATTGCAAAAATACAAAACACAGCTAAATCAGTTAATTCAGCAAGTCCTCTGCAGACACTGAGGCATTAGCTTATTCTTATAATCAAAGCTTTTCCCCTCAGCAGGGTTACTCACTCGAATTCTGGCAGCTCCTTCAAGGCGTGCTTGCAGGATCATGGCATTTCTTGCTAGACCATAAGCCTTGCAAGGCATAATCAAATGCCAAAACAGAGCCCTTCCCATCCTCCCTTCTCCTTCCCCTCTTCAATCTCAAAAGCCTGGTTGTGAGTCAGTGGAGCTACTCACTGTGAGTTAGAATTACTCACAGGAGGCCGGGTTGCAGGATCAGGGGAAGAGCGGATATCAGGCTGCGCGCTGGGCTCCCATCTCGTATCTGCTTGTAGCCACACTCACCGCTTTCTCTTAGACAGACAACAACCTGTTTCCCTCCCACGCAGCTAGACTGCTCATTAGGGCACTAACTCTCTCCCACTCCCATCCTGATATGGCCTCCACAGAGCTATTTCTTCTGCGCTGTTTTTTGCTTTTTTTTTTTTTTTCCCCCCCTCTCTCCCCTTTCAGAATGAGTTGTGAAATGAAGACAATTAGGCACATTGATCTCAAGGGAGCGCAGCTTACTTTTCCTTCCCTGTGCATCTTCGGAGGAGCTGGAGCCACACAGCTTTTGCTGCCCTTTCCTGGCTTGGCAAGGCTCAGACCTGGACATGGAGTTGATCTCCCTGCAGGACTTTTGCTGGGAAAAAAAACCATAAAATTGTGATGGAAGATGTCAGTATATCTTCTAGGGGACAAATTCTCTTTGTCCAGAGGGGGCATAGAGTGCACTGTCCTTCTGCAGCCTCCTTTTCTCCCCATGTGCCCTCTTGGAGTCACACAGGAATGGGGAGAGGAGCTTAGCACTGACACCACTCCTCAGAGCCAGCCCTTGTCCTCTGATACTCCCCTCCATTAGCTTCACACGGCCCAGGCATGCACTGGGCACATGGCCTCCTGGCTCCCCCTCAGCAAGGCTTCTTTCCTGAAGTGCTCATTTAAGTAGGCTCCATTTAATTTATTTTAGGGAGAGTCTTAATAAAATAAATCCTAGATCTGTCACTGGATTTTGCATGCTTGAAAGGGGTTTTTCCCCTCCTAAATGTCTTTATCAGGACAGCTTTTCATGTTCCAGTAGACATTTGGTTGAAGACAGTTAATTTGATTTCTTTTCCAGAGGAGATTTTCTATTAATCATTCTAAGAAGGCAGACTGATTGCTCCGTTACGTTAAGGTCAGCATCGGCTTGCTAAGATCATCTGCACCGTGCTTTTGAGCGTCAGAGATTTGTGTTTTGGGGCTGGCACTGAGTGAAAGATCAGTTATTTCCTGGCAGATATGAATAGCCAAGGTTTGGGGGAAGCAGGAGCATGGAATCCTCCATCCAGAGGATTCTCTGAGCAGGAGCTCTCTGTACTTTTATAACCGCAGACGAGTTACACGGTGCGCTCTGCCTTCCAGCTAAGTTTCAGAGGCTGGAGCTAATTGGATCTCCAGTCCTGTGGGTCATCAGCGAGGAGAGCCTGGAGGTGGCTGGTGAGCCGTGGTTCATGCGGGTCCCAGCTGCGTCCAGGGGTGCGGGGAGCGTGGGAAGCGCCGGTGCCCGCAGGTGTGCGGGGCTGACCCAGCCCGAGGGGCTGAGCCGGCGGCTTTGCAGCCTCCCTCCAGGCTGTGCAAAGAGCCTTTGCCCAAAGGAACTCTCCCTGCACACAGGGGAGAGCCCCTGCGCGGATAATGACGAATTGTCTGATTTCCAGCAGCGCCTTCAATCCATCTTTTCCTTTTCTCCCCCCGCATCCCAGCCCCACACAATCGCTGCTCAGCCCGCGCCAGCCAGCGGTGCGTGCCAGATTAGCCGTCCCAGGTCATCTTATTTCTCTTGATCTGCGGCTCTTTCCTTTCCCGGTGCTCCATTAAGCCTCGCCCTGGATGTATGATATCAGCATTCAAAAATGCCTGGTGGGACTCAGGCAGGGAACTCGCTACATCCGCTGTTTAACCCCAGGAAGGAGACCAGGAGAGCTGCTGCAATCAGGGCTGAGATGTCCAGGCAGCCTCTAGCTACTTTTTTTGGAATTTGCAGGCTATAAAAGAAGCACATAAAGTTTATCAAGTCCAACTTCATGACAGCTTCCAATTTAAACTGATAACAATTATAATGAAAGTATTCTATAGCATGCATTGCTGTGCATCTTACTGAGCAACTGTGCAGCCAGTTTTATCATCACTGCCTCACACTAACAGGGCTCTGGAATCATCACAGAAAAATAGCAGTTGTGTGGATGTTGTGTTTTACTAGGCTGCTTTATATAGAAACTCAGATTTTAACATGTCAACTTCATTTCTTTTTTGAAAAATGGAAATAAGCAGAGAATATTTTATAGTTTAAAAATGTATTTGAGAACAAATATCCATACAGGAGTGGTTTTCTGTTTATGTGCCTTTATAGTTCTTATATAGCAGAAAGAGCAGAAGCTCTTTCATTTAGGAAAAGGGAGGTCTGCAAATTCCTGCAAAGCAGCAGGTTTTTGGGGATTTAATTTGGCAGTTCCTAGTGAACGCTGTGCACTTTGCAGAGCTGTATCTGCAGTGAAGGAGAGAGAGCTAGATCAGCACCCAGAGCCCACCTGGTGGTGTGCCCAGGCCCCCACTCTGTGTGCAGGGATATGGGATGCTCCATGCCAGCACAGCCTGGAAAGGCAGAGTCTTCCAATTCAGGGGCTCATGTAGCCAGGACTAGCTTCACCTGTTACCTAAAGGGAGCATTTTCTGGAGGTGTGTAATTCAGTGTATAAACAGGACTAGGATGGTCCAGTCTCAGAGAGAAAATGAAGCACCTACTGAGACACTCAGCCTGCAAATCTGACAGGTTTAAGCATGAGATGTCCCTGGTTTGAGGACATTGTGGATGGGAGAGAAGTTTGGGGTCGCAGCTTGCTTCCTTCCCAGGTCACCACGAGCACCAACTCCTGCACCCCCTGCCATGGACTAGTAGTTCTTTGCACAGGGGTCTCCCCTGCAGTTTTCTCTGCCTGCTGCCCTCTGTCCAGCCCTGACCAGTACATGGCCTGGCAGGTCTGCCCTCCCCAGACTGAGTGCAGCAGCATGTGGTGGGGATGGATTCAGAGATGATCTGTGTGTGGGCTGGCTTTGGTGTTTGCTCACAGCAAACCCCAGCAGACTGGGACCAGGACATCCCTGGCTGTAGGAAGAGAGGAGCCAGCACTGCAGTTGCTTTTTCCATGAGATTCTCCCCAGGACAGAAAGGAAGTCATTGGCACATTCACCCATCACTTCTGTCGGGGAGGTGAGTGTATGGCTCTTTGCTAGGCAGAGACTTTGGTGTCTGGCTAGCAGAGCAGACACCCTGACATACACCCCAGGGCCACCTGAATGAGTACAAGGCATCATATCCTCAACATTAGAGTTGTTCCTCCCCCCTGAAGGAGGAGAAGTGTTGCAGATCCCTTTCTGGCTGTGTCCTTGCTGTGGAAGCCTTTGCCTGTGTGCTGAGAGAGCACGGATTGCCTGCAAAGCCACCGAGGGTGGCTTTGTTTGTGGCACAAATAAACCTGCACCCACTGTGACACATGGAGTCACACACTGAGTGCAGTTACTGGTGTTACTGGTTTGTGCAGCACCGAGAGCAGGGGCTATTAGAGATTAGCCTCTTGGGTATATGTGTTTGTTGGGGACTTCGACCCCACCAACACAAAAGATATTGACTCTCCCTGTTCTTTCTGAGAAGGAATTGAGTTTTGGGTTAAGAGCAGGGAGAAATCTGCAGCAAGGAGCATGCAGGTTGGGCCGTGCCCCTTTGGAGAGCAGGGAATTTGTGTGATGCCACCAGCATGGCCAATAGCCCCGGGAGCCCCAGCCTCCTTCTCACAAACACCTGTGGCACTGTGAGCCCCGCTGGGTCCAACCTCCGGCCAATTAAGGGTGAGGCAGCAGCCTGAGCACACCCTGGAGCTGAGATCCCCGAGCAGTGGGTGCTCTCAGGTGCCATATGTACTGCCAAGAGCGTGCAGCACTTCCCCACGCTGGGGTCTGCACTCTGTGTTCATTCTGAATGCTCTTCTCTGTCGGAAGGCACAGCTCTTACGAGATTCAAAGTTGTTTTGTGGTTTATTTTTGGGAAAGGGGGGGGGAAAAAAAATAATGTAATTCGGTGATGCCATTTGCATCCTAGACAGATGATGAGTTGCTCTGGCTAGCAGCTTAACCCTATTAGGCAACGTTAAGGACTGTGACTTTATTAAATAATAATACAAATTATTTTCATATCAAGACCCTTTGACTTTGTAACTTCCTCGTATTGGTACGTTGTCAACAAGAATGAAATTTCGTAGTTAAGGAATATAAAATAGAGTAAAAGGCGTCCAGAATTCACAGCTCTGGGGTGGATGTTGAAGAACACGCCGTGTGTACTTGTAGTGATAGCATTATAGTGGTACATAAAATACCAGGAAAAAACGTACTTTTACTTCAGTAATATCTCAGTGTGAGTGTGACCTGGTAGGCTCCAGACTTACTCACAAGGCTTTGGTAGAACAAGGTCAAACTTTTATTTAAAAAAAAATAAAAACAACTCTGAGGTTTCAGGGGATTTTTATCAAATTACTAGCACTTTGCCAGATCTCTAGAATTTAATGTGGAGTTTTATAGAGGGGTTTAGTTCTGAAAATGAGGGTCATGTTTCCTGCTGTGAGGACCACTTGCCCAGAGCCGTGCTGTGCACAGCTAACAGAGGCTTTGCTCACAGGGGCGAGGTGCAGACATGGGGTCCCCAGTTTGGCAAAGGGGTCACGAATTCCAAACGCTGTCAGTTCGTGTGTGATCCCTGAAGGTACCAAGGCAAAGACCCTTCAGAGAAATTAAATTAGCACTGTGCAAACTGTCAGCAAAACTTAGATTTCTTTTCCGAAAGACACTTTCCAAGGGATCTGAATTTGGGGGTGAATCATCTTTCTATCAGCAACCTGAGGGCTGTGTGAAGCCCTCCCAGTTCTCTGCCGTGTGCTCTGTGGAGCTGCACCAACAGACCTACTTTTGATGTTGGCCTTTCATACCTAACTTAAGGAATTATGTTCCACAGAAAAGCTGCCTAATGACTGGACAGCATTATTATCTGGCATGCAGCAGCATAGCAGGATGATAACTATTTATGTACTCTTTGTGGATAATGTTCTGTTATTTTCTAGTCTTTGGCAATAGCAAGAGAGCATCTGATATATACAATATTGGTGTGTATCCAATTGTTTGTGAACATCCCAAGTTTTGAAACATGGTTGTGAGAGAGGAATATAAGCTTAAGCTTGAAAGGCTAAAAAGCAGAAAGCCCCACACGTAAATGCTATTATACACTTAATGAGGCAGGGTTTAAAAAAAAAAATCAGCCACACAAGTTGGTTTTATCAAAGAAAATGTATAAATAACAACCAGTGATTCAAAGTGCTTTACAAAGGGAAAAGCAGGGACGGGAAGCTAGCACTTCACTTGTGGCATTCAGATAATAGTATTTACTACACTAATCTTTTGGGCTTAGCAATTGACAATCAATATATTATTATCAACAAGCGTTAATGCAAACAAAAAGCTTCTATTTCTTTTTTTAACTGTGTTCCCCTAAGTCCCTTAAATTTAATTAAAACCAGACAGCTCTCCTTCTAGTACAAATTAGACTTAAAATCATATTAAATATTTGTTCCACAAGAAAACAAAAGTGTCAGCTTGTGCTACCAGGTTTGGCTGTTTCTTTTTTTTCTCCTTTTTTTTTTTTTTTTTTTTTTTTTTACACACAGGGGAAAAAAAAAAAATACCAGCTACTCAAAGTTAAAATAAAGTCTCTCTCCCTCCCTCCCCGTCTCCCAAGACTACTGTCTATAACATGTTGTTCCTTATAGAAAGTGGGATATGGTGGCATTTGCTTGATTAACTTGCTCGACAAAAGTGACAGCTGCTGTGGGTGCATGTAGCTAAGCTGCACAGCGCAGTTCCGCCTTTGTACATCTGTCAGCAAAAAAGGAGGAATAAAGAGTGAAAAGAGACAAATTGGTCCCAAAAGGCAATCCATTCAACTCAGGAGGTTTGCTCTATTCAAGCACTCGCTGGGAATCTCAAGTGCTAGGTAGCTTATTCAATTTCATTCATTCTTTAGAATGAGCCCTCAAGTGTTTAATTTCTTATTCTGTTGAATAAAAGGGGAGCGCTTTTTTTTTTTTTTTATTGGAAGCATTAATTGTAAGACTAGCTGATCAATGCCTGCAATATTAACTCATTGCTTATTTTATGGTTAGCTGTGTGCTCCGTGAGCCGCAGCCGCTAAACTTATTTCTGCAAGGTGGGCAATGTCACACCAATTTCTGTGCTTTGGGAAAACCCAGGCACTCACAGCAATGTCATTCTCAGTGCCCTGAGCCTTGTGCCCTGCCTGGCTTGGGGGAATGGCCCAAATCCTTGGCAGGTGTAAATCCAAAGAGTCGCTGGGTCATTATTGGTGCCACCCATGGCTGCAGCCAGGACGCGACCGAGCCAGATGCTCTTTGCCTGGGGGTTCAGCCCTGAGCCCACTACAGGTCTGGCCCTCTGTGCTGGAGGAGGTTTTATATCTCCAAATGCTGAGCTGCATTTGGGTAGTTCTTTGGTCTCCAGCGAAGGGCAGGGAAGGGAAACCCATCAGCAGGGCTCTGTGGAGTAATACCCAGAGCTCAGTATGGATTTTTTGAGTAGTGGCAAAGGAAGCTGATGAACAGATGGGATGGTGTTTGCTGCATGGACAGGTCTCTGCTTGCCATCCAGAAAACATATTGCTTTCAGGGGAGTGACGTGCCTCTTCCTTCTTCATTGTGTGGCAGAAGGTCCATCTCAGTCTCCTCATTGACACTGGGGACCAGAATGGTGTTTGTGCTTGAGTGCCTGTGGTGCTTCACCCACCTTGGCTATGCCACCTCCTCCTCCAGGGCCACTGCCACGTATCTTAGCTCAAACATTTCAGACACACTTGTGTCACCAAGGCCCTGTCCCTGCTCTATCCCCAGTGTCCCAGCCTGGGGCATAGCATGTCTTCTGCAGCAATTAAAAACTCAGGTTTCCAGAACAGTCTTAAAAACAGCTGGGCTCAACTCTGCTAGCCTGGCCAAGACACTTGCTAGCAGTGCTTGGGAGCAGGACAAGAGCCACCCTCCATCCTGCCACTGCCCTCATCCACATCCAGCATCCATGCAGAGCTGGCCTTTGGAAAAGGGATTGTGTAAGCTGCTGGGTATGTTCATGCTGAGAACATCTCTTTATTTCTGATAGACAAGACTAGGAACTGCATTGACTGTGAGGCCCTGTGCTTTGGGCTTGCCATCTTTACCAAGTTTTTGGAACAGCAATGACTGCCTGGAACCAACAGCAAAAGAAACGTTGAGGGAAGGTGGAGAGGAACACTTTGGTGGCCACAGAAAACTGAATGGACAAGAAGGATCCTTCCATGACTGCCATAGGGCAATCTGGGCTTTGGGTTGCAGGGCTGCAGCCTGTTCTGGTGTACAAACTTGGCTGTGCTACTGGGCACACTGAGAGTGAAGGAAGGAACACACTGCCTGGGGCTGGCAGGCTGGTCCTGAAGAGTTCCTGCTCCCACTCTTATGCAAGTCCTCCTCCAACACTGGCAGCTGTGTGCACAAGGCTGGTCCCCAGACAGCATGTCCCTGCACTGCTGCATCCCTGCCTTCCCTGTGGAGATGACACCTGCTCAGAGGAGGTGGCTGCCATCAATACATGTGACAACACCAATACCCAGTTTGATCTCAGGGCCACCCAGGACTGGGATGGACACAGCTCTGTCAGCTGTCATCTACTGTCAGCAGTTGTAAATCATCACAGCTCCACTGTGCCTTCCACCAGCTGAGCTACTGGCCCATTGGACCGGGATGCAAATGCCAGAAACAAAGAGTTGGTTATTTTTTTAATTTTTTTTTTTCCTGGCTGATCAAATTGCTTTTAGCTGTTGCCTGAGAGCAGGTTCAGTTTTCCTTTGGAAAATAAGACTCCAGACTCTTCCTCTCTCCCTTCCCACCTCTCTGGTCCCCTTGCTTTGTGTTAGCCAGCTCAGTGATGCTGTGGTGGCGTCCGCCCAGCATCCAGTTCCTCATCTTTGAAACACCTTGAATTCAAGGGTTCATTTCAAAGCTGCCTTTCAGCATTTCAAAACAAGCCCATGTCCCGGACAAAGAGAGGGAGCCAGCCAGCATTCGGAGCCTCTTTGTGCAGTGTGTGTCACAGTTTTAAATAGATTTGCCCTGCTTGGATTGGTTCTGGTTGGAAAGCGAGTACTGAAATGAGAGGTCATAGGGGAGAGTTACTATGGTAATTGAGTAGTATCACCAGTAGTTTTGCTCTTATGAGCATTAAAGCACATAATAATAGACAAACAACAGTGGTTAAAGCAAGCAGGTAGGATTACTATGTTCTTTTGTCAGAAGTATATAATGTCTTGTAGTCAGTTTTAAAGACTTCTCAACCCCAAATCCACCCAGCAGTCACCTGCTGAGTAATTTTGTATGCCTAATCTCTAGCCCTTAACTACAAGCTTTCTGCTAATTTGAGGCAAATGGGTATTTTTGACACTAAATAGGGCAGTAAAGAATCCCTGACCTAGAAAAACTCTGTTCCAAGGCACTGAGAGCAGAAAGATATTCTTTCAGCATCCTTGTGAGACCTTTGGAATGACATAAAATAGCTTTGACTAAACTGTGTTGCAGCCTTCGATTAATGGTTTGCAGAAACTTGCTGAACATCCCTACTACAACTTCCCCCATAAAACTTGTCACTTCAGATTGCCATCAGCCACCACAACAATAATCATTTCATGCCTATTGCTAATTGCAAGCACAGCTGAGGCTCAGCAGGGTGCTCTTGCACAGTCCCAGGCCTTTATACCAGCCTCAATCTGTTGTATGGCACTTGTTCACACACAAAAAAACTACCAGTAAAGGCAGAAAGAGGCAGAGTCACAGGTTCCTTGTAATCCCTCTGCTACCCTGCTGACAACCCAGCCCTATAAGCATTCCTGGTTTTGTCCCACTCTTTACAAAAGCTGAAGTGACCTTAAGCTACTAGTATGTAAGCTTTTGAATGAAGAATACAGCTCCTTCAGGTGCCTTAAGAAGCAGTGTTGCATCTGGCTTACGAGATTCTGTTTGCAGCACTCCTGGGGTGAGCTGTGGCTTCCTGTAACATGTAAAATATGAGTGTGAACTCAAGGTTCATGGCAAGGAACAGGAGGTCATGCTTCCATTCAGCTCACACCAAAGAGAACGGGGGTTTGCAGATGTTCCTGGGTGTGTGTAATGACACCACCTCCCAGAAAGCACAGGAGCCCAGCACAGGGCTGGGTTTTGATAAAATGTGCCGCATTCAGTGTGCTACTTGCAGATTTATTCATACCAATTTCTACAATTTATGTATTCAGAGACAAAGTTGCTATTTCGGGAACTTATTGATCATGTTTTTGCATTCAGAAAAAAAAAAAAAAATAAAAAAAAGAAGAAGGCAGAGGGCTGGGGAACAAGGGAGCTTATTGCTCAAGCTGGGTGGGGTGTTGGATGGGCAGCCATAGAAGTGCACCTCTTGTAATGCTCCAGCTCCTTTAATATCCATCCAAGTGCATCCCAGCCCACCTCATCTACCCAGCTTAGCACCCAGCAATGAGGGTTGCTCATTGTGAAAGACAGGAGAATAAGAAAACAAACCTGAAAGAGGGACTGAATTCCTGTCCATATAAATACATTACCTGCTTGCAGTGACTGGGCTCTGGTAGTGTCTGCATTTCCTCTGCTGGGGCTGGGTCGTGGTGTGCAGCCAGGGGGATGTGGTTTGCCTCTGCCAGAGCCCTGCTGCCTTCCCTGCTGACATCCTGCTGAATGGTACCCACCACATATCCATGAGGGTACAGGCTCCACAGCCTGTCCCCACCCTGTGCCCCCAGACTGAGTGTAAATTGTCCCCTAGGTGAGGGATAGGGATGCCAGCAGCACCAGTAATGTGAGTGTACTACAGTGAGTTACATTTGGGGGTTTATCCATGGGCCTGGACCATCAGTGAGGTCTATTTTTTCTTTACAACCAGCCATGAGGAGTTTTTTTGCAAAAAATGTATTTATGGTATTTACTTTGGTGTGCCCATGCCACAGCTGTGCTGTGGCTCCAGAAATGTACCTGCAATGTGTTGCAAACCCCTTGGCAGAGCCCCAGAGTTCAGTATTTGGGCTGTGGCCTCTGCATCTTGTCTTTAGGGACGAGCCACAAAGCTGGAGCTGGATCCCCAAGGGAACCCTGTGTCCCCAGTATGAATCCCACTGCCCCTGAGGGAATGGCAGACCCCCTTGGGGAAAGCAAGGTGGCCGGTGTCCCCACAGGACCACTCTGTGCTCTTTTGTCTGAGGTGAATACGTTTCTGTTTAGGAGCATTTGGCTTTTTTGTTGTTTTTTTAATAATATAGTCATATGCAAATGTTATCTTCTTTGGTAGGTTAGTCATGAATCAGAGGGCTTATGCGTCTTATAGCACATCAACACTAGCGATAGCTAAAGGGAACATTTAATTTATGGGCTAACTTATTTTTATGAATATGCAGGGCTTAAATTCAGCAGTTGGTGTGTGCTCTATGAAGTGACGTGACGGTTTTGTGTATCAAGATCAATGAATTAGACTTTGTCTTTTTCTCATAAAGCAGAAAGTCTTAGGAGTAAGTTGGCTTTGAGAAAGAGAGCTCCTTTCATGCAGCCAAGTGCTACGCCTGGCTGAGCCCTTGTCAGCCAGTGCTCGAGAGGAGAGGGGTACAATTCACATTTGGTTCCAAGGAGTTTGCATCTCCCCAGAACCCTGAGTGTTGAAGTGCCCTCCAGAAACACAGAAAAGCATTTCATTTTGCTTACTCTGAAGGTCTCGTAGCAGCTAAGTCACCTTGCCAATGACCTCCAGGCAGAGGTTATAATTTCTGTTTGGGATCACATAGTTGTGTGGGTGTGTGTGGCATGGGACAGATAGAAATGGCAGGACCTGCCCCTGCCAGGGACTTCTCATCTCATGTAGAGTTGACACAAACACCCAGCAGATCATTCTGTGGAGGATGGGAGGTGGCAGGGGAAAGGAGAGGGCGTGTGTGTGTAACACACAGCTATGCCCTTCCTCTGGGGGCTCTGATTTGAAGAGGTGGCAGAAGGGGAAGGAGGTGTTGGGCTGACCTGGGAATCCATGTGCCAGCACAGCCCTGGATCACAGCTAATGTCACTCAAGAGCATGATTCAGTTAAGCTCTGATTGCAGAAAAGCAGCTTTATGAACATTAACAATTTCTCTGTTTTGCCCGTGTGGATTCTGCAGCATTTCATGGGAACCCAGGCAGATCCCCCAGTGGCAGCAGTTGCTCTGTGCCACCCAACCACCAGCTGGCTGCTGGCTGTCCTGGGTCAAGGTACCTGGGATCCTCAGGGGATATCCAGGAACATTCTTGACTTCTCAGACTAGTCTGAGGGATTGGAAGGTATGAAGCCCCACCAGACCTTCATATCTCCTATGCTCATCAGGTCTGCACCAGCTACCCAGGTTGCTTCACTCACTGTTCAACCCCAGTCTGATGCCAGGACCTCAGGTGACAGCTGAGAGCTCCTGCTTGCCAGTCTCAATTAGTCTCATCCAAGCTCTTGCCAGCTTTCTGTCCTGGAGATGAAGGGTCAGCAGAATCTCTGCCACAAGTTGCACAAGGTGTAAGCATTGAGCATGGGGTCACCACATGCCATTTCTTCGGTGACTCTTTCATCTCCTTATTTCCTCCATTTTTTAAAGAGGTGGTGTAGAAATTAAAACAGAGGAACATCACTGGAATTTGGGGGAAAACTCTTCCCTGTGTAGCTCCTAGGTGTGCTGCCATACAGTTTGGAGATGTGCATTGAGCACACATTTTTGTGGTGCAGGGCTGGTTTAGCTTAGGCTCATCCATTTTGGTGAGCCTCATGCCACCTTGTGGGTGTCAAAGGATGGAGGGTAACAAATCACTGTCCTCAGTTTTGCAATTACAGAATGTTCAGTTGTCTCCATTCCCCTGCTGCATCAGCAGCCTCTGTAGCCAGCAGGAAAAGGGGGTGTTCTGTGTCAGGGACCCCAACCCGAGGGGGCAGTGAGGGGGGCAGCAAGACCTCACTTGGACTGCTGCGAGGTTTCAGGCTCATTGGGAGGCAACTGCATCCCAGACTAACTTGGATGGTGCTCAGGATCTGAAAATCAGGATTTTCATACTGCTCTGGTGGGATTCCTTTAGTATTTTAACTGGTTGTAGATTAATTGCATCTGCTCTGCAGTGTGGAATTTGATCTCACAAGAAGGGTGCAGCTGTGCATACAGGGGTGTAATGGGGTTTTGCCTGCTTTGTAACCACCCCTTGTGCTGAGCACTGTGGGGAGGTTCTGTGGTTCCCCACCCACCCCCCAGCCCCTGCTTTTCCTCCGCTCAAGGGCTCACTGCTCATCTGTGTGGCATCAGACATGCCATGTCAGCCCTGCATGAGGAGGGCTCTGATCCACAGCCCACCAGGGCCTCCCTGCACTGCAGGGATGGTAGGCTGCTGCCACACTGCTGCGAGCCCTTTTCACAGACAGCAGCACAATTTCAGCCCCTGGAGGGGCCCTTTGAGTTCAGCAGTTTGAAACAAACTGATTTCTTTGCTGCTTTTCCATCTTTCGTAACTGTGAGGGTGAAACCAGAGCATTTCCCACACAGCCTGGGCAGGCACCTGTAGATGCTTACACCTTCCCCCCAGCCAAACCTTGCCCTGCATGAGCCTCCCCTGCGCACACCCTCGGGGACCCAGACTCATCCTGTGGCTGTTTATGATTGAATTTGGAGATGGTAAGTAACCTGAGTGTGGGACCCACATCCTTAAAGGCAGGACTGTGCCCTCACTGTGGGGGAAACAGTTTAAAACATGTCTCAAGACAAACACACATCACTGCTGGCATCAATGGCAAAATCAGATTATAAAACTTCATGGTGTTACTGGTGGCCATTACCCTCCTAATAAGTTTATTGGTTTTGTTATTAAAATGTAAAAGCTCATTCATGGAAATTCTGTGTAAGAGCAGATGCCTGCCTCCCCTCCCAGTCTGTGGTCCCCCCATGAGTGGGGCTGGCAGGTGGCAAAGGTGGGTGTGAGGGGATGCTGGGGGCACAGGTGTCAGTCAGGGCATCACACACAGCCCCACTGTGGGTGCTGGAGAAGTCATGTCTCTCTTGCAGCAATGGTACACCAGCTCCATGAGTGTCGTGTGCACTTGGCTGACAGACCGCATGGACCTGCAGCTCCACATCTACCAACTGAAAACTCTCATTAGGATAGTCAAGGTAAGCACCCAAGGTGTTCCCAGTACCTGCATGTGTGTGGCATGTGCTCTTAGGCAAACTCACTGGCAGATAAATGAAGGATTTATTAAAATTCTTTAAAAGAATTAAGATAGCTGTGTTTGTGGCAGGTAGCACTGGATAAACAGGAACTGTAAATGCACAGAGATGTAAAATACAGGTGTGCAAATAAGAACAAAGTAACTCCATGCATTAAAAACAAAACTCTCTTGCTATTTGACCTCACCTGTACAGTGTACAGTGCACAGTGCACCAAAATTAGCCTTTTTGTGGACAACTTCACTGATCACACCAGTGAGCTCTGGTGTTAAATGGGTTAAATCGACCCCAAAGTTTTTAACATTGTTTTGCTAGAAACATTTAAGCCCAGCTATGGCTTGTGATTATTATCAGAATGCAAATGAGATTGTTCTCATAGTTAATTGAAGTTGTTTCTTTTACAATGGGTGTATATAATCAACTCTAAGAGATCACAAAGGTGAGATAACATACCCTGAAAGTAGCATTTTTTTTCCTTAAGTGCACGTGTATGTGTATATGTGTGTGTGTGCGTGCCTTGGACTAATGATAATTATTTCAGTGTGAAATCACAGTGGTTTACATGAAATAATAAGATCACAGAAGGGGGTAAATATATTTTTGATCATTTTAGGTTCTATCTAATGCTTTTTGGTCTAGTATTTTATAATGTTTATGGTCTTGTGTGCAGTGAACACATTGAAGGCATGAATAAATTAAAACTGAAATGTATTAAATGTGCTTTTCATAACTGAAAACAACAGGCACAGACAGATTATTCCTACTTGTCAGCTAGCTGAGGAAAGCTTTTTTCCTTGTGCTTTATTTATACCAGTATTACATTCAGAAGCAGCTATAACAAACCCAAGAACTTTCTGAAATAGCAGAACAGTAAATAGCTTCTATGCAGAGCACAGAGCAGAATTAAATGAACAACGAGACCAGAGTTTTATCTCACAGAGTTGAGAAGTTTTTAAGCATAAATTTAAATAAGAGATGTTAATTGTAAGAACAAGGGAAATATGGGGACCATGGAAATACAATTACAGATTGAGGTGAAGGAAGAGAGATTTACGAAACACGTGCCTCGTGCTTATATTTATACATCAATAATTTCATCCAGTATCCTGTACTTAGTTTATTTAATCCCTATACTGTAGGTAGGATTGTTTAATAAGGAGCATTCCGGGAATGTGTAATCATGTCTGTGGGTACGAGGGATAAGTGTCCTGCTGCTTGAAGAGAAATAACTGACATTAGAGGCAGGATGAACACATCCAGGAGCAAGGGAAGTTAGCTGGAGCAGAGCCCTTATATTGCTTTGATGTCTTTTTAGACACCAGCCTACCCTATGCAAAGCTCCCCTGAGCTGCTTTGAAGCTGCCCAGCCCACAAAGGCAGGGCTGGAGTCACAGAGCTGTAATTTGTTGCCTAAGGCAGCCTAAAGTGACCTCAGCCACGCCAGAGTGGTGGCCAGCAGAGATGCTCCTGTGGCCTCTGCACTTCCCAGGTGATGCAAAATGTCCTCAGGGCTGGGATTCCCTTGCTATCCCAGCCTCTCCCATCAGTGGCCCCAAACACAGCACAGGCTGACTCCTGCAGCAAAGCAGGGGAGCTGGTGTTGGCCCTGACCTCTGCCTGTCTCTGCTGTAGAAAACGTACCGAGATTTCCGATTGCAAGGCGTGCTGGACTCCACCTTGAACAGCAAAACCTACGAGACCATCCGGAACCGGCTGACGGTAGAGGAGGCCACGGCATCAGTCAGTGAGGGTGGGGGGCTCCAGGGCATCACCATGAAGGACAGCGATGAGGAGGATGAAGAGGATGACTAGGGAAGCTGAAGCACCAGCTGGGGTCGCCTGGTATCCGTGCATGTACCTCGTCTGTAACTCAGTTAGCCACATTAGGAATTTTTATGTCAGCTCTAAATGCCCATGAGAAGTTTACCAATACAAATGCCATGTTAGCTGTGTGGTAATAAGATTAGCACCTCTCTTTGATTCATCAGTTTCCTAATTTCATATCTATATGTTCATAAGCAATATGGAGCACCATTGTTTAATACTGTTAATGGAAAAACTACATAGAAAACATCCTAGGTGTGTCCCTGTTATTAAAGTTTAAACAATGCTTCATTAATGTACTGTATATACATTGATGGTAAATTGTTGTGAAGATGAGTGACTCGAGTCCTTTCATTTCTTTCTCTTCTGTGGATGCCAACTGCTTAAAATTAATTAAAAAAACAGCTTTGTTTTTAAAAGAAAAACCAGGCAATTACAAATGATTTTTTTGTTCTCTCTGTTCATTTAAAAACCAGAAAACAAACAAACCCAGACAGCCGTTTGAATCATTCTGCATCCTTGTTAATGTACCAGGCTCTTCCCTTCAATATGCAGTTAACTCCATAGAGACTACATCCCAAAGGATTAGTCATTCTAATTGCCACACCAGATTAATCCTATCATTATGGATATATCATGCCACATTACAAGTCCAAAGCAGTTGTTTTATGTTGACGTTTGCTCCTCTAAATGTTACATTTTTGTTTAAATTTCAAATAACCGTGTATGTACAAAGACAACTTTAATTACAATCTTAGACTCTACAAATGTGTTTATAATAATATATTGAATATTTATTTCAGTAGATTGTAACCATAATTTACAATTCCTCTGTTTCACAATGGTTTTTATATATGTCATGTACATTGCATTTTGACCAGTAACTGCATGTCCATCAGTTCCTTCTCCAGAGCTTTTACTTTCTGTGTAAAATAGTGATCCATCTTGCTTTTTTTGCCTTATACAAGCCGACAGTTGTAAAAGTGTGAGAACTGTGGCTTCTCAATAAATAACTATTCAGATGTCCTAATAATAAATTACGGAGTCTTTTTATGTCTGCCTTAGGAAAAAAACCAAACCAAGCTGAGATGTAAGAGCCCCAACCTCACAGAATAAAGGCATTTTCTTTTCTCATGGGTGTTCTTTAGTTTATTAATTAAGAAGATGGTTTCCTGATTTGCTCCCCAAGGTCAGGATTGGGAGCACACTGTCTGTTCCCCAGGTACAGGGGCATTCCTGCTATGACTGCCACAGCTGTTTCCACCACTATCTGCACTCTGTGTCCTGTGATTTATCCCTCAGCATCTAATTGATCTGGTTCAGCCCCTGTTATTATATGGCCATGAGCCTTACCCAACACTTACCTTCCTTCAAAAGGCATCAGTTTGTATTTTAACTTCTCCCAAAGCAGCCAACTGCAGCAGCATAGACACACAGGGCAGAGAGAAACTCTGAGCTGAGATTAAATAAAAGTCTGGTTTGATGGAAAACATGTTTAATGGAAGCACACTTGAACTGGCTGCCCAGAGAGGTCATGGATACCCCATCCCTGAAAATGCTCAAGGTCAGGGGCTCTGAGTTCTGGTCTAGTGGAAGGTGTCCCTGCCCATGGCAGGGGTTCGGGACTGGATCACCTTTAAGGTCCTTTCCAACCCAAGCCACTCTGTGATTCTCTGTTAGGCTGAGAGTTCTCTGAGAGGTTTTGCAGTCACTCCCTCCCATCAGCTGATTCACACCAGGACTGATTCCAGACTGAGCCCAGGTCTCAGTGATTTGAGAGAGCAGCAGAAGAGCTGGTGTGCTTTACCCCCAGACACCACAACCTGTTGTCAGCCTGGGGAACCAGGACAAATGTTCATCCCTCACAAATTAAAGATGGGCAAATGAAAAAACATCCTACCTGGATGAGCCTTCCTGACATAATGAAAAATAAACTAAACCATCTTCCAGAGCCCAAAATACATGAGACCCACCCTGGACATATGGGAGGAGACTGGGACCTCTGGCACTGCCTGTGAAGGGGGTGTAGAGTCCCAGACTGGGCTGGGGTAATTATGGAGCCTGGAGCATATTCACCTGCAGTGCTGGATTTTTGGGTCCCTTCCCTCTGTGTCAGAGTTTAGCATCTGCTGTGGAGATGCTGTGCAGCCCCACCTGGATGGCCACACCCGACACATTCAGCATCCACCTTTCCCAGGTGTCCTGGGAACACCACCCCCTTGTAACAGGGGCATTAGCAGGGGCTTCACTTTAGCAGAGGATGGTGGGTGTGCACATTTAGCACCATTTACATGTTGAGAAGCCATCTGATGGGCCAGAACAGATGAATTTTGAACCCTGACTGTAGCCCAGCAAAGTTGATTTTTGTCTTTCTCTGCGCTGCTGGTAGAGGGAAGCATTGCCAGAAAAAGCTAATTCTGAGACTTAGGCAGGAATGTGACTTTGTGACTGCTGATACAGGGAACTTTTCCCTCTTCTTACCCCCCCCTTCATAGGTGCAACCACTTGGCCCTGAGTCCTCAGGGGAGCTGGGGTAGTAGTTGAGTGTTTAAGTCATACTCAGTCTACCAAAACCAGTTCAGATGCCTCTGCAGGTCTGTCACTGGCATGCACACAAAAAAATATCTATTCCTTGACCTCATTATGCTTGGAGCCTTCAATCCCACCCTGAAACCCTACCAGGACTTTCCTGACAAAGCAAGTCTCACAAGATATAAAGCAAGCACCACCCGGTCCTTTCTTTCTAGGGACTTGAGACCCACTTGAGACCCACACACTTACTGCTGCACACGTGTGTTTATGCCCTCTTTATCCTCTCCCTCAGCTGTCCCAAATATTTATGTGAAGGACAACAGCTCCAAGAAGAAGTCCTAGGAAGGCCTTACTGAGGTGGTCACCAGGCTGGTAGCAAAGAGCACTGAAGGACATCGAAATTTATAGCTCTGCTGGCAGTCAGGCAGAGCAGAGCTGGAGAAACAGCTTGATTCTGCTCTGGAAATGTCTCTTCTTTTTTTTTTTTTTTTTTTTTTAAACACAAAATATTTATTGGGTAAAAACACAGCCCACTTCCACCTGCCACCTTTCAAAATAGTGAGCCCTGCTCAGTTTTTTGAATGAGAGAGTGTGGGTGCAGCTTTCAGGAGATGCTCCTTGGCTGTGCATTGCTAATGCATGTTGGTACCTCCCTAAAACAGCAGCGATTGGACACCCTCGACTGAGTGCCTCTGTCATGAGCAGTGACCCCATGGCCTGTGACAGCTTCTTGTGCCCTCAAACCCCAAAAAAGCACCCCAGAAATTCCAAAGCCCTGAGGTTTGACCGCAGAACAGGGAAGCATTAGCCAACTCACTATTTCTAAGACATTTGGACCCAAAAGATGAGCTTCAACGTTATGTACTTCAGTGTGAGCAGGGAGAAGATCTCATGTACAGCATTGTTGCAAAGCAAGACTTAACCTCCCACTCCACAGCCTGCAACCTATGGCTGAGCAAAGGAGTGCACTGCACCCTGATCCCCACTGCCTTTAACCCTGCTCGTGGCCAGGGGGCTGCTGGCAGCCCAACCCTCTCCTAAATGGGTGCTGCACTGTGGTACCGGGAGTGGGAAGAGCCACCCTGGGTCAATCCTGCAGAAATGTCAAATCCAAAACTGTTTGGTTTTGCCTGAAAAATACCAGTCTGTGTTCAAATCCCTTCTGGCCACAGACTACAGTCTGGACAGGGCTCAGCTCCTGCAGAGCAAAGCTGCACCTTGGGCAGCACCTCTAAGGGCTTGTGGATAGATGAGGGCACTGGCATGAGGAATGCAAAGATCTGCTGCTGGTTCACTTCAACCCATTGCTGTGATGGAACGAGCTCCAACAGGCAGAGGACTTTCTGCCAGTACAACTGCACCTAGATGAAGAATCTGCCTGTACAGTTATGTCAATCAGTTTTGGGAAAAGAGGAAAATTTCATTCCTCTGCCAGCAAAATTTTAAATGATATATCAGGCCAAAACTTCTCTCATATTTACAGGGAAGTCCAGCGAAAATATCCTTTTTTTGACAGACTTACTTAAAGCATGTGGCATGGAGACTGAAAATGCTATCAACTATTTGACTGACAAGTGTCAGCAGCTGTTCATCCAATTTGTTTTATATTTCACCAACTAACAGATTCTTTCCCCTCTGCTGTAATGCATGTCTTCTGGCCCATAGGCATCTTCGAAATTGCTTTTCTGCCTTTCTAGTGACCAAAACGTCAAAAATATTAGAAGACAATTTGTGTTCAGAAGCATAAACAGGCACGCAACAAAGCAAATATGATTTTGCCAACGTTCAGGCTGTGTTCTTTTTTAAAAAGTCACAGCAAACCTAAGGCAAAAATTATTTCCTAAGCTTTAAAAGAAAAAGCTAATGCAAACAAAGCACATGATAAATCAGCACAGGTTGAACTATCAACTACCAAGGGGAAAAACTGCTGTTTAATGGCCAACCAAAATGCAGCTGAGCTGTATGTCAGCCTCTTCACTTTGGCTGTGAAGTTCACAACTCTGCACTTCCATCACCAGTATTTGTACAAAAACCTGCTTCACATTGCCAGGATTCAACAAAGCCACTGTTGTATCAAACCAAGCTCAGCTAGGAGAGTCCTTTGAGCCATTCACAAAACCCAGCCCTCCTCATTTTAGGTCTAGCACTGCTTCCAGAACTCTTTGATGCAGACTGCATATAATATAGCTATTGCAGTTTTCACCCATCATGAACTTGCTGGACTAAAAAAAGCCTGTGTGACACCTCTCTGGTTTCTGTATTCCATGGTACTTCCTTTAATCCAACACGTTTAGGTTTTCAAGCTAAACCTGAAGTGATATTTTCCTCAGCCTTTCTAAAAGATACATATTCCATTTCAAGTCGTAAATCCGCATTTGTTGTAACTATGCAAAATATGGGAGAAAAAAAGTGCAGAGATTATATGCAATCTGCCAGCAGAGTTGTGTGCCATGAGGAAAATGCCTCACAGGTCAAAACAAAGAAAAACACTGAGCAACAAATTAGTTGCAGGCAGTAGCTAATATGGAGATCAAAAGATTAAAATCAACATACAACGATGAAATCACTGGAATAATAGGAGCACTTAAGAAGATTAAGTCAATAACAGAGTCCAGTGCTACAAAAATAAGGTTTTGATTATACTGTAAAATTTTATATTGGGAGAGCAAAAGCAATTACAACCATGACATGCTTCGCTATCCCCGCCTTAGACCATCTTGGCTCATTTCCTATGCAAGGAATACAGTTGTTGAAATAAACAGAAATGTTATGACTCAAGTGCTCGATTCAAAAACAAACCAGGTGGTCAGATCAGATTGGGGACTGTCAAGATGGGGTCTGTAAAACCAGGACTTGTTGCAGATCCTGGAGGATATGACAGCTGGGGGAGCAAAGGCCACACCGTTTAGGACTGGCTTTCTGCACAGAGAGCTCCACAAGCAGCTGATGTCGGGGCTGTCCCAGGCTGTCAGCTGGAGAGGAGAAGCACGCACTGGAAGGGAGGTAGGAGGAGATAAATTTCTCAAAGACTGGCAGTGAACGTGGTGATGAACTCTGATAACAGAGAAGGTGTTTTTCTATCCAGCTAAACAGGCAAAGATTGCAGGTTTGGTTTTACATCAGAGGCAGAGCATGTGGCAGCCTCCAAGCCATCCAGACCCTCACATCAGGGACAGGAACATCTCCCATAGCCATGTCCAACAGTTCTGGGAGTCAACCAGTGGCACAGCCCAATGGGGATGGGAAGGATGATCCACCAGGGGCAGTTAATGCTCACCATGACAAATCTACCCTTGATCATGGGCTTGGTGTACAAGCAGGAATTGATGGGCCAGAATTTCTCCAGCAGAAACTGGCTATGGCCATGGAACACCAGCCTCATCCATGGACAGTGGCACCAAAGGCCAAAACTCCCCATGGAGAAACAGCTACCCTGGTGAGCATCTCTACACCCAAAAGGTCTCAGAACTCTTGGTGGGCTCTGCAGTGCTCCATGTTTTGTGAATGAAATCTGAAGCAGCTCCTCTGTGCCTCAGGGCTGATAACCTGCCTGGGCTTTTCACACAATTTTTTTTTTTCAATATCACTATCTCCAGCCCCAGACCAAAGTCGCAATCTAGGTTCACAAATAAATCAAATCTATAAATTATCATGTATTTTTACATAATCTGTGGGTGGTCTTGAGCATTCAGGAAATACTTGGGTTGTGCATTGAAGTTTTTTCCTCCAGTAACAAGGTCTGGATTCTTAGTTTGGGCTCACTTTGTTGGGGGGGATTTTTTGTGTTTTTTCTAGATCATGTCTTCTGGGATGAAACCAACCCATTTCTTGTGCCCAAGCAGCACAGCAGCACCTTCACTTGTCAATCTGGGAGTCTTGCCAGGCTCTCTCTGACTTAGCCACCATGAGGGACAGGGATGCTGCAGTTCAGCCAGACCCAGACACCCCAGAGGAAGGGGACAAGGTGCTGCCATCCGCTGCCACCTTCATACCATGCAGCCCATGGGGTCCAGCTCTGCAGCAGATGGGGACATTTGTGACAACAGTTCAAACAATGGCAAATACAACCTAGTGTGGCATAACCAGAAAGCAACCCTGGACAACCCTGAGTGACGACTGAGTGGAGAAATGACAGTGGAAAGACTGGTTTTGGAAAGATTCTTTCTCTGTTTGGTTTTCTTGACTGAAAAAGCAAGTGATTTCGAAAATGAGATGTTTTTCTATCTCATTAAGGGGAGAATAATTCAAAACACGTGGAGTTTGTCCCACTTACTTTTTTGGCCTTCCTTCTTTCAAGCAAAAAAAAGGGAAGGAATAGGAACATGAAACTGAAGTGGGCTTCTACCCTTTTTCACTGTTTTTTGTTCCTTTTCCTGAAACGTTTTCAGTAGGAAAGTGAGAACAAGGCCATCCCCCCATTATATTCTCCTTCTCTACTTCCTCCCACCTTTTCTCCTAAATAGAAAATAAGGGGAAAAAACCCCTACAAACCCAGAAAAACTTAAAAGCTCCCACTCTTAAAAAAAAAAAAAAATAAGTACAACATTTCAAAACATTAGGAAGGAACATCTTTCAATTTCAGAGTATAGAAATGAAACGCAGCATTGCTCCATTACTGCAATGCGAAGGATGATTATTTCTGACAATAAAGATGGAGAATAGCAGCTCACCCTTTCAACCATTTCTTCCTAGCATTGCTGGACATGTTGGCTTTGGACATGGTGTGGAATCCAATGACTCCTCACCTGCCTCCTGGGCTAGACCAGTCTCGCACCAGGAACTAGATTTCCCTCATGATGTCTCTCTCTGCTCCTCACAGGCAGGCAGGCAGGCAGCGTTTTTGGGGCATAAAGCCTGGCTGGGATCGAGCCGTTAGTTACCATTCCTGTTGACAGGCAAACTAGAATAGGCTCTGGCTCACTTTCTCCGAGCTGCGGAAGGAGGAATGAGCCGGGAAAAGAGTTCATTCAATTGCTTCTGTTTGGCAGCTCTGCAGGACTCTCCGCACAGACAGAAAGAGATGTGGCAAGTAAGGAGTTGCCATTTTTAGAATTACATAAGCCCATTTGATTGCCATCGAGGCACTCTGTGCAGCTCCTGCCACGGTGCCCTGCCGGTTGCTTTGCAGTGGGACTAGATTTCAAACAGTTTTAGAAGCAGGTCAGATACCAGCTTTTAAAATTGGATTCAGGTTGAAAATGTCGGTGTTACTCCTGCCATCACTGACAACATAGACCAGTACAGCCATGCAAGGACTCTGAGGCAGTTTGTTTCCAAAATCCCACTAACCACACTTCCTCTGGGACCTGTCCTCCAAAAACTTAGCTCCCCAATTAAAAAATAATAATTAAAACCCCTTATCTGCCTATAGATAGGCAGTAACGTATATAACTCAATAAAAGGGATGAAAAAATACTCTGTATGGTTTCAAAGCCACTGCTCCATCCAAGGTGGCCTTGCCAGGCACTACCCCTGCCCCAGTGTGGCAGTGTCTGTTGGGTGACAGGGCAGCAGGCTCACCCCACCAATGCTATGGGCCCTGCAGGATAAGCTGGACAGCCCGTGGGCCTGAGGCACACAGTACTGCAGGGTACTGCTCTCGTTGGTCAAAGTATCGCTGTTTCAAAGGAATAACTGGGAAGATTTGCATGGGTAACGACTCCCGCTTCACCTCTGCCCCAAACTTTGCTATGCTGGCTTTTCTGTTCATTGCTCATTAATTTGCCCCAACAGTGTCTGTCTCTGCCCACTGCAAACTGACTTGCGGCCAAACACCTTGGGAGCATCACTGGGCTGACCCTTCAAGGTTATAATTGCTGCCTTGCCCGGAGACAGACCCAAATCCAGCGCGGTGGGGCCAGGGCCGGGCAGGACCGCAGCCCAGTCCTCCTCCCAGCCCTGGGCCACTCCGGTGCACCTTTGCACAAAGCCACAGAAAAAGCTGCTTCCCCACCCTAGCTCACAAAGACAGCCCCATCCTAATTGTCTGGGCCGGTGGCTCACCCGGCAGTCCATCACCTCTATTAAAAAATAATAGGGAAAAGAATTGGGGAAAAACAAAGTATTTAGAAAAATACCTATAAAAAGCAAAGCAGCATGGAAATCAAAGCCACCATTTCGGGGAGATTGAAGCATAATGCTAATAAATTTCGGCAGCTTCCACTGCGGAGTTTAAGCAGCTGCCAAGTTAAATAACTAGGAGGATCCTAAGTTATCTCCCAGTGGACCAGAAATGCCCAGTACCGACTGCCTGGGTGGATGCGGCCCGACGGACGCGGGGAGCCGGGCCGAGCCTGCGGGGCCCTGCGCTCCAGCACGCCTGGGACCCACCCGGGACGCGTCCCCGGGAACCTCTCCCCAAGCGGGTCTGCCTGTCGAGGAGAGAAAAGGGAACCCCCGCCGGTTTTCGATGTCAGCGGCCGGGCAGCGTTTGAGGATGGGGCTGCCGGGTGCCTGCGGGACCCCCGAGGGGAGAGGGCGATGGAGAAGCCCCGGGGTGACCCGGCATGTCCCACCCGGGGCCGGCCCGGCCCTCCCGGGCACCGCACTCGTTTTTTTCTGGGGAGGCAGCGGCGTAAAAATAACCGTGGAAGCGATCGCGTCCGCAATGGGAACGCCTTTGCGGCGTGCGCCTTCTCGGGAAAAATCCGCAAACCATTTCTCCCTCCAAATGTCGGGGGTGAAGGATTAAAACCCCACGGGAGAACTGCCTGAACGGGAGAAGGAGGAACGCGGGGCCGAGCCGGGAGCCCGCTGCGCGCCCGACGTGCAGGCGCTGCTGCCTCCCAAAGCTGGGCTGGGCCGCTCGGCCCCCCCAGAGCCAACCCCTCCCGTTTGGCACTCCGGGAGCAGAGGGGCTCGGGCTCGGGCTCGGTGCCGGGCTCGGTGGTGGGCAGGCGGCAGGGCTGGGGCAGCTGTCTCAAAGTCAGTCAGTTGTAATATGCTCGCCGGAACAGCAGAAGTCGAATCGATAGAGACGGCCTCCAGCTGTGCTTAAACCTGCGATTTCAATTAAAATACTGAGCTCTGATGCCCGGGTCTTAGCTGGGATCTCAACGCCCTGATGCGTAAGGCGTGCGGCACCCGGTTCGCAGCCGGCCGGGAGGCAGCGGCACGGCCCGAGCCGGTACCCGGCCTCGGGATGCGAGGGAGCTTCTCCGGGCTGCAGGAAAGAGGCGGCCCCGGGGCTCCACAAGGGTGTCCCCCCCGCCTCTCCTCGCCCCCAGGAGCCCCGAGGCCTGCGGGACCCGCTGCCCCGAGCAGGGCGGTGGGTGCGCAGCAGCGAGCCGGCAGCCGTCCCCTCGGCCAGGAAGGGAGGGAAAGAGGGAGAGACCCGGTTCAGCAAACACCCCGGCAAGGACGAGGGCGGCTCGGGGAAGCTGGCAGCGAGCTCCCGGTCCCGGCTCCGCAGCCCTTCTTTTATCCTGCCCGAAATCATCTCGTTTACAGAAAATATTTGTTTGCACTATTAGTTGGTACTGGAGTTAATTACTCAACGTGTGAGCGGGGAGTAATATGGATAAAAGCAGCCCCAGTGTTTATTGTGTGGGTGAGCTGTTTGAGCGGTGCTTGAATAAACTGCAATTAGGGTTAGATAGAGATTAATTAACATGTGAGTGGCAAGGTGTAAAATAGTTCCCAACCCTCCACTCAGTATAATCTGCAGGCGAGGAAAAGAAGTTTGTGGAGGCTAATTAAATACTTCGCTAAAGCCGGCGAGCCCCGGGAGTGAGCGGAGTCCAGCCCAGCGCAGCCGCCTCCTGCCCGCTCCCGCTGCCCGGAGGAGGCGCAGGCTGGGCGGGCAGGGCGGCTCAAGCGCTGCGCCCCTCCCCGGGGCTCAGCCGGGCTCTCCCGCAGCCCAGACACCGAGCACGGCTTCTCCGCGGTCCCGTCCCAGCCTTTCCCCCAGAAGCAGGACGGTTCCGTCGCTCCCTTGCTGGCTGACCCGTCAGAGCCGGGCGGGCAGGGCTGGACGGACGCCAACACCTGATGCTCCAGGCGGGGTGTCCCCCCGGGGGCTGGGCGCACCCCTCCGCCCGCAGGCAGCCCGGGACGGCCGCCGCTTTTAAAGTTTGTTTCTGGAGCGTGTTGTGGTTCGCAGGTGAAAAAGCCTGTCTGCAAACAGCCGCCGGCGAGCTGTCCCGGCGGGGAGAGGAGGCGCGGCTTTGTCAGCGCCGCACAAAACCCCCAAATTCCTCTAAACTTTCTTAGACGCGCGAGGGAGGGGGGGGAAATATATATATATAGGGGCCTTTTCATTGCTTGCTTTACCTCTGGCCAGGCTCAATCTAAACCCTTCGCTCCCCCCCTCTCCCCCGGATAATCCTCCCCTTTATTTTAGAAACACACAAAACCAGGTTCCACGCAGCGCTATAGTGGCTACAAGTGAAAGAGAATTGAGCGCCCTGAATCGCCGGGGGAAAATTGGTTCGGCTGAATAGTCCCGGCGAGGGACGGGGCGGCTAATCAGAGCCCGGGGGGTGCTGCCCTGCAGCCGGGCCCCCCCAAACAGGTGGACGCGGGACTCTCTCAATTACCGCGTCCTCGCATCTGAGGTTTCTGCAAATCCTCCCCGCCCGCATCACGGCGTTTTAATTAGAGAGAGGAAGGAAAGAAACCCCGGCATCCAGGCGCTATAATGTAGCGTCGCCTATCTGGGGGGGCGGGGGGAAGGGGGAAGAAGAAAGTGCTGGGGGAAGAAGGGGGGGGGGGAGGCAGGACAAGGGCTACAAGGGCAAGCGAGAGTCGCCGGGTCCCCCGGGGTAGCGGACACCTTTAGGGGGTGACAACTTGCAGAACTTCCCTTCGCTGAACACGGGTCTTTTTTATTATTATTATTATTTTTAATATATTTTTTTTCAGCAGCAAAATTGAGTCCTGGACACGACTCCCTCCGCATTTATTTAAGGCTAATCACCAGCTACCCTGAGAGGGGAGAGGGCTGGAATTAAACTTAGTTTAATTAACATTAATACACTGTCCTAATTAATGGGTTGGCTATTAATTTATACATGCTGGAGAGGCTCGCAGATAAGTGACAATTTATTAATTATCTTCCAGCTCGGTTGCAACGGAGCTGATTGCAGATGGGTTGCCAAAATAACTCGAGCATGGTTGCGTGGTAGTTGCTTTAGAAAAAAAAAAAAAAATCATTCTCCCCCTTCTTAAAAAAAAAAAAAAAAAAGGAAGAAGAAGAAAAAAAAAAATCCTCACGCTCATTCGGAGTGGCTCTTCTAACCCCAGCAAGAACTGGAGCACTCTTTTCCACCCAACTTGTGAATCGCACTTGCCTTCTAATTTGCCACATGCAAAACGATTCCTCTGCTTTGCAAGTTGCTTTTTAAGAAGGGAGAGAGAGAGGAAAAACCCAGCTCGCACACGAGCGATTTGTGCGTCTTAAACTGGAAGGAAATTGTGCGTGGAGAGGGGGGGGCTCGTCTTCCTCTCACTGCCCCAACCCACCGCGCTCCAGCCCGGCGCCTCGGCTTGGGGAAGATCCATGGTGGCATCCCCATGTCATTCTGCTCGAAGTGACTTCATATGATGTCAGCTTTAAATGTTCGAGACCGTGATCTGACGCTCAGGAAGATGTTTGCTATCAAAATGTGACTGTGGCCACGCTGCGCTGCTTGGATGAGTCTCTCCGGCGCTGGGCAAAGGTAAGCGGTCCCAAGGCGAGCCCTGCCGCCCCTCGCCGTGCCCCCCGCCCCTGCTCCCGCATTTCCCGGACCGTGGCTATCGGTGGGGCTCGGCTGGGTGGCATCGGGCTGGGGGTGGTTTTTCTTTTTCATTCCTTTTTTTTTTTTTTTTTTTTTTTTTTAAATACTAACAAGGTCTAGCTTGCATGTTACTTTAGCGTGTTCCGCTTAATGAGCAGTAATCTGGTACCCTACGTGCCATTGTTCTTGAATATGTTCATTTGAATGTAAATAGGGAGGGGGTGCCGGTGGGGGGTGGGGTGGGGGGAGAACAAGGTGCTTATTAAATTGATTTGTCTCCTGGCTTTTCTGGAATGCAGAGCCGAGCGCGGGAGCGAGTCGCTGCTCACACCAAGTTCCCGCACGGCGGAGCGACATGGCGAGCCCGGGGTCGCTGGAGACGGTCATGCCTTCCTCCTGCCCCCGGCACGACGGCAGAGCCGCCACCGCTAACCCCTCCAAGACCCTGGCCTTCTCCATCGAGCGGATCATGGCAAAGACGTCGGAGCCCAAGCCGGCCTTCGAGGAGCGGCACGGCGGGCCGGGGCCGGAGCCAGGCAAGAAGCCGCTGAGCCTGTGCTCGCCCCTGCCCTGCGTGATCCCCATCCCGCCGCTGGGCTACGAGCTGCCCTCCAAGACTCTCAACTACTCGGAGCTGTGGAAGAGCAGCCTGCGGGGCGGCGCGGGGCTCTGCAAACCCAACTGCGGCGTCTGCTGCAAGGCAGAGCTCGCCCTGGGCCAGCCCAGTGGCCGGCTCATCAAGCCGCAGGTCATCCACCAGGCAGGGGCCGTTCCGGCTGCCCCCCGCTCCCTCTACTACTTCAACTACCTGGACGCCGCGTACCACCCGGCCGACCTCCTGCACGGACAGCTCTTCCCAGCCGGCCTGCTGGGCGCCCCGTCGCCGGGGGGGCTCTCGGCCCACCAGAAGCTTTTCCTGCTGGAGAATGCCAAGCTGGCGGGGCTGGCGGCCGAGAAGCTGCCGCCGCCGCCTCCCTTCGCCCACAAGGAGCGGCTGCCGGGACACCTGGACCAGGTGATGAAGGAGGCGGCGGCGGCGGAGCGCGGCGGCCCCCCCAAGGGCCACGCCAAGATGGGGGGCGGCGGCGGCGGGGCGGCGGAGGGCAAGCCCAAAAACTTTACCTGCGAGGTCTGCGGCAAGGTAAGGGGGGCGCCGGCATCGGGTGGGGGGGACCGGGGGCGGCGGCGGCGGCGGGGCCGTGCCTGACCTCGCCTTCCCGGCGCTTCCCCGCAGGTGTTCAACGCGCACTACAACCTCACCCGCCACATGCCGGTGCACACTGGGGCCCGGCCTTTCGTCTGCAAGGTCTGCGGGAAGGGCTTCCGCCAGGCCAGCACCCTGTGCCGGCACAAAATCATCCACACCCAGGTAGGTGGGGGGCGGCCGGGTTGCGGGAGGCGGCGGCCGCCCCTGCTCTCCGCGCAGCCCCCACTGACGGGCCTCTCGCACCCCGGTGCAGGAGAAACCCCACAAGTGCAACCAGTGCGGAAAGGCGTTCAACAGGAGCTCCACGCTCAACACCCACATCCGCATCCACGCCGGCTACAAGCCCTTCGTCTGCGAGTTCTGCGGCAAGGGCTTCCACCAGAAAGGTGAGCTGAGCCGGGACGCGCCGGGGCCCTCGTCCGTCATTAGCGGGGATTAAACGCGGCGAGCGCTGCCCGGCTGGGGGAAGCGAGGGGCGCAGGCAGATCCGCCGCCGTTCCCAATTACTTTCCCACTAAGCTGGGCCGCATCGCCGGGCAGTGCTGACGGTTCCCCCTAAATGCTTTTTAAATGAAAGGTGCCGGGCCTTGGTCCTAATCCAGAGCCCTCCGTTTGCCGCGGGTCACCGGGCTGACCCTGCCTCTCATTTGTGCCATACCAGTTGCGCGCTGCTCCGCGCTGACGAGGACCGAGTTTGACAAGTGGGACGGGGGTGCGGGTGGAGACACTTCCTAATGCCCCCCTTACCTGTGCACCGTGCGGCCCGGGCACCCTCGGGTAACTCCCTTTTCCATCTTTTTCCTCTCTCGCAGGCAACTACAAGAACCACAAGCTGACCCACAGCGGAGAGAAGCAGTACAAGTGTACCATTTGCAACAAAGCCTTCCACCAGATCTATAACTTGACTTTCCACATGCACACCCACAATGACAAGAAGCCCTTTACGTGTGTCACTTGCGGGAAAGGATTTTGCAGAAACTTTGATTTAAAGAAGCACGTCCGAAAGTTGCACGACAGCGTCTCCAGCGCTCCTCCGCCGCGGGACCCTGGGCGCAGCGGGCAGAGCTAAGGGCCCAGCGCGCCGCCACACTCGGACCTGCTCAACCAGGCCAACACTATTTATCCAAACCAGCCTTCGCTTCTCTGTCCTTTTCCCAGCGAGCTCAGCCGCCGGTAGCAAGCGACCCCGAGCCGCAGTTGTATATAAGAGGAATCTTATTTAATGGCGCGTTGCGCCGCCGGAGCGGGCCAGGATGGGCCGGGCTGGCCGCCCCCCGCCCGGCGCCAGGACAGCGCTCTTTATACGTGTCTGTAAATCTCCATTTTAAATGTACGCTCGAATAAGTGAGGAATATATCTATATCTATATCTATCATGGGACAATAAACCGGCCCTTCGCAGGTGTCTCATTTCCCAGCTGGGCCCCGGCCCGAGCGGGGACCCGGCTGCACGGCGCTATCCATCCCCCCGTGTGAACGCGGCTTGCGGGAGCCGGGCCCTGCCGCTTCGGGGCCCGCCGAGCGCCGCGAGCATCACAGGAGCGAAATGAGGGCGGGAGGGAGCCGGGCGGCTTCAGAGGGCTGCTGCCGGCCCCCGGAACGGGGTCAGAGCCCTTGCAGGACCCCCGGCGGGGCTTCTCGGCCCCGACCGGCAGCGCGAAGGGCGGCTCGGAGTTTCCCAGCGCCGCTTTTCGGGGTCGGTTCATTACGGCGTGTTTAAACCGCTCCTGAATGACTATCTTTCCTTGCATGCAGATAAAATGATCTCACGCTTGCTTTCCGAGTAATGACCCAAATTAAGAGAGAAAACACAGACCCTTCAAACCGCATTACATTAATCTAATCACTCCCAGCAGGCCTCAGAAACTCTTTGTGATCAGAATATGGATAATCAAGCACTTGGATTACACTAAATATTCCCTTCTCGTCTCCCCCCCTCCCTCACTTTTAATACGCAAGTGTCTATTCCGGCCACGTCGTTAGGAACAATATTATTCTAGCGGAGAAAGGAGATTGAGGA
The DNA here is from genome assembly GCA_018697195.1 of Certhia americana. Classification (NCBI taxonomy): domain Eukaryota; kingdom Metazoa; phylum Chordata; class Aves; order Passeriformes; family Certhiidae; genus Certhia; species Certhia americana. The sequence goes on along the minus strand of CM031868.1, from coordinate 13,559,257 downwards.
GGCCGGGCGTGTGCGTGCTGCTCGGGCCGGGCTTGCCAATGAAGAGGGGAACGAGAGAGGCACCGAAATGCCTGGGGACGGCGTAATGGGGAGCTCACCTTTCTCCGCTTAATTGAGTGGTTAAATAGAGGGAGGCGAGGACGAGCACAGCTCGCCGCCGAGCGCAGGAACGGGAGTCGACCCCTCGCTCCGGGTTTCTGGATTCATTATTAGGCTGCGATGTTCCGCGTTCTCCAAGGAGCGGACCGGGGGGCTGGGGCCGGGGCTCCGGGCCCCGCGCTCCCGCTGTAGAGACGGGGCGATTTTAGAGTTTTTCGGGGTTTGCATTTTCCAGTGTCTGAAACAGCGTTTTGACGGCTTGAGGAGCGAAAATAATGTCCAGTGATTTTGGCAGCGGGGAAAGATCATGACCGAATTTGTTTTAAAAAATTGGGAGAGTTTTAGGTTAAAAGAAATTTAAAGAAAAAAAAAATGCAAACCCCGTCACCGATAATTCATCGCTCAGTCAACCCTGTCAGAGGGAAACGGTCCCGTAAGTGAAAGGGCTGGGGCTCAATGCCCGGCAGGCGGGAGCCGAGCCTGGCTCTCCCGCCGCCGCGACAGACGGGGCGGGACAACACACGGGCCGGGGACAGCGGGAGGGACCCCTCTCTCCGTGAGGACACTGTGCCGGGACAGGCCACGGCAGGACGTGGGCCCGGAGTTCGGGAGCGGGGCGTGCGCATCCCGAGGGGCGCCTACGGAACCAGTCCCGCTGCCAGGTCCGGGGGAAGCGCCGCTTTCTCCGCACCTCGGGCGCCGGGAAGAGGTCTGGGCTGCCAGCCGGGAGCGGAAAGCGGGAGCCAGGCGCGGCTGCGGGCCCCACAGACAGCGCGCAGGCCGCTTCCTCAGCTCTCCTGATGGGCGAGAGCAGCGCGAAACCCACTCCTAGGAAGGGAATTAAGGAAGTGCGTTCTTATCGCATTTTTATAAAAAGCGGCGTTGTTTACAGAGCCGTCTGGGGGGAGAGGGCGGCATCCCCGTCACGGCTAAGGGCATCTTCGGCGCACCCCGAAGTGCCGTGTCCGCCGCTGCCGGTGGGCTTGGTCACCTGTCCCCTCCTGGGGGGCGGTGGGCAGCCCTCCCCGGACCGGCTGTCTCTCCGGCTTGCCCCCGGACTCGGACTCACCGGGAAGGGCCCGAGGCAGCGCGTTGGCCACCGGCCGGCCCCGGACCCCCCCCGGCTCTCGCCCGGATCCCGGCACACACAAGCCGCAGATCGCGGGGGAGGGGCGGCTCTGTCAGACACACACACGCCAGAGACTCCAATTATCTTCTCCCTCACAAGATGTTTCTGCTGTCCACGACTGCTCACACTTCGGCACTCTTGCCAGCAAGCCTCAATAACACAAAACCCGCACAAAAACCCCTTTCCCGACGCCGCAGCCGCGCACACAACAGATTGAGCGGTGCCGGTGCCTCGGGGGGAGGGTTAGAGGTGCCTCTGCTCAGAGAGCGACGTGCCAGCGCCTCCGTGCTTCCCTCTCGGCCCGCCCGGCCCGGCCCGGCGCTTCCCCCGGGCCCGGGCAGTTCCCAGGTGCGTCCCGGCACTGCGCCGGGCACCGGGAAGCGACCAACCTACAGGCAGCTGCGTTGCCCTTTTCCCTGCACTCCGCTCTCCAAACGTCTGAGCAACCGGTTTGCTGCTAGAAACATGTTAATTGCCAACGGAGCTCATTAAGGCATGCACATGCAAAACACAGCGAGGGAGATTAAATGGACAAAAGCGCAATAATGAACTGTCAAAAATCGGACCCATCTACACGACCAGGAGCACTCAAGAATGAGGCATTTAGAGGCAACAAAGGATTGTCTGGGACAGGAAGAAAGGACGACCTAGACTTTTGTTTAGTCAACACAATTGATTACAAATGAGAGATTAACAGGATAGCTTCAGAGTTTTTTTGAAGGAGGCAGAAGAGAAAAGTCCAATTAAGTGCACCGAATGTTAACTACATTGATTTCCACGGCCAGCGCTGGAGAAATTCTCATTAAACCATCCCTGGCGATCCCTTTTGGAAAGTAATTTGTCTCCCTGATGGAGCAGAGAAAGGGAGCCATGTAAAGAGAAAGAAGCGCTAGTTCTTGGCACAATGAGCTTAGGAGACACACTGGAAAGAGCCAAAGGGGGAGTTAATGAGCATCTGACAAGCCGCTTGGACCCGGGCCTGGAGAGCAGCGATGAAAAGATGGAATTGGCCAACAACTATTCTTTATATCAAACATAAAAAGGCCAATCTGAAACAGCGCTGCTCAAAGCTGGTGGGGAAGAAAAGAAAGGCCCCCAGTGAGGGGTGGAGTGGAGGGCTCAACTGCCCCATTGGGACGGGGGAAGAAATGCACTGGCATGTCCCTCTCCGAGCGAGCTGAGCTGCTGGCCCTCGGCACTATCCCCCGGGCGGGGATAGAGGCAGAGGGGGCCCGGCAGCCCCGGCCCGGCGGCGCTTGCACAGACCCGAATCGGCCCAGGGCAGCCGAGCTGTGTACAATTTTAAGAAGTTATCCCGAGGAGAGAGATCACCGGTCAGCCCAAATCGCGGCGGGCCGGCTCAGCCCTAAACTCGCCTTCCCCCTCCCCGGGGCTGCATTCGCCGGACCCCTCCCGCTTGCCGGCCCCCACCGGGGGACCGCGCACCGCGGAGCGCAGCGCAGGGCAACGCGCGTCGTGTAGACACGACTCGCTCGGAGGCTCTTAAATCAGATTAGAGCTCGTTAATAACAATTTTGGCTTAAGTCTGTATTGACTTAGGTTTAGGAATGGCTTAGCACTTTCGCTTAAGTCAACACCAGGGCTAAATTGACGCATGCCTTTCCCAAACCGCCGTGTCTCCCAGGACGCCCAGGTGCCCGCAGGACTTGTCCTGCCGATTTAAGCTGTTTTACGGAAGTATTTGCATGATTTTTAAGTAAGTCTGCTGGGCCTCGACTGTGCCAGTCCACCCCTGCGTGTCATCCACGAGGGTCCCCTCCAAGAACGGGTTTCATGGGCTACCTCCTAGGGTTGCGATCAGGGCACTTCTGTTCTTTTAGGTTCTTGCTGCCGGGCCCTGCACTCCTTCCCCAGCCCTCGTGGTGTGGCTCCTGCCCACTCACCTAACAGCTCCTGCCTCTCTCCTCAGGTTCCTTGTAACCCCTTCAAATTTGTACCCTGGATACTCCCAGAGAGCCGGGGCTGCAGTGCCATGCACAGCCGAGTTTTGGGGAGAGTCTGAGGGTCCAGAGGCAGCTGTCCCTGCACTCGAGGGAAATGATGGCACGGTGTGTCCCAGCGGGGACATTCCCTTCAGCTAGCCCCGACAGAGGCCACAGAGAGGGCTGCCGGCTGCCTGCCCGGTTCCTTGGACCCATTGAGAGTCCCATGCAGATGGGATGGCAAGGGAGCAGACCCTGGGGGCTGGCCCCAGAGGGGGCCAACAGCAGGAAAAGGCACCCACCCCTTGGACTGCGGTCCCGGGGGGTTACCCTGGTCATACGGTCACCCCATAGCCTTCCTGTCCTGAGGATTCCTGCACACAGAACTCACACCACGGCCAGCTTTACCCCAACTCATCGTCCCCCCACCTCCCCCTTGTTGCCATCCTCCCCACCTTCTCCCCAACCCTCTCACAGGTACGGTGCTGTGCTGACCAACACCATCACCACGGGGCCTTAGTGAAGACACCTAAGAGGGAGGGGGAAATACTCTTACTCGCTGCTTTCTACCACACATCTTGATTCTTCAGGTGACGCTGTCCCAGCTCTTAACTCTACTCCTAGCCTAGTCCCATTGCTAACCCTGCCTAGCCCAAAGCCGTAGCCTCGTGTTATTTGTATTTATCTCATTGATTTACTGCAATTGCTTAATTGAATGAATCACGGGAAACATCAGAACACAATTAAAAAAAAAAAAAAAAAAAAAAAAAAAAAAAAAAAGAAAAGAAAAAGGGTACGTTTAGACTTCTGTGCTCTGTTTTATGGGCTGCTTCTCCTCGAAAGGTGTTGAAGCTGCAGCTGGGCCGTGTTGCTCAGCCTTCAGGGAGCCTCGGGCATGCTCCCCAGGGAGCACAAACAGCCCTTCAGTGCGGGTGCTTCAAGTCACCAGTGATCTTAAACTTTGCTTTAAAGTGACTCCGGTAAGAGCGCGTTAAGTCACTGAAGCATCTTTTTGTCCCAATGGGGACAAAATGCTGTCAGACACAGACCACAGAAAAACTCCGCTCCCAGAATTCTGGGTGTATAAGCCCGAAACGACACAAAACTTGACTTCTACAAATATTTGCATCTTTGCTGTCTTCTGCATTGGCAGAAGAAGCAGGCTGATGACAAACTTTAAAAGAGATCTGATCCGGGGGCAGAAGGACTCCCAGACGACGGGACAAGGAGTGGGGACCTCATTGGACCCACTTTGGCTCTCCCGGCTCCTCGCTGAGCCTCTCGGAGCATCCCCGGCCCCTTCCGAGCCGCCCCAGCCCGCGGGCAATGCGCACAAACGGGGCCACAGCATTGGGGGGGCAGCGGTAGCCCCCGTCCCAACCCGCGGGGCTGCTCTGCTCTGCCGAGAGCCCAAAACACAACGGGGATGGGCTCTTTGAACCACTCGGGAGACCCAGGCCACGGGAGCCAGGTATTTTCCCACATCAGCGCCGCTGCATCACTGCAATGGACACGATTGTCCTGTGAAAGGCTCAGATTAAACAGCGGAGAGCACCTGAGACCTCCCGCAGCCGCAGAACCGAGGTCCCGTTAACTGTCTGATACTCCTTCTACTGTCTTCCTCACTGCTGCCAGTTGCCAAGATATTTCACATAAATAGAAGCTTTCTGATTTATTATCAGCCTCTTCCTTCTGATTCATTATGTTAATGAATTGAGATATTACCAACACTGGATTATCGTATCTATCAATGAATCCAGCAAAAGAAAGCTAATTATAGAGGAAAAAGACAAGTGTACCCGGAAACTTAATACAAAGAAACGTCCGAGAAACAGAGCAAAGCGGCTGCAGTAGTTTAAGCACCCTCTAAACACAGCTTCCAGTTATCTGGGGACTGCGACACTTCGGGTCACACAGATAAATCTTTTTCCTAGGGATTTACGGACACGTTTTTGACAGCTAACATTACTATTACGTTTCTAAGGAATCAAACCGTCTGCCCAGAGCTTTGCTGGGAATCTCGGCGCCGTTGAGCGAGGGTGGACACACACAATGCTCTTCCCGTTCCCTCTCCCAGCGCACCGCTCCCGGCGACGCGCAGTCCCCGCACCCTGATCGCCACCGACCGGCACCCGTCTGTCCTCCCCCGCGCCACAGCGAGCTCATTTCACCCCGGCCAACCACCGAAAAAAGGAGTTTGGGTTCTTTGGGCTTTTTTTTTGTTTCGTCCCCTCCTTTCTCCCCTTCCCCACAGCCTGGCTTGGCGTTTCCCCGGCTCGCAGCAGCGCTGCCCCTCGGGCACAGCCCGCACCGGCAGAGCGCAGCGCGCAGGTTTCGCCGGCGCGGAACAAAGCTGCATGTGCTTCACTTTGAACATATTATCCTCCGGAAGCTTTTATTGAGCAACAGTCAGAGCTCCGTGAATGAAGCTATTGGAACACATACGAACTAAATGGGTAAAGAAAGGCAAGTCTGGTTACCAAAATTACATTTCTCATTTCTCATTCACCGCAGCGAGGCAGGTACTTATTTACTGCGGCTTCAAGCTACGGTAATTAGTAAGGGAGACTGTAATTTACCTAAACGAAGGCAATTTTTTCCTTTTATTAATTTACAATAGATTTGTAAAATAAACTTACAGCAGCTGGCTCTGCTTGAATCTGTTTCAAAAGTGTGATGTAAATACTGTCTCACACTATTTTGTTGCTTATTAGGGCTTTCTGGTAGGTGATACGACTGAGAGTGAGGGGAAAGAACACCACACATTTATTTTTAAGATCATCATCACAGCGATAAAACTTATGGGAAGAAGTGAGCATACTTTCTGTCTGTATGCGTTAAAAACAGACGTATTCAAAGTAAGTCAAATGCAAAAGCTACAACTGGAAGGCTACATACACAACGGGAACAGCTTAGCGCATTTTCAAGAGCTGTTTTAACTGTGTTTAAAAGGAGTAGCAAATTCCCAAATTAAATCACCCTATTTATAGCAAAGACAAAGAGTTTCACACAGCAGGAGGGTGTACTAAAGAACCATCTCCCCCCACCTGTTTCCTTAGCAAGGGTTTAAGTATCTATATCTACATCTTCCTAGTAATCGCGTGTCTGAAGTAATTTAGCTCACACATTATGAAACAATAGGAAGAGTGCAAATAATCGATCTGGGATTCATTACATTTGGATTTTTCATCAGTAACCTTCTGAGATTTTTATCTTCACTCAGCAGATTAGTATTTCACATCCGAGTCAGAGGAAAATAAACAGCATACCTAAGTATTTATCACTGGCCTACTCAGTGTTCACACTCGGCTGCAGCAGGCACCAACTTACCTCCAACTCATACATGCAGTGCAACACTGAGATCCAAGAGACAGTGACTACAGGATCAAAACTTTATTTCAACTATAACACAGTATATCCATGGATTATAATCCTTGAGCAAACAGAATATCACAGTAATGAAGACCTTAGCATTACAAATATGTTAAAACAGCTTGCATTTGGGGTGATATTTAAGGTCAAGTTGTATCTGAACACAACTATTAAAATATTATGAAAATTACCATTATGGAGTAAATAATGTTTTCTTTCAGATATAACCTCTAAAAGTACATTCCATTTTAAATTTGGTTTTCTTATTTTTCAGTACCAACGAGCTCAAACTGAGCATCTACACCCCCAACCTGCTCTATGTGAATGAAAAGGACAGAAATGAAGAACTATAAGCTCAGCCTAAAAATTAGCTCCCAACTTCTGTGAAAACATGACCCTGAATAAATACAATCAAGAGGATACCATAGTGTCAGATATGCATCTAAACCCACTTATTATTTCAAATGTACTCTCAAATTAAATTAATAGACTTGTGAAAGATTCTGCAGAGTAAGAAATTTCTTCTGCTAGGGAAAAGTAACATGCCTTGCCTTCTGCTCCTGCCCCCACAGCCAGAATAACTGAGAAAGTAAAAAGCTTGGGAATGTGATGGTAGAGGTGACAAGATGGGTGAACAGGCTGTGCTCCTGGGTTAGTATTGGGGTTACTCATCTGTGCATTAACCTAGAAAAATATGATTAATTATTTCTTCTTGCAAGATACTCTAAGATTAACTTACAAACAGGAAAAACCTTTGGGTTTTCTCACAGCTCTTTACTCAGTAGCTGTCCCCCACCTATCAGAAAAGCACAAGAAGTAACAGGCCCCTAGGACCACTGCATCTTATGTATACTTATATTGTGACACAAAAGGGCAAACAGCAAGTTAAGACTACAGAGTAAAAAGGTTTTTTTGTATTTTTTTTTGGGGGGGAGGGGGTGTGAATTTCTTTTGAGAAATAAATTTACTCATGATGAGTAGGAAATTACAGAATGGATATATGATGTAATTTCTATATTTTTTTTAATATATATATATAATATATATGTATATAAAAGCTTGGGATAAGATGGGGTTACAACTACATAGAATCAATATGTTTGAGGTGCCTTGACTTGATGAAGAACACCCATTCAAGAGCTCATAGGAGACTGATATTAAATCACATCAGTATAAATCACTTTGGGGGGATTCTTAAATTTTTTTGAATCAAACTAAAATTTAACATTTGATTTCTCAATCTGTGACTATGAAATAACTGTGCTATTTCACAGTCATAGGCAATTGCATTTATTTATTTCAAACCACAGGCCAACATGAAGGCCTTTGTCTCTGAGAACAGTCACCTACACACATTCCTGCTTTAAATGTTTCTTTTCATTCAGTTCTTCCTTTTCTGGACATGTTCCTACATAGTTTTCCTTGAACGAGTTGTCCTATTGCTTCTAAAGTTATGCTGCAGGAAATAAAACTAAATTCCTACTTTGGAGATAATTTTTACTCTCAGGCACGCTATGTGAGCACCTAAGTGCAGCATGGTAACTACTCTAACCCTGCTTGCGTTGCCAAATTCTCACCCATTGAGCTGCCATGCACTCGATGTCCACACACCTGGATCTCCTCCCAGGGGAAATCACAAGGACAAGGGGACAGTGAGCATCTGCCTTGTGTCCCAGTGGTTAGGCGGAGTCGGAAGAGATAAAGACCCAGATTATTTGCATGTAGAAAGTACTTAGGGGCCCAGATTTTTGTTGAAGTGATTTCCCCTTTGGATGCAAAGAACAGGATAAATCCCATTCTTTGTCAGTGACTAACTTCCATCCCTTCATTCTGGTCATGATGTATAATAGGTTTTCCCTTCTTGTCTGCTCAACTGCTTCCAATTATTTGCTTTTTAAATGTGAGCTCTACAACTGTAAAATCCATACACATTCCCACTAAATCAGATCGAGAATCACATTGTGAGTTTACAGAAGAAAATATTACCAAGTTGTCTTTGTGACAGAACACTGAGTAGGTATAAAATTGCAATGGTCTCTATGCCAAGTTTTTTTTAAGCTCTCAGCTTGTAAGATGAAAGCCTAATTTGATATTTTTGTAGTTATATAACAGTTCTAATATTTTGTGACATTTTGTATTGTGACACTATAGATGAAATTGTCATCGGACTGACACCCTTTACTGTTTATTCCTTAATTACAACTGTTAACAACACTGCAGAGAAGCGTGCTAATCTGCCATCACATATTATGAAAACAACGTTATTGTTACAAACACCAACACCCACTCAACAGGATAATTCTAAGATGGCAGTTTCTGTAAAAAGTTATCAGTTTAATGGACACTTCAATAGAAAAAGTTTAAAATGAACTCTTAATATTCCTGTGGGAAATATACAACCATTTTATATTACACCTAAAGTTTTGATTTTATTGTGTCAGTGATTCTTCATGCTGCATAGGGATGTAATGTTTTTTGAATAGTGGGATCTCTATGTAGTATGAAGATGCATAGCTCAGATAACTAGTAACCTAGCAATATTTGCAATCATTACATTTTCATATCCTCAGACACTGGCAGAGGTACCTTTTTTTTTCCTACTGCTTCCAGGTTGGGGGTGGAATGTTGTTGTTGCAGGAGATCAAATTATAACAGTATACTGACTCAAGTCCAGGTTCTTAACAATAAAAGAAATTAATATTTTCTAGGCTTCTTTTGCTTAGGAAAGATTCATTTTCTGCAGGCCATGTCACACACCAGAAAGGATCTTCCACTGAACTGACAATTTTAGATCTTCCACTGAACTGACAATTTTAGAATGTCCTGTACCAGTGTATTTTTCATACCTAGTTATCTCAGTATAATTAAAACTCACTGATACTGCACCTCTGTAGGAGGAAGCTGGGAAGCTGTTCAATGGCTGAAAATGAAAATATTCTAGCCTCAGCTTCTGTATATGCTTTGTTCTTGGACAGCCACTGGCAGTTACCTTTCAGTTTGCTTCTTTCAAAGTTTTTATGCCTCAGAAAAAAGTTCTCACTTGTAGATTATATCAGCAGAAAGAAAATAGCATTAAGAGCTGCCTATAAGTAGCAAAAAGCCCAAGAGATTTGTTTGCCCACCCGTTAGACAGGAAATACAATGTAGGCAGAAGGAGGTTGGGAAAAGCTGCCTGGAGTGAGCTGTATGAGTGATGAAAGTGGCAATGACAAAAAAAATCAGGGAAAACAAGATGCAGAAATTCAAGTTTGTTCCTTCTACAACTGCTCTCATGAAGGTTCTTGCACAGATTCCTGGTGCTAAACCAAGGCTACTCTGATGCACAGTCTGCCTTTTCTGCTAACAGTAAATTCTTCCTTTCTCCCTCATCCATGAGCAGGCATGCAGCACAGATGACTGAAGTGAAGAAAGATAATGCAAGAATCTGTCTTTACTTATCGCACTTATATGTAGAAGCAGAAGATTAAAAATAACATAAAACTCTTCTCACAGTGAAAACCCAATTGCCTTGGTGGAAATCTATACACCAATGTTTCTCTTTCTTGATCCTAAAAGCCCATTTGAGGGGGATTTTACCTTTAGTGCTAATAATAAAAATAAGGAATTGTACACAATGCAATGATGGAATGAAATTATCCTATATAATTAATTTTCATTTAAATTATTTACATTTCAGTTTAATGGCATGATATTCTGTTGCCCGATCTGGATCATCTTCTCCACTTAAGAGATTAATTACAAAACAAAATGAAACTAAAATGTTTATTTTTGTGAATCTTCTTCAGGGTAGTTTTTGCTCTGCTTTGTAGCTTTCATTTTCTTAAAGCCAATAGGAACTTCAGCTCTTCCTAAAAGAAACTCTTCCCACTTGGGAAGAGATTCTTTTATTGATGCCCAATAGAGAGTCTGAGAAAGATATAAGAAAAAATAAACTTAACTTCAAAATCTGTGTCAGCCAGTTTAAAACAAAATAGAAATGCAATGCATTATTACATCTTACTTCAAGAGTAAAACAATTCAGGAAAGAACAACGTAGGTAACATATGAAATTTTTAATCTCTTGTATGATACAAAATATCAGCTTGGAAATACTTCATTCTGCAGGACAAACTGTGAAGTGACTGAATGTGCCCTCTTGTGGTAAGCAACACATTAGTTTAGACCTTACAGAACCTTTAATAAACTACTTTCTATGATTATATACTTTTCCAAAAGCAGCTTTTATATTTAAGCATGTATGTTACTGGAATTTCATTTTGCAGTGGAAAAAAAAGCTAGAAATGAAAGCTGCACATGTGCCAATGTAAATTGATTATCCTAGAAAAGTTTACAGTACTATACAGAACTATAGTTCAAAATATTTGAGTAAAATTTTAGACTTGATAACTCACTGATGAAGTAATCATCTCCAGTATTTGGAACACAAATTAAAATAATAATAAAAAAGTGATGTATATTTAGTGTGTGGTCTAGGAGAATCACTGTGGATCATCTAATCCTTCCTCTTGCTTTACACTGTGCCTCTGAGCAAAAAATTTAACATATTATTTATCTGTGTTATTAATCATTCATCATTTTTGTGCTGGTATCCTAAGGATAACTGTCATTTGTAAGGTTTTCAATAACATTTTAAGTGCCAGGTATCATTTTTTCCCCACAAAATAACATGATCTAAGAACTGTGCTAAGAGAGCACTTTAATCCACCCATGCATGTAAGTATTCATTGCCATTGGTGTCCATTCAGAAAAATGTAATTTTGCAGTAGAAAACAGTTATGATACATGTGTAGTGAGACTTTTTTCTTTACTGAAGTATGTAATGAAGGACAAGTGCAGCATAAAACTGAAGATTTCCCTGCAAAGTATTAGATTCCTGGCTAATCATTTTGATCCTTACATGTAACTCAGATATAACTATGGCTCTTGCAGGTTTACAAAAATATTTTCTTCAACAGATTTACTCAAAGAATCTTTTCTGACAAGCATATGTGCTGTCACACAAAACTACTCCGACTCAGCAAGCTGGGGATCCATTATAGCCATAACTTTCAGAGTATATTAATACAGACACATATATGGCTGAGTGAAATATGCTCAAAAGTGTTTTGGAACAAAGCACACACAAGAATTTTGTACCATGAAAGAAAGTTTTCTTTTTCCGCTATTTATAGTGCTCTTCTCTAGAAGCATAAAAAAAAAAAAAAAAAGCTGAAATAGGATCTTCTCCTTCAAATAGTAACTCTGTTCTCTCCAAAATTTCACCACTGCTGCAGAGTGCAGACATTCTGCAGCCATGAGAAATCACTCTGCAGCCTTCAATTTGTGTGGACTTTGCTCAACAAGCAGCTTCACACCTATCATAGGATTAACTGACCCAAACAACTCTAGAGGTGTCTCTAAAGTCACTCAAGAGTCTAAAACTACTTCTGAACACAGTCAAAATAGGCTTAATGTTTAATATTAGTAGGTTGGCATCTTCCTTAGCATCATTCAAGACGTACAAGTATTCAGGAAAGAGTGTACCCCTTTTGCCTAAAAATGTCTAAAAATAATAAAAAAGGCACCGAAGGGGCATCCCCAGTGCACACCCTGTCAGAGTCACAGTAGGCAATTTACAAAATGCAATGACAGATGAAAACTTTGAACAGTAACCAGAACAAGAAGTGATGCCTCTCCTTTAAGTAATAGCCTAAGCATGCCAACACATGCCCAGCAGGTGTGAAGCTGAGGTGCAATACACCTCTCTTCACAGCTGACAGTGCTGAAACCTGGCCCTTTGCCCTGCTCTGACAGAGCCCCAGCACCCAAACCAGCACGGGACACTCTGCTCCTGTGCCTTTGGGAACCAAGCCACCACACAAACCACTGGGGCAAGAGACAGATGGGAATCTGCTCAAAATTTTTATCTTGAAGTAATGCTTTAGGGACTGCAGGTTGAGGGAAAAAAAAAAAAAAAAAGAAAAAAGAACCGCGTGTTCCTGCTGCAGTACTTTTCATAAGCTTCCTCTAACTCTAAAATAATTGATGTGGAATTTTCTCTGTTCATGCTGATAAAAACTGTTGACCCTGAAATATAAAACGACAATCTGTGGTAAACTGAGAATGGGATGACCACATAAAACAAACTAAATAGCTCCAAACTAAATAGCTCTGACATAATAAACACAGTAATCTTCTGATATTCACAATATTGGGGTTTTTTATATTTGACTTTATTTTCAAACAGAAGTATGTATAGATCTGAAAGCTGCTAAATATTTCCACCAGAATGCTCCAGAATCTAGGGACCTTGTCCCAGAATTTAGGTTCAGCTTGCTACATAGTACACAGGCCTTTGGCTATACCAGTCACTGGATTTTAAAATCAATTATTTTCACTTTAAGAACATGCTTCAGGGAAAAAAAGAAAAAAAAAGGCAAAATATTTGGTAAACAGCAAATGAAAACAAATGAAAAGACAGAGTTCTAGGACTTACTTCTAACTTAACAGTATCAGGATGTGGAAGTAAATACATTCTTTCTTGCAGCCTTTTTTCTGCTGCTTCTATATCCTAAAACACAAGCAAAGTACATTTTAAAAACAAGCACTAGGAAATGAAAAAGGCAAATACACATATAAAGACATTTAAATTAACTAAATAAGCCCATTACAACTGAACAGCATTCAGAAATTAACAGTGAAGTTCAAATATTTGTTTAGTCATTCTGAAATAGAACTTATACTACTTAGACTAACACCCTACAGCTGCTGAATATGTTTACTGCACCTTTTTCCTACAAGAGTACATTTCACAACCAAGTCAGACTTTTGCTGTAAACACTGCTATTCTCTCTGGACACCAGGGTACATTAGTTAAATTCTGTTGTAAAAAACTTAAGGAAATAGAGGGAAATGGAACATCTTTTTCTGTGCTGCATAAGACTGAAGTATGTATTCTAGCTACTGTAACTGTAAAGTAACTAGGCAAATTATGTGCAAGATCTTTACTTCTCAAGACAAAGATGACTTGCTAATATGCATGCATAACATGTGCACATAAATGTAGAGCTGCAGCAAGCTGTTCACCAGACAAGCTTGGATGACAATGCACCTCACAGAGTTTTCTTACAAAAAAAAAAAATCAGTATTTGGGTTTCTGCTTGTCCAGTGGATGTGTGCTGGATTCGCAGAGGCCCAAATAAATCCTTTTAAAAAGGAACAACCAAAAAAAATCAACAGCAACAAACAAATCAAAGCATGCCCCCAAACTAACCACCCTCCCCCTTTAAAGTTCTGACCTGTTCTTGTGGGCTTAGTTCCATACCCAAACATTGAAGAGATTGAGTGGTGGGCAGATGAAGAGAGACAGAAAGGGACGTGGGAGTGGGGTGTGAAGAAGCCAAAGCTGAACAGAGTGGAGGGGGAAAGAAAGTATAGCAGATGGCAGAGTTGGGAGCAGAGAGCGGGTGTGAAGAGTACAACAGAAAAACTAAATGAGAGAGGAAATTCCCCAAAGGGACTTCCCAAATATTCACCACCACTGCTGCTGAAAAGAAGAGTGAGATTCTGGAGGAGCATATCCACAAGAGAGACCAAACACGATCACTCGTATTGAATAATAGCCAGTCTGAATACATCAATAAGTAAACAGTGTTCAACTCAAGTTTAGTTCAGCAGAGTATGATTAATAAAAGCAAAAAAAACCAGCCTTGCTGAAGTTCAACTTAGTGACACACATACAGTCAGATTGTTCAACTTAGTGTTCATCTTATTTTATTTCATTAATTCCTTTTACAATATTCTCTTGTACATAATTACAAACCTAATCCAAGCAAAATTGTTCCTCCCTTTTCTACAGCAAAATCCATACCACTGTAGGAAGCTAAATGATGTCTGAGAAAGAGTAAACTAATTCTCAGATTTATCCAAATTCTCAGAAGTAGCAAATGGCTGCCCCTTTTCAGGTAAGAAAAGACTAATGGGATAAGCATACAGAGGGAACAGGAAAAAGGACACAGGCCATTTGAAATCATGATGTCAAAATAACAGAGGCCAACACAGATTTCAGTGACTTAAGCAAGGAATTTCTCTGTTGTACATACTTAAAACAGATACACAAACAGCACCAAATGAAGCTGGTATCAGAATGGCTCATGCCAAGTCTGGAGAAGTTACCACCATAACAAACCATACTGAAAAAAGGAGCATTCAGTAATGTTCACCTCATATTCTTCCATTGGCTTTTCCTCTTTTCTGATTCCTTCTTCCTAATTACTGTAGTAATTTTAACAGGGAGCAAGAAGAAGATCAGTCATTATTTCTTTACAAGACTCCAAGTAACTGGAATGTTTATGGTGATAGGAAATGAATGTCTTTCAGGCAAGGAAGGAGACAGCAGTTGTGCATATATGTTTAGTAGAGAAGGTCACTTTGGCATAGCCTAGATATTGGACATGTCTTTTCATTGCTCACTCCAGTTTGTGTTGTGCACTCTATTGTCATTCAGAATACTGATTTAATGACAGACAGTGAAAGAAATTTTTGCTGGAAGGTGTAGTATGCTTTAGAAAATAACTGGAACTACTGAAAGATTAGATGGCACTTCTTGTGTGTCTACACAACTGGGAAGCTTTGTAGGAAAAATAAATCCCTGTCATCAATATAAAAATAAATACATCAGCAGTATTAACTTCTTTGGAAAAAACCCAGCTAATCTAATATGTCACAGTACTGAAAAAAAAGAGAGCATCTTACAGTGCTTCCCCTAAAACCACAAGGACTGGAACAAAAACAATTCAAGACCCTTCCCCAGAGGTAAAATGGAATGCATGACACATGCATTGCTTTTAGGGGACCAAATTCAGCTGTCACTTATATTGATATCAGTCTGGCACAATCACACTTAAATAATTCTGGAATTGCATGCCCGGGAAGCAAAGCAAATTTGTTCAAAATTACCTTTCCAGTACTAATTACTATATAGCATACTCTTTCTTTTCTATTTCATGTTACAAGCTGTTGCACAGTAATACATATTTCTAAACACAAGAAATATCACTGAGAAACAAATGTCATAAATTAGATTACAAATACTAGTCTAATTTCTGCTTTTATTACGACAACATTATATAAGCACCAAATGATACAGATTTCCCTAATCTGCAGTCTCCCTCTAAAGACATTGAGGAAAATACTGATAATTATGCTAAAATGCTGAACAAATGCTTATAATGTCAAAATTTCAATTAAAAAAAAAAAAAAAAAAAGGTTAGTTCCTTGCTTCCTACTGATTAGAATTTAAATTAATTTTGAAATCTTTCCTGAGCATAAATTCCAACTAGCACAGAGAAAGAAAAATGGCTTTTGCTATGATCTATTACTGAAAACAACTGATTTTGCTTACATGCAGAAAACCAGAAATGCAAATAAAAAAATAACACTTCGTCATGTCCATGTATTTTTGAGTAGGCCAAATCAACAACTCTCCACATGGTAACTGTGAAATGTACAGTGCCTGGTATCAGGAACAATATTCTGAAGCTGGCACATTAATCAGTCTTGTTTTCAAGCTTCTCATATATTATGCTGCATAGTTTTTTTTCCCCTCTTTTCTTCTGTTACCAAAAAGCATCTGCAGGAGTGCATGCTTGTTAAAACTAGGATAAAATTAATAGATTTAAATTGATTTATGCTATTTAATCCTGCAACAGAATTTGTTTTGATACATATGTTTTTGCTTTTTTTCTGTACAAACACCAACATTTTTGACACTTGAAAGGAACAATTTTGAGGATGTGACAGAAGATAGCAAATATCTGTTTAACTGCAGAAATATTTACACTCTGTATATGTCTGAGCTATTGTTACCATTTCCAATGTAATAAAGCTTTTAGGATGGAGAAATATACTCTGCATTTATTGTGTTTGCCTGTATATGTAAACTGAGAATGCATTCATAAACACAAATAATTTATAAACCCTTATATTTATGAAGTAAAAATCTAACCTAAAATGGCCATGGAAAATGGGAATCACAATGGCTGAAATTACTAAATTAACAGAGTAGAAGCTGTGGAAAAAATAACCAAACCATCCATTTGTCCTCAGCCTCTCACTGAAGCACATACACTTACTATACCAAATAAAGAGGGGCTTGATTGCCCCTGTCCAAAATGCACCAATTCACCAGCCCAAGCTGAAAAATCTTCTTTGTCACAGAATAGTTAAGAAGGCATTCCTGGCTAACTGTTCTCCTTGTCTGCTTCTCTCTAAAATAAACTTCCCATTTAAACACAGACTCTAACACAACAGAAATTATACCCACTCAAAATTTGAACATTTTAAACGTGAACCAGGCTCTGCATGAAAAAAAACCCAAAGAAATTCTGGTGACACAAATTAATCTTGTAATTTTCTAGACTAAAACTTACTTTTTCAACAAACACAATACATGCATTATGGACCCTTAATAAGCAGGAGCTTAAAGAAAAGGCACAGGAGGTTCAGCTTTCTGCTGCCTCCTGAAAAAACGACACACATTTTTCAAATGCATCATGTCAGTGGTCAAGTGCATTTCTTCAAAGTCAGATGCCTGAGCTAGGGGTTCCAGAGGAGACTTTCAGTATTCCAGTCCCTGCCATCAAACTTAAATCTTTTTATTTGCCTAGGAAACAAATCTTACCTAAATATGACAGCAGGTATGGAGAACAGCTATGAACATTATTATATTATGTCGCCCCTATGAAGAGCCAAAAACACCCAGCACTGTTTTTACAGACTTGCAAGTAAAATGCTTGAAGTCACTCTACACCTCTTTAGAGAAAAACATTAAACCAAGAACCTCTTCCACAACTTAACCCAACCACAGTAGAACAGTTCCTACCCTTGGCCCAAAGCACTGCAGCCAGGTCAGCCCATTTCCAAACATACCCCCGTGTCTTGATTCAAAGTGTAGAGGGGCTGGGAGTCCTGACAGACCCCTAAGTTGTCTCAGGCAGACATGTACTAGCATGTGTTACATCACTACAAGTGCTTAAAAAAAAATAAAAATACATAGTAGCAGCTGCCACCACGAGGCTTTTGTAAGAAGGGCACGGGAAATAGGTAGTGATGCCATCGGATAATAAAGACTTGTCATTTAATACTTTTTGGTCAAGTTCCAGAAGAGGGAACCATATAGAAGAGAATTCAAATGACAACCACAGAGCAAACACTTCTCTTGGCTTTTTTTTTTTTAATTATCTAAGCCACATAACCGTGACATTTTGATGCGGCTCCTGGTAGTTGCAGAAACTTACATTTAAAAGTGCTGCATTCCTTTTATGAGCTGCATCAGCTGCTTGAGTTTGCCATGTCTTTTTAGTCTTTTTGTCTCTTAGATAAGTCTCCATCTGCTGTAGCAGCTCTGATCTCTGAGACAGTCTACAAAGGAAAACATTTTGCTAAGTGGGTAGAACATTTTGCTCAGGAGCTAGAAAATAACCTTTTTACCTTACCCAGTTTTCTCAAAACTACGGGCTAATTAAGCCGGCTGCAGGGTGGGTGTGCTGGGGGAGGGAAAAGGTACAGGCAGGCATCACCTGCTGTGCTTTACCAAGCTATAATGTTGCAACCAGCAGTCCTCAAATGCTGAGGTACTTAGAAACACTGAATCTCTCAGAAGAAGGAAAGACAGGGTGGGTTGGGGCGACTTGATCTGTAGTAAGTTTGCTCGCTGGCACTTACTAGTTGTTACAAGAAAGGCAAATTTTCCTCAATGGCTACTGTATTTGCCTCACAATTTTAGTTTACAGGGCAACAAAGAAGCAATTCTATAATTGAGGCATTGAGTGAGAGAATCCAATTACCTTCCCCAAATAGGAATTTAACGGTGACAGGTTAACAATGGAGATCTTAAACCGGTACCACCGTTGGAAGTCAAAACCCTCATCAACCTAAATACCCTCAACGGCAGGCAAGGATGCTAATTCCTAAGGTTCCTGAAGGAAGAGTGCCACCTCCTGGAACTCCAGCCCCTTGCTGAAGCACGGCGCAGAGTTCAGATTCACTGGCACCCCAGGGTCGTGGGCAGGGAGGGAAGAATATCACAAGACCCAACACAAACTGCTGCGAGGCAGAGCACAACTACTCACATCTCCTCATGTCTTCTAGCAAGGTGAACCTCCTGAGCCAAGCAGGATGACATCCTCAGTTGTTCGCCCCAGTTTTGTACACTATAAAAGGAAAATCAAGTGAAATTAAAAACTTCTAAAGGTGTACATTCACATACAGTTTCCAGTATTAAACAATTCTGGTGAAAAAGCTGCACACATTATAGCTTTATGTCAGCTATCTACACAAAACCTGCCACAAGACATTGCTACATTATGCTTTGAATACATTCACACTACTAATGTTCACAATATGTTTTAGGAAAACGCTATCGTATTCTAATAATTTATGAAAACCAAGTTCTTTTCAGTTTCAGATTCAGCACTGAGCTTTCTGAGTTTCAGATGCTTACAATCACACACACACACACTGTGCTTACATAAATTGTCTATTACTGCTTACATTACTGATTTCTGGCTTTTATCACGGTACACTGAACACAGTTATACTTGTAAACTACTCACAGATTCGGGACCTGTTCATAGGAAAGTATGTTTAAATTGTTTTTAGGACTTAATGTTTTGGGCTTTTTTTTCTGAGCTATTAAGGAGATCAACTGTCCACTGATGCAAATAAAGATCCTACAGCACTTTTCAGAAGACTGAAAATGTTTTGGCTATTCTTTTTTCACCTCTGAGGTGACAGTTATTGTCACCTTAAGTAAAATTAAATAATTTGCCACATGTTCATAACGTCAAAGGGTGGCAGAACAAAAAGAGCTCACCAAGATAACATTAGTTAAGGCCTTCTCACTATCACGTGTCACACCTATCTCTGAAACCAGCGATTTACACGTGGGCTCTGCTGACGCTGGGCTATTTGTTCTAGGGATGTATATTTTACCACACGCTGAAAACACTTCTCTCCACCTGGCCTGTTGCTAATGCTTCACCTTGTTTTAACACGGAACACACCCCTTCAGTGCTCCTTCCTTCAACCGGGGCACCTTTACCGACAGGAGAAGCCAGAGCATCCCACCGCACGTACCCCTGTCTTTAAGGGCGCCTACAGCTTACAACAGGAGCAATAAACCAGCACCATCGGGAGTGACAAACCGGCACCAGCCTAAACATCCTCCGCCCGCTGCACCGTGGGGCAACCTCTGCCCTGGGCGAATGCCAAGGCGTGAGGCAGCCCTGAGGGATGGATGAACCTCCGCGGGCAGTGCCCGGATCCCCAGCAGCCCCTCGGGCCGAGGACAGCATCTCCAGCCCAGGAGCGGCGGCCGCTCCGCCTCAGGCCGCGGCTCTAACAGGGCGGGAGCGCCACGGCCGCAGCGGGGCCGCGCACCGCCTGCGCCCTACCATTGGGAAAAGGGGGGGGGGGGAATGGATTTATGATCTCGTTGAAAAGTACCATCCCGTATGATTACGGGAGAATACGTCAGGACATAAAAATAAAAACCCAAATTCACTAGGTAGTTTACCTTTAGCCTCGCCGGCTTCGAAAAGGAAAGCAACCACTCGCAATGGTCTCCGGGATGTCTTAAAACACCCCCCGCCCCCGCTGCCATGGAGACGGCCGGAAAGGCGGAGCCGAGCCCTCGCTTCGGTGGGCGGGATCAGGCGGGGGCGGGAACGGGCTCCGCCCCTGGGATTGGAGGAGCGAGAGGGCGCGGGGCCAATCAGAGCCGGGGGCGGGAGTGCTGAGGGGCGGCCGGGGGGAGCGGGCGGTGCCCGTGCTCCCCCTCACGGGGCTCGAGGGCCCGAGTGCGAGAGCTGCTGCCGGGGTTTGATTTAAAATAAATGTGCATGGCACAATCCGTGTGCATGGCACAATCCGTGTGCATGGCACAGCCTTCCGTGTCCGGCCGGGAGAGCGCCCGGCAGCGCCAGCCCGGTTTTCCACGTGGTTTCCAAACCTTGCGATGTGATCCTGCCCTTGTGTATGAGCTGGGTTCCTTCCCGGCCTCAAAGCTGAGGAGTTGCTGAAGCGAGTCTAGTCCTGTACGAGCAAACTTACATCAAACTAAACTCCAAAGAAAAGAGCACAATTATTCCACTTTTTTTTTTTTTTTTTCTGTAGCTGTTTTGTCCTTCACAGAAAACACAAATTCCAAGCTAGAAAAAGATGAAAAATATTTTAACTCCATTTCATTGGTGCCCAATAGATTTATGCACATGTGCAGCTGCAGATTTCTAAAAGCTGCTCTGAAAATTCTTGTCTTGCCTAAATGTTTTATATCTAAGCATTCTCTCATCCTAGTTTAAGACACCTTATCATGAGCCTTTCTTACTGCTGATCAGAAGCTATTTCTTGTGTTTTTTCATTTCTTTATGTTTTCTTTTTACCCCCCCCCAATTTTATATTTCTGCAACAAATTCATATTAATTCACTTCGTGACATAAGTACAAGTTCCTTAATGTACTTGTCAACTTACCCTTGCTTATTGTAGCAGTCAGGATCAATAGTACTTAATAGTTATTTTAATTTCTTTTTATCATTATGATTTAAAGACAAGACTTTCCAATAAATGTCAAAGAGGCATAGAAGTCAGTCCTCATTTCTAATGGCTAATTGTTACGATCACACTGAATGTAACAGAAAGCCCAAATGTTTTGCATATTTTGCTTTGAGCTGGGCCAGCTCTCTGTAATGGCTGTGATCTTTCTTTGTAGCATTTAATGAATTTCAGGAAGAAAAGAGACAAATTGAAGTTTGCTTTCCATAGACCATTATAGATGCCACTTGTGATGAGAATGCCAAGAGCATTTTAGTTCAGTTACAGATTCTACCAGTTGTTCAGTGCTGTGGAAACAGAGACAGGATGGAAGTCATAATTTTCTAATGGCTGCCTTATGTGACAGTGGGTGAAGTTCATAGCTACTGAGCTATAAACTCTTATTTTAACCTAGACTGGTTCTGAATTTGTCAAGAATATAAGCTTTAAACTTATCAGAAAAAAAAAATAAAATGTGCTGGTAACAGCCAGAAATCCCCACGTGCTGGTTTGGGCTGGGGTGGAATTAATTTCCTTCACAGTGTCTGATCTGGGGCTGTATTTTGAATTTGTGCTGGAAACAGGGTTGATAACCCAGGGATATTCTTATTTCTGCTGGTCAGGGCTTACACAGAGTCAAGACCTCTTCTGCTTCTACTCCATCTTGTGGGAGTGCACAAGGTGATGGGAGGGACACAGCCAGGACAGCTGATCCCAACCAATCCAGGTGACATTCCAGACCGACCCAGGTGACATTCCAGACCGACCCAGGTGACATTCCAGGCTGAGCTGTGTCATGGTCAACATACAGAGCTGGAGGAGGAAGTCATGTACATGGAGAAAAGCTTTTCTCCTGCATATCTGAATGCACTTGGCACCTTTCTGTAGTGTACTCTTGCATGTGTGCCCCTGCCTTAGCTTCCAGTTATGTTATGGATCTTTCAGAAAAAAACACCACCTTTAATAATTTTTATAAAAAGCCTTTTTTCCCAACAAGATTCTGTCTTCATTAGTACTATCTTTATGTGAGTTTATTGTTGGATCACTGCTGTAAAGATTTGAAAAACTAGATACCTGCCACTGAGACCCTGAGATCTGTATTTACCGTCCGTATGGATTAAGGACTTGAGGTTAGCACTGAAATGGGAACATTGTGACCCTAGCTCTTTTTAAACCCTGCAACTTGATTTTGCTTTGAAAACTTTGAGGGTTTTCTGAGTGAAATTGGTGGATTGGGACACTAGGTGGCACTTAAATACAGCTAACAAAGATTTTTGTCTCTTTCAACACGCAAAAACAGTCTAACACATCCTGTTCTAACATGCAGTTAATTATATCCTCAAAATGATGTCTTGGATTGATATTACTAAACAAACATATAAAAAATGTAATTACAGACAACTGAAATAAATACTGTGGGCTTATAATTGCAAGATATGTTTTTTGCTTGTAATATGCTACACACCTGTGCATAGTTTATATAGCTAGTATTTTATTTTGTCATTTTTACTAACATTTAGGATGGCACGATTTAGCTTTATGTGCATTTATTTACTGCTACAAATTTTTGCCATATGTCACTTTTTAAAAAAGGAAATGTTTTTATATATTGGGATTGCGAGACACCAGTATTTCAAAGGGAAAACTGTAAGAAAGAAGTTTTCTTATATGAAATCACTTCAAAACTTTTTAAAGAAATGCGCTTTTTTTTTTTTTTTTCTTCCTTTGCTTTCCACTTCTTCCTTCCCTTACCTTTTGGAGGTACACCTCTGTTGGTTCAGTAGCTGAATATCCACTTTGAGGTCTATCTGTTCATAAACATTTGTGGAGTGATATGATTGGTAGAATGCAGCAGGCCTACAGGACAGTCTGAGAGCTGTGAAATCCCATCAGAGAGAGCAGCTTGTGGCCATCACCTTGGCTTATGGCAGTTTTCCTGCCGGCTGCAGAGGCTGTTGGCAGCATTTCAATCAACTGCACAAGTCCTGTGCAAAGCTGCTTTAAGTTACTACAAGCTAAAAGGCAAAGGCATGGAAGGAAATGCCCTCCCAGAGCAGGAATGAGCTAATAAAGTATCAAATTTAAGAGGGTAAAAAACAGGCTTCTAATTCCTCTTTCACATCCCAATATTCAGAGCTCTCAACCTTTCTGTTGGCAGGTCCCCTACCTTCCCTGTTCTGCGTTACAAATTGTTGTTTTCTCTGTAGTAGTGGTATTAGAGCTGAGATGAAGCTCACAAATGGTAGTGTGGGAGCAGTTCTGTGCCAGAATGGTCGGGACAGTACTCAGGTGAGATCTCTGAGGTTAAGTTTTGAAGTTTATTCCATAGGGTGTGGGTGAAAGAGCCCAGCTCAGAGTTAGCTCAGAGCAAGCTAGAGAACAAAGAGAGCAAGAGAGAGAGAAGGGAGAAGAGAGGAAAAGGGAAGCAAGAGAGAAGCAAGAGTTAGAGAGGAAGAGCAAGAGCACAAGAGGAAGAGCAAGAGCACAAGAGAGCGAGCTCTCCTTTTAAAATGACTTGCATCTCTTTCTATGTTGAATATTCTACTTTCTCATTAATATAGTATCAAATACAAATTTTCTACATTTACATACGTCCTGTAGGAATCGCTACATTACCATGTTTTACTACTTTCTAATCTCTAAATCTTATCAGGGCACCTTTCCTGTTGAGCCAGGGAAGAAGGGTCTGTTCTGGTTTTAGTATGTCTCCTTGTAAATGACATTCCTAACACAGAGAGAAAGACCTTTGGTCAGACAAAGCTGTTCTAGAAACATTCAAACAAACACTGCTTTTATTTCAATGTCTCTTCTAGTTTCTGCATTCTTAGCATCTTTGGCTAAGTAGTCAGATTTATAAGACTTCCTTGTTTCTTCCTTTCCAATGTGGTAGGACAACTCAAAAACACATTCCTGTATTTGTGTTTTGGTTTTTTGGTAGCTACAGGTGTGTATTTGGTTTGGGAAACACTGGTGCACGAGTGGAAGTCACATGTTGTGGAAAAAAAACTTCCAACACATTATTCTGTGCTTAGACAAATTAATTTGTTGGTATTGCCCCCAGACATCAGGAGACCTGTTTCAGGTGAACCAGAACCCGAACAGCAACCATCAGCTGGTGCAGAAGTTGTCCAAACTAGAGATGACTGGGCCAAGTTCAGAAAAAGAGCTGGAAGTCCTGTGTGAAGAGGAAGAACCAAGAGCTGTGTGTGTGTGAGGGCCCAGAAGTAGTGGAACTCCAGCTTGCTTTGTGTGCCTGTCAAAATGTGGTGTAAAACTGCACCAGGCCAGGCCAGACTCTGTCCAGTGTCAAAGAAAAAAATACTGGTTTTGATTAAAAGATGTTAACAAGACAGTATTTTCTTCATGCTTCAAGTAGGGATTAGAAACCTGATAAATAGAACAAATCTAGGAAAATCAGTGTTCAACTGCAATTTTTTAAAAAAATATATTTCTTTTGAGGAAAGTCCTTTAAGGTTCTGTAAATATAAGCTAGACTAGACAATCCTTCAGACAGTTTGCTGATACACCCACTCAGTCTTGTCAAGCAGATACATGCCCCAACAGGTGCTCTCCATCAGTAGTGTCTATGGTATAGCTACTTCTTTTTGAAGAGTTCACAAAAATAGTTTGGACCTTAAGTATTATTAATTAAAACTAAGCCTTCTCTTAAAAAAAAAAAATCAAAAAACCAAAAAGCACAGATCTCAGCTGACTTTAACAGATGTACAGGTAGTTGAATGTTTTACGAGTAATTATAATAACTATTTAGTAATTAACTTGTATCTAATTGCTTCTCAGCATGTTAGGATAGTAAATTAAAACTATTTCAAACAACTCCTGTTGTCTGTTTTCCCTAAACTGCACAAAAGAAACACAATAAATAAACCTCTTTGAGAACCACCATTCTCAGTTCCTGTTTGGAGTACTTTGAATGGAGGTGCTGAGCTTTGATCTCACAACCAGCATTTCACTTGCATGTGTAGACTGTTCTTCCCCAGCACAGAGAGAAAAAGAGGTGCATGTGAACAAGAGGGACAGAAATACACTTTTTGGCTTCTAAGTGAGATAGTCATGTCAGATGATTTATACAAGGGAATTTGATTTTGCCTGGCTCCCTCCCTAATCAGTGCAGAGAACTCAGCTCTCCTTGACCATAATGTAGGCTTGAGGCTGAGCATTTGGAGCTGCTCTGAAGGACCAGAGGTATCGTTCTTTACAGGCCATGTAGGGAGCTTTGAGAAACTGCTTTCCTCAGATTGGTGCCTGTAATTATGTACCTGATCAGTGTCTGACCATCTGCTTCTAAACCATTCACAGCTTATGTCTTTCACACCCTAGCAGAGGTTCATTGGAGCTCCTCAAGACTGACTTTGCCTGCTGCACAGTCAAAAAGTCTGTCAGCTTTGGCCTGCTTTGAGATTCCTGTTTGAAACCATGGCAAGTTTACTAGTAGGTCAGTGACTGCTAATTTCATGTGAATTCAGTCACATGCAGGTACTGCTGGTTACTTAAACACTCTTTCAAACTGCATTCACACAATGCTTTGAACAAACTGGACTAGTCAGCTTTGTGCTCTGGGATGATGATGGACACCATCTTCAGTTTCAGGCCATTTGCTTTGGGTGTACAAGTCACCTTTTAACTTCTAGCAACTCTAAGTAATGCTATTGCCATCTGGTCGTACATTAAAATTGTCTTATTCTGTAATGATGATGCATCTACAGCAGCAAAAAGTACTTTGAATTTTAATACATGCATTTATACTACTGTCAAGCTGCCTGATATTAATAGCTTGACTTTTACTGTAAGCAGAGGTAGAAGAAATAACACCACCTTCACAGTTCTGGCACAGTTTCCTTATGAGCTGAATTCTCAGCCCATTGTTTCTGGATTTTGCCATACAAATCTGAGCAGCAGTGTTCTATTTTTTAATTTCAGTTTAGATTTTGAGTGCTTATATTATGCATTTCTTTAGTTCCAGAGAGAAATTAGAGAGGTAACAGTGCTTCTCTTACTGCATAACACCAACATTGACTGACAATAAAAATAACTGAACTTGCACAAGAATCCTGTTTCTAATAAACCCCTTTACTGGGTTGTTGTTATGAAGCTTGAGCTTTTCATTTTTTACAAAAATGCCCCACTTTTTAAAGAAAGGTCAGTCAATCTTTTTAGAAAGATTTAATGAATGACATTTCCCACCTTACGGAATTTAGTCTTTTGTTGAATTGTTTCTGTTCCTATTAAAGCCTCACAAAAATGTACCTTCTATTATATTTCTTCTAATAGGTTTCTCAGCCTTATAACTATAATAAATTTGTCAGTCTAGCTTCGCTGAACACTGGAGTTGAAAATCCTACCACAACAGATTAGAAATATAACCATTTCTAAACCCTTTCAAGAAGTTTTACCCTTTCTTTCAACACATTTTATGTACTCAGCAATTCAATGAAAATAACCTTTCAGAGTCATTCTTTAAAGTCTCTTTCTTGGTGATAGCACAGTTGAACCATTTGATCAGTCAGTCAGAAAACCTGAGTTCTGTTCCCATCTCTGCCAGAGTGGATTCATAGTCTGAACCAACTTGCTGAAAGCCAACATTTTCTTAAGTGTTCATTCAGAGGAAATGACCAACTTGACCCACAGAGGACCTGATTTTTCAGAGCAGCTGAGTGCTCAGGCCCGCAATTTCAATAATTTTGAGCAGTACCCCTAGCATTGCTAGAATGGTTAAAAAGAAGTCTAATAGTATTTTGTTTGGTAACCAGAGATGAAAAGCCTCCAAAGAAGGTTTTATAGCAGATCTTAAAAGATATGCAAATTATTTTTTTTCCTAGTCTCTTTCCTCTATTTTGTTTCTATGAAATTTGATTGTTGGTTGTGGTTTTCCTTTTTCTTTTTAGGAGAGAAGTTACATTTCTTACAAACACAAAATATTGGTTTGATAAACAATTCTTTCCAGGAAATGTCTTAAAGTGGGAGAGAATGTAACAAAACCTTTAGAATATTAACAACCATCCTAAAAGCAGAGAAGCAAGGAGCATGATCTAAGAAAATCTAAAAATAGCAAACAGAATCTATGTAGCTCAAGCTTTGTGTTATAAAAAGGATCAACTTTGCTATATAACAATGTGTTAATTATAAATGTCAATGATCTATATTTCCTGTGTATGAATGAATTGGAAGGACAGAGAGGCAAGAGTTACCCAAGTAATATAAAAGCACAATTAATGACTATTTCCAAGGGACATAAATAATCTGCACTAATCTCAAATTAAAGATCATAGTCTACACTTCAATTTAACCCCCTCCTCTCAGGTTTACCCATAATCAGGAAATGGAGGAAAAAGATTAATTATCTCACCCTTCTTTACTTTTGAGAGAATTGTTCAGCTGAGCTTCTTGCAAACCTGTTGTGGGTCATTCTACTTATTTGATCAGCTGTGATGGTTCTGGTGTGTTTCTGGTCACCTGAGTTCAAGAGAAATGAAGAGGTGTAGAAGAAGCTTTCAGAAAAATCAAGAGAATGAAGCAACATTGTTTTGTGAGAAAAGATTAAAATTTTTGGCTTATTTATCAATACAGAAGCAGGAAGAGTATTTGGTTGTTTTCTACTAACAATAGAATTATAATATTAATATTGGTGAAAAAGAGCTTTTTAAACAAAATTATTGTGCTACCAGATGAAAAAATGGGTGTAATCTATTTGTGTCCCTGTCCATGGCCAGACGGGTGGAACTAGATGATCTTTGAGGTCCCTTCCAACCCAAATCACTCTGTTATTCTGTAATGAATAAACCTTCTATTGAAGAGAGAAGTTTTAGGGAAGTGCTTAAGCATCAGACAGGTGAACTTCTAGACAGAATAGAGAGGGAGGGAGAATGGACCTTCACCCACCTGTGGCTGGGATTGTGAGCCATGGCTTTCTGGTGACCTTTGGAGGGAAGCCTGACTTGCAGAGCCTTCCCAATGGCAAGTTTTTTATAGCAGAACTGTTCAGTCAAGCCATGCTGGTGAAATACCAGAATCCCACCACCAGCGTCAATATTGTTATCAGCTGCTGGTTTTCATTGAGAGAATACTTGAAAATGAAAGCTCCGAGTCACCTGCTGCTCTGTGCCTCTGGCTATGGAGAGAATTACAGAGGGAAAACCACAAATGTAAAAAAACCACACAATGCACACACACTCGTACAGTTAGCTTGGCTCTGCCTGCCCAGCCAGGCTGCTTTTGATGACACCAGTGCTATGTAGGTGTGCAGGGCATTGCTGCTCCATTCGGGCATTGGGAGGGGAATGTTCTGAACACAGCATCTCTGTGTTGTGAAGATCTTCCTGTATGTGTAGGCTTCCTAATGTAACATTCTATTTGCTGTGATCTCACTATGAGCTTTACATTACAAAGTCCTACATGACATTATTTGTGGTTGGCTGTTTGTCTGAACTTATTTCACAGCCTAAGGCACAGAAAGGCAGGTGAATTTAAATTTTAGCTTTCAAGTTGGTTTTCAAATGCTGTCAGTTAAAAATAATTAAATAACAGCAAGTTCTAACAGCATTCTCAGATTTTCTTGCACAGTTGACTGTCTTTGGCCTTACTGAACCAGACTCTATTTATGGTAAGAGTTATGGACAGCACTGTGGAGTCCAGGCTTTGAATAGCTGGGTAAAAATGCCAGTGCTGCCATTGACGTGAAAAGGGTCAATGCTTGCTTTTCTGTCATTTATGTTTCAGTTTAGCAATAGTGTAGTAAAGGAGGCTTTCTTTGGAAAGATAAAACAGTAAGAGATATGAGAAAAAATACATTCCAAGGAATGAGAAAATGACTCCTTAGTGAGTACCATATATTTTCTTCATTAAACCTTATCAAAGAATGATATCAGTTGATGGTTGGTGGTCTAGTTTCTGAAAATGGGCATGAAAAAGTTACAGCACTTTATATCAGTTTTTCAAAGGGAATAATTCCCTATTTAAATGTGGCCTGTGTGTTTATACTCTGTTGTGTGAGTGTATGTAGCTGTGCACATGTGCATGCACATCTCTATTTCCAGTAATTTTTGTAGCTGACCAATTGCAGCCAAATTTAACACCAAATTAAATAGTTTACTAGTCCCAAAGACATCAAAGTCCTAAAAGTTTTTTTGAAGATAGATGGTTTTTCAGAGAAAAAGAAAAGTAGTTAGGAGAGCTTAAACTCTGTAGGATGTCAGAGAATTCATGTAGTTTTTTTTCCTACCAGCTCAAATCGATAGAAAACTAGGATCCTTGTTGTTTTCATAGAGCTGTGTATCTACTTAGTATTTTTCTGTATTTAAAGTAAGTGGAATGAAACCAGTTCATATAAGCAATCAAATGATCTGTTGCTAAAATATGACTGGTGTATTAATCAAGCCATTACTGAGATGCTCTAAATTTCCTCTCTGGAAATGTCTCTCTGTAATTGGGTAATCTCTCAAAATAATTTGTGATACCTTTTTACACATTGTGCCAACTGGAATAATCAAACAGGGCTGATTAAAATTATGCTTTCCCAGTCATATTTGAAAAACATGGTATGTAAGTTTTATATACTTTGAATTGTCTTAGACTGTTACAGATTCTGAGGAGGGCCTATTATCTCTGCACTAGAAGACACATAAGCAAGTGTAGAAATGGTTATTAATGTCTGTTCATGTGTGAGAAAATGTGAGTGTTACTTGTAGGAAAGATCATAAAAGCATGACTGGGATCCACAGCTAAATCCCATAAAGTATGCTGAAGGTAGCAAGGTACATCACCACAAGATAATCTCTGCCAGTAAAGAATCATTTCCAATTAACTTCTTGTGTTTAGAATAGAGTGGAAAGAAAATACACCTCTAAGGAAAAAGGGAATTTTTCTTTTCCCTTATATTTTATTGAGAGTTTTTCTTTCTTTGTGTGGTCTCATTGCATATGCTTGCAGGACTATAAGGAAACATATCTCTGGCAAGGCTGGAAAGTTATGATTATATATGTCTTCCTTCTCATCATCTACCTGGTGTTGTCTGTGTTTAGATTTCATTCACTTCAGATTTCATTCATTGCTCATAAAAAACCAACTGGATTAGCTTTAGAAAATGACTCAGCATGATATGGGGGTGAGGAGGAAGAGAGATAGTGAAAGATCTCACAGCCTACAAGACTGGGATTTATTGTAAATGTGGCTTGGGAAAATTGTTTACTTTGAGTAAGGTTTTTAAAAGGCAGTTAGATTACTGGCTACTTTATGGGCCAAAATATATGTAGAAAATCAGATTAATCTCAGTGGAAACACTTAGAAATGGCATAATTCATTGTGAACTGTAAAAATGTTCAGCAAAGCCCCATTTATGGAAAAACAAGGCAACCACAGGAGTTTTTTAGAAAGAACTATCCATTTGCTCTCAGGGTGCAGGATTGTGATCTCTTTGCCACACCACCAGTGATGTTCCAGACTGATTTTCCCAACATAACACAGGCTGAAAAATTACTATTACTGAGAGTATAGGAAAATTCATACTGTGTCCTGTTTTTAAGAAGGGAAAATAGAGGATTCCCAGGGAAGGCGACAAAAAGCAGCAGACATCAATTCTTACCAGGCTATGGCAGTCTGTAGACCAGGCACATTCTGAACCAGAGATTCTACCCACATCTTTGCGTTTACTTCTCAGTTTAAACTCTTTCATGTCAATGTCTGAGGATAAGGTGAAGAGCACCACGCAAAAATAAAGACCCAACCTGTCTCTTTATTATGCATCCACACACTGCTGCTGTGGATGCACGTAGGTCCACAGCTAAAGTCCCAGGATACTACTACAACAGAATAATTACTATTCATCATGAATATATTTGTTGAAAGACTGAAATAGGTTTGCTTAAAATTGCTTAGAAAAATATGCAGCAATGTTGAAAGCCAAGAAATGTAGTGATAAGGTGACAGAAAATTCTTGGCTCTGCTGAAGTAAAAATGAACTTTGCCCATGGCTCCGGTAAAGCCCAGATTTTTGCCTTGAGAGTCTGCCCAGACCAGCTGCTCTTCCTGGATGTCCTGAGAGTGTCTCTTGCCCAAAGGGGCTCCAAAGAAAGGTGTGCTGTCATGTGTTCAGAACAATGAATTTTAACAAGCATGTGTGCACTGTGGGTGACTATACTACTATTTTTGTGAAAAACCTACTCTTTCCAGCTCAGCTATTCATTTTCACAAAGCCGGATCCTGCAGCTGAGCACTTGTGGCTGTCAGTGTTCTCATGCCACTTTGTGAGGGAGGACTGGCAGAAAACATTCAAGTGCAGAGGATTTTGTTAAAACAGAGGTTGACTTGCTATTTAGATAGCACTGGAAAGTGACTGTTGTGAAAAATTGAAGACTTGAGCATATACCACTTTTTTTCTCTAAGCTTTTCCCTCTTCTGTACACACAAATCAGGAAAAGAACCACTCCCTGTCCTTTGGGAATTTCTTTATCCATTTTACAGCAAGTGCTTCTGCTTGTAGGTTTAGTAGTTTGTGTTGTGACCACCTTAGTGAAATAAATCTATGAAGAGCATGGCCCAGAAGGGAAGTGCAGTTTTGTGCACTGGTGAAGCTGTGTCCTCAGACATTAGACAGGTCTCCTGTGAAAGGAAGATTGAATGCAACAACCCAGGGATGTGTATTGCTGTGGCCTCACTGCTTCACTCAGATCCACAGGCCTGTGTAGAGCTCTGCTCACTCAGAGGATTGTTAGTGAACTCTTGGTCCTGTTCCCAGTCCTGTCTGTACCAACACAATGGCAAGAGCTCAGCTTCTGCTTACAGGCATCAGTTGACATGTGGGAAAACGCAGCCCTCAGATTATTGATAGCCACGCCCTAGGAAGAAGTGGAGCTCTCCAGGATATCAAGAGTATGATAAAATTCAATGAGGAACGTGTAATGAGGCCAGGATTAACTGCACAGAGAAACTTTTAAGTGCCTGAGTCTTGCCTGTTGTTGCTGTAATCTGTTGCAGTTGATACTACAGCCTTATAATGAGGTTATAAATTAGTAATAGATAATATGAACATCTAACAGATAAGGATAACATGGGCTACAAGCTCATCAGCAGATAATGCTCTGTTGCAGTAATCATCAACCTGCTGAACTCTGCAATCACCTATAACATTCGAGACCTATTTGTGAAAATATCTATTAATCCCTATTAAATATAAAAGGAAGTTTAATACAAAATATGGCCATAATGGGTATATATACATTATGAGATCCCTTTTTCAATACTTTTTTTCTTTAAGCACTTGCTTACACCTACCAATATCCTTCTGTAAGTAGGAAATGTGTATGCTAGAACTCACCTGTGAAGAGAGGGAGATGTGTTTCTCCTCCTCTGCTGCATTATTGGGAAGCTCAGGTTTTGAGCTGGGCAGAGGCAATGATGGTTTCAGGGAGAAATGTTTTGGTTCCACAGAGCACCCAACAGCTGTGAAAGCCAGCTGAGGGATGTGAAGTGATGTCCTCTGAAGTCACCCCTGGCAGCATCTAGTCCATGGCAATCAAGTGACATCCCCCAACTGTAGGTACAGAGCTGGACATCTGAGGGGAACAACGTCCTCTTGTGCCAGCCTGGTCACTAAGTACCTCATACCCACCCTGGATCTCATGTTCATGTGGGTGTCTGAAAAAGACTTTAAAGTTTGTATTCTTAACACAAATATCATAATTGCAGGAAGGCTAAAATTCCACTCTCCTGAATCTCGTTACTTTCTAAAATGCCTCAAGTCTGGGACTCATAATAGTGCTTTTGGGCTATAGTGTGAGCTGTAATAATTGTAACGACGTTGTGAAACCATCCTTGTCTTGCTTTACACAAGGGGAAAAGAATTTTTAAAAATTCAATAAGTAGTTAAGAGCAAAAATGAAAGATCTGTGAATCCTTTATTTGGAAGTCTGCTGCCATTCAGATCAGCAAGACTGTGATGTCCCCAGTTCTGCCACCCTACAGGAGATGTGGATTTAGTGACGCAATCTTCCAAATCCAGCATGGAAGACCTGACTAGAGAAATATATATATATATATATTTTCTTCTCCTATGAGAAGCTGAACTACAAACATACTTCCTGCTCTGTACCATGGCTGGGACAGACCCTTAGTTGTTTGGATGCATCCTATCTCGACCTACCTGAATAGCTGTAGGTCTTTTTCCATATTGCTTTGCAAAACTACCTTGTATCCTTCTCAGGAAACTGAAGTCAACAAAGCAATGGATAGGAAAGATTTTAGTGTGTGAATTGGCTTATCTTCTGATATTATAGCAGTAGACAAAATTAAACAGAGAAATCCCCAAACCCACAAAACCCAGAACAAACCTGTTCCCCAAACAACAGCCTTTTCAGTCATTAAGTGGAATAACACACAGCAATAGGATTATGATGCCTGCAAATGCACCATACTAAAATAAAATTAGTTTAAAAGGCAGAGACAATATCATCATCAGGTAGCTTTCTTGCAGGGTGGAAAATAGCTTTAATAACTTCATTGTTGGAGCTAGTAAAAAAATATAAAAGCTCTCCTCCCCCCCAGTACAGGAGTGATTGTGTTAAGAGCAAGACCTCTGGGTTTTAAGGTCTCTTTTGCTGTTCCCAGCCTATGAAAAATGAGGGCTATGGCACACAGCTGGAAATCAGCAATGCAGAGTGTTGAAATCTCTTTTAGAGGTGGGTGTATTTCAGAGTACAGAACCAAATGGGAAAATTCATTATATGGAAAGTTAATGCATCATGCTGCCTAGTAAGGATATTGAGAGGTGGCACAGGAAAACCAATGAAAATTGAAGTGCAGGCAAATTGTGGAATAAGAGCTCCAAAAGGCAAAGAATCCAAAGTTAGTATTAAGTTTATGGGACACGCTTTTTGGACTTAGAAGGAAATGACATAAGAGGACTTTACTCTCTGTTTTGGGTAGGGATCACTGTATAGTCTGAGGAAGAAAAGAGGGTGAGACATGATTCAAGCAGAAAATTTGGGGAGGGGTAGCTGTGTGCTCAGAAGACACCAGCCCTGCTCAGGGCTGTTCATTGCTGAGGCTGTTAGTAAATACCTGGCAGTAACAAATATCTCCTCAAAGCACTCGAAGTGGTGGGTTATAAGCCATTTGTGACAGAATGAACTTTCCTGATCTGTCTCAAAGTCTGTGGGGATACAGCTGCCCCAAAACAATTCTGTGAACAAACTGGAAACTGTGAGGAAGGCATTGGACTGGGTCAGCATTTTGTGCCATGTGTCTGTGACTTTGTGGCCGTTTGCAAAATTTGCTTTATCATCTTGTGCATTTTTTATCCAGCTACATGCAGTGACAGGGGCATAAAACCACAAAGAAATAAGGGCATAAAAAAATGGGGACACACTAGAGTTCCTTATTTAAGAATTTTTGTGTAATTTGAGCAACTTTTTGTAATTTATATTGAATTACCATGTTCTTTTTGCTTGTCATTTTGGGGAGTGTTCTGTTTCTTTTTGTCTCATCTTTTATGTGACAAAATTCCAGCTTAATATCTTTTTTTGGCAGTTACATGCCTTATCTTCATGGTGGATATCAGCACAATAAGGTGTTTCAGAAACTATTGAAGCTGATGAATCAAAGAGCAGTCATTGATCTTCACTGGGGACTGGAAGGTGCAGAGTCCTGGCTGATCAGGCACCTGTGGAGAAACTGGAGGAGAATTTTGACAAATAGAGAAAACTGTGTTGTGACAGGGCTCTGCTCATCTGACCAGATTGGCTTAAATCAGTTATTCTTCCTCAGACATGCTGCTAGGAGGTCAATAGTGCTTCTGAAGTCCGTATAGGATCTATAGCCTGAGAGTAAACAAGCCACCTGCATCCTTTTTATTTCAGAAAACAGGGGAGGGAAAAAAAAGGTGCCAAGATTTACTTATGGCCAATTTCACAGGCTGCATTCAATTTACAGGTCAGTGTGAGACTTTCAGGCAATGACATAGCATATGTCTAAGAGGCTCAAAGTAAGAGGCTATCTAGAATATTGGATTTAAGTTATCAGGAAGCTTATTTAAAGCACTAAAATTCATAAGGCAGAGCCTTTCATAACCTAAGGTACTGAACTTTTAAGAGTTTTTATGATTCCACCCCAGTCCAATAATAGTGTTTTTCAGCTTGAAGTCTAGCATTAAGCAGCACTAAGGACTTTCTTTGCTAGTTGCAAAATGTGATAATCTTTCTATACCTAGATAAATAAAGTGTCACCTTTTATTCTGTGTCACCATTTTTATACAGCTACATATATTACAGCTACAAGACAACAGCCTCTTTTGGTCACAGTCACACTGTATTCACATTCATGAAAAAAAAATGGTATTTAATTTAAATGACATTAAATGATATTTTAAATGAAAATATTAATCTGATGATTAGACTCAGTTTGTGCAACAGTTCTGACACTGAGCCAAAAGCATTGAAGATAATGATTTGAACCTGTTAGGAAAATGAAGCAGTGTGGTGCTGATGGTCCCATCAGGCTGCATGTAATGAAGGCCTCCATTTATAGTTTTTCTATGGTTTTCTGTTCTTCTTGATTGTGTGATGATGAAACACGATAAGCAAGTTTAGAAGTTACAGAAAAATTCTCATTTCTGTAGTGCATGCAGGACATCTTCATTCCATTCCCCCTCGTGCATCCCATAGGAACCCCATAGGAAAACCAGCCAGGCTTTCCTTAAGAGATCACAATTTCCTTCCCATGCATTGGCTAAGAGATGCATGAAGATCTCATTTTATCCTGCAATCAAGCTCATCAGCTCTCCCTTTGCTTTTCCTTCTCAGCAAGGATCTGGAAAGGATCACAGCCTTCCCTCTCATGGAAGGGACCTTCAGCATCTCAAAACTCAGACTGACTGGCAGAACCTCACATTCAGAGACTCTGAGGGTCTTTGTGATGCACGGCTGAGAAGCCACTGTTTCTCTATTATGATGTGAAAATATTTTTAAAGAGTCTGTACTAGATTTATTATTTGGGTTTTATTTGGAGGTTCCCACTCTTGCCTCAGTGTCTCATTCCCTGCCTGAGCAGTCAGAGTCTGCTGCTCTCATCTTGCAGACAGGGCATCATTTAGAACAAACCCCCCAGTGAAACAGATGACGGGGGCCTGTGCCATGTTCCCTATATTGAGCCTTGGGCTTCCAGCCAATAATGCCTTCTCTCAAGACAAAAGACATATACCCTCTACCTTTCTTCTGATGTTGACCCAAAAATTCTCTTTCAGCAGCTCCTTAGACAAAGGAACAAAGTATTTATGATTAGATCTAGTGCAAGGATATCCTGTGGTAAGGGACACAGGACCAACAGGCTTTGAATTGTGGAGTGACAGAAATGGTGAGCTGTGCAGAAAGCATGGCTCACAGACACAGAGACAGGGAAATGTGAAATATTTGAAATGTCTCCCATAAAAGATATGGAACTGAAATGCAGAATCTTTTCAAAATTCAAAACCATAGCATAAAACACGGATGAAACAGGCGTTGACTCCTAAACAAGGATTTCAAGACATAAGGAAGATAACAACTTTAGAAAAGAAAAGTAAGCCCAGTGACTGTCAGATTGATTGAACACAGTGTCAGGAAAGATTGCTTTGTGAGTGTTGCTTCTTAAAGCATTACAAAGTCAGAAAGACATCAAAAACATTGATTGGCAGCAAAGGGGAACAGAAATCACCAGTGATCAATAAGGTGGCTGCAGGTGGGGATGACATGTCAGTGCAGGAAGCACTTTGTGGGGCTTCAAGTGGCTAAGTAATAGGACTGAGACCCAGCCATTGATCAAAATTATTTTTAGGTTGCAAAAGGTCTTGAAAATAAACCTTCTGGCATTTGAATTCATTTAATAAAAACACTGCTATTATTTGTGCCTGCTTAAGATGACTGCTAGCAGCCTCTGGAAGGCTAAACTTGTTAGTTATTTATTACAGAAGATGTTGGCATCTCCTGGTACCACCAATTAATGTTAGTAGTGGGAAGTGCTGGTAAATCATATCTCTGTTGCCAAAGTATTAATGAACTACTTACTACATCTTTCCACTTGATACAGGTCTCAGACAGGCCTCTTCCCTGAGCATTCCCAAGCACGGAATCCAAGTACTTTCTCCAAGGCTTTGCCTTTTCTCTTTTCCTCCACTCCTGCCTCTGTTGCTCACCAGGATGCCTCAGGAGAAACAAGGGTCTCCTGGAGCAAATGCTGCACCACCACCTTGGCAGTGCAGGGACCTCTGCCCTGTTTGTTGTCTGTACAATGATGACCCTGCTGGCAGCAGTGAGAGGCTCACTTCAGAGGTGCTGCTGTCTAGTGAAAATGCTGTTTTTTTCATTTAAGGAGCTGCCCTGGGGTGTTCTGATTTCTGTAGCTGTTACAGAGCTGTTTTTCTTGTTCCATGGCTGTCCCAGGTCATGTTCCCACTGCCTGACCCCTACCATCTTTCTGGCTTGTCAAACTCTGTTTTTTGTTGTATCTATCAAAGATGTAGGAACACGTCCTTCAGGAGTGGTGATTTAAGTACCAGGAGACAAGCCCCACAGCCTCTCTGCTCCTGCCTCTTCCAGGCCTCTCTCTCCATCACTTCACTAGGCAATGCCCCAGTTCATCCTGTCTTCGCTCAGACGATTTCCTGCTCAGTTACCATCCCTGTTGCTGTCTTTTTGTCTGTTTTCAGTGGGGCTAAATTTCTTTGTTTGTGTGGTTCTCCCTTCCCAAAACAAGACAGTTTTAACCCTGCTGTGAGCGGACTGGGAGGTGTCCTTACCTGGTCCCAGAGCAGACCTGCCAGACCTGCATGTGTCTACCTTGCAGCTGGTGGGGTTGGATCACGTTTAGCTTGCCATCCTCTCCATCCTTCAGGCACTTCCCAGACAAGCAAGATTTACACAACTCTTTTCCCATATTGTTGCTGTGAAGTGGTGTGTACCCATCTACCTGTGCATGCAGGGGCTGCCAACTTCTCCATGGAGGTGAAGCAGCCAAGCTGGGCAGAGGAACCTTCCCCTGGGTGCCTACTTCTGGCCTGGGAAAGTTATAGAGGGCACTGGAGGGGCTGGAGGATCCCCTAGAGCAGGTGTGGGAGGCTGGGAAGCAGCTCTCTGCTGCTCATCCATGAAGCAAGCAGGACCTGATGGTGGGATGGTGTCGAGCTGCTCCTGGGGTGCAACATGAGGCAGCACCCGAGGGAGCACCCTACCAGGTGAGGGCTTGGCAAGGGTCACCAGGCTGTTGTGCAGTGTCCCACTGATCACAGGATGTTCCAGGATCTCTCTTCCTCCCAGAAAACTGGAACACAGACCTTACAGGTGAGAATGCAGCAACACAAAAGGCAGCAGATGTAGTGTATTGATTTTAATCAGCAATTTTACATCAACAAGTGGTTTGAGTTATTGATGTTTTTGTCCCTGTGCAGATGCTGCTCCAGAGGCTGAGTGCTGCTGTTTCTGAAGGAGCTGCCAGCCTGGGCAGCCGCCGTGCCAGCAGCAGATTGCAACAAAAATCTGTCCACAAACCTGAGTGTCTTCCTCCTAAAAACAACAAAATAGGTAACACAGCCCTGAGCACAGAACCAGAATGGGAGGTGGCGTGTGGAGCTGCCAAGGTTTTGTTACAAAACACCAAGAGCATCGATGGCATCACGTTGCCCATCTCAGTGACAGCTCCTGGCTAGAGCAGCAAGGAGGTGTAAGCACTAATGCACTCCATGGGGGATTTTTGCTGCATTGTCTCTAGGATTTGGAACATCTGTACCCCCCCAGTCTGTCTGAGATGGGAATGAGTGCTTTTGCTTTTCCTGCTACAGTGCTGGAGTTAGTAAGCAATGTCATTCATCACAGTAAATTGGGTGATGGTGGCTTGGTGGAAGCCCCTGCTCCTCCAGGCTGGTAAAAGCCAGAAATAGATTGAATGAAGTGCATGTCAAAGGAGCTGGCAAGAAAGCTCAGGATCTGAGGTCCTGTTTGGAATGGAGACAGTGCTCCTTCCAAGGAGGATTCCAAAGGGATTTTGATGGGTCACAATTGTCTGGGGAGGAGCATTGGTGGAAGGGGATGGGGTTATTTACTGGCAGCTCCCTAATAGCTGGAGATAATTAAGAAGGGAAGAGTGAACTCCACTGTCACTGGCAGCTCCCAGCTGAGTACTGCTTGGAAATTTGAGATCTAATTAAAGCAGGCCCTGGATCTCATCATTCTTCCTGCACGCCTGGGACAATGAAATACTGACTCCTGCATCTGCTCCTTATGTGTACCCCATGCAAATAAGTAAGAAGTCCGTAAATACATCAAAAACCATACTTTATTTTATGTATAGCAATACAATTTACATATTAAATAACACTATAATAGAATGATTTGATATAGTTTAACATAACAAAAAGAAGATTCTTCAAGTTACAAAAAACCCTCAAACAAAACCGAAAAATGAACAAAAATTCTCCCTCAAAATACTCCCTCCCACCCTTTCCCCAAACCAAACACCACATTTTTATTTTTCTTCTGAATGGATCAATGAGACAAACGCATCTAGTGACTGGCTAAGTCTAAATCCTGTTGCACACACTGACAATGGGATAAAAAAAAATCCAACTTTCACAATCACTGCCCAAAGAAATGACATGTGTGGAAATTTTTTTTTTTTGGAGTGTCATGATGGTGTCTCACTACCTTGAAACACAGAAGGTTTGTATTCACATAACCACCACAGAACTAGGAAGGAGGTGAAACTAGAAAAAAATTAGCTTTATATGAAAATATAAAATTCTATGATTATATACCATAGATACAAAGTTCCCAGAAGATGCTTATCTAAGCAACAAAATATTTACAGTTTTAATGACTTTGCTATTTTAAAAATGAAGGAAAAGAAAATAGGAGCACACATGAATGCTTCGGTCTTTAGAAATAATGGCTGCTTGCTAGTCTCAAGTGTTCTAACAAAACAAAAAAGTCACTACCCCAAATGTTGGAGAGTTGTGACATTGTATAAAATTGACTATCTCCTCTTTTGGAGACGTTTATTCTTAAAACTCAAGACATTTTTCTTGAAATTAATTATCCTCTGTAGAAAATGCTTCCCTTTGCAAATAGTTAACAAAAACACTAAAAACAGTTTAACAGCTAAGACAAAGTAGAGGCCAAATCTCTATTACAGTTCCTCTCTTTCCTTATTTTTGCATTCCTTCTCCTTTGATAAGTGAAGCCAATGTCGTTCACATTGCTAGAATGGCAACAAGGAGAAGAAGAGCAAAGGGGTAACAGTGAATTACATCTGAAAAAAAAGATAAAAGGAAGAAAAGCAATGAAGTAGATTAACAAATAGGCATTTTCCCTTCATATAAAAATTCACTGGCACCATTTGAACATAACCTTCAGAACAAAAGATCTGATGTCAAAAAGACATGAATTTGAAAAAGACTGCTAAATCTTCAAGACAACTACATTTTTATTTTTTTTTTAAATTAAGTTGGTTTTGTTTTGCTGAGAATTAGTAGCATGTATCTTTGGTAGAATCCATATCTATACTTTTTAGCTTTTAAATAAAATACATCAGCTTTGAAAAAGATAAATGAGAAGGCAGTTGTGCTGTATCATAAAGATTCTTCTCCTAATGCTCCAATGTATCATTCTGTGTTCAAGCAATTTGAGCAGTCAGAAACTGGAAAAACAACTGAAATTTTGCAGATCCTGTGAATGACTCCACTAACCTAGAGTAGACCCACAGTACAGAAACAGTCACTTACAAGGAAAAGTTGAAGGGGTTTGGATTTTTCTTTTTCCCTGTTTCTAAATCAGCATTTGGGAACAGACACTGAAACACTAAGGACAAAAATGCTGTTTAAAATGAATGTTCTTTAGACATTGATCCTGCAGAAGACTTGGTGCTTACCCTGCACACCTGACTGGTCCCACTGGCTCCCCCAGACCTTCCTACCAAAGCCAAGCTCACACACAGGAGTGTTTGGAGGACGGGTTATTCTGAGCCTGCCACCTATTTCAGATGCTCAGATGACACAGAAGCTTTCCAAGCATTCCCACTTGGAAAGCTTGGCTGCTCTTATGGTCTCAAGACACAGTTCACGTCTTTCACACGGTCTGTGGGCACAGGACACATGTGAGACATGGAGAAATGGCATTGTCTAAATGTAGACATGTGTGCTTCAGTCCTTCTGTTCCTTATTTCTCAGGGCTGGTGCTGAGGACCACACTGAAGTGATATAGGAATGTTCTTGGGTTCTCTTAATTTGCAGACCTGCACATTGCTTGGGAACCTTTGATGCTTGAAAGATATCCTGACTGAATGGCAGGAGCTGGGTACAGTGGAGGGGTTGGGGTCCCAAAAGAAAGGTGGTGATGTGCAGAGCAGGACTTTGGCTGGACACTCATGGGAGCATCAGGAGAGTTTATCAGTGCCCATCTCTGAGCAGACATTGCTCCTTCTGCCACTCACTCAGTCCCAAGGAAAGGGTGCAGACCTGTGTAAGAGAGCAGAACTGCAGCTGCTTACAGGAGGAGAGATTTGGCTCTTCTGTGTGCTTAATCCTGACCTTCACAAGCAATTTCTAGCTTCACCCCTTCAAGCCTCATGCATCACTACCATCTATTGGCTACCTGGCTGTCAGCACAGCACTTAACATACAGCTTGAGCTCCCTTACAAAATAATCCATGGAGAACTCATAGAACATCAGTGTACATCATTTCCCCATGGATTAAACCCCAAGCAAGTATTTCAGGTGTTGGAAAATGCCAATGCAAATGCATGGATTTCCAAAGCATCAACTAAAGTTCAACCCCCGAAGCCTTCATTCATTGATGTTTAAATTTGTGAGAAGGTAAGGGATTAAACCAGGGGTATTCAGGCAGTGTGTCACATACTGCAGTTATCTTCCATCATGCCAGTGAAATGAAAAGTAATCACCTGAAAGTACTGAACAAATCCAACCTCTTGATGCCTGCAGTAATCTTTGTGTCACTTAGTTGTCAAGGTTTGAATTTCTAACTTCTCCCTACATCTCCCCAGGAACTTAAAATACTTCTAGATTGAACTGATCCAACTTCTGAGTCCCTTTGTGCTACCAGCTGGCATTGACTGGGTCCAGGTTCAGGACTGGGGGCACAGAGGGGCTCAGCAGCCTCTGAGGCCAATGCAGGCTGGCCAGAAAACCACTCAGAAAAAACTTCCAGCCCTTTCAGGGGGCAGCACTTGAGAACTTACTTAAACCATTCTGCTGCTGGGGTGTAGTGACTGGAGGGCCAGTCCTAACTCCTACTGACTCCCACTTCCATTCAGTGCAAAGGGGATGCAAACTACAGTCTTTTGGAACATTCTGCACATATTTTATTTGGACTAGCTGTTG
Organism: Certhia americana; assembly: GCA_018697195.1. NCBI lineage: Eukaryota > Metazoa > Chordata > Aves > Passeriformes > Certhiidae > Certhia > Certhia americana. The sequence goes on along the minus strand of CM031868.1, from coordinate 13,516,777 downwards.
CTGGACATGGGATTTGCTCACTGAAACCATAGGCTTATTAAATTGTTTGGTATTAGCAATTATTTGGATTGCTTGGATGGAGGGATTCAATGAACTGGGAAGTAAAAGGTGACTTTAAAAGGTTGCTGATGAATCCTTGAATACTTTGAATCTTTCTCTTACTAAGATAAAAGGCCAAATGTTAGCACATACCAGTTTGCACAGACCCTCTGCTCTCAGCAAGGCCGTATCAGTTTGCACCTTAAGAGGTTCTGAACCAACATATCTGTTCTCAATATCCTTTTAAGCAGTTTGCATTCAGCTTCCTTGTGAGTGAAAATATACAGAACCTTGCCAAGTGTCTGTATTTCAGCAAGACTGGATGGGCAGAAATTAATAAGTTTACAATTAAATGGAAAAAAAAAAAAAAAAAAAAAGCTGTAATATTTTGACCAGTCCTGAAAAATTACAGTGCATGTTTCCTGTAGTTTAGAAGTGAAGAAATTGATGCCACATATAAGGGATAATGCCTTTAACTGTACAGCAAGGGTCAGGATGTCTGAAATCACTTATTTCCTTTACCAGGCAGATTCAATAACCCCTCCCTACTCAGCCAAGCTATGAAGGGCACAACTAACTTTAATTTTCAGGAGAATTAAGCATGTGTTTACTTCTTTTGTTAAACAGATTGACCTTGGGATAGACTTTGTTGAATTGCAACCAAATACAAAGGAAGAGGGAGCCAGTGAGGATGTAAACTTAAATGCTTCAAACAATAATTATTTACATGATCTGCGGGAAACCATTCTATTGGCATGGGAGGGAAAACACAATAAGCTAGGTTTTTGCTAAAGAATTAGTCTGGCAAAAAAAAAAGAGGGAGAATGTAACTTTATAGGTAGTTTTTTTATTAGTTTGCTTCACCAGTAAATATGGATCAGTACTTTATGTTTTAGCACTAAAGTATGAAAATTACACACCTGTAAAAATGGCATCTAACAGTTATGAAATTAAGAAACGCCTGTCATCATGTAACATACCATTAGGTGTGAGGTCATATTCAAGAAATAATAAGGAAATTAGATGTGTTTAAAATATTGAATAGCTTAGTAATGTAAAATATTGCTACCTTTAATATATCTGAAAACTGGTCTGATTTTGGGTTGTCATAGATTTCTCACTGTATTGGCTCCGATGAAAATAAACCAAAAATACTTTCCCATCACAGGGCTGGTTAAAAAGCAAAATCAACATTTTCCTGAATACATGGGGAAACTTTGAAATTGTAAATTCAAAACTTATCACCACATCCCACATATGAATTGCATCTAATTTATATTGTATATAATTTATATATTCCATGTGAAGCAAGTCTCAGGCCTGTAAGTGTACAACACAGCAATTTGAAACAATACAGAAATAATTGTTTCAGCTCCACAAGGCTGTTAGACCTTCACTGTAGTTAATAATCACCTGCCACATTTTGTCAAGAAAGGATGAACACTGCTCATCCACTCCACTGGAATGCAGAACACCATTACCAAAACTTTGACATGATCACTAAATAATAAATATGGTATGAGGGGTACAGTATCTGTTGTAGAAAGACTCCATCTGGCCTAGCATTCAAGATTTAAGATTCGAGGGTCACTGTAGTTAGCAAAACTTCACTGCATTTAAACAAAACAGAAAAAGCATATGTTTGTTGTCATGGAATGTCACATCAGGGCTTGTCTTGTATTAGGATATTATAGGCAGTAACACTGATCATATAGTGCAAACTAGATAAAATTGCGTTTCACTGTGTGAAATAAACAGAGGTGCAAATGCTCAGTAGGATACCATTAAGACATAAAATGGCAAAAAATAAATATCAAAACTTTTATCAGTGTAAAAAAGTAATTGGGTTATTGTATAACCTAGAGTCTGGCAAAAAAGGCCTCAAAAAAGTTCACTCAGTCTTCAGAAGTTCTACAAATTAAGTGCCTTTTCAGGTTTCCAATTAGACAAGAGACTCCATGCTTTCTGCGGGATCAGATTCGTCACTGGCCATCACAGCACCATTTTTGTCCAGTGTCAAGGGACCATTTCCATTCTCCTTAGTGCTGACCAAGCTTAGCATTGCCTTATAAAGAAACTGGTACTGTTCCTGGAAAAGAAAGAACAACTTATTTCAATCCTTTAAGTGTGCATAAATAAGTGGCATTTTAGCATTTCCAGGGAAGGTCACAGGTATTCATTACCAGAAGCATACCCATAGCAAAGAAATAGACTTTGAATGATTACCTCTGTTCATCCAGTTTAACCTTGTCAACCCAAACTCCACTTTTGGGTAGATTATATATTATTTCTGATATACTATTAAACACTTCAGGAGGGCAGGACAAAACCTGAAGCCACAGCTTAGCCCCAGATCACTCTCTGGGTGGCAGAACCTCGTATCACACACACTGAGGCAAGGGGGCTGCTCTTGCTGGACACTCAGGGGAGAGCCTCATCTCCCTGCAGCTTCACCTGCCCGAGCATCCCTTCAGACCACAACGTGCCAGATCTAAAGTGCACAGCTTAGCTCACAGGGCTGGCAGGTGGATGGTGAGAAGCTGAAAGGTCCTTCTCTGCTACGACTTGCCTGTATGATGCTCCCCTCGAAAGTATGGGAAATAAGTTTCAGGGCAAATCAGAGACTTAGAGCATGGCTTTGAGGTGAACAAAAAAGGACAACTACACAAAAAAAGTTCAAATGCAAATTGTGCTTGGTAGCAGATGCTGTAGGGCTTGATAACACACACAATGCATGTTTCAGTTCATGCTTTTGGTCTCAGATGAAAACCTTGTAAACTGTCTATTTATAGTCCATTTAAAGACTTACAATGTCTGTAAATACTCCAGGCCGCATAAGATTTATCATCTTTGCCACCTGGAAAACATCGACAGCATTTTCATTCTCCAGCTGCTGAGACAGAGTGGTAAGGGCACATAGAGTTCCCGCTGACACAGCTCCATACCTGGAAAACCACACCAAAATGAACAGTTACTCAGAAACACACCGGGGCACTGACACAGACACATGAAAGTGTTGTTAAGAGTCTTATTTGATTACTGTAGTTCCTCTCTGTATCTACTAAATGCTTGTTTTACAGTGGCTAATTTTTTGTAATTTTAATTTATAGAAGAAATTTGATGGTACACCAGTGATCTCATGTTGTCTGCACTATTCAACACAGAGAACTGTATGAGTAGCAGAACATGAGCCATTCCAAAATGCCTAGCCTGGAGACTGTAACACTGAAATCAGTTCTCCCAACCACATGGGCTGAGAGCATCTGCATTACAGTGGAGTGTATTTTAAATTCATTAGTGGGAGCTCAAGCAAAACATGAGTGATTAGAAAGAAATGAGACTTTGCCTCTTCCCCCACATCTGACAATTGCAGAAAACTAACACAGCTCTGTGGTGCTCACAAGTAAAGGGGGCACATCTCAAAGTCTTGCCTAGGTCTGATTCATCAGTAAAGGCAACATCCCTGAGCTAGGCACCCAGGAGACACTACAGGTTTTGAAGAGATGAGCTGTGTTGTCATGTAATAAAACCCCAAGCAGCAGTTATTCATCAGGAGCACGACTCAGTCCTTGAGATATCCTTGAGATACTGGTCAGGTTGATATCTCTCTGCTGCAAGCCTGGGGGCGTGCAGGTGTGAGGCACACCACGAAGAATCCTACATGAGGGCTTCTGAGGAGCCTCCACTCTCCTCTGCTCTCCCAGTACTCAGGAGACTGAAAATCTGTCCTGGCTGTGCTATGGGTCTGCTCTGTGACTTTGAGAAAGTCTGTGTTTAAATGTCCCACTGGTAAATGGGGTCATCAGTGCTGACCTGCTCTCTAAGCCACTTGGAGAGCTTTCTATGAAAACTGAAATAATCAGCAGGTGCTGCAGTACCATCTTGTATTGCAAGATTACCACTAGGATTTGTACAGCATTCCCATGGAAATCAAGACATATGCTGACTTAATTTTATATGGTTTTTGCAAACTCAAACTCAGTTTGCTTAGAAATGTGAAATAGAGCTCAAATCACAATAGATGTGCTCTATTGGATGTAATGTCTAGAGGAGAAGCAGCAGCACCATACAGATGGCTGTGATTCATCTACAGGAACAGTGGACAAAGTGCCCAGTGCATGTGCTTGACACAACCAAATCCTTCTGGGGGTGTAATGGCGTCATTTTCACTTGGGCTGGTAATTTCCAGTTCCCAACAATCTGAAGACTTTTCTTGCAGAAAATTAGGCAGCAGATCTTTATGTAGTTGCCTACACTTGGGCAGTTACATTTGAAAATCTTGACAAACTATCTCAAGTTGGAATTTCTGAACTTTTAAAAATGTTATCAAGTTCATCCCACCATGTACTTCCTAAATACCGCATAAATTTAGTTATCTGCAAAATCATATATTTGGAATTAATCTGCAGTTGTAATTATTAGTGGATTATGTGATATAGTTGTTGCACATGGCAAAGGGAAATTTTCATTTTCAGCTACATTTCCTTAGACTCCAATTAAAAGCAGAATCCACATTATGTATTAGGCATAAAGATAAAATCATTGAATATGACAAATAAACCAAAAAAGCAATGTACAGAAAGAATGACTCAGCATTGCCTGGCATGCAATTTTGATTCTCTTTTTTTTTTTTTTTTCATCTAGCAATGAAATACCCAAATCAATAATGTTTCTAATTTTGTAAAACATAATCTTAAATACTGCAAGAGCAGCAAAACTTCACTTCAGACTACCCAAAGCATGAATATTAAAACCAGCCTAGAATTAATCAGTGCTGGTGAAAGGCAACAGAGCTTAAACTCTGCATAAGCAAGGCAGGAGGAGGTGGTGGGAGAAAAACAACTTGCTGCAGCCCCCAAGGCCCCATTTGCAGGAGTCAGCTGGGGAAAGCCTGTTGCAGGAGTGACCCATGGATGTGCAGGGATAGCTCTGACAGCACTGGTGGATATGAATGTCCTCCTGGGCCACCAGCACAGTGCCTGCTCTGACCATTGACACACCAGAGTGAGGTAGGGAGGCTTTTGCAAAGATTCCCAAGACCTTCTCACTGATTCTGTTTTGTGGCAGTGACAAAGTCTGACAAGCTGCAGTGCAAGGGGGTGGCAGGTAGAGCAGGTGCGCTGGCTTGGTGTAGGACAACATGAGCACTGTCAGAAGTTGGGCCTCCTTGGGATTTTAAGCACAGAATGACTCCAGGAAGGGCTCTGCCCACCAGGAAAGAGTCCCTCCAAGGAAATGAGGTCAGACCCAAGCTCCAGCCTCACTATAATGGTATTTTGCAGCTCCATAATGTGTGCAAATAATAATATGCAATGCAGTATTTAGCACCCTTTATAACTGGGGTGTTCAAGCACAGTGGGTGGGACAATGCTCACCACTGTGCTACAGAAGAGGCAAGTGTTGGGGCATACTGGCCCAGAGTCAGTGGGCCCCCTCCCTCCCACTTGGCACTGTATGGGCCCCTTGGAATGTTTGTTGGGAAGCAAAAGGAGAAAGAATAAATCTGCTTTTAGAAGACCTGGGCTCTTTGTCACAAGATATTTCTGCTGCTCATCGTGAGATGCAGCTGTGCTGAGCTTGTTCTGTCTTACATGGCACATGAAACCTGAGCAGTTAGACAGGAGCCTGGGCCGTTTTGAAACTTGTTTCCATCAGCCTGTATTAAGCTGCTTAAAGCCTTATCTAGACTAAAGCTCTGCTGGGTTCTGAAACAGGTTGTAGGATTTGCTTGGGAGACTTCCAGGAGCAGAAGAACCCAAAACGTTTCCAAAGCAAAAAGCCTCACCTCCTGAGTCCACATAACATTGTAACACACACAAAAACTGCACTAAGCAAAATGTATTTGGCCCCAGATGCCAACTGAAAACTCATCCTTGTAAATTTATATATTCTTAATCTGTTCCCTGGACTACTAAACCCCATCACTCCTGGACTATTAAACCCCACTTACTCCATGCAGGAATGGACATCAGCCCTAACAAGTGTCTTTCAGCCGAATGTACAATCTGCACATAAATGGGAGAAAAGTGATGACATACTCATCATGAACTATGGTGGGGCCATCCCTTGTTAAGGCCTCTTCCTTGATTACATTGATAAGTTCAAAGGTACTGCTTATGGGAGCGTCAGGGTTTGGCCATTTGGGACACTGAAAGTGGCGGACTTCCAGAACGTAGTCATCCTGCAATGACAAACCAGCCTGGAATTAGCTTCCTCCACTCCACAGGCATCCACTCCAGGGACAGAGAGGGAAGAGCCTCACTACAAACTGAAGGGAAACTTTCTTCTTCCAAACAATTTACATAGAAAGAGGATACACAGCTCCAGCATGCCTGTAACAGTGAACACCCTAAAACAATGCAAGTTTGACAAAATGTTTAATCAATTAAAGGATTTTGTATTTGAATTCAGGGCTCATATCAAACCTCTCTCATAGTCTTTATGGCTCAAAAGTTGAACAAGAGCAACCAAGTCAAATTTAAAAGGGCTTGCAAAGTATTGTCTTGCAGAAAAGTCCAGCAGCAATCCAGATAACAAACTAGAAGCAGGTTTATAGTTCAAAAGAATCATTCTTACATTTTTATGATTAGTTAAGATCCCCAAACAATTAAACTATAAATTTAATTTTGCTGAATTTTGTAAGCAGAAATCAGACAATACACCTTTGTAGAATCACATATCTTCACTTTCAAGCAAGACAGACAATTAATACTAGTGTTACTAGCTAGAGGAATCTACCTGGAAGTAGAAGATGTGAGAGGGAGAGGGAGCCAATGAGAATACATTTCCCCTGAGAGCAACATGCATCCACATGCATTTACAAGTAAATACATTTCAAAAATTTTCTGAACTCTTCTTCATCTTCTGTATTTAAATGGCATCAATACAATTTTGGTGAAAAGCAAAGACCCACATTTGAAGGTTTACTTTACCTGGGTAGCTTCAAGGATAAAGTCATGGATGATAATTTGCTCCTCGTTAGAGAGGCACAGTCTGTCTTTGCTGATAAGGGTCACAGTAAAGGCCTCACAGTTCATGGATTCCTCACGACTTGGCCAGTACACAAACTCATCTTCTGCCTGGAGAAATTAAACAACACACTACTGCAGCCTTTCAGATACCTTGTGTGCAACTGAAAAATCTAGTGGATTAAAAAATTACTTTGATAAATAGAGATGATCAGGAACTGACCTTTAAAAAACACTTCTGTCTAAAACAAATTTACTATTACAGTAGGCCGTAGACCTGCCAGATTCTCCCTTTGTGTGTTCAAACAGGTAACATCTGCTTTTTAATTGGTTTCACAGGGAAATGGTTATCTTAGCTCACTTATACTTAACCTTTGTATTGTATCCCAGGCTTTATGATCTCCTGCCTACACAGTTTCGTTTGAAAGCCAGATATTTGTTTAGAAAAACTCATTGACCTTTAAAAAATTAATGACTTGTTATTTTTAATTTGTGTTTATTGTTGTCTAATCCAAAACTCAAGGTCTGTGGATCAGGCCTAGGTAGAAGATTGATGGATACTTATGTAGAGCTTGAATTTTTCCGAGTGAGTGGAAGAGTGAAGAGGAAAAGAAAAACCCAAATATTCTTAGCCTTGAAAAAAACACTGGCTAAACTTAATCCAAGTTCTCCAGCAAAACACCTCTACTGAAAGGACACTGTAAAAAACCTCAGTGAGATTGGGGAGACTGGAAGAAGTTCAGTGCTGAAGTAGCCTGACTGACAGGATGTAGGTGAAAGCTGCTCTTTAAAACAGCTGCCAAAGCTATTCTTTAACAAATAACTGTGAATTCTAAATTTGCTGCACAGAGAGGAAATTATGGTCTGTCACTACATACATGCAAAGTCTGTTTCTTTTCCTGCCTTCAAAGGTATCTGTCCTTGCAGCATGAGCACAGAAGTTGCCCTGGCCACATGCACAGAGAAACCTGTGTCTCTGGACATGCCATCTTTCACTCATGAGCAAATGTGAACTAAGAACTGATGTCATCCTGCCTGGCCATGCACATTCCTCTAAACCCAGGTGTATTTCTGTGGGTCTGCAGCTCTGATGCACAGGACATGCAAGATACTGTTGAGATTTGAGCTGTCAATGTTCATTCTGAAAATGTGACCTAAGGTCCTGGGTCCTTACAACTCTGCCGTAAATAAGCAGTAACACTGGGAGGCAGAGTAATATTGCCAAGTGCCAGGCCAGGTACCTGTCCTGTCAGCTGACAGGTCCTCATGCAGCAGGTACTCTGTATTATTGTCTTGTCCTTTGGCATTGCACATCCAGCACCTTGGTGCTGCCTGAATCCTGCACCAGCCAACTCATCCCACACTGACCACTGAGCTGAGGCTGGACACCACTGCCTTCCTGGCCACCCTCCACGCTGGGAATGGTGAAGGTGAAACCATTGTGGTTGAGCCCAGCATTGCTCCTTTACTCTTTAATCACTGTGGTTCTGCAAAGCTATTTCATGTACATGTGAAGACAAGATCAGCCTCTTCATTTCCACCTGACACACTTTCATTTCATAAGCATTTTCTGATCCGATCAAATGTCTCTGAGCACTTCTTGCAGTGCTGCACGCCCTTTCATCCCCAGACACAAGCAGCATATTGACTGCTGCCTCTTTAGTAGCCCCTTATGACTGCTATTTTCCTGCTGTAATGAAGGTGTTTTCTCTTCCACTTTCAGCTACAATTGTCTATTCACCTCAGTGATGGGTGCATGAAAAAATGAACCGATTAGTTCTTAATCCTTTTCAACACACCCTCTTGAGACTAGCACTAGTAAATCTGGAAGTAGTGATTAGCACTTCACCTGTGTCTCCTTATTTTCTCTCTCTGTCTGACTCATTATTTCCACTTAAATTAACATACTTGTTTGCTTTTTGCTTTCATTAAAAGTGGCATGTGCAGCCTTGCACAGTCATAGTCTTGCATGGCCTGAGGCTTAAGCTCACGGGCAAACAAGCAATTATCCTTCTGTCCTTACCTTGCATTTCTTTTCCTCTCAAAGTCCTTAGCCATAACCCCAGCCTCTCCATACCCTCAGTACTTGCATCCTGCCAGGCAGCCCTCAGAAGCCTTGCAGATGTTGACAGCACTGGCATGCTGTGCTATCCGTGGTCCCTCCAGCCCTGAGTGAGTGCAGAAGGTGACAGCAAAAGAACAGTCCCCACATCATGGAACTTTTTGTAACCAGCTTGTGGCAAAGTCTGAGTAGGTGGCCCAAAAATTGGCTTTATTTTCAGCCAGAAAACAGCCCCAGCAGAGAACTGAGTGACCCTGTGCTGTGCCCAGCTGGGCTGTGACAGTAGCACCATGCAGGGAGGGACACGGGCAACTCACCAGGCTCTGGTTGTCCGGCAGCATGACAATGATCTGTGCATTGTGGTCCCAGATCATTCGCCAGAAATCTTTAGTTGTATGTGGCAGTGGATGTTGAGTTATGATGAACTCATTACTCCTGTAGTAGCCCTTTTGCAGCAAAACAAACACACAGTTACTTACTGTCTCCCATACTTTTAAAGCATTAGTTTAATTTCTGGGGACACATAATGACCCTACTTCATTTTACTCCACAATATTTTCACACAGACTATATTTTCTTAACTCCCTTTCAATTCTACACAGTCCCTACTGCTTTAATTTACTTTAAATCCCAGTATCTATTTGATTGTATCTCACAGAAATACATATTCCATCTAAATGCATCTTGTAATTAATTTTTTTAGGCAAGAATCTTTAATAAAACATGGTTAATAGATTTACATTATGGGGAAGGTGTTAAAATCTCATCTGTTAATACACAGCCATTACATACAGAATTAAGACAATTATAGGCATCTGGTATTTAGCACCTTAGAATTGATTTTACTTTGTAATTAGGTGTTGGCTTCCTCACCATGATATAAGAGGCATTAATGTAATCTGTTCCCTTCATTCCAGGCAGTGGTGCCAAGCCCACTCTAGCACGCTCAGCTATAACATTAAGAAAAAAAAAAAACACAGAGGGAAAAAAAAAAGATCAAAGTCTGATCATGGCAGAATGCAGAAAATAAGAATTTCTCAGCCGTTAACAAAGCAAACAGTGTGCAGCTCCCATCTCCCACAGGAGCAGGCCAGCACTTTAACTGTGTTAAAGCACTGCCTGCTAACACAGGGTATAAAAGAGAATGTTGCACAATATTCCCACAAGGACAAAGTAATTTCAGGAATCAAATTTTACTATAGCAAAGATTTTCACAGCAGGCTGAATTACCAAATAATAGTATATGCAGTGATAACAGGGGATTTCGGGTAATTCTTGTGTGTAGTGTTCCATTTGTCTCCAGCAGCACACAAACCCAGCTGATTTATTTTGTTTTCCCTACCACTCTGTAGCACTGCCATCTCTCACAGGGTGAGAGAATCTCCAGAGACAAACATCTTCCCTAATGGGGAACCTCCCAGAAGTGTGTTCTCTTCTGCACATCCACGCTTTTCTGTGTCTGAGGGCTGGATTCGACACCATCCTCAAACCCTCTGACAGTCCCCAAAAGTCAAACTGACATCAGTGCAGCTGCATGACACAAAGGGCCAAACCAAACAGCCTACTTCTGTGCCCATCTGTTTTTAAGATGTATTCTGATGACTTCCCTCTTTATTAACAACCTTCATGATGGACTGTAACTGTGCCACTATTACTCTGTGCTAGCTTGGCTATCATCTGTCCTCTGTGTCCTGGTTATGTGATGGGGATGACATTGTGCCCATGCTTGGTCTGGTGCAAGTTCATATTGCTTGACAGCCACGCAGATTCCACTTTAGTGACTGTGAAACTGTGTCCTCAGGCACTAAATACCCTTCAGTCTGGGGTGGTTCACACAGAGAAACAGAGTGCAATAGCTGAATTACAAACAACTCGTGCCAATCACTCTGGGAGATCTCACCAGAGCTGGGAGCTGGTATCAAAGTAATCTCTCACTATTCCATAGATTTATCCCCTACCTCATTATTCAAATTCTCAAGCACTTCAAATTAACATTTCACTTGGACAGTATATCTGGCTGACACTGCAACTATTTCCTTTTGTTCAGTTTCATCAGGGTAATACTGAAAGACAAGACAGCTTGGGCTGAACAAAAGATTACATTTCCCCTTCCTAGTGGCTATGTCTTTTCATGCATAACACCGGGAGAATTCGGTACAAAAAGTTATGCTAGGCAGTAATCAAACTAAAGATGTGATCTTACATGGCACAACTGATGAGTTCCTGTTCTTTTCTTTGTTGCAGTCTTTCTGAGCACTGAAGCATTCCACGTATTTTGCATTACACTGTGTAACCAGCTGAAAGAGAATAAAGTAGTAAGTCAGCCCTCACAGTGATCTAAATGAAGAGAGGAGGTTTCTTTGCCAACTCCCGCAAAGATGCATTAGTAAAAGAATAAACTGCATTGTTAAAGTTGCTTAAAGTACTCAAGTTTCCAATGGAAATCATCCTTTTCATACAACGTGTTTAATAGATAAAAAGATCTTCAGCTCTCAGCTTTGAAACATCCTGCATATGAAGTTCCATCAAAATTTTCACAGAACACTACATTTTGTTATCTTTGAGAATATATTTCACAAAATTTTAGATATGTTTTTTCAGAAGCAGGTCTTGAGAAATAAAAGCTAGCAAAATAGAACAATAAAACTTTAGCTTTTTCCCCCCAAATAATATCTAGGTCATTCCTGCAGAATGTCTTTTTTGCCAGGACTTTGAGGAATCCACCACACGGGCATCTGAAATCTGAGGCCATGGGCTACATTCTCTGTCAAATTCATTCTGGGCTGCCTAGAGGCTCAAAGAAAAGCAGATTTGTATTTGAATACTCCCCTAATACATGGGGAAACGCTGGGAGAGTAAAGAGAGTAAAGGTGGCTTTCACATCTCCTGTGCTCACACCTCATTACTCAGCATCATTTCACTCTCAGATGGTTGAATGTAAATTGCTGTACTGGGGCACTAGCACAAGTTATTTTCTGCCAGCTCTGTGGCAGCAACAGAAACAAGAGAAAGATCTAATAATTGTTGCTGGTCACATCCCAGTTTGAAATGCACTCCAAATCAGATAGCACTCAACTCATCTATGCACTGGCGTAAGCCCCATTAGAAGTTATGGGGTTTCTAAATAACTGTGCAATGCTGTCAGAGAAAGTAATTTCTGAAAATAGCACTTAGGGTTTTTAAACTTTGGCACGAGTCATCAGTAAACATATAATTTATACATATAATTTAGAATTGTTTGTAAAAGTGCAACACTTTTAAAAATAACAAATCTCTGCCTCCTACTGCATTTTGTGCGGGTGTGCGCACGCTTGCACTTGTTTCTTTAATTTAGTAATTAAGCATCTGGAATGTCTTGAGTGATGGAGAAATACTGAGATTCCTACAAGTGAATTCAGATTCATTTTTTGAATAGCTTGGCACCTGATGTAATTTAACAGCTTCAGTTCCTTGGGCAGTTATTGGGTAGTTATTAACTGAGTGAGTTTAGCCGTGGAAACAGATGCCATGTGTCTCCTTATGATACAAACTCTCACAAAATATTTTACAATGTATTCAAATAAAGCGCAATCAGAAAATCTTAGGTTTCAAATAAGAGATCTGGGAAAAAGAAATTACTTAGGCCAGGAAGGAAGCAGCTATGACATAGCTGGAAACGCAGCAAGCATCATGATTAGCAATGAGAAAGGCATATTGTGTTTCCTGGTATTAAAACAGTCATAATTCGTTATCTACACTGATGAAGTAGTAGGTGGTGCAAAGAACCTCATATCTATACACATGAAAGCCACAGTTTGGAGGAAGTTTTCCAGCCAAGCTAACCACAGAGTTGGGACCATCCAAGCCCCTTTGGGAACAGGGAGACCAGCAGTACAGTCCAAACCAGTGTCCATGTCCCTCTTCTCACCTCTGAATGAAGAGCATGAGCACTGATTTCCAGCACTGAAGCTAAGACTGAACTTCTCAAGATGTTGTGCTGTGCTGATCAAGTTTTCTGGTTTGGTTCCTTAGCCATGACAATAGACAGTGAAGACAGGCCATATAAAAGAGGGCAGGAAAATCAGGTCCCTCTGGATGGCAGTGATAAAAACTTACCTTGAACTGTTTTTCTAGTCGTGTCTTCCCTCCTATGCCAGGAATGAGGATGCTGTTAACATAACTATGCAGCTGGTTTGCAGACACTTCAGTCTCTTTCCCAAGGATGGCTTCCAACAAGGCATCATGAATAAAAATGTACTGCTCCTAGAAAAACATCAGTATGTCAGGTAGCCATTTGAAATAACCTAAACAGCTGGCTTTGTCTGAGGAGCTGTGCACACTAAAGGAGAGGATGTGCAAAACAAGACACTCATGCAAATACTGCCAAATTAAGAATAAATATTTATAAATGTAGCGTATACAACTCTGAAGAAGTCAAAAACAAAATCTGAAGTTTCTGGTCTAGAAAAAGAGAGATATTCCAGTGCAGAAAACTATCAGTAATATATTCAATTTTTACAGGAATGTAATTGGAAAAATCTATTCTCTTTCTGATTACAGTGCAAAAATTAATAAGGCTTTAAATTCAACCCCTCTGCAATTTTTACCTCTGTCTGGACGAGGTAGTTGCGCTGCGTCCTGATATGTTTCAGGAAACCCAGGACATTAACTGTGCTTTTGTCTTTTATCTGCTGCAGCATACTGTCTATCACAATGTAGGTACCAGTTCTGCCAACACCAGCACTACAGAGAACATAAGAGAAACCCATGAAATACAGCCAGATGGAAGCAAATGTGAAGTAGAACAGAACAAAGCAAATATTCACATATTCCTGTTCATTGGCTTCCATTTTCTGCCTAGCTTCAACCATTAAAATTTCCCACCAAAATAGTTTTGTTTTCTGGAAATATTACTGGGTATGTAATTCCTCCCTTCTGTAGGTATTTCTGCGCTTTTTCAGATGAGGCTGAACACAATACAAGCCATCACAGCTGTGCCAGAGCACAAGGATGAGGCTGTTGTGGTCCTGGACTTCACACTTGGCTCATGCTTCCACTACTGCAGTTACTGGAGCTGGCTGGATGAAGCCATACAGAGGTCCACCCTTTGCCAAGCTGCTGCTATGCTGGATTGCCAAGGTCACTCCAGGCTGTGAGATGGCTCTGACTGGCTTCAGCCTTGAGGTAAACTTAAGCCAAACTTAAGCTGCACAGCAGAGCTGGAAATCAAAGTGGTACCAGCACTATGGGAAGGTATAAAAGGGGGCTAATCCTTTGGAGGCAGAACTCCTTACAGTGAATGAGGGCAATCCTGGGCGCAAGGGAGATGGGAGTGCTTCAGAGACTCTCAATTTCTGCTGAGGAGGGAGCTGTAACCCCCATCATCCTCTCCTCTCCTCTTTGATATAGTGCTGTGCAGCCCCCTCACACACAGTGATGAAGACAACATCCACAACTAGAGCTAGTATACTGACTATCTATTGCTGTGACTGCAAGTGCTGGTGAGTGTGAGCGTGGTTCAGTGGCAACTGCATTCCCAGGTGTCCATATATCCACACTGCTGGTTCCCAGCAGAGGTGATCCTGCCCTGAACTGTGTCCATGCACTGCACTACAGGCAGGCTACAAACAAGCTTTGACCAAGGACATCAGTGCAATGTTCAGCAGTTCAGTATCATGGCAATAGCAAACCTCTGTATCGCCTGGGAAGCTCTTACATCGGAGCTGTTTTAAGATGTAGGCAAAGTAAAACTCACATCTACCTGCACTCCATGGGGCTGACACACTCCTGTGTTGCTCACCTACAGCGTTTGTCTCAGGTAGCACAGAAGAGCATGCACTGTGCTCTAGCTGTGTTTGCCACGGGTGCTTTGTCAGAGCCATCATACCTGCAGTGCACCACCACTGGTCCCATGTCTGGGGTTCTGGCTGCTGAGGATCTCCTGACGAAGGTGAGCACGGGCAGAGCGTACTCGGGCACGCCCATGTCAGGCCACTGGGTGTAGTGATACTGAATGACAGTCCTCTCGTTCTGACGCCCCTTGGGGTTCCCTTTCTGGCCCTAGGTACGAAGGGTGAGCAGAGACAAGAGACAGAGAAGCATAAAAATATCGTCAGTCCTTCTGGCTTGCTCAGCTGAGGAAGTGCTGGACTCTGACAGAAGAGACCTGCAGCTCTGCCTCCTGATGGGTGGAGACGGAGTTCGAGGAAAAATACATGTGGGAACAGTTAATAACAGCAATTACAAGGACACCAAAGCAGCAGTGCACTTGAGAAAAAGAAATACAGGCTAAACCTTAGCAACAGGCTCCTTGTAATCCTGTCTTTACTTACTTATTTCCCATGCACCTGCCTCTCCAAGCTGCCTATGCAAACACTGAGCTTTTCTCTGGTGTACCTTGTGTCCTACACAAGCCAGAAGACGCCTGGATGGGAGCAGCAAAGGCTTGGCTCACCTTTTTCATCTTGGTGTTCCTGATGGTGAAGCGGCGCACGGTGTAGCAGGCGTGGACGTTTGTGCTCTTCAGCGTGACGATGATGTTGCCATACTCCTCGCTGTTCTCTGTCGGCCAGTACTGATCGCATTTCCTCTGAACACAGACACAGTTGGGTGAGTTGGGAAAGGGCCTGAGCTGCTGCTTTGTATTTGTGTCTAGAGCTTTTTGAAAAAAATCACGGCTCAGTATCCCTCCGTTCTGGTAGTTATGTATTATGCATCAGTACATATCACCCCAAGCCATTCAAAACAAATTTCTGCCCAGGTGATTTGGGGAAGTGTTTAGGAGCAACTGCTAACAAATGAGAAAATCTCTTACTCTTCCTTTTTCAACAAGGTTCGTGATCATGACAATGATTCCTGTATTTTGTTCCCAAATCATCCTCCAGAAATCTTCAAAGGTAGACTTTAAAGGTCCCTGGGTAGCAATGTAGGCTTTTGCTTTGTTGTAACCCTTCAAAGAAAACCATAACGCCACATGAGATGAAAGTAGTATCAGGGCAGAAAAATTAATATTTTAGAGGTAAAAAGAAAGGTGCTTTTCTCATTCAGAATAGTGAGGAATTTGTAGCAAAATTATAAGGCAAAGTTGGAAAATACAAGCACATCACAAGTGACAATACTTCCTCCTTGTGGAAGGATTCAAAGGTAGAACAGATAAAAACCATTAAAACAACTTACATCGACATAATTAGCATTAATGTAGTCACTGTGCTTAGAATCTTTCCCTGGTAGAGGCCTTAGCTTCACCCTGCTGTGATCATCTGCAGGATAAAAAAAACAGAACAGGGAAACATTAGGGAAACACAGAGCAGAACTGCAGGCAAGCATTTCATTTCCTGGGCTGCCCTTACTAATACACATAAGAGGTTGTCCTTGGACTGGAGTCCAGAGGGAGATGGGAATATCTGTTCTTGGTCATCTGCTCATGTGCAGGTTGTCAGCCTTCACATCCCTTAAAGTACGTAGTTCATGCTGGGACAGCTTCTCTTTAAAGGGCACTGGAGCCTCAGGAGGACAATTTCTAGAATCATCTACATCACTCAGGGTAGTGAGATTCAAAGAGCCAGGGCACCCCATGGGGCTGTAAAATGCTGCCTCTGCTTGGTTCAGCTCATTATCCTCCCCTCAGTGCTGGGCTCAGACAGCTCTGCTGGCTCTGGGAGCTGAGTGAATGTCCTCACTCCTTCACCACCATCATCACACCATGAAGACATACTTGAGGCTGTGATCTTTAACTCCTCTTTTTGTTTCACCCAAAATGCTTGACTCTGCCTTAAAGCGGGAAAAAATCATAGTCAGGAAGAAGCACTGGGCTGGGTGGTGCTTCCAACTCATGCAGAGATGAGACATGAGCCAACTTTAAGCATAAAGACTGGTTTAATTTGCCTTCCTTGAGGACCAATGGAGAGAGAGGTTCCTCCAATGATAATCTGGAGGACTGAAGTGCCTGCTTCAATGTCACATCTCTGTACCTAGAGAGACCAGACGTCTATGTCTAAAATCACAGCTGGGACAAGCTCAACAAATGCCTTTGCCCCAGGCCACAGAGCAAGTTTTTCATAGGTCTGGGAACTGGTTCTCAGCCAGTACCTTGATTACTTCTGAAAATCTGTTAGAGACATGCATTTCCTTTCTATGCCATCAAAAGCGTTCAAGATTTATTGCAATGTTTATGAACATTGTGAACTTTTTACCAGTGGGCTCTCCATGTCTGGTCCTAAACCACAGTGACTGTTGCATCTGCCATACATTCCAGATAATTTGCATTCTAGAGCAGAGTCCAGATTTGCAGTTCTCAGAAGGATACAGGTAAAGCCTGCTCTGTGCTGCAAAGATCACTATTTGTCCAAATCCTACACAGAGCTAAAGCAGTTTGAAATATAGCAGATACACTCTGTAAGATTTAGCACCTTTGGGATTGTAGGGTAATCCCAGGAATCATCAGTAAAACTCTCTGCTCCTCCATGCACTTCCCTTAGGCCAGTTTTCAGGCATTAGCAGGCAGGAGAGCTCTGATCATCAATTTATTCCAGTTATTCCTCTGCAAACTTTCATATCAAACTTATACTTCTAAGACTATGCTTGGACTGTCAAAGTTTGAAACATTTCGAAACAAAAGCTGGAGTGAAATCCTGGCCCTGGAGAAGTCAAAACATTCACTGCCTTTAATGAGGAAAGGATCTCTCAGCCACACTTTCCCATGTTTATCACATCCTGTGTAATAATGTAATCTGAGGCCACCTGCCTGTCCCTGTCACACATGCACACTGCAAGAGGGTGCCTTTCTGGGTTGATTCATTGTGCTTAGGCCAGTGCTTACTTACAGGCCAGGATGTTGATGTATCTGTTCTTGTGCTTGTTGTCGGGATGGTTGGAATGCTCTGCAGTGATGTTCATGTCAGCCGTGCAGCGCTGCACTTCCTAGGCAGAATGATTATTCAAATGGAAAATCTGTCAGTCCAAAAAACCCTGAGCTTTCTCTCCTTTTGCAACAGCTCACCGAAACCACCATCAGTATTTTAATTGCTAGGTTAAACACAAAGTCTTTCAGTACTGTCCTGTATGTTGTGGTCTCTTACACTGAGCTGTCAGCTGTCCCTGGAGCATGGTCATGCTCCTCTCCACAGGCTTGGGCACAGAGCACCCTGAGGGCCAACTGTCCCCTCTGACCACCAGTCCGTCACCACCTGCACTGCATCTTCTACCGTGTCCCACTCTGTCCCCCCTTTGGGGAGCTAAGATAGGGTTGCTCAGATGCAAGAGTGCCAATGCAGTGCAATAAATGAAGAACAAAATACATTTCAACAGAAGACTTTTGACCGCTGGATAACTTATCTGCTTATAACCTCTCAAAATGGGGTTTCTGACATTTAAGTTTGGCACTGACCTTTTGCTAGTTCTCTGCAGAGAGATGCCTTTTGTAAAATATAAATAAAATAGATTTCAGCGAGGGCCTGAAATAGCACTGCTTGGATGCTGATTAAGAGCCCCCGAGCCAGCCAAGAGAAGGCTGCATCCATGTACATTTACAAAGCAGAGACAGACCAAGCTTACCAGGGTGCTCATGAAGCCAGAGATGCAGATGTCTGTCTAGCTGGGGCTGTAGGTTAGATACCTAACTCCCTTGGAATTTTTAAGTTCTTAACATCCTCCCTTACTCTGTTCAACAACAGAATACAGAGCTATTGAAATGGAACAATGGAGGGTATTTTTTTGACTCCAAAGAGAAGCAGCCATTCCCCTTGAGAGTTATACCCTTCAGAGACTGCCCTACAAACTGAATCACTCAGGAGTCTTTTCATCTCCAAGACATACATTTTCAGTATGTGTTTAACCATAATCCTCCTGAAAAAGAGAACCATCTTTTTATCACAAGCATAAACATTCTTCATTTTAAGACATATTTTTGAAAAAAAAAAATTTAAAAATTTTGGAGTTTATGAAGTTGTGGAAGAAATTATATTTATTCAAATATTTTGTGACTCTCAGAAATTACACCAAACAGAACCAATTTCCCCCCAGGATATGTGAGGAAGTGCTAAATTACTTTGTACTTCAGACTTTAAAAATAACAGTATAGAACCTAAGAGGCAGTCATTAGGAGCTCACAGCTGCTACAAAGATCACGAGCTAAGTGACAGAGAAAAATTATCACAAGAAATGCTATACAAACAGCAGATGTAGGAGTTCAGCATTATGCAGACATTTCACCAAGGACTTGCATAGCAATTTTGATATCTTCCCCAACATTTACATTTTAAAAGTGCAAAGTATACTAAAACCTTGTACGTTTTATAGCTTTTATATCCATGTGACACTCTCAAATAACAATTGCTTCTCTCTCCCTTCCCAACCCTCCATAGGGAGAAACATACTGTGGCTCTAGGAGATGAGATGAGCTGAGCAAAGACAAGGAAAAATCAAGCAAAACTCTCAGCTGGCCCTAATGGAATTTTCACAGTTCCACTTCTATCAAATAAAAACCCCCATATTAAAGTGTGCTCTTCCCCTAATTCTGCCTGTCAGCTCCAGTAAGCAAGGGATTTCAGACTACACAATAGGCAGGATCACTACAGCCTAAATCTTGGCTGGAAAAGCAGTGATATTTCCATGTTAGATTGATTAACTGTAATTTTGTTTACCTATTTTTGCATTTAGAAATCATACAACATCACTGCTGTACTGTTACAGGTCCCCCTAAAAAATACCCCGCCCGTTTCTGAAAAGCCTCATACCGACATCCCTGCATCACTATAAAATTCTTTTTAGAAGTTATTTGCATTGAAAAATTTATGCCAAATGCTGTAGAATTTAATACAGATTAATCCAATAAGGTTCTGTGGAGAATACTCTGAGAAGTTACAGAATTTAATAGGGAATTACCTCCCTGCTAAGGAATTTTCTCTGACAGTTTAAATACTACATAGTAAATGTATCATTTTCTATTAAATTCTATAGGATTTTTCCATAAGGGAATTGTTGGTGAGGTTAATCATTTTAATTAACCTTTTTATGTTGATGGTGACTGTTTCCTCGACTGCACATGTTCCCAGCTGGCCAATATAAAGTTAATAGAAGAGGAAGATTAAGCTAAGATGGTGAAAAAAACAACAGTGGAAAAGGAGGTCTGATGCTGTGAGAGCTGATAATCTGAAAATGGCTTTTCTTAACACATAACATTCTAAATGGTTTTTAATACTCTGGAAACCTGTTGTAATGGTGGATTCCTATATCTACACAATCCAAAAGCACAGCAAAAGGAGACTGTTACAGAAAAGCTTCCCCCTTGCCAATATGCCTCAGCTATTTTTGTCTTTTTAAAGTCTTCAGCCCTCCCTTCCAGTCCAGGGCACAGCCAAGGCTTTGGGACACTGAAGCTGTCAATAAGAAGGGGACTGAGGACATCCTCCAGCTCCACCCTGGCCTAGGTTTGGCTGTGCAAAAACCCAAATGGGGTTGAGAGCAGAGGGTGGGTATCCAGGCTCTCCAACCTCCAAGGCTCATCTCTCCAAATTGTAACAGCAGATTACTAAACCATAGGCTGCCCCCACCAGCCAGTAAGGCATAAGTTAACATTCTTCTGTTATTAAAGCTGAGGTGGTCGCCTTTCATCAATGCACAAAAGGCTGCAGGGAGACAAGACTAATTGCAGTCTGTTATCTGTGCCTCTCTTCAGAGTATTATTCACCCACCCCTTGGCAGAAGAGGACACCCCAGTGTTAATAAATAACACCCTAGAGAAAGTCCCAAAAAGGCCCCATCTTAATTGTGCCATTTTAACACATTTATGTATTTCATATATTTAATTCTCCAGCATTTTCTGTTGCTTATGTAGTGAACACCCTGGAATTTCTAAACCTTACTGGCTACCAGGTCCTTCGGTTGCACTTCAAACAACACCATGATTGCATTACCTTTACAACCTACGTTTGCAGGCAGGTCAGGGCTGACCCCAGGCTGCTCACTGAAGCTCAGCCTGAGCAAGTCCTCTCCCAGCAGGCACAAAACTGTTACTGACACCTTGGAGTAGGACAGGCAGTGTTTGTATCCCCATGTTCATAATTCATCCATAAACTTTTCATATCTAGAATATTTCCTCTGGCTTTCCTTAATCCTGCTTAGTCTCCTCCACTGATTTTAATGATGGCTGGCTTGCACACTGCTGCTCCCCATGTTTAACTTCCCAGAACACATTACTGTCCTAGGATGAATGGATACAGGCTTTATTCTGTCCTTTCAACTTAATCATTGACAACCCTAGAAACTAAAGTACATGGTTTCAATTGACTGTTAGTTACTGTAAGAAGTGTTCTAGTCTATGCTATTATGGCTAATTTACCTTTTAATTATATTGTCCATGCTAATGCTAATTGGAATTTGATACACCCAGGTTAAACGACCCATTTTAATTGCCTTTCTGAAACAAGTTACAGATTAGTTTCTTCTTAACTTCAAAGAATTTCCATTTAAGTGTAAAATCAAACTGCTCAGTGTCTTGCTGGCAGTATAAGGTTCTGATCAGGAATTTTTGCCACAGTGGCTGAGCAGGAACTCGGTCTCTTGATTTGGCCTTACAAAGTGCTGCTGCTGTTGTTTCCCATTACTTCAGGTTGATGTCCTGGCAGGGGCTGAACTCTGAAAGCCTATGAACAGTGATGAGAAGTCATAACAAAGAAAGTATCCTAATCTGAGCGACTAAACCTGAGACGATCCATACTGTGTTTTGATATTAACGTTGATATTTTTCAGCATGGAAGAAGGTAGTTCATCCACCCCCAATATCAGTTTTGATCTATTATTTTAATCCCAAATTATAAGAATTCTGTGTAGTGCTCTTGCTGTTTGTTTTATCACAGCAAACATGAAGACAGCATATCAGCAGAGACTACAGATAGTATTTGAAGATATCCCCCAGGAACAGTGTAGATTTCTGTAATAATTTAGCACTGGTATAAACTCTCCAACAGCACTCGAGAGAGAGGTGAGTTGGGGACAGCCTAGAAAGAGGTGAAAATAAACAAACCAAAAGGACTCAACACAGGAATAACATCAATAGATAGCTAAAAACTCCTGTAAAATGCATGAGAGAGGAAAGGATGGTGGGGTGGAGGTGTCAGAGTCTGACCAAAACCTTGCATTGCCCAGACAATGGCTCATCCAAGTGGAGCTTCCAGGCACACTCCTTGGGAATGGTTGTGATATAAATGTGGATCTGGGGTTAGTAACAGAAACCCCAGATATCTGAACTCCTTTTACTGCTTCTCTTCATCTCTTAATTCACAACGCCAACTTCTCCGGGTAAGAGAAGCAGTGAGATAAGCACTGAGAACTCCAGGAAAGCCTTGTTCTGCAGCAATCCTTCCTCCTCCAGCTTCACAGTGCTGCCTCCCCTGGTTTCAGTACAGCAATGCACAGGCTGAGAATACCTCTAATTAAGGTAATTTTGGGCCAGGTTTATAAAACATTCCCAATGCAGTTCTTCCTGCTAGCAGCATGCTTTTGAAATGGCATCTCTCTGCTGCCAAATTCCTTGGTGTAGATGCAGCTATAAGCACGTGTCTGGTGTGAGCTGTGTCTAATCTGTAAGGGATGTCAGTAAACTACACTGTTTTTTTCAGCATCTCAAGAAGTGTGCCAAGTGCAGCATTATCTGTTTTCAACGCAACCCTTTGCTAGAGAATAACATTCTGGGGTCCCCAGTTAAAAAAAGCCAGTGACCCCTGCCTTGAGCAGCAGCAACCATGAGAATAACGTTAGCAAATCCCCGCCACATCGCTGGAAATACAGATTTCTGTTATTTTCTTACATTTCAGGACATTTAGAAGAAGGTGCCACTGGAGTATAAAGATATTTTCAATTTATGTGATGAGGGAGCTAGACAGCCTGCCTCCGAGTTCAGTGAGCCTGTTCAGACTCCAAATTGGCAATGAATCATTAGGCTCACACAGCCACAGGCAGGAGAGGGCTGCAGAGATTGCATTCCCCCTCTAACTGCTCCCGCAGCAGCACTGACCAGCCCACTGCAGAATTATGGAGGAGGGAAATAAAACTCCCTGATCTCAAAAATCCAAGTGCTGCATTAAACTGTAAAAATTCACAGTTAGCTTTGGGGATGGAAGGTGATTTCTTGGCTTAGTGTTCCTTTCTTAGAGCAAAAGGACATGATTACTCAAAAAAACTTACTGTGTTATTCCAGTAACTGGCCAGGGGGAGGAAGTGAAAAGCTCTGCTGTGGGAGGTGGCACTTCACACCCTTTTTGATACAGGAATTTGGAGGGCACATGTCCTATATAGTCAGGCTATCAGGGGAATAGAGGATGACAAATGTGACATCAGTTTTTAAATTGAGATCCAGAAGGGGTTTTAGGCACTACAGCCCACTATATCTGACTTCTCTGCGGGGCAAACTGCAAGACTGCAATAGAGGAGCAGAGCTAGTGAATGCCTTGAACACATTGAGGAGAGGTCCCTGAAGAAGTCTACAGGCTGCCTAGAAGAGAGCAGCACATCAATTTCCAAAATTGATATGAATACCTGAAATGGCCTCTCAGAAAATATTACTAAAAACCCTGTTTTGTTTTTGGAGCAAAAAGAAAACTCACTTTGTGCAGTACCAGGTTAGAGATGGGACTGCCCAGAAATTGCGTGTTCAACTTTCACTGGTGGGACCTTACAGGGACCTAACCTATTCATAAATGGACTGCAGAGGAGACAAAGTGTGTTTACAATATGAAATTATTCAGGATAATTACAACAAAAAGCCATTTGTGAAGGGAAGCTGAACAATCTCACAGCACTGAGTCGTCAAGTGACAAAATGGCAAATGAAATTCAATGTTGATAAATGCAAAGTGATGTACTTGGGGAAAAACAACCCTAACTATACATACATACTGACAGGTTCCCAATTTCCTATTGCCATTCAGTGATGAGACCTTGGGGTCACACTCAATAGTTTTCTGGAGGTGTCAGCTGAGTGCTCAGTAAAAAAGTCATGTGTTAGGAAGGAGGAAAGTAATAGAAAACTGAAAACATCACTAAACTCTGCAGTAAAACCACCTGCCATACACTGTGCACAGCTGTGGTCTTCCTATCTTGACAAGGTTATGGTAAGGGAAGAAAAAAAGGTACAGGGGGACAACTCATCACAAGTCTGGAGTGGCTTCCTCCAAAACCCAAAATGAATAATTTAGATTTCTTCAGATTTGAAGGTAGATTATTAAGGGGGAATATAAAGGCAGACAGAATCATGCGAGTAAATAGGGATGCCCTTTGTAATGCAAAAAGTAGGAGGCACCAGGAGAAGTAAATCAATACTAATTAAAAGCAAAAGGACGTCTGTTCTTGTGGAACAAACTAGAATTCATTGCCATGGGATGCTCTGGACACCAGAAGACTAAAAGGGTTCAAGAGACAATTAGGAATTTATGGAAGAAAGAAGTCTATCAAAGACTGTTAAATGTAATGACACCAAGAAAATCTCTGGCTAGACAAGGAACAGATATAATCTCTGGCTCAGGAATCTCTGTTCTGTCTTGCCCTCAAACCCTGCCCCAGTGCCCCTGTAAAAGTGTAGTATCCCATCCTGTACACCATAGCAAGACAGTGCTGGAGCTGCCTGAGAGCAAGCCAAAAACCTTCCCTGAACATTTTTTAGTCTACTACTGAACAAACTCCAAGGTTGAATACAAAGAGTTATGTCAGAGACCAGCAGTACTGATGCAGGATCTCTATTTTAAAAAGCTATTTGTTGTTGAGTATTAAATTGGGTCTTGTATTTCCAATTTATATCAAAAATTGAAAATTCACAGGACTCAAAGGAAATCTTTAAAATTCTGTATATACAAGAAAGCCCAGCTATCATCAGACAATAAAGCTGGCTACTTGCACTATGATTACCCAAAGGGAATAAGGATTCATTTTAGATGTACTTTCCAAGGGAAGATTTGTGAGTTCAAAGTCCTCTTTCCCTCTGCACATAAAATGCTTCCTAAGCACATTCACAAAATATTTAGCTGTAATTACAGCTCAATTTAAGAGGAGGAGGGAGCATTCACACAATTTACTTTTAAAGGAATCTTCTTCCTGTAAAAGCCAACTCAACACAGCACTAAATATGCTGCCAAAAAACACAGGAAGTGACACCAAAATCTAGCAATAAACAAATGGAGGATGTTCACCTTCCACATTGGGCAGTGTACGTGTGTGCCTAGCTTAGTCTTTCCTTTTGAAGCTTCTACCTTAAACCTCTTGCCACAGAAATTTCTGAAGAGATTTTTGATCTTTTTTTTTTAAACAAAATCTCATGCACTGGCTACCTTTGTGAGGATTTATTTATTCTGCAGTATTGATCATTTTATTTCAGCATTGCTTTGCCGTCCTCTTTTCTTCCCCTTTTAGATGTAAAAAGCTGTTGGTTTCTTGTATGATTGCAGAGTTTATTACCTCTTTTCAAAAGTTCCACAGGTATGAAGGTACAATATGGCTGTGGTGCTTTCCACCTAAGGCTAGCAGCCCTGGATTTTCTGTTTTAGATGGAGTCTTATTATTTCTCCATAAAACATTAGCTAAGTCTTCCCCATAGCTGGCAGATGCAACTCCAGCTCATGGACCATGGCTGGATCTGACTGATGTGAGAAGCTGCACTGCAGCCACTCCAACAGCTACTGTATAAATGTAATGTTGGGTTCCACTATCCCTCAGCCACTCTCCAAACTGACACTCTGACCTCTGAGCCACTTTGGACACTTGAGAAACATTTTACCTGTGGGCTCTGTGAAAAATCCTGGGTTTCAAATCAGGCCCACGAGGCCTCAGCGGGGCAGAACACCAGCAATGAAGGGGAGCCAGGTGGTTTATCCCAGACAGAGATCACCTTGTTCCTATTCCTATTCCTTACTCTAGCAGGAGATTTCATTTACATTTAGGAAGCTGAGACCTCAGCTATGGAGAAATACATCTGGAGCAGCTATCCTGACTTCAAAGCAGACGCTATAAGTTTTAAGCCAGCACGGAGAATAGAATTTGGCTCATGCAGTGCAGTCAGAGGAGTTTAACTCCCCTTTGGAGGGGACCCTGCACTCCCCAGAATGGGACTAATTGGCCAAAGCTCTCTCCGACTAGCTGCCACAGCACAGCACTCACAGCAGGGAACTCCAGGAGGAAGGGAAAAAATAAGGCTATTAGAGCAGTGTTTTTCTTTGCTAAAACACAGGCAGAAGGTGTCCAACATTTGTTAATAGCAGTGATTTTGTGACAGCTGAAGCAAAGCCTGCTTAAAGCCAGACCAAGTTTACAGATGTGTAGTTGATTATTTTGAATAATTAAATGGTGTAAAACCCAGCTGTGATGAATAGCACTGGGGTCACAATTCATAAATAATTGAGAAGAGTGAGTCGCATTTGATCATCCTGATCAAATTCTACTCTCTGGAGAATAAATGTTTGTCCTGAATACCATCAACATTGTTAAATGCCTCAATATTCCTGCTCAGCCATCCAGCCAGCAGTCAATTGAACTAAATCACTTTAACACCTTACACATTTGCCTTCCTCATGAATACAAAATGTTTCCAACTTAGACAATGCTTTTTGTGCATCAGACAAAGCAGACACTCTTTATAGACAGTAACCAAACAGCAACAATAAACGTTTTAAATGATCCCATTAAAAACAATTCCTGCATACAATCTTGTCTTTACAATGCAGTAAGCAAAGAAGCTGTAGATATAAGGCCACCTATTTTGGTTCAATGCCTTGTTTGTAAGCAGAGCTGCTGCTCTGATTCACAGGCAGCAGGCAAACACTCTTTCTTTTGCTCGTGGGGAAGCCAGAAGGGCAACTCCATGTGATTTCCTGGGGCTTCTCCTGTTTCTCAGTACTTCCAAAAGTTCAGCAGTGACTGTGATTAGACTGAATGAAGGAAAAGACTCCGCTGTCTTATGCTGCATATTTACCATGCTTGCATCATAGGGGTTTGGTAACCCAGAGGTAGAAAACTACTTTCGCTTCATCAAAATTATTTCCAAATGACAGCACATTTATAGGTCAGAATCTGTTCTACACAGGTAACAAGATGTAAATTTAAAAACAGTCACATTAGGTAAAAACCATCAACTAAACCCCAAATCCTTCCTCCTTGGTTTTACTGGAACAAAATAATCAATTACTTCAATCTCTCCTGAATTCAGCATGAACAAGGACTCACAGTTTTCATCAAAGACCAAATTCTTCTACTTTTACTCATTGCAAGAACTACTTCACTACTTTTGGACTCAGGGGATATGTGGCTTTTCAGATGACTAAGATGAGCAAATTCTGGAGCAAGAAGAGTAAAATAATTGTAAGAAAACCCTGGAGTTAAAAATGACTGTATCTTCATGTTGTTCCTGGGGGCTTGCAGGCAGCTTTTCCTATTTAATAAAAACTTAGGAGGGTTCCCCCTTAAAGGCACCAAATCTGTGGTGGTTCGAAAGCATCTGCAAATGTCCAGTTCCACATTGCTCATAGCTGGTAGCAAATTGGTATCATCTTGTTTCTTCTGATACATTTGAGCACTGCCTTTACCTGACATGACAGCCTCACACAGATGTCACATGGTCCCCAATTGTTAATACACAATTAACTTTAGGAAAACAACATTTTATTGGTGGGTCATTAAATCGTACCTCAAAGTCTTCTGAGAACCCATGCTGGTTATTAGAATACAGCTCACTGATGTGTTTAACAAACTGCTTGACTGGAATTGCTTCCATATCATCTGTAGGAAAAAAAAAAAAAAAGAGGTACTCAAGAGTTGCTCTTTGTTTCATACATAAAACTTGAGGAGAGGAAGTCTTCATTTGATATCATTTAGATCTGAGTTCCCAGGGGCAGAGCTAGTTCAATGTGCAGTAAATAAGAAATCTTGATAAATCCGGCCAGTTTTGAGGTAAATATTTCATTGTATTTCCAATTCTCAGCACTACAATTATAAATACTGAGAGCCTGTTCCCTGGAATGCTGATTTACAAAGTCTAATTCAAGCTCAAGTATAATCAGCTCTTGCTCAGCCATGGATAGGATGAAGAAGCCTCTTCTCCTTTCACATATAAAAAGAACAGAAACAACTCCAAATGTAAAAATACAGTTGACAGTAAGTTTTACCTGGCTGAGCAGACACACAGGACTTTCTTATTAAAGTTATTAACTTTTTTGCTTTCACACAATGATGTAGAATCCAAATGGACTTATGAAACTGCTGAGCAAAAGAGTGGGCAAACACAACAGCCACACTAATCTGAGTTTTCTCTCATGCCAAACATTATTCATAACATTGAATATTATTGAATATTCCACTGGACCATTTGCTCTTGCACAGCACAGTGCAAGTGCCACCCAATATACCAGTAAATCATCCTTATACATCTTCTTACAAGAAAGAAGTTGAAGATTCAAACTGAAGACAAACAAGACTGTTTTGAGCACCTGGGACTCCAGGTAGATTCTACTAAAGCTGGGTGTAGGTGGATGCCTTATCCTACTATTTAGCTCTCAAAAAATGCCTGGATATTGTTATGACCACCACTGCAGTTGGTAGAAAAACTGTGCTTGCCAAGATTTGCCAGTTAATATTTTCAGTCTGGCATTTAGAAAATGCAAATTGCTATACAACTGTGATTACTTTCAGCATGTGAAATAATCTATTGCCTGATGGCTACTATTGTCTGATTGCATGATTTTGTGGCAATACCCTGTATTTATATAATCCATTTAATATTCTTCTGAAGATAGCATCTAGGTTATGTTTACTCCCAGTAATTCAGTGGTGTATTTTTGCTCCCATTTAGCAGACATATGGTTTGGTGCTACAGCTGCATTATAATCTGGATTCCTTTCCTTTTAAACA
This sequence comes from Certhia americana, assembly GCA_018697195.1. Classification (NCBI taxonomy): domain Eukaryota; kingdom Metazoa; phylum Chordata; class Aves; order Passeriformes; family Certhiidae; genus Certhia; species Certhia americana. Next base: position 13,487,846 of record CM031868.1, on the reverse strand, counting down.
TCTACATTATGATAGAAAAAATCCAAATATTTCTACAGATACTTAGCAAAATTTAACGATAAATAAATAGATGTGACATTTACTGTATTCAGAGTGAAAGATCTTTGGCAGCTAAAACCTCTAAGCTGTCACATACGCTTTTCTTAGCAAAGGGTATGAAGATCTGTATGTGTAAATGAGGTTCTACTTTGGCAAGAATTTTATAGATCCCTGACAATCTGATTTCTTTCCAGCTGATGGCAGTTAATATTGACCATGTCATTACTTCTCTCCTTTTATTTTATAAGGTAACACTCTAAGGTGGCTTTTTGCATCTATTGACATTTTCAGATCTCAATCAGCTTTCTTCTATTTTATTTACAAGGGCCAATTGTTAAAGATGTGTTTGCAATCTGGTCACCTCACAGTATAGTAATGCTACTTTAATTAACCACATGCTCATTTACTGGATAATACAGAATTCAAAACATTTGACAAGTGTATGCTCTTCTCAGCAAAAAGCTGCAGCCTGCAGAAATGCTGGCATTTAAAAAATATTTAAGTGATAACATTTATTCTATATAATATTGGGAATATCATCATCTCATAACAACATTTATATCAATATTTTCACAGCCAAGACATTTGAATGGAAGGATCTATAGGAACATCAAGAACTTGTAAAACAGGATATCCTCTTCTGAAAAGTAACCCATACATCCTAGATTTCCTTGAAGATAGTTTCTGCTATGATAGCAATTACATATAATCTCATATGGAGAAATTCCATAGTTATAATTTTGTTTTTTTCCTTACATAGTTTTAGCTTAACTCAGACCAACCAAGATAAAGGATTGACTGCAGCAGACCAGTGTGTCCAAGCTAATTTTGCAGAAGGCAGAATTTAACTTTAATTGTGATCTGTGAGCCAAAAAATACATTAGAGATAACATGCTCTCCAGTCCATTGAATTCCCACCAATTTCAAGGATGGGTCTGCACCAGAAATCCATAACAAAGCGTGGTTAGTCTTCTTTTTATCATCATCACTGCATGGTGGCAGTATGTCTCCACCTTTATAGCCACTGCTAATTCACTTCTCTCTTGTTAACTGTCCTTTAGTGTTTCTCCTCCCTTTTTCCTCTTCTGCATTTTTATTCTAATGCTCTCCAGAAGCCTTAACCCAATGCAGTTTCCTACCATATTTGATGACATTAAATAATTAAATAAGAAGTATTGCTGACATATGAGCTCACTGGGTCAGAGGGAAATGAAATTGCCCATCAACTCAGGAAAACCACACTGAAGCAAATATAATTATTACACATCAGAAAGTTTAAAATCAGAGCCATGAACATTAGAAACTTAAAAAACAGCTTGAGGTTTCCAGCTTTCAAACTGGTGGGATAACATGGTTCAGCATGGCCTGTGACTGGGACAGGCACAGCCCTGAGGGGATGGGCAATGTACAGTGTGGTAGGACATGGCTGGTCCTCCCTGCACACCCACCTTGCCCCAGCTGATGGCCACAGGAAAGCAGCTGCACAGGAGATAGAGCCTATCACATTAACCAGTGAAACAGGAAAATGCTAAAGTAATCTGGGCCAGAGTTTTTCTATTCATAACCTCCAACTCCAAACTCCTGTCCAGGAACACAAATTACTTTAGCTGGATACAGGCACACTTAACCATGGGCAGCTTGCCAGACCTCTGGTAGAATGTGTGCTAACATGCTCAGCACTCTGGAATGGTTTGAGCTGTCGTTATCTGGAGATGGCTGTGACCTTCTCTAGGAAAACCAATAGATGTAGCTAGATGCACAGAATCTGATTTTCCTTTAGCTATCGTCAGCCCAAAGGCTTTGGTTAAACCTTCTTTCCATCTTAAAGCAAACAGATTTAAATGACTGTAATTCTTTTAGTCGATTGAAGAGATTAATAGAATCCTATAGTGGCTAATTAGCAGTTCCCCATTGCTCTGTGCATATTCACTTTTGCACTATATACTTTTTTCCATCAAGAAGCTGGAGTGACATTTGATATTGTCAGTGCGATCCTTACATTTTGCAAGACCTACACATTATTCAAAAAGAGGGAGGTGTTTTAATAACATACCTTCACCTCTAACACTGCAGATATAATTACATTTCTGTCTAGCTTGGGTTTAGCCATCTGTTTTATCAGTGTCAATAAAGTGATTCTGGATTTACTTCACTGTGAAATATGAGCTGAATCTGGCACCATAATAACGTACTAACCCTTTGTGTTACATAGAGAAAGAAGTATACTTAGATAGATAATATTTTAGTAATTTTTTTTATAATCAGATACTACCAAAGCTGACACGTGGTGGGGTATGTTTAATTTCTGTGCTAAATATTTAAAATATTGGTGGAGCTCCCATCTTGACTTGCTGGCCCAAGCCAAGCACCTGAGAGGAGTATTAAATAAACCCCAAGGGGAGCACAAGGCAGCTCATTTCCTGCCACAGAGAGACAATGCCAAGAAGAAAATCATGTTTGTTTAAAAAATGACTGTAGAGGAAAACCTTCACTAACACTTCCTTTTTAAAGAAATGGCAATTGCAAATGCAGACCACTTAACACATTCCTTCGTAAGACAGACACCTTCAAAAGAAGCCCAAAGTATATAGAAGCAATAAAGTTCAAACAGGGTTACATTTTAAGTTCGGATAATTAGTAATCCTACCAGGAAGGATTTTCCCATAGCTCCCACTTAATAAGCTGCCTTTGTAATGTTAAAGCAATAGGGGCCAATTTCCAAAGAAAAATAGGATATTCTATCAGAAATGACATTTCCACATAATAGGGTCTCAGATTCATTTTGATTCATTTATAGTCTGAGAGCTCACCAGATAGTTTAGTGGCACTGTATTGGAATAGATGGGTTTGGGTCAGGAATTAATGAAGAAGGTCAAAACCAAACTGCTTCCTCATATTACCTTTATTTAGATGGAGTTTTGGTGTTTCTGAAGACCAGACACATGACACATGAAATACTCTTGGTAAGAAAATTCTCCATAACTTTTGTTCTGTCTATAAAAGCTTTCTGTTTTTCAGCTATTACCTGACCCAGCCTCCTAAATCCAATATACTCCAGACATCTTATGCCTTATTCTTAATGTGAAAGCTTATTTGCTTGGTTTCTGAGTCCCTGCACTTCAGTCTCTCATTTACTAAGCCACCTGGATTCATGTGCCATGGCTGTCACATGCCTTGGTCCATCTGCTCCCACAGCAGCCACTCACTGCTCTGTGCCACCCCTGCATCCCAGGAGCACCTCCATCAATTCTCAGTGTGCTTTTCACAGCTGGCTTCAGCCAAAAAATGAAGGGATTCTCCCACTGCCCTCTCCCTGCCTGGGGGGCTGAGCAGTGACCTGAATCCACCTGCTGATGTGACTGATGACTGTAAGAGATTTGTGGGGAAAGGAAAGGGGAATGGGAAGGATTAGCTGTTGGTGGAGTAGATGGGTTGATCCTACTCGTTGGGATGATGAATAGTGAAGTGACAGGGAAACTTCTCTTTCTGAAGGCAGAAAGAGATTGGAGAAAGCCAATCTAACTTGGCTTGTGATGATCATTAAACCAGTGATGTCATTTGGGACGTTGATCCTTGAGAATCCACTCTCAACAGTGCATCCTTGCAGTTGTCCTTTTCTGCAAAAAAGTCTTCCCAAAATATCTACCAGTAGGATTGTAACAGGACTGGGTTTGTCCTCTTAACTCACTGAAAAATAACATATATGAAAAATGCTTTCCAATATCCATAGCAAACAAGCACCTTTCTGTTCCCAGCAACTCTCAACCCTGGGATGTTATTTCATCTTTCACTCTTACTTTAAATTTCTAGAAAGAACATTGAATGCAATCACAAAATTTTTTAAAAGATATGTATTTATTGTTTGCCACCATCAGTGAAGTTTCATGTGTTTTTTACTTTTTACAAGGAGGGACGGAAAAATTCTGCAAGCAGCTGGAATACCTAGCATCAATATTTTGGATGCATTTCACTTAAAATGGAATCTAACAGCCATTGCATAAGCTACAATTCATACCAGAGTGAAGGCTGCCAGGGCTATGGCAGTAGGAGCAACCATGTGGAGTGTGATATTCTGTCTCTACAGGAGTGGCTGAGCATATAGAATACTGCAAGGATAAATTGCACACCCTTGGGCAAAATTCTGCCCCAGCAGAGATTATTAAAAATTCCCGTCAACTCAATTGTCCACCTCTAGAGAAAAGCTTAGACAAAACTATATAAACCCATAGTTTGAGCATCCACTCCAAAGTGCACGTACTTAAAAGGGCTCAAAACTTCACACACAGCTCAAATTTTGGCACAGATTGAATTTGAAATGTCTGAGCAGACGGAAATAGCCATGCTGCCCTAAGTCATGCAAATACTGGACTCTACGAGTAATTCCACACATAAAACAGGGCAGTGCCCAGCTTTCTTCAAACCATTTTAGATTTAATGCAGTTGAATTATACACATTTATATTATCAGAGCCTTTAATTCTGCAGTATACTGGCTTTCCTTGCATAAGTATTTAAAATAAGAATGCAACTGAAGCCATTGTATTGCAATTATTAATCTTTTTGACTGATTGCATTTACTTGCTGTATAAAAAAATTGCCAGAAACATAATAGCAGTTTTATTTGTATAACAGTAGTATCAATTAATTAAAACAAAGTTATTAAAAAGCCTTAGTATTGAGAAGGTGTCTGCCTTCTGTGGAGATCATATCTCCATAAATGCTATAAAGACTATGCAATGGGTTTCATTCTAGGACATCAAAATACCTGCTGAAGATCTCTTAAGGGTGGTATCCTCCTGAAGTCACTGACCTCAATAATTAAGAAAAATTATAAATTAAAATGAATTAAGATGAATAAGAAATCATTAAGAGGATTACTGGAGGCACTATTCCAGTAATGCTCACTTTTTTGTAGTCATGTGCTTATGAAGTACTATTTTTAATAAAAAGCACCTTTCAAAGTGAAAAGGCATGGAAAACACTTTGAACACATTTGAAAGTCCTGGAAAGGTGGGCATGCTGAAAGAAAAACAGGAGTCCTTTCAGCAAAATAATTGTTATCTATTTGTTTTAATCGAGTCAAATGAACACAAGGGCAGGCTTCTGATAAAGGGAAGATATATGAAAAAGCAGAATATGAGAAAAACACCTGTGTAATTCTGTAGCTACATTCATCTCTCTTGCTTCAAGACTTAATCTACTACAATGCTATTAGCCATGTGTCAGTCAGGAATATAAAGATGTTAATGATAAAATTTTATATGTGTCAAAATAAGAGCTCACTTTAAATCTGCTTGTACAAAGATTAGGTTATCATTAATTATAAATGTAATAGCAATACACTTCTTCCCTTTAAGCAAAAAGCCAATTTCAGTCCAAGAGAATGAAATAGTGCGAATTTGCCCTTAGCCCAGACATTAGCATGATCTTATTTGGTATTTCCAACTAAGGAACACAATTTTAATCTCACAGATTTCCATCCTCAGGTCCCAGTCCTGCCATTAGTTACAAACAAGCCTTACATTTGAGCCCATGAAGATCCAACTCCAGGGCTCTGCCTCCCAGTGTAACAGCTCTCAGAAAAGGATCTATCTGCATTTCACATGGCCACCATAAAAACACATTCTTTTGTGTTGCAGCCAACCCCTGAAGCCTTCACTAGAAGAACAACAGCTAGATATTATACCATAAATTCTACAGTGTACTACTGCAGGAGCAGAGCTGGTACCAGAGTAAAAGGAAGGTGAATGTTCCCTAAAATACCTTGATATTTTCTTGGCTTCAGAGGAGAGCTCTGTTTGCCATATTGCGTTCATGAATTTAATTGAAACTGAAGATAGGTACAATTCACAATATGGTGCTGGAACATAAATCCACAGGGAGCAGACAGCAGAAATAAAATCTTAAACAGCTGAAGAGCACCACCTCTGTGCTCAGTGAAGAGCTTCATGCCCTTGAGAAAGAAGCCCTCGGCTGCAGTTAGTGCAGTTCCTGTTCCTCACAAGGCTCACTGTGCTCAGTGCACTGTCACTGTCACAGCCACAGGTGTGTCCTGGGCTCTGCTCTTTAGCTCTGGGGATGCAACTTGAGACTGCCACACCTCAGCAGAAAACAGCAGAAAAAGATACCAAGCCTGTGCTGGGAACCTGCAGTTTCCTTGTCAAATGACATACTCATTACTGTCTCTTAACAGAAACAGTTTGTCAAAGGGTGGATGCTACCAGAACACAGCAGCTGAGCCTGTAAAAAACACATCAAGTCTGGCCACTGACATTTGTCAGGAAAGGTTCAGGGCACTATTCAAGTTATTGAAGAGCTAAGAATTAATATCATGGACTCACGATGAGACTCCTTGTAGCCATGAAGAGACAGAGGGAAATGAAAGAGGGTCATGGATGCCCTGGCCTTTACACCCTGGTGTGGTGGGTGTGAGGTGGTCAAAGCACCTTTTCATTGCTATTCCTCTATTTCCTGGACTTGTATGCCCATACAGAGACATTCTTTAAGAATCGTGAGTGTTTCTCCATCAGATTCTACCACTGTTTTTTAAAAATACATTATTAATAAACTCCATAACTAGTTAAAAAATTAATTTACTATCATTTAAACCTAAAACTGAACATACCAGGATCGGACGACTGGGAAATGTTTCTTAAGTCTTGAAGTGTAAACACAGCTGAAATGATTGGCATCACCTCTGAGAAATTTTACTTATACTGAAAATATAAGATGTTAAATACTTCTAGAAAATATGGTAAATTAATCAGGTGCATTGGCCAGCTGTTTTGTTCTTTATGACCTGTGTTTCTCTGGACTATGGTCAAAACTACACGGAGCTTTGAGCTTTCCCATCAAGTCAAGCCTCAAGTCCTAAAGACATCAGTGCCACAGCATCCATTGTGCCCATGGGCTGAGCAAGGAACCAGTAAAGTCACAGTAAGATTCAGAATAATGCTCCATCCAAGACCAGGAAAACTCTCACACAAAGGAGAGGGGGAGGTTAGAAGTGGAGTTTTTATTCATTACACTGTTTGATAGCGTCTAAGTTGCACAGAGCTCCACTTCTGCACTGCTGTTGGGCAGCAGGTCTTGCTAGGAGAAGAAGAAACTGCTAAGGGATGCATTTTGGCTTCATGGTTGCAAAACACACAGGTCTGCAGCTGTGATGCTGCTGTTGTTACTTTCACAGCTCTGCTGAAAAGGATCAAGTCCAGAAAGATCCAGAAAGTCAGTCAGCTACTGACCCAGCAATAAAGAAGACCAAACAGAAGTAGAAGCAGCTTTGCTGAACGAGATCCTGCCAAGAGCAAATGTTTTAGAGAGAAGATCCAGGCAAAGATGATGTGCATGTGGCTAGAATTACCTGAGCGTGGAGACAAAGAGAAAAGAAACAGAGAAATAATTTTGTTGGGCAGAATGGCAGGGGAGTTTTCAGAAATCTGCCATTGATTACAGTTGCATAACTATTAGGAGCAAGGTTTATGTGAGTTGAGATTCAGACCTCAGATGTAATATGCAGTGGGTGACTCAGATAATGATAACTCCTTTGTCCTGTGTTTCTCTAGATCAAGCAGTGCAGATAATTATGAAAAATTGTAATGATTTGGACCTCAGAGAGAATTTGCACAGATAGGCACACACCTATGGGTGATGTGGCTTCCTGCACAATAATTAAGGATGTAGCCAAGGGAAGTGAAATAGAAAACAGATAAAATGATTCTTCTGCAAGAAGATTTTTGAGATGTCCTGAAAAGATGCACCTTAAAAAGCTGCACTGTACACCAGGTAGCTAGCAGTCTGATTTAATGCTCATAGACCTGAGAAAACAGAGGGTTTGCATAAACAAGATCAGGACATTGTACAGAAATAAACACAAACACTACCTCTGATTGTGCCAACACGTCACGGAGCAGAGCAGTGGCACAGAAACACCACTGCTCTTCTGAAACCTCGACTGTGTCAGGACCTTGCTGTGCCTGGCTCCCAGGCATGTGGCAGAGCCACACCATACCTGGGCCAGGACCAACCCAGACCCACTCAGTTCCTTCTGCCCAGAAGCTCACTGTGTGCTAAGATGGGTCTTGGCAAACATGCTGATCATCTTCAGCCACGCTGCTCTAAATTGCCATCAGTGTGGCTGGCTGCTCTTAACCAAGAGTGGAAGCTGCTCCACTGAACTGTAGGAGGTAGAGGCACAGTCCCACAGGGATCTAGTCAAATTCCTCTTGTAAAAATGGGGCTTCACAATCTAACAAGGTTACTTTAAAAAACTTGTTTCTGTGAAAATGCCACTTACATTTTACTTCTAGTATCAACATGGCAAGTAAGACTTTCTCACACCCTGCGGCAGCTTCCAGAGGAAAAGTTCAGAGGCTTATCATTTCATCAGTTGCCATCAGTTTAAAGGAGAATTTTGTCATTTCATGTTCTTAAGGCATTTCAGTGGGCTGTCTATGTGGGAGCAGCAGCTGACGTCAGGGAAGACTGTCATCTAGCAACAGGTATATGGGGGAAAACAGCCCACTTCTACATCTCCAAACAAGGAAAATGCCTCGGAGAGCTTCAAGATCTTTCAAGGCAGTATCTCCCATATTTGGAAAAAGCCAACATAGCTGGAATTTTTCACTACTGACTTGAGCCTCATGGCTGAAAGTGTCCACGTATTAACTATTATCCCTGTACAGGTAATAGGTAATATGGACAGAGTGAGGCACCTACAGAGGGTGATTTGGCTTTTGGTGGCCCACACAGCTTTAATGTCAGTGCCAAAATCTTCAAATTCACCAGCTCATTCTCTTTTAAGATTTTCTGAGCATCATTAAGGCCAGATTAAGGCCCCTCCATTTGGATGTCTGTATGGAGGTGTCTCTCTATGTCCACTATATCCACAAAAATATTGTCATTAGATTGGGAATTCAAGGGTTGGATTCACTTTTGCAACCAGCTAGACTAAACCTGTTTCTAAGGCCCAGTTCTTGATGTGCCTTAAGGCTCATCAGCAATCCTTGCAGTTTTTTAACTACAAAGCTGCTCAGGGTGTCCTGCAGCATTTGCTCAGGGGATGCCTTAATCTGCAGTGCCCCTGGACCAGGGGTGAGCAGCTCTTTCTCAGCATTACTGAGTCTGAGCACACCACAGGGAGCATTGCAGTGACAGTAGCATCAAGTTCCTCACAAAGCTGCTCTGGTCTCACAGCCTGACTTACTCTAGTCATGGGAAATGTCCCCAAAAGACAATGTTCTGTTCCCAGACACTTTCTGCTATGTGCCAGAATGGCTGCTGGAGAAGCACTGGTGCACATGCTGCCTTAACAGTACCTGCTGCCTGCACGGTTGTAATGGAACTTCTTCAGCCTGCACTACTAATTCTTAAGAATGTACTCCAGTCTTAATGGACTGACCATCAAAACACCTCTGTGCAACAGGGAAGAACCACTGTCTCATCAACACACACTGCAGCATGAGAAGATGGAGCTTTCCGCTGGTTTCTTTTATCTAAGAAAAAAATTGTCTCTATTACAGTAAAAATACTACACATTGGCCAAAGAGGTTTCTGTCTGAAGGGTGAATTTGTCTCCTCTCAGTGCCTTGTAGACATAATCCCCTGGGTTTATGCTGTGCCAGAGTCCAGGATAACCCAGCCTCCCCTTCCCCACAAGCTCCAAGGAGGTACCACACACAGTGGAACCATTGAACTGACTGCCATAAGCAGTCCCAACAGGCATTTGTTCCTCTTGGTTTCAGAGTAGGAAGAATAGAGTTCTCCAGCCATTTAAGTACTTCTGTGAAAATCAATCACTGGTGGTCTAAGATTAAAACCTGTCACCTCCTTTACCCTAAAGGAGAAGGATGACTTCTTGCCAAGGACATAAGGTGACCAGGACATGCATTTTGGTCTCCAACAGAAAGCAGAGGGGACAATAGCACATTTTCTTTATTTTCAGTGGTACAGCATCAGACTGCAAGGCAAACTGCCTAACGTTTTCTGCAGGAATGTAATAGCTGACCTTTTCTACTAGTTCCCATGGGTACTTTGAAAGACTCTTTCTAGAAATAAGTCACACATGTCTACTGAATAAAATCAAGGAAAATATTACTGGACTCTTTCACTTTGCTAAGAAGCATGTTTCTGCGGTGTCTCAGAAAAGGCTCTGAATGTTCTTTTGTAAAATGAACCTAATTAGCTACAGATTGAATCCCAGATCAATGATGCAGATACAGAATATGACAAGGAAATTTAAAACACCTTTAAGAAACAAGTACAAGCCTTTGACAGACTGAGGTTAATATAACATTTTTGTTATCTTAATTCTGCCTGTGAGACTGACCATCATCAAACAAGGCAGCGGCTGCAAAGGCCACGGTAACACCAAGCTGCTCTCTGTCATCACAGTTTCAAGGCAGCTGCATCCTGTGCTTAATAATTCCCAGAGGAAATGCCTCATGAAGACAGAATACCACTATACTCTGCTTCCAGCATCACTCTCAAAATAGCTGAGAGCAGAATTTGACATTTGGTAACTTTATTAATACCAAATTAACAGATGGCTATGGACTTTACTTTGATATTGTTTGCTTATCCCTGTGTCTCACTGTCCTTTCTGAGAGCCCCAGACTCCACCTCTACACACGGTGAAAGTGAGGGCAAGGCTCCCAGTCTCGAGAGAGTAGCGGAGCTGAATATCCCTCCTCTGCAACCTGCCCTGATGGAGCAGCTGGTTTCACCCTGGATGCAATGTCTCAGTGTTTTCAAGACTTGTTACTCATGTTTTTGACATTTTGCAAAGGTTATTCTGAAATTTCTATTAAAACAAAGTGGGAGAGGTGTCTACGGAAAAATACAGCATTGGCACTCAGAGCCCCATTATAAAGCACATTAAATTAAATGAAGCAGCACCGATAAAACAACTTTCTACCAAAACCCTATGACTTATCACAACCTCCTCTTCTTTATGTAATTAAAGCAGACTCCAAGTAGTACAAACACAGGAGATTATGCCCGTCTTACCTGGAATAGGTATAATGGGAATACTTTCATTGGGGACCACACGGGGTGAACTGCTGTCCTCCACATAGAAATGAGCAGTCTGAAAACACTTTCTGTTAAAGAAACAAGAAAAAAATAGATTCAGGGTGTGAAAAACTGCCCTCTGAAAAACCTTTTGCACATGTTCAGTTTCTCCATTTCTGTTCCATACTTTCAGATGTTATAATTTTAAAACATTGATATGCGAAAACCTATGCTTGTTTTCTACAATTACAATCCTAATTCCAGATTTTGGTGTGCTCTAATTCACTGACATCTGAGATCCATCCATCATAAATGCCCTATACATTATTGCTAAATACTACTGAATATGAAATTACAATCATAAAAGTTAGTGGCTGCAAAACAGGTTTCAAATACATCATTCAGAAAGAAACTTTGCACACAAGAAACACATTCAGCATACAATTCAAGCCCAAATCCACCTAAGACACTCAATTTCAAGGGAAAATACACTTACTGTAAAAGTTTCTGCTGTGTAACAACCATCAGTAATACAGCATCTGTGACTGCTGCATATCATGATGTTCTGCTATGAAAGTTATCTTCAAACATTAAGGTTTTTTGTTTGTTTGCTTTTTAACACTAATGCCATATAACCTTCATCCCATCCTCCTCCTGCTAACTTGTACTATATATGCGGGTACACAAAAATCCAATAGACACTTCCCTTGGGCCCCAGGACTCCTCTCTAAAAAGGCCTACAATGAAGATTAGAACTTAAAGCCACCTGACTCTTTTTTACCTGTATTTAATGCAAAGCAGAGAGCACAAGCTGGTCATCACAGAAAAGGTATTGAGCAGAATAACATCAAGAGATCCGGGGAGACTCTGCATGGTGATGTTAACTGAGGCAGGGTTTTCCAACGCCAGCGTCACTGCTCATTGCTGACTTAATGAGCTGCTTGAGGCTGGAACTGAATATTTAATGAGCCTTGCTTGGTGTGAGCAGCTATTGTGGCAGGAGAAGGGTCTGCTCTCATCTGTCGAGGTGCTAAACAATAGTGCCCCAGTGCAGAAAGATCCCCCTCATTGTCACCCTTCAACTTCTCCTCAACACCTGGGCAAAGTTTGTGGGGGCCTGGTGAACCGTGCCTTTGCCAAGCTGCATGTTGCTTTGCTCAAATATATTTGCACATGTGGTTTCCAAGCTGCTGTCTTGCAGTTCCTGCAGTTTGCTGCTCTGCAGTTTGCTGCTCCGCAGCTCGGGCATTGTGCTCTCCATGCAGAGCCCGTTGTCAGAGCAAAGTCATTTGTGCTCCCTTCGTTTCCAACATCCATGCATGCCAGGGAGAAAAAAAAGTCACCGAGAACCAAACCACTCTCTTAGGGGAAACCAGGATCTAAAATTATCACAGGTGCTTGCTTTCCATGTATCTGCACTTTCTAGTGCACAAGCACAGTGCTTTGTAACACAAGCACAAGCTATGGCAGCACAAGTACAACTTAAGACAATACAGGGGCAGGAGAGAGTGGATTGCACAGCATGGAGTCACTGTCTGGGAGCAGCTTTCTATTTTCGGGCATGATGGCTTGCATTCTGCTGAAGTTATATATTTAGTGAGTATACTTTTGTTAAGAAACACCATAAGGTGAATTCACACATGAGGATGCAAGATGTGCAATAGTCTCACAGCATTTAAAAACATGGGTTGAACTCCCCCCACCTCACCACTTGCTCCCTGTTCTCATTTTTTTTTTTTTTTTGGCAGCCTTTATTTTGGACAATGCACACCCTGGGGGCACGCAGCAGAATAAATCAGTCACACATAAAGAAGAAACTATGAATATGAAACAGGCAAAATGTTCCTGATTTTGATGTATTTGGGGCTCTTTCCCTTGAGTCAATACTACGGAAATCCTTGAATGGCTTCTCCTGGTAATGAAGGCCTTAAAAAGGTGCTTGATAAAAAGACAGACCTTTATGCAGGGATTTACAGGATTTTTTTAAGCTGATGATATTGAAGGAAAGCAATTTTTTTGGTTAATTTGTTATTTTATACTCTCAGAGGCTCTGAAAGGCTGGCATTATGGTTTTTATACACAATCATAAGATGGCTTTTTCTTAATAGCCTCAAAACATGCAAATGTGTCAGATAATCACACTGTGCAATATTTTAAGGCCCATGGTGGCAATAGCTGAATACTCAGCCCAGCACAACTCCGCTGAGCACAATGCTGGATTAACAATGTATTAAATTAATATTTCACATAGTAAAGTTTGCTACAATCATTAATGTAATTAAAAACTCTGCATTTTAGTCCTGAAAGACTTTCTGCAACTATTTTGCAAAGGCAGATGCCTTAGACTTTGACTAAAGGTTTTCTCAAGTCACAAACATCACTCTCTTGCCTAATGTACATATGTAATGCAGCACTTTCATTACTTTACAATACAGGATACAATACAGCACATTAGGTGAAGACATGTCTCTAAAACTCTTTTTTTTTTTCTCCACTTGTTCATAATAGCTGTAAATATTCTAAGTTTAGCCTCTACAGCTGAGCTTACTGCACACAGGCCATTGTATCCCTGTCCCAGTGACCCCTTTTGTGTTTCAGATCTTTAAAAGATGGGTTTAATAAATTCACTGAACGAATTTTCCAACAAGTTCTTCTTATGGGTCTATTTCCCACTCTGGCATCTTTCCTCTGTGCAGCTCCAGGAGGGAGCACATCTTGGAGTGCCAGGTAAATGACTCCAGTTTGGATAATGTCCATTCTTCCTGAGTAAGGAAACACCTGACCCCAAGTAGAGCCTTCTGGAAACTCATGTCTGGTTTGTAGTAATAAATACTGATAGCTGCCATCAAGGCTAGTGAGAGACATTTCAGACAATTCAGTATCTGCCTCCTCCTCCAGTTTAGGATGCTCCTTTCTATCCCTTGGCATTTCCCCACCCCATTACCTTTTCCTCCAGACACAAACCTTAAGTGGCAGCAGTTGCTAAGGCTACAAGAGGCTGCAGTAAATCTGAGTGTGTATATGGGGAGGGCTGGATAAAGGAAAAGGATGAGAGCAGGAAATTGTTCGTTTGGAGCCACTGGAGAGGGGAGAGAGAGGAGTGAGGATGCAGGGCTAGACAAGGTGCAAATCTACACCTATTTTTACATGAGCACTTCAGTCTGTAACTTTTAACCCCAGCGTGTATACATGGGCAGGTGTTTGCATATCTGTGCCCATTTGCTCAGGAAACTAACACTATCAGCAGAGAAAAAGAACAGGCCTTTTTTCCTAATAGAAGCAGTCCATAGTGAATACACAACTGGGATTTGTCTTGGCATAAATGATTATTACAATCTTAACAACTGAAACACTAATTTTAGAGTAATTATTGTATTTTTGCAGCACTGGTTGAGAAAAACAGATCACAACCTTGATTCACTTCTAAAAGATTTTGGGGAGCCATATCTTTTCTGTGAAATACCAAAGAGTCTGTTGTCTCCAAAATATGCCTGTGAGCAGTGAAGCACACCATTTTTTCCAGCCCCATATGTTTTTGTGGCTCTCTATCCCTGGGGTACAATAACTGTGTGAGATTGTGGTGATCAGACACACAGTTGTCACATATGGACCCAAATGCAGAAGTAAAACACTGCAAGATTAGCATCTCCCCAGAGAAGCAGCAGAGGCAGGGTCTGGAATGCAAAGACAACGTGAGGCAGAACATCCCCCTGCCCAGAATCTTTTTGCAGAGATACTGGCTATGAGTTACTAAAGCAAACTAACAAGATGCAAAGTCCAGAGCAGCAGCACCTTCTTACTAAGATAAAAGCATAAAAATATGCCAGAAGATGGCCCTGATTAGCTGGGTTAAATGCTTGTTCCATCTCTGCTGAGCAAAATATCAGATTAACTCCTGTATAAGAAGAGATGCCTTGTGAGATTTTGACACTCCGAACAGGTTTCCTTGGTTATTAGTTACTAAAGCTCAAGCAGCTTCTCCTTTATACTCTTCTAAAAGCAAGAGAGAGAACTAGCTCACATAATGGCCTGAAAGTATGGATGGATTTTATTTTGGTGTAGAAGGCAGTGCCTCAGTGTTAATGCTGCCTCCAATGCAAACACAGCTCGGCGCAGACAATGGGAGTGCTGGGAACTCCAGGGCACTGCCTGGCCTTTACTCCTCTGTACTTGGTCTAGCACAGCAGCATCCCTGATCTGTGATGACAGGCAGGATCTGTGAGCTCTGGAGCAGCCAGGGCAGGGAGAGGAGGAGCCAGGATTATGAATAAGCAATTGCCTCTGCGGTGGCTGGCTGGAACCACCAGTGCAGTGGCTGAACACAGGAAAAACCAAAGGGGAATGTTGCACATTCTGGGGACACCCAAGAGCCATGCCCTGCCTCACACTGAAGCAACCAGCACATTCATTGCTCCTTGTTCACTTGTCCTTCTTCCAGGTGTTGATGTTGGCTGGAGCAATGTTTATTCCCGCTCCAAGGCCAGCCAGATTTAAATTACTTTATTTCTATACTAGCATTTAGGAGCTCTAGGCTCTCTTCCTGGGTCATTACCTGCTAAAGCATGACCAATTCAGGGGCAGATGGCTTGAAAGGATCCTGCAGACCTATTCACAACCATCAGAGCAGGGCAAATCTTGTCCTTCAGGCACCCTTCCTCCAGAAACAGCCTCCCACAGACAGAACCTCTGCAGAATCCATATTTGTTAACAAAGAGGCCAATAGTCCTTGCAGCTATCCTACTTTTACACACAGTTTTTACCTGGTGGGAAGAACAGGAAAGATGGAAGAAGAGTCAGACAAGGATCTGTAAGGGACCTCTAAACCAGGCTGCACAGGACATGGCTTAGTCTTTACCAAATGCAACCTGGATACAGGCATTCATTCCCCATGCTCCTTCATCACAAGGGTGTCTGCAACTAACTCCTAAACAAGGATGTAAAGACAGGAAACGATCCCCTTTCACTACCTCTGTACATTCATTCTCACTTTCAATAGAAGAAAAGCCGCTTCAGATTCCCATTGAACTGTTTTGCATGTTTTTCAAGAGACACAATTAAGATTGGTTTCTGCTGGCACCAAAACCAGAGTATGTATGCAGTGAAGTGTACTAGTAACACATGGCTCTGCACTTTAAACTAGCTTCACTATTCCTTGGCAGGCATTTGTCACTGTCAGAATTGGCAATGACTCCTCAGAAAAGAGCACAGACTTCAGAACAACAGAAGTGCTGCAAATCATGACCATGTCACCAGCAGAGCAGTGGATGGGAGCCTGGACAACAGCTGTCTGCAGTCTGCACTGCTCTAGCTGGGGTCATCAGTCACTGACTTTTATGAGCAATAAAACTGACTCAAGCGTTAAGAGGAAAAATAGGAGAGAAAACCACATGAAAAAAGCTGATCTTATGAATATGAATAAGTGACCAGCGTGGAGCAGTGATACAACATTCATTGAATTGGAGAGGCATCTGCATTTCCTATTTTTGGTCAGAAAATAGCTTATATTGCCCTAATTTTTACAGTTGTTTTTCTTCAGAGGTCTTAATACTTAATGACCAGAATTCAAGAGTCAAGTTATAAAAGAACCTGTGCCATGCTGGAGCAGTAAGGCACTGAATGGTGACTGAACTGGAGCTGCTGGAGGATGTACAAAGCAGGAATGCACAAAAACCAGGAGAATAAAGAAAAGCTGACAAAGGAGGAAAATTTCTCTACAGTAATGCTGATTTTCTAGCAGATCCCTGCTGAAGACCATTTGCCTTCTTCCCACAAAGCAGTTTCTGCCTGAAATATTCTTAAGCAGTGTTAAGCATCACACAGATATGGTACCTGGAGAAGTCTGGATGGTAATGGGTAGGTTTCAGAAGCACATGGCATACCAAGCCCTTGGCATGTTATCCTAGACAGAACAGTGAAAAGAAGACTGTCGCTTTCAGGGGACTTTTTCTGGGCAAGAAATGCTTTTTCATGTTAGGGACTTGACCCACACAGATCCACGAAATGAATGCTAATCACCTGTCCAACCACAATATTCTGTAGTATCATATGGAAATAAAGGCAGGAAAAAGGCTGGGAAGTGGCAGACGGAAAGAAAAAAGATGGACAAAACTTTGAGGCAGTATTTATGTTGAAGAACGCACCACTAGTAAAACTGTCCAGTTGAAAAACTAATCTGCAAACAAGACTAGGGATTTCTGACACAAAACAACAGCTAATTTAATATTTATGGCCTAAATTTGCCAGCTGACTACACAGCTCTCCACAAAATTAAAAAACCTCTTCTCCCAATCCTCTGAGATCCTGCACCAGGGCCCAGACACCCATTCATATCACATATAGTATTGAACTCAGGCATTATGTGAGACATAATGATTTTTAGAAGGGTATTCAAATAATTAAACAGTTAAGAAATGACAACATCCCCAGATGGGTTGCCTTCATGTCCTCCCCCTTCATCAGCTGCGTGACCAGAGAGCACCCAGGTGGCCAGTGCAGAAATGCACTAAGAAAGCTCTTTAATTGCAAATCATGTGGATAAGTCCTAGTTTAACTCAGCACAAACGTTTTCCACGCTTCCTTGTCTCACGATCCTGGTGTCCCTGGAGAACAGCAAAGGCAATGGTGAAACCTTATTTGTGATGACACTTGGCCCTGTGACACTTGGTAGCTAATTACTCTCCTGGTGACCTCTGACAGGGCCAGAGGCACCAAACCTTCCGCTCCTGCTTTAATCAATACTCACAACAGCTGCCTTGGATACACTCAGCAATTTTACAGATGACTGGATAGGTTTACTCATCAGTATTTTCTACTGCAAGAGAACAAGCTCCTTGGTTATATGTACTACCACTCAGAACTTTAATGTCTTCAGGAAAAAATAGGGTAGATGTACCTCTAGGTGGTATCTTAAAATGGTTTAAAATTAGGCACAGCTTTAAAAACCAAAGGAAAGCCTGACCTTATTCGTGTTCTTCTCCCTGAGCCAACTATTTATGTAATGCAACATTCATAACAAAGGTTAGAAAATTACAGAGGAAAACAAAGACATGTCTTTTCCAATCAAATAATACCTCAGGCACTTCCTATAAAATGTGTGCTTCCAATGCCCAAAACATCATGTAATATTAAAAAGGAGCCTTAAAACTTTCTCACAAAAGAAAGCTGGATTTAAGCAAGTGAAGAGCTGTTCCATAATCACAAGAGCCACAGCAATCAATGATTGCCTCCTACTAGAGGAGCTTTTAGTAGCACTTCCAAGATCTCAAAATTTGGTATACTTGATGTTACCATTTCAGGACATGAATTCCATTTAGGATGGTGAATCTTGGAAAAAGAATGAATAAAACCAGGGTCACACACTGGGATGTTAAAACGCAGGTTATTTTAAATGTAAAGTGTAATGCTTCTGGATTGGACATAGTTTTATAAGAAAATCAAAACAGAGATGATCCAGCCTAGGAGAGGTTGAGAGGTAACAGAAACAGAGAGGCAGCAGTCTCTCTTTGGAATATTCACATAAATGTCCCTAATTACTCTCAAAACAGAAGAGCTCTGCTGCTGCCTTTACAAAAAATACTGTTTTCTTCCTCCAAATAGGACATCAGGACATTCAACTGACAGATATTTTAGGTATCCCAAGGCTCAGCCTGGAACCCAACACAAAAGTCTCGTAAAAATTTAAGCACAGCTTGTTCCTCAGTTGTGATGTCCCTGCCCATCTTCAGGCAGAAATGCCAGTTTGTTAAATGTAATGAAATACTCAGTGGGAAGCTTCATCTTTCTCAACACATGTGTCCATGTGCACCTGGACTAAAGCTGCATGGGAGAACTAGGAAGAATTCCCAACACTGCTGGACATAATTCATGTTTAGCTTATCCAAGATAAATATTAAAAGAGTGATTATTTCTTTTCTCTCTTAATCACTGAGTATTTGGAGGGTGAGCTTTTTTCACTGGACACTTCAACAAGAAATAGGTACTTTAAAGATTTCATGGTCTCTCTTTTAACTCTGTTTAAAACACAATTTGAAATGGCATTACACCTTTGGAAGCACAGGACAAAGGAAAAGAAAAGAGCAGCTGGCATCAAGAGCAGAGGAGCAAATCATTTAGTACCTGGTAGATAATAGGAACACTGAAAATACACTACTTAGTGCTGGTGTTCTGACAGGGCTACGTCCATCACCTCATCATGCTAATATAGACAGACTGGGTGGCAGCCAGCTGGTCCTTCCTCCCCACCCATCTTGCTGAAAGCAAAGATTTGTAAGCCTCCCAATAATAAACCTGGACAGAAATCTTGAGGATCATTAATCTCTCTATCAATCAACCCATTTGGAGATTTGCTTCTCGCAGTCGCTGATGCTAATCAGGGCCTGAGTTGAGAGCTCTGGGGAAGACTGGAGTGTGCATCTGAGGAATTGCTTTAATGAGTTCCTTGCATTCAAAGGTTAACAAATATGACAAGGAAACACAAATATTGGGGCAATACACTGCCAACCACTGAACCAGACCACTGGGTTAGCATGCTGTGTACTGTGCTGCTGTATGAGGAATACATCCTACCTCACTGGGGACACACCCAAGTGAGACCCAGGGACCTCTCTCCGATGCCAGGGAGACACACAGGTACTGAGAGCTTGGACTGCTCCAGCACTCCTTGTCTGCTGGGCTTCCTACCTTGGGCACAGCTCTGCACTAACAGAGCTCTGCTGCACAGCAGCATTTGCTGAAGTGGTTTCTGGTTAAATCAGGCAGCCAGCATGGTGTGAACATCCCCACTGGGCTCCCTTT
Source organism: Certhia americana (assembly GCA_018697195.1). NCBI lineage: Eukaryota > Metazoa > Chordata > Aves > Passeriformes > Certhiidae > Certhia > Certhia americana. Next base: position 13,468,005 of record CM031868.1, on the reverse strand, counting down.
GCCAGACACTGCAGACCCACATCAATTAACACATCACAATGAAAAGTCCCAACATCAGCAGGACCCTTCCAGTAGCATCTGCCTTAAACTTCTGTATTTTCTCTGAGAATGTTTCTACAAAATAAATAACATCATCAACAACAACATAACCAAATTCCAAGATAATTAAACTACAAGAGAAAACTTATTAATACCAAAAAACCAAACACCAGCATTAGGCATTGTCTTAGGTTACAATGTAAGATGTAATCAAAAGTATGTATTCTATCACCATCTCCATAAGCTGTTAAAACCAGGTGGGGCAGTGCTCTTTATCTCTTCCATGACTCATCCCTGATAACTCATTCTGTGGGATATTTTCTGTTAATGGGCCAGCAAGACCTTACTGAAGACTCAAAAAATTCCATCATCCCATTGTGAAATGCTCTGCCCAGGGGGAGGAGCCAAGCCCTCCTACCTGGATGTAATCTGAGCTTTAGAACAGCATGAGCAGCATACCTACTGGATTCCCAGAGGACAAGAGCTCAAATACCACCACTGGACCTTCAGAGGAAGGCCAGACCCTTCTACAGGATCACTGCTTCAACAGAACCACATCTGTCACTCCAACAGGACTGCAGCCACCATTTAATGGGACTGCTACCACCACCCTGACCAACAGTGTGTCAGGTTGTAGCCTGACTCTGTCAGCTTAAGACAGTGCTTGCTGCCTCTATTTTAATTTTCCTATTAAACTGTAGTTCTGACTTGAAATCTCTCACTGGTTTGCTTTCAAACAAATACAAGCATACACAGGCATAATAAAGAAGCACAGAAAACAAAACCAATATTTAAACTACCATTTCCACAGACCAAATAAGCCATAAGAAAAATTCTAAAAATATTGTAAGTAAGTAACAGAGGTAAAATCCACTGCACCATGAGGCAGAGGGGACTGGAAGCAAGATCCTGCCAGTGCATAAAATAAAGAGAAGAAGAGTTCCTTTTTCTAAATATTTATTAAGAAAAGGACATCTTGGAAATTTCAGGCCTATAACCCATTCAAAGCTTCTTGAATTTTAGTACCAAGGAAATACATATTTGTTACACAAGAGGATTCATAAGTATGAGGCATATCAGAAAAGTTACCACAATGTGTATTAGCAGACTTCTAATTACATAGAAGAGCCAAGAATTGAAAAACCGTAAAGTAACAGACGTAGAAGAGATTTTTGATTTAAAAAATCAGTTGAAATTTGAAAATTAGAAACAGAAAACTCGAAACTGTTTTCATCCTCATGACAAACTCTTTTGCACTAAGCACACAGGCAAATAAAACATTGCTCTCTTCTTGTCTTGATCACTGTATAGAAACAGCTACTAATCACAGGAGTAGAACATTTTGATTCGAGACAAAAGTTCATTGCAGATAAGCAAAACAGGAAAAATTCGGTCAACCTGTGTTAATTATTAAAGCCTCTAACACCACATACAGTTTAATATATTTTCTATTTATGGACTGTTCTCTTTATTTGCACTATTTCTAAAGCTTAAACCTATCTTTTATTAAGTTCTTGATAAACTTTCAGTGTTGATAAATGTGGGACTTGGGAAAAGGAGGAAAAAAGCCCACAAGAACTGCAGTTCACATCTTAGGAAAACCATATTTCTTAACATATGAAGAAACGTGCCATGAGACACTTGCTCAGAAGCAGACATGTAATTAAACACAAGCTCTTGGCTCTGCATTTCCTTTTCTTGAAGCTCATGAAGGGCCGTGGCTGCTCTGGCAGACTGTCCTGGAGGAATGTAGTAGATGTCTGCTCCCAGGTGAGCTGTTCAGCCCTGGTACCTCTAGCAATCCACATCCATTTTCCTCCTGCTGTATTCATGCATTTCATTTCCATGTTCTGATGTGATCTTTGGTGGTGCTTTAGCTGCCATTAGATTGTGAGCTTGGGAGAAGAAAAGACAGGAGCCATCACCATGGCCAGCCAGACACATCCTGGTGTGCAGCAAAGGGAGATGCCAGTGGGGACTGAGATCCTGCTGATAGACCCACCCTAAATATTTTCATCTCTGCTCATATCTGGGAAATATAGTAACAAGTTCCTGCTTTATTCTAGTGCTTTAATTCAAGGACTTTTGTGAGCTAAAAATGTTGAAAATGCAGACTGAACAGCAGAGTATTTTGCCACTATTTCTGGTAGTTTTGTCCCAGACATTTGGTTTCAGATCTGTGATTTCCTGTCGAGAACACACAAGTGTGAAATACTTGTTGATCCGTTTATTCATTTGCCTCCTGGCTGATTGTAGCCATTTTGACAGAATGGATAAATTGACTTGCTCCTTGTTGTTTTGTGCTTTTTCTTTTTTCCCACATGCTTCTCTATCAGCCTGGAAGCACTGCCCTGGCTATCACTCCTACACCCTCACTTTACATTCTGCACTCTCCTTTTAGAGGCTTGCTAAGCCAATTTCACACAATACCCAGGTTGTCTGAAATGCCACAAACTCTTGCTGTAGCAGCTTCTGCAACTCCATCTGCCAGATGAAAACAATACATAATATTTAGAGAAATTATTTTTGAACAATTCAAAGTCAATGAATACATCACTCTTTGTAACACAAGATGTATCTGACAACTGCACTCCCTTTCTTGAGGCAGGACTAAGCCATTTATCTATAACACATCTCAGCAAACCTTCTAATTTTCCAAATCACGAACAAACACTGCAATTTGGAAGGGGGACAACTCCTGATGATCCTCACTGGGGAAATGGCAAAGGTAACAGCTTCAAGTGATCAGGCAAAAGCCTGTAACAGCAGCAGCAGATTTTCAGTGCAAAGTAATTTCAGCAGGCTAACAAATGAGTCGCTTTTCTCCGACAGACGTGTAGCAGGACAGTGCATTAATTGATGTGTCCTTTATTGCAAAACATACTGTCTCCCTCTGGAGAGGGAGGGCTGGAGCAATGGGATGCCACATTGCCAGGAAAAAGCCAAATAATGCAAACTTGGCAGCACAGAGTAGCTAAATGTCGATTCATGGAAATTATGAGACATTCAAGGGGACAGGTCCCAGGCTCCAAATTATGTTCCACTCTTGTATTGCCCCTGTGTGATTATAGCAAGTTTGCATAGAATTTGCTGCTTACTCTTCTAATTGGATTCCTGCAAAGGGCATTTTGCTGTGCCATAAGTTGTCACTTTATATCATGCTTTAACTCCAAACCACTCAATTAATATTAAATTCCATTTATTATAAAAGCATTTGTTTCTATCCACACAATGCTATCAGCAGCCATCTCATTAATATTTATTTCCCAAAATGGCCTACTGATGTTAAGATCTCAGATATACAGCTAGCAACTTTAAAAGGGGAAAATATGTGAAGCCAAGAAGGTCAAGACAGAACATGAGTTGTAACAGAAAGCATTCAACCCATATGTATTTAACTCATTCTTTGCAGAAAGCTCAGTAAATACAGTAAGGCTGGTGGAGAGCAATGACAGTGTTAATCTTAATCCAGTCACCAGAACAAAATAAGGAGTGAGGTTGCCAATACATCTCTCTCTGGGGTAGGAAGTTGCTGTATTTGGCATACCAAGGGAAAAAATTCTGGAAAGGGGATGGAAGGGGAATGCTTATACCCTGCCTTATTTCCCCAAAGAGGTGAGCTGCCTATTTTCCAGGTTTATAAAAGACAAACAAAACCCAGACAAGGAAATTGTGGATAACCTTAAACCCTGAGCTAATGTTAAAGTCTCTTTTCCTCAGAATCCTCTTCTGTGTTCATCACATAGGAAATTAGCACAGCCTGTCCCAGCTTTACAGTGTAGAAGCCCCACTAGACTCAACACTCACTGTCCAGGGAGTAAAGGAGGAGAGGGCTGCAGATGGTTTAAGTGTTTCAAAAATGCTGGTGTAAAGCTCAGGGATTCCCTTGCACACTTTCAGCACAAGGAAGCATTGGTAAGGAAAGAGAGGATCCAATGTAAGCTAAGACCCCACAGACAGCACTGTAACTTACTAACACACTCACTATACACTGATTTTTCACTGCCCCGTGGGCCCAGCTGCAGCTTGGGTTATCCCAAAGGCTGGTGAAATGGGATCACTTTTCCTGTGCTCAGTGGTGCCCAGCTGTTACTCACGTAGAAAGATCCTGACAGTGAGATTACACAGCCAGACACAGAGAGATGAAGCAGCTGCTGAGAATGTGTATCAAATGCAGTGATCTCTTCTGCTCTCTTATTCTCTGCACTTGGAACAAAACTAAGCTGCAGGGACAACAGGTCTCTTTCTAGTAGTCTCCACCTGTACCTTTAAGCTATACAACAGGGAACTTTTCTCTGTAGCTCTGTGGCTTACCTGCTATCACAAGACCTCAACTAATTCCCTGCAGCACATCAGCAGTGCTTTTGAAAGGTTCCAGGCTCTGCAAAAAACCAGATGGTAACTATACTTAAGGGCTTTTAAAGATGTCAAGGATTTCCTCACAGAGGTGCCAATATAAATCTTTCTTCTTCCCATCAACTTTTTTATTAATCAGAGCACACTCGGCAACTCCCTGTGTGGCACCACTAAGGGCTCACTCCATCAGCATAAAACCTTCCAAAATTATCACCTCAGGTTTGCCACTGGGATAACAATGCTTTTATACCTAAAATTAGAGAGATGAATTGACACGGCCTTCGCAAATCAATATGCAACAGCAAACACCTAACTCCAGTACTATTTCACTGCCCCTTTTCTTCCCAACAGATTCTTCCCACATTCACAACAGGGTATGGCACAGTAAACCAGAGAAAGGACTCCTGTTGTACTGCTGTCACCTTTGTGCTTTTGCTTTCAGTGCTCCCTCCTTCCAGATTTTGAAGTCAAGCATATTTTGGAAACTCAGCAAAGCCAAAGCCGCAGGCTCTGGCTCTGACAGCCAAATACACTTCAGACAGTACAGAGCCTATCTAGGTTAGGTTCTTCCCCCATCCTGATCTCCACCATCATGTTATAGGGAACAGAAAATGCCCCACCACCCATTTCCTTGAAGCTGTTTGTGTAAGGACATGAGACAAATCATTCCCTCAAAGAACTAAATTGGCATTTTTACCATCAAGACTATGGAGCAGTTGTGTAGAGCCCAACCATTTCTGAAGAGCCATCAGGGACCTGGTGCCAGCTCCTTATCCACAGATGACAAGCATTACCATAAGCAGAAGAAAAAGGCTTCTGCCCTCCTGACTGCAGCCAAGTGCTCCACAGGAGTTGGCTTTGCAGTGATAAATGTCACGTTTACAATGGGTTTTGCAACATGAAAGTCCATAATTTGCTTTCCAGGGACCTGTGCTTGATTATCAGGAGAGTCAGAAGCATCCACTGAAGTCTAATGAATAGAATTAACACATCATTTAAACAGGGAGTAATATGTATGCAAATGAGAAAAAGTTAAAAATAGGAGTTCAAGCCATAATTTCACAAAACGTAGACTGCATCCTTATGAAATATGGATGTTTCAATTCACCTCATATCTTTACATCTATGTTAACTGCTTTGCATGTGAACAATAGGATGCATCAAGCCCATTTTGATTTTATATTTGAACCTGGACTTATAAAATGGATTATATTGAAACATGAATAATATATATGCTAATTAAAGACTGCATTTAATGCTATAAATAAAGACAAAGACCAACACAGGCTAATTTCCATTTGCAAATTTCCTAATTACTGTATTTTCCTTTAGAAAGCAGAAACTTTATTTCCACAGTCTCAGGAAAAAGAAGAGAACCTTTTCTTTGCTCAAATTATTTTAAAAATCCTTTCATCTCTTTTATTCTTTTGGATTGATCTTCACAGAGATACAATTGCTTTGCCTAGACAGATCCAGTGTTAAATTGCACACAAGTCAAACTATGGTGATTTGCGCATGCAAATGGTGTGCTTTAATTTTATTTTGGTTTTTTTTTTCCTAGTAAGGAATTACTGCTAATAGATATAAAGTTTATAAACCCCTCCATATCATAAGCATGTTCAGAATAACTGTGGCAGATGTAAACCAAGTAAATGTCCTTGGTGCTTGATGAGCTGTTCATCATTCTCTCCCTTCCCCTCCAGGCCCCCAAAAATAGAACAAGGACACAGGACAATTGTACAGTTGTAGGGAGACAAGGCATTAGCAGAAAACATGACTTCAAACTTCTGTCATGTGAGACCTACAAAAAAGCATGCTGAAAAATAAACAGGTTGCAGGAAAAGCCCTTTTAAGTTAAAAGGCCTGTTTCTACCTACAAGTGAGAAAAAGTGGTGAAAACCAGTTCATTCGTATGACTATGAAGCCTGCAATGATATGTAGGCCAGGAGAATCTTTTTTTGCTCTTGTCTAAATGTTGGATAAAGTCCAGATTCAGCCTTAACTGACTAAACTAGCAATTGCAGTTTGCTATTCTGAGCCTGCAAAGCAAACCCATTTACTTCCTGATGGAAACAGCACACTTGAAAGCTTCAAAAATAAGGAGCTGTATGAATGGGCAGAGACTTGCCATATTAGTATATTTATGTCCCAAGCTTTTATTAAAAAGCAAACCAAAACCCAACAAAACAAATTGAACTAATAAGGCAGGTATGAGGACTGCCTCTTCCCTTCTTTCACTTCATACCTGCAATACCAGTTGCTGTTACTGATGAACAATGAAATTTAGGAAACTTTTTTATGCTCTGGAGTGTCCTAATTTTAAATGATGATGTGGTTCCTACAAAATGCGAGGCATTTTACCAGCACGCACTGGAAAGTTTCTGATGGTGGTTAAGAAATGGTTGTGGAGAGTGAATCACTGTGCAGAAATCCATCCATTTAACTGAAAAATTGATCAGAAACATAAACCAATTTTGAACCTCCAGGGAATAAAACATTTTTCATTAATAAGAACGGTTTTGATTTTTTTTTTTTTAACATTAACAATATTTTTACAATTCAAATTTCGCTTATATCTACTACTTTATAAATACCAATTGTAGGACATTTCAAAAACGTTTTGCTCTTTCTTGGAAAAGACAGGGTTTCCAAAACATGAAACGACCCACCAATCAAGACCCAGGCACGCTGCCTACGCCTGTTTCAGCTTAAAACTTGGAACTCAAATGGATTTTAACCTGTAAGTCAATAGAGTAAAACACATGCTGTTTATAGCAATAGAGGAACTGTTCTCTTTTAAACCAACCAACTCAGCATTCTACAATAAACTGAATGAATTCATGTACTTGCAACATTTGTAATAGCAGCACAACGTGTTGTGCATTCCAAGGCCTTGTTTTTCCCTAAATTGCACAGGTTTTAAGAACAGTAAAATGAAGTTCACCCCTGCCTGTTATGGTTTTACTAGTTTGTTGATTCCCAGCATTTATCCAAGCAGCTAAGGTTGCCAAATTGATTTAATATTCTTACCCTATAATTTTACACTCAGACTACATCCTGCTGTGAAATAGCTGGTGCTAATGTTAGTCCAAATGCTGCCATGGGACTTAGGACAGGATAGGGCCTTTCAATAGCTATATTTTATGGTTAAAAGGAGGGAGAAAAAATATAATTTATCTGGTTGCTGTGGTTAATTCACAGTTTCACAGCAGAGGTATACTGTTCCCTCAGGGTACATCTAGCTGTATTATAGGATATTTCATTCACAGTTTGTCTGAGACATTGCTCTAGCTCTAAACCTACCAGTTTATGAGTGAATCTACTCCAGAGATACCTGTATACACTTTAACACATACTCATATACTAAGAATACCATAGAAAAGAAGTAAACTAGCAACATGTCAATTGACAATGAGTATGCAAATTGTTTCTTTGAGCTGGGAAGGGGAATAGAAAAAGAGTGCATCGATTTCTTAATAGAGCCTTCTTTTCATAAAGTGATTTAATTTCACAAAGAGCATTTGTGAAATTTGTTTCTCTCTTAAAATATCTCACAGCTTTAAAAGTCAGAGTTCAGAAATTTTAAATCTGTATGTTTCCCCTACAGTAACTTACAACAGACCCGACAGATGAGTAGGAGATGCCAGTGGTACCTCGCATCCTCTACCACTGTACTTATGAGAAAACCCACACTCCTCATGGCATATTATTTCTGAGCACTCAAAAGCTTGTTCTTAATGGAAATTAATAAGAATATTTTGATATTTAAAAAATATTTGTTCAAACTTATGCATTGCGAACTATTAAGCCAGTAACTGCAGAGATAAAATCTTGCTCTTTTTCTTTCCAGAACCCACCATTACAACAGCACTGGGGAAAGCATTTCCAGAGAAAAAAATGTCTGCAATTAATCCATTTAATTAGTTCCACAGAGACAAAACAGTAAGATCGATTGCAGCTGTGCAGATCCCTCCTTGCCTGACCTCAGCTGCCTTTGCCCATTCTCCTTTGCTCTCTCTGCAGAAGAAGGTATTTTTGGAAATGTTAGGGAAATTCTGCTACACCTCTAAACAAAGCACTGAGGAGGGGTGTCAACAGCAGGTTTCCATCTTGCTGCCAATACTGTTGCATAAGCTTCACCCCCTTAGGATGGCCTGTGGGCAAAGTACAGCAAACGTCTCCGCTCTTATGGGACACATCACATAACAAATTAAAAATAAAAATTATACTTTTTGTGTTAGGGAGTTTTCAAGGTCACCAACATGATATTTTGAATTCTAATCTTCCACACCCGAAGCACATATTATCCTGTTGTGTGACTCACGATTGCATGCTTGACATTATCTTTTAAAATAAAGGTGATGCACATCTAGGCTCCCACTGAGTTCAGTGGCCACATCCATAAAAGTGCCTGCAGAAAGATGTTCACACAACTGACCCACATGCTGCAGGTTAAGAGTGACAGGCAGACTTCCAGCCTGAGATTTACAGGGCCATTTATCACAGTGTACCATCCCTCCTCTTTTCTCACACTTCCACATGTGCTTTAAAGCTGGCAGTGCAAAACTGTGGAGAACAGGCCTGGAAGCTCCTGCGAGGGATCAGACTCCTGTGGTGCTCCTCACTGGAGCTGCTTAACCTTGTCTGAAACCTAGAAATTACGGAAATTCTATAGACCACCACTTTATTGTCTTTTCTATTATGAGGCTGTTTCTGATGTCCAACCAAAATTTCCCTCTTGCTGTAATTTAAGCCAAAGACCCCTCATATCTGCAGCAAAATGGGAGGAGAAGATCATGAATTCCTTGCAGACCCCTTTCATGTACTCAAGCACTTGCTCCCCCTGTCTAACAGCCCTGCCTGCCCCACCTGATGCAACAATATTCCTCACAGAAAAGGTGAATCACATAAAAAACCCCCAGAGTACTATCTTATTTACACCCGGAGATACATCAGGCTGCTATAAAACTGTATTTGCCTCTTATTTACAGGACAGCTGAGAGGAGAACACTGATTCATGAAATTCAGACGAAGTTTGGCTATGTGGGACGCAGGAAGAAGATAGCTTCAAATATCTGGCAAGAAGAAATTTGATACTGAAATTACATACTCCTGAGAAGCCATTTAAGATGATACAGGTTCCTCAGTCATGTGGACTCAGATTTACAATGACAAGTCTGTTGTAGCTGGTAGAAGTTATTCAGGAATCACTCTGTTAGCACCAACAGGATAGCTCAAGTCTAAGCCTGAAGCAAAATCTAGACAGTCCTATTTCCTTAAAATGGGACATTCCTGGGCTGGAATGTGCTTATTGATTTTGGTCCTGATGCTCTATAATTAGAATTTAAAGTACTATTTTCTGAGCTTTGTCAATATCCTGATAGTTCTGGAAATCACCACTGATCTGCATTTAAGCTTGGTAAATACCTGTTTTCTTTCTCAAGACAAAATATGCTGGTTTGCAAAGTGGCAGGTCACTATGAGCCTTACCAGAAAGGAAACAGGATCTTGTAGAATTCTGTTTTGTGACAAAAAATTAAAGCTAGTGTTAATTAATAAAAGAGTAGAAGTAACAGGCATATAATGAGAGAACATGCCCCTTTCCACAGTCAAGCTCTTAACAGATAATCCAGCATGCTTAAAAAGCAACTTTCCATCTGCAAATCTGTCTTTCTGTCTCTTTTTTGTCTAATGAGCCTGAGTTAGTCTGTTCAAAAGCCCAAATGGGCATCTGGGGGCCAATTCACCAGCAGGGGGTCTGTTACTATAACAACTGACAACTCCCCTGATTTCTGAAAGGCCCTGAAGTAGCCATTTGGGAAATGGTTATAGAATACGAAGTTGTGAAGGGATGGTTGCAGGTGCAGGTCCTGTGCTCCTCTGCCTCAGCCCTTCCCACACTGAGCCAGCCCCGTGTCCCACCAGCCTTGGGATCAGCTGGGCTCAGCTCCCCTGCTGCAGGAGACCATAAAACCTCCTGAGCCAACACAGTGAAGTGCAGCAGTGGCACACTCTGGTTTGGTCTTGGGCTCTACCTGTGAGCTCTGCCCCTTGCCCCAGGCTGTGTCCTGCTGGATGAAAGAGTATAGATGCTGCCAGAGAAGTTTTCATATTGATTTTCCTCATAAAGGAAGAATAATGAGCACTGAAAGTATGGTACCAACAGCCAGAACAAGCAACCAGCAGCTGCCCTGAGGACCGAGCTTGAAAGTGAGAGCCTGGTGTCAGCGGGGAAGATGAGGTTGGGACCCAGAGTGGGATAAGAGGGAGCTGATCACAGGCCTGCTTCCTTTTAATGAAAACAAGCAGCACTTTGAGATATTAAACACAGAAGGGCCTAAGATTCAATACTTTTACCTCTGGCACTGGCAAAATCACACACAACCTGAATCTTCTGTAATTGGAGCTGAAGTGCTTTTCCTGCATTGCCTGGATAGAGAGCAGGAGACCAGAGGACTCCAAATCAGGCTAGGCTGCATCCCATTTACCAGACAGTGATCTGCCCCGTCCCCATCCCTCATCATATGAGACTAAACGTGGCCATTCCCAGAGGAAAACAAAGGCAAGCCTTGTTCAGTATGAGCAAGGCACAGCTGGCCACTTAAAAAAGGAGATGGAAGCTGCAAGAAGTTTCAGGTATGCCACTCACCTCCACATTTTCCCTCATCTCCCTGGGGAATTGCCTGTCTCCAGGGAGAAGGGAAGTCTCTTGCCCTTGACAATTCTCCTCAGTGCCTGTAGTGACACAAGCTTTGGGGCACTGCTATCCCCAGGACGAGCACAAGAACCTGGATGTGGTTCTCAGGCATCACTGAGGACAACGTTGGAGGGAGCATCCCCATCCATCCCTCTCATTCCTGCCCTGTGCTTGCTCCCTCAGTTATGCTGGTACAGCTCTGTCCTGCTACTACATGAACCAGACTAGGAGATAATTTGGTTTAAATCAGGACATGAGAACTCCTCTCATTTTTTTAAAAAAGTTTTTTTTTTAAAACATGGACTATTTCGCAATCCAGATCCTCACATGGTTGTACAAACATTTGCAATGGGATCACAGAGGGCAGAACAAGGGCAGGAACAGAGGACCCTGCCTGAACTGCTGCTGCTGAAATAAATACTCATGCAACTGCATCTGAGGCATTCTTAAAATTAACACCCAGGGTCTCAGAAAGTGTTACCACTCAACATCCTCCATGGGTGAGAAAATGAGAAGAATCACAAACATTTTAGAGTAAGCTGAAAGAAGCTTTTATCATTGTAAGCAAACAATTTTACAATGGTTTGTAAATTTGCAATGCCCCTTTTCCAATCAGTACCTAGAGATAGGTTCAAATAACAATTTCAGCACTTTTTACAACCTGGTACAGGCAGAAGTTATTTTTTTTCCTCCCAATTAAGTTTTAACACTCTCTTAGCTAAGCAGCTGTGCAAGCTCCCCAGAATTTAACACCAAAAGGTAGTTTTCCAAGGCACGGTTATTAGACATGGTTTAAATATGAGGGTTCTTTATGATGCAACTGTTGTTGCTGTATTACGAGTTGATTTACAAATACAGCTGACCAGCCTCCTTCAGTGCTGTTTCACCAGTGTCAGAACTCAGATGCTGAAATATTGAACACCTGAGCTTGCTCCCGGTGAGATCTTTGCCACTGAGTTCAACAACAATACTCTCAACCTGTAAGTGACTTGGCCTGAGGTCCCACAGAAATCAATGACTGAGCCAGAAAAAAGACCACATCTCCTACTGCTCAGTGTAACTTCTGCACAGAAAGGCACTGCCAGTGAAGTACAAGGCTCTGTGACAGGACCTGTCCCAATGATTCTGTTCAATTTGACAGGCTGCTTAACAAAAACCTAAGAAAACTCTCACTGTCTACTAAATTCTATAGGGTTTTGCCTAAGGAAAATTAAAGACATCTTTTTCCCAAGCTGTGTCATATACACACACAGCTATAAAACAAGTAACGCAAGCTAGCTTGCTCTTTGAAAGGCAGCAGCTGCGTTGTTCCAAAAATTCCCCCAAAAGTAAACATATTAGCACTGTATAAACAGCTTGATTTAATAAGAAATGCAGTACAATATTCCCGCTTTGTCTTTGGGATCATGATTTTGATGGTGGCAATAATTCAAGGTGAATTATGGTATCTGTTCAAAAGAAAGAAAAAGAAAACTCTCCAGCTATAGTCATGAATGAATTTCTTCCTCTTAGCTGAGAATGAGAAATGGCTATAATTTAGTTCCCATTTAAAAGTTGCTGTTGGCTAAACTCTAAAATCTTAATTGCTTCTTAATATTCTCTGTTTATTTTTTCCCTTTGAAACCACAGTCTATAGGACTGTAGCGTTTAGATTAAAAAACAGAATGAAAAACGAACAGTGGAAGGTTGCCACACTCTCTTAAAATACATTATTTTCCTCCCAAATGACAGAACTTACTGTGTATCAAAACATTTCAGTTGATTTCCTGACTCTAGTCACCTTCCTACACCTGTGTGAAGATGAAAGTGACACTCACCCTGGGTTTACCCCTAAGTATCAATGCTCAGGACTAGTTCAATTTGCTACAGAATGTAGTGGAAGTTCTAGAAAAGACATGTTTCAAGCCATATTCCAGCTCAGCATACTATAGGAACTCATCTTGTTGCAAAAAAACTGAAGTCACACTCAATCCCTAAATAGTTTGAGGTCACTACCAAACACACTCTGCAGTTCTCAGAGTTCATAGCAAAGGCTGTGAGAGTAACAGTGGCAAAGACTGCAGACAATCCAAGTCACATTTTAAAGTGACCTTGAAGATCTGCAGATGGATCTCATGATACTGAGTCTGGGTATAAAATCACAGATGCAAAACAAATGCCCAGAAATGCAAAAATAATGTGTTTGGGAAACAGCACCTCACAACACCCACGTTTTAATGGGCTCTAGACAAGCTAGCAGTGCTCCAGTGAAGGTCCTAAAATCATAGTGTACAGTTTTCAGAAATACTCAGTTGTCCCTACAACACACAATTTCAGGAACAAGTATAAAAGAAAAGAAAGCAGAAAAAGAAGCACCATTGTGCCACTGCAAAAGTGAATGGTGAATCCATATGGTGAGTAAAACAGGGATCTGGTCTCCTCACCTTTTCTGTCTGCTAAGACTCAAATTCTCGACTTGATGCTAAAGGAAATCGATTTAAGCACTAGAGGTCCTGGGAGCAACAGTCCGCTTCATCATGCCCATGACAGCTCAAGGATCAGCCAGGCCAGCTTTTCCTCAAGAGGAATCAAAGATGCACAGAAGCAAACTGAAACTACACTATCATTGTCCCTCCTGCCCAGGGAGCCCAACTACCAACAGGCCCCAGCAGATGTTGTGGCTCATGGTCACCCTGTGATTGTGCTCTCCTCATTTTTCTGGAATAAAAGATAGTACAAATTTTGCAGCTTCATTATGCTGACCTAGTTTATATTCCACTCTACCAGCTTAAAATGACACAGGCCTCTTTGTGCAGCAGTGCCATTTAAAGTACTGAATCCAGGAAACTTTAGTAGAAAGGTAGTTCAGAGCTCTGCTTGCCTGCAAGTTCCCATCCCTTTTCGTTATTGAGATGGCCACCACACGAAAAAGATAGAAGTGACCCTTTCTCTTCAACATTAGTCATATTCTTTCACCATTTGTCCAGGATCCACATGAAAAAGGAACTGAGCACAGCAAATTACCTCTGCAAATAAGTGAGTCTTGTTCAGAAATGGCACAGATAATTTTCAAATATATTCAGTTACAAGGAGTCTCTAAAAGACAGCATGGAAGCTCAACAGATGGAAAAAGGAAATCTTCATCAAACAATGACAGTCTCCTTTTCAAATAAAGGGAACAGAAAATGAAGCTTCCTTACAACAAGTCTTCTTCACAAAATTTATTTCTTTGCTGTATTGTGGAATGAGCCACAAAGAGACCAAACAAAGTTAATGCTTTGCCAAACGTTCCTAAGCAAATTCTCTAACTCCTTATTTTCATCCCTGGATAATAGGGCTCCGATGAGAGGGAAACAAGCAGAAGGCTTCTCTCTGCTTCATTGTTCCGCTTATGTCACCTCCGGTCTCAAATCATCTAATTCCACAAACGCTCAAAAATGCAAAAGCAAAAAAAAAAAAAAAAAAAATTTACCCTCACAATTGCCAAGGGCAACTATGTCTCTTCTACTTCCTCTAGTTCTCTGGGTTTTGATTTTTAATGTTTTTTCTAACACCAAAACAAAGTACTGCTGTGCTAAGAAAGACCCCTTAGTCCAGTATGCCTGTCCCCTTCAGGGTTATCCTTTCATCACAAGTGCTCCTCTGCACTTCAATACCACGTTTCCTTTGCTGAAATATCTGCCTCAAACTTGTTTTCATGCCATTTGCTTTGATGGTGTTATTTAGCAAATTATTCCATATGTTGCCCATTACATCTTAAACTAAGTATTTTTTCCTGAAAATCCAAATTACTTCTCCTTTCAAACTTCTGAACTAGAGTCTGCAGTGCTTCAAATCTCTTTTTTCCTTACTTTAAAACACTCACAGAGATAAAAATTTTATTTTTTTCCTGAGGAAAGACAATCACATTGAAAATGAAATGTTGTGCTGCTGCTTCAGTGACATGGTCTGCACAATGTGAAATGTTACTGGGGATGATTTGTGTTCTAGTTGCTTGTTGATTTATCCTAAAACACACGTGTATTTTTAATACACTCTGTATTTGTTAAAAACACTCAGAACTAGACACAGATTATTTGAAGGTAGCACATATGTCCTCTCAAGTTTGTTCCTTTATTTCTTGCTTCTTATTTATCAAAAAACTTTGACTGCTACATTACATAATTTTCATGCTTATATTAATTTTTAATCTCCACCAACTTTAATATCTTTTCAGGGATTGTTACTCTTTGAGCAAATTAAACACAATTTTTACAATTATTTTTCTTGCTCCACTAGTGAAATCGCAAAAAAATGGAAATGTTTTGCAAACAATGATATGTACCAACATTCTTCTAGATAATAGCTGTTAGCATTGTATTTCAAAATCTTTCAGCCTTAGAAGAGCATTTTTTATCAACAATAGCTAAATAGTACTAATCTTTCATCACAGTGTTTTGAGATATACCATATCCTTCCAGGACTTCCCTGATGTGAATGGGATGAAGTTTAGTACTTCAAATAAAGACAATATATATTGAAAAACAGGACAATACAATGGATTGTATGTCCAATGGGTTCTAAAGGATCTTTAGAACCTTTCCTATTTCAGCTTTTGTGCATATATCACTATAATTTTATTCACCATCTTATGCAATGATGTTAATTACTTACAAATGTTAATGGAAATTCTTTTCACAGGACTATTGCCATCTACTTATTAATTCTTTCAAATGTTCTTGGCCTCAACAATTGGGCCAACTGTCAGCAAAATGGGTGTACTGAAAATACAGCTTGGTACTTTTTTAATGGATTCTGCAAATATACTGATCAATGGACTGGTATTTGTCATCGAAGCTACTTTCCTCTATCCCATCTAATCCTTGTATGTGGCTTTCCCTGATTAATGTTAACTTTCAGACAAATGAGGTGCCTCTGATTTTGACATAAGAAGGTGCTGCAGGCTTCAGTTTGCTCTAAATCAAATGGAGAAGTGTTTGTTGATGCTAATCCTGGTCTCCACCACTGAACCAATGTCCACTGATTGTGGACTGGTATGAATGACAGTGTCTCTTCATAAGAGGCAATCTCTACTTTCAAGACCTTGCAGGCTGCACTTCTGAACTCTTCAGCAGTGCTAAAGAGTGTTGCTGTGGAATGTGAAACAAACTTATCCCACTTTCTTGAAGTGGACACAAAGGAAGGAAAGAACTGCATAAGATTACACAGGAGGTTTGTAGCAAAGACACCCCTGAAACCAAGCCCAGTCTACCTGGGATTTTCTCCCAGGACCACCTTTCCTGAAGGCCAAGACAAAGATAATTTTTTATAGATATTTCAGACAGACAAATTGTGAAAATATTTGTCACCATTACAGCTGGCTCTGCCATTGGTAGAGCTCTACCAAGCTCATTTTCATGGCACAAATATCAGTATTTAAGACAGCTGAATAGCTAACGAGCAAAGCTGTTCTAGCACCCAGAAAACTATCTTATACATCTATCACCATAACTTCTAACAAAATAAAAAAACACAGGACCACATTAAAAACACCACTTGAAATGTGTTTCAAATCCTAATCAGCTTCCACTGATAAGAAACAGACTCACCTCCAGTAGACAAGCACAGCAATGAGAAGAATGAGGCACACAAAGGTCAGTGCTGAGACCACAATGAGTGGGATGATCCATTCCATTTTACCAGGAGAAGGTCTCGTGGCCATGCTGGAGCTGTTCTTGCCAGCTGTGTGTTAAACAAACATACACATAAGAAAACCAATTACTGGGTGGAAAAAATAATTACTGTATGGAAAAATGTGTAAACAAAGCAAATAGCTTATCCCTTTTACATGCTATGAGTAAACAGAGCAGAGATCCTCTAAGTGCAGGGTGGGACTCCATTTGTCTTCAGTCTGAGACATGAGAGCACAGAAGTATGGTGTTTATTGCCACATATGGCTAGGATTTTACTACTGCCTGTAATTATGGTCTCATAGACACTTTTAGGACTTTTTTGTGCAAGCACCTATTATCAAATGTGGAGTACCCCCCTGAGCCAATGCTGTGCTCTGTCACCAGTGTTTGCAGATAAATGTACTCTGTTTCTCAACAGTGCAGGACAGCCCTGTTTGCAAAGCTCGGTGTAAGACTTTGCTTTAGAAATAAATTTCTTGGTAACTATCTTAAAATAAAAAAAATCCTCAACATGTTGGGTGTCATGTCACATCATTTGCAGAATTGTCACAATCTGCTGGGTTACTGCATATGAAAGCACTTTTTAGCATATGGATTGTCAAGATGGGTGGATGAATGAATGGATAGGATGTGTTGTAACTGACAGAAGAAATCATTATGCCACAGCTTTTGAACAAAATTAAAGTTCGTCAATACCCTGAGATCTGACTAAGTTAATTCCACTTCAGTTTTTGCATGACATCTCACTAAAATTATTGTATCATATATAAGATGAATATCTAGAAGTTCTGCAAGTACTGGAGCCAATGAGCATAGACACTGCACCAGCGTATTTCAAAAGACATCTAACTTGTGCAAATTCATGTAGGCTTGGTGAATAAAATGGTTTAGACAGAACGATAAAAGAAAAATGCAGAAGTGAATTCCATATCTTATTCATGTTTCCTAACAAACAGGCAGTGGATGATCAATACCTGTCAACAGGACATAATGGGAAAGGATTAGTACAAACAGCTTCAGATTTCAAGGAGGATTGAAACGTGCACACTTGACTTCTACTTTTAAGCCTGTGTGAGTCTTTCCCTACCAACATGCTTCCTTGCCCTTGTTCAGTAGTGTAATATCATATCTTCCAAAACTGCTGCAAATCCTACCAGAAGAACATAATTGCCTTTTCACCATAGGCAGGCAAAACACAGATAATTGGAAGTCACCAGATGTCACATAATATGAAGTCATACTCTATTTTAATAGCATTTAGATTATACTCCTCCATAGGCAGGAGTAAAATTCAACTAACGTGGAAGTAAAGGTTAATTGTAAATGCTTTTGCCTGACTGCTGAAAACAGAGCAAGGCTGCAGGCTGCTGCAAGCCCAGCAAGAAATCTTCCTAGTTTTGAGAACTAGGCTGATAGAGGTAATGCCCTTTAGCAAGCAGCCTAAATGACGTGCTAATCAGAAGGATGGTTGGGGGAAGTGAACATGCACTTTGATTGAACATCTTTGAATTCCTTGACTAGCAAAGAATAAGGAAAAGAGCAACCCCCAAATTAGAGCAAAGGCTTATTCTCTGTATTTGCCAAATTTATGAAATGCTAAGTCTTGAGGCATCAGTTATTACCACTGCATTTCAAATCATTTAAGAGCATGAAAAAAGTGAGCCTGTTAGGTGTTACTAATCAGAATCTTTTTTCAAACTGGTTGGGGAGGGGCTGTTTGAATTTGCTTTCTAGAAGGATCCCATTTGGAGGTTTCTTCCCAAATTTGCTCTAAACCAGGACAATTAGTAAAAGGGACAAAGCAAAAAAACATGTGATGTAATAAAACTTTGTAGGAGAGCCAAATAGTCCCACCACCTTTTATCCATTAGGGTGTTGCTTCAGTACTCTCCAAAGAAAGTATTCTGTTTAGTTTCACCTTCACATCTTTCAACACAAACCCATATGTTTCTGTTTGCATGGGAAGAAAATTCAATTCCATTGTAAGCACAGCACGGGCTGAAGTCCCAACGCACACCATTAAATTCTGCAGTGCTCACAATGCTCCTCTTAGTCAGTCTAGTGTGGGGAACACATTTACCTGCCCCTGCCAACTCTCTGTACCACAGATATGAGGAGAAGAAAGTGCTCAGTGTGCTGAGTGGCAGAACAGCAAATGCCATTCCCTCATAATGCTGATGGCTGACCCCAAAATTCCAGCTGGGAATGCCCAAGCAGTGATTTGCTTCAGAAGAAAAGACATAGTTCCTGTGCTGACTTCGAAGAAAAAGTTTAAGGTGTTTTCCACTGTTTAAATAACATGTTGTGAGAGGAGCTTAAACAAACCAGTGCCAATAAAAATTGTACAAGAATGGCAGCTGGGGCCAGAGGTAGAGCAGTGCAGCTGGAGAGCTGGTGTCTGTCTTGAGTGTCGTGGCAGAACAGCCTAAGAAAATCCGGCACGCTGGATAACTTGGAAAAAGTTGAAATAAAAACACACACACACAAAGACAGATCTGGGCCTCTACAGTTTCCTGTTCTCCCATATAACAAAATAGTATGAAATAAAAAAATAGTCACCATTTCATTCTTTTCCAAAGCAAGAATGTCAAGCCCTGGTAGTGTCAACAGCATATCCTTGTAACAGTGCCCACCATAAGCTGTACTTGGCAGGGGATGGGGGAAGCTTAAAAAACGGACTAGGAAACTCCATTTTTGCTAAGAAATGTAAACAGTTTCCAGTGGCATATGCCTTCGTTGAATTAATTCAGTTTGCCTTTTACTGGCTTGGAATTCATCCCAGTAGGAAGGAATAAAAATTATTACAGCATATCTGTTTCAGGAGGTCCCACATGATACAAGCCCTGGCACTACTAAATCTACTCCTGAGTCTGGAAAAGTCCATAACTTCTGTGAACCACCCATTCAGCAGTTCCACCCAGGCACTGGATGGATGAGCCCTGGCACAGGGAGTATTGCATGGCATCAGGCAGCTAGGGAGGCTCTGGCAATGCAATTCTTGCACAAAGGTCAAGGTAAGAAAGAGGCATCCTACAGTTTGTGAAATGTGCTTTTTTTTCCTGCGTATTCTTGGAAATTGGTTCCTGAGAAAAGAAACATGTTTATTTCCCTTAAGTAACACTGACTGCTATAATAAGCAACCATAGCTGTACTATATAACCTATCTACTTTTATCATTCCTTGCCATTGCACAAACTGCCAGGACAAAGTTCTGTTTGTTGTACCATTTCAGATACCATTAACCAAAGAAAGGCCCTGCTGTTGAACTGCCTCAGACCACACAGTCTCCTAAGAGAGAGTCACCTTGCTCATCTTTCCCTTGAGTAAATGAAGATATGAACTTATACAAAGTATTAATTAATTCTGGAAAATAATATTGGCCATATTATTAAATGATGAAAAGGCAAATACATGTTTCTTAACGAAGTATTACCTTTGATACAAGCTTTGTTCATGGTGCAGCTGTTTCACTGTGCACCCCCTATTTCTTCTAGGCACTCCTGCAGTAGTCACGCTCACAGGCTGTGCACTACTAAGCATGGCTTTTCACTGCTTTGTAACAGATGCTAATCATATTTAATCCTATATCTGAAATTCATATTTTGCAGGCATTAAAGAATTAAATTCTTTTATTTTAAAGCCATTCTGCTCATGTTTGCTCTTATTAAGTTACCATGTACATCTCTGAAGATATTTAAAAGCTGTCTGCACACAATCCTGGTTAAAGTGCCATAGAGAACCCCTCTAGAGCAAGGAGACTGGTCTAGCTGACTCCAATGGTCCTTCCCAACTTTATACACTCTGTGATTCTGTGTGAAAATGGCTGAAGTGCCACATGAAAATACTGCTTAATAATCCTTGCTGCAGATGGAGAAGAATTACACAGATGTTTAATTATGCTAATTAAGTTATCCCTAAAAGGCTTTTGTAACCTCAGACCTGGCAAAGACTCCTCTAAAACCCAATATTCGGTCTTTGTTAAATGCATACATCAGGCTTGAAATTTAACCCTGCACATTATGCTCTCTGTGTCTCTACAAAGCCTTCTCATGGGAGGAACACAGTAGAGGTGGGTGAGCACTGAGGAATGGGAGGACCTGGATGAAGTTTGGATGAGGAGTCAAACCTGTCCCTCTGTCCTCAATCCCAGCTCACCACTCAGGTTTTTGCCCCAATCCCACAGCTATTGCTTTGCTTACAACAGACCAGTTGTTAACTCCAGTAAAAAACAAAGGATCTGTTTAATTGTCTGGCACAATCAACCAAAATTCTGTGGGATAATATCTACTTTAGCCTGATTAAATGGAACCATCCAGGGCTTCATCTTTTTCCCTTGCTTCTTTTATTTATTTTTTCTTCCTCCCTCTTTTGTGAAAGTATAATTTTAATTGCTGTTTTTCTGATTTTCAGGTTTCAGAGTCATGGACAATGCCGAGCAGCTGTGTGTGTAACAGTTGCAGATCAAAAGCACAATTAGTCTAATGTGGGCACCAAAAGAGAGAAAAGGATGATCAGGAAAATGAAAGAGGAGAATGCAAGCAAGCATTCGGTGACAGAAGACAATCATTAGCATTGGCCAATACCACAAGCAAAAAGAGGCCAGTGCCATTTGGAAAGTAATGACATGGCCTCAGGAGAGGGGTGTGTGTGTGTGTGTGTTTGTGTACATGTGATGTAAGCACTAAAAGAAAATGAGCCTTGCTGTACTAATTGGCCTTGCACTTTCCCTGTAATTTCTCATGAGTTCCCTGTTCTCCTCTAATCATACACACTCATGAGTACTTCCCCATTCACTTATCTCTTTACAACTGCTAATTTGATGCTATAAAATTAATTTTACAAATGTACATTGTTACGAAACAATTTTTTACTCTTTAAAATGATTAAACTTTCTACTCACAAAAACATTTTTGAAAACATGACAGCTTTTGAAAACCTGCTTTTAACAGATGCAGAAAAGAAAAGATTCATCCAAAAATGTTTCTGCCCTCACATCAGGGCAGAGTAAACTGTAGGGATGGTTTCTGCTCACTTTGGAAGTTGCCTTAACAGTCTTAGTTGTCCTGATGCTCAGGAATCCTTTCAGACATTTCTGGCAATGCCCTTTTGGCTTCACTTGTCTTGATTTCAGGCTTACTTTGTTATGGAAAACCTTTAAGGCGCTTTCTCACAGGAAGAGGTCTTCCAGTGGCTTGAGTTACACTGAACTCAACTCCTGGCATAAGTTAGGTCAAGTCTGTCTGTATGAATTGCAGATTTCCATGTTACTGGGGAAAACAAATAATCTGAAGCAACTAGTCTTAGGCTTTGTGCTAATTTAATTCACCAGCCTGTGTCTTTGGTAACCTAGATCCAGCCTGGAGGAAAGCTCCTTCTCCTGAATTCCCAAGTGTCTTCTCACAGGGGTAGCACCCCCACAGGTCTCTTTCCTAACATGATGGTGATTAGGGCAAGTGGCATGTTGAAAACTGCCTGACAGGCATCTCAGACCATATTGAGTGGGAGCACTGGCCTTTGAGGATTTCCAGCTGAGGAGTAAGAAAAACAGCAGTGTATTTAAAAAAAACATCCGCACAACCTGTTGCAGGTTTCTCAGCTTCTCCATTGTTAATCTGATCTCTAACAGAACAGTTATGATTCACAGCATTACAGACTGGTCAGCATTTCTATAACAAATGTTATTGAAGACTGGATTTAGGTTTGTTCTTTAAATTGGTTCTGAGCAATAACTGAATGCACAATATCTGCATTTTTATGCTTATCAATGTAGGGAAAAATAAATATGTAAGGCTTTTCCACACTACTTTAGAGGAGCTTTGATGGAAAAAGAAAATTATGAAACACTCTACAGATTAGCAAAACAAACAATAGTAGTAAACCCCCCCCCCCCAAAAACAACAAACAAAAAAGTGCACTATCTCATAAATGCTGTGGTAATACACATAATCACTCAAATGAACTTGTCTAATAAATAAATAAATCTAAATCTAAATAAATAAACCTAAAATAAATGTACTCCATTTGCTTGCTGCAGTTTTCCTCACCAGTGCCCGGAGCTCCCCAAGCAGGAACACGTGTGGCCATTCCGAACAGCGCATTGGGAGCACCATGAGGCACCAGCTTGCAGAGGCCTGTGCAGCAAACCCTGACCACAGCAGGCTTGGTGCACATGCAGATCACCTGGGCAGGCTTCCAAGGGGTTGTATTTGCTGTGCACACACTGGGGAGCTGGTACATACATCCAGAGTTGCAGTATACAGGAACACTGGCAATTCTCATCAGGACAAATAGAAAATATGTGAACTCTGCCTGGTTAAGATTTCTTTTTTTTCCCCCAGAAAAACCAGAAGGTAATCCTAGTGCAGAAGGTGCCTTGTTTTGGAAGATCAGAGCATGTAGATTTTATGTTGAGAAATAAACCAGCAATGATCCTTGATTTGGGAGAATATCTCAAAGCCCAGGCAAGGAAAATCCTGCAGATAAACTAAATTAGCTAGAATCACATATACCAAACTTCCTATGAAATGCCAGTTCAGCACAGCAGCTGCTCTTCTGAATTAATTTCACAGCTATAGTTCATTGCATTCCTCTCCCTTTTTCTTTTTAACAAAGTTCTTGATGTAGCATGTTGGGAGTTAGAATTTTTCCAGATTTTCTCTTCCAATAAGATAAAACCCCATGAATCTGTCCCAATAAAAGGATATTCCTTTCTACTCTGCTCCCCACAGCAGCAATTTGTGGGGTTGGGTCCTGTGACAACTTGCCAACCAGATGTAGCCAGACACCACAAAAACGCTGTATGTACTGGAAATCAGTAAGGACTTTGGATTATGTTGTTTTCCAACACTTACGCTGGTAAAAATGGTTTCCCCACAGATCACTCACCTGGGTTAATGGTGATGAATTTGTTATCTGAGGGATATTCCTCTGGAAACCTGTCCATTTTGGGAGGAGGTTTTCTTGTTGTCTCTGGTCTTCTTGGGATCTTGCCCAGGTACAGTTCATCGGTGAACGCTGGTGGCACTTGGGTGGAAGGGAGCAGCTGGGGCTGAGTGTCGGCTTCGGCAAAGCTCTCCTTCTCGGCACCGCCAGCCGTGGGGGCAACATTTTGGTTTGGCACTTCTCCCGATAGGGTTTTATTTCCTTCTTCCTCAGCAGTCCTGTTGGGGGAAGCCACGGCCATGCTGCCCTCTGTGCTATTGCGTGCCTCTGAGGCTGCCGTCGCCCTGCTTTTCTCCTTCTTTTCAGCATCCTTTTCTTCCTCTTCCTCGTGCTCCCGCTCCCCGTCCTCGCTTTCACTCTTTTCATCCTTCTCCCCCTCCTCGGCTCCCTCGCCATCCTTTGTCAGTGCCGAGTCCCGCTCCGGCCCTGGGGAGGCAGCAGCAGCCTCGGTGGTGGCCACCACAGCCCGGCCGGCCTGTTTGCTGGGGGCAGCGGCCGCAGGCAGCCGGGTGGGCCACACGCTGCTGGGGAAGGAGGAGATACCCCCACCGCTGAAACCCAGCCCTGCCAGCAAGGTGCTGGTCACCACGGAGGCCACGGTGGCCTGGCTGCCACTAGAGGAAGGGCCCATGCCTGTGGCCATGGACACGAAGGAGAAGGGGAGCCCCGAGGAGGTCCAGGTGGAGGAGCCGGAGCTGATGGGAGCCATGTCTGCTGAGGAGGCAGGAGATGCTGTGGGCTTGAGGAGATCACCAGCAGCAGAGGGGAAGAAAACACAGCAGAGAGAATCAGCAGGGGCCCAGCGTACCACTTGGGGTCATTCTCTTGCTTTTCCCTCCCTTTTCACACACATACTATTCAACTAAAACCAGGGACTCGACACCAGCTGGATGAAAGGCTGAGCCAGGACAAAACATGCCACAAAGCTACCAGCAAACCACTAAGAGAGGAAACCTCCCTGCCTTCACCACATCATCATTAAAACCCTCTTTATCCTTATCTTTACTTTACATCGGGACCTTCTCCACCCACATCACTACAGACTTGTGAGTAACGTTTCCTCTTGGGGTGAGAAGAATGTAAAGGAGTTTAATGAGTTCAGCTGCATTACTCACAGTGCTTTAATCCAGAATACAGGAGTTTAAAAATACAGTGTTACATAACGGCTGTCCCAAAATAATGGCTGCCAACGTGAGCATCCATGGCTGATGGGTCTGCTCTGACAAGGAACTCTGGCTCTTCCCACGCACACTGTGAGTGCCTTAAAGGATACTATTTTTATTTCCTTAATTTACCCATCAGGACTATTCTCCTAAGGACTGGTGTTGCTGTGAGGCATTGCTCTTGTTAAAAGAACTGCAGCATGGCCAGATGGGCACTCCTGAAGGACTTGGAGAGCATCAGGAGTCCTTCAGCAAGCCACCACCATGTCTGCCAGGATCTCCAGGCTGTGACACCTACGTACAGACTTGCTTTTCCACATCCACAGGACTCTCCCTGGCCACCACCAACCAATGAAAGGTAGGACTGGCACTGTCTGCTTCACTGAGAGAAAGCAGGTAATGAACTATGGACTTTGCATCCTCTGCACCCTGCCAAAATTACTCTAATGTCAACCCACTGCCCCACATGTGGGTCTCTGAACACATGTGTGTGCCCTGCAGTAAATAAAACCCCTTAGTACACACAAAAAGAACTAGTCCTGAATTACATGTGGAAAAAGAGACTGAAGTCAACTGTCTGAAGACACGAAATAATTCTGTGGAAGAGCTGAGTCAGCAGTTCCTCTGGACAACCTGACCATTCTCCCTCTCTGAATTACTGAAAAATGTCTCACGTTACTGAATTCATCAGCAGAAGGACCATTAGCTGGAAAGGTATGCACCAGATGAGGACAAAAAAGGATTAGATAGGTGCTGCTGAGCATTGAAAAAATAAAAAATGTTTATTTTACAAACTGAAATTTATAACTTAACAGTATTTCAGCATCTCTCTGCAATTCCCAGGTTCAGTCAAGCCATGCAGTTGAAATGCTGCAGCAAACCAAGAAAGGCTGCTTTCTCATGTTGTTTTTGACCGGCTGCAATCACAGAACCTGAGATCTCAGATGAAAACATGTGCTTTAGAGATTTCAAGCCAAAACTTTAAATAAGCATCTAAACTTTCAGATACTTATCAATCTGAATCCCTAAGGTACTGTGAGATTTTCTTTTTGCTGGCATGAAGAGTCTCAAAGCTGGATTGAGCATTAAAATTTGACAGCAGATTTTGTATATCTAGAATACCTCTATATATCATTAAACAAACATTAATCATTCAAATGCAAGCTTTGTATATGTTATTTGCTTAGTAGGGAGTATATCAAACTGGATCAGAATAAAACCAGAAGCAATGTACTTAACATAAATTCAATAGTATGAATCTAGCCCATAAATTTGACTGAACAATTCAACTGGGTGCCAAGAAATTTAGGTTATCGATAGTTTATATTAAATAAACTAATAAGACACTTTCAAAACTGAAATGTACTCCACTTTTACTGTAAATGTACCAATATTTCTGATTCTGGAACACAGAAGTTGGCCTCAGTGACTTGTTATAGTCTCACCTGAATTAAAATAAAACAAAGACACTGTTCAGGCTTTATTCACACAGTAACTGATGTCCTTAAAGCATTGGAAGAGCAAAGATGCTGTGTGTGAGGCCTTATTTCTGTTGCATATACTTCTGCTCATACAGTTAATAAAAGAAATTAAATTTATTGCCACAGTCATTATTAAGATTTCACAAATCCCCTCTAAATGGGCTGAACACAGATTAAGGAAAACTTTTCAACACTAGATTTTCCAGTGGTAAAAGCCTCTCAAAGCATGGAGCGAGAAAACCATTTCCTATTGGAACTGTATTTTATGCTATAAACCCTTCTGTGACAAGCCTGGACACCCCTTCCCCAGGAAAGCTGGGTCCTGCTGCAGATTTCCAACATCATGCTGCCACCTGGTGGGAAATGTCCCCAAATCCCCGCTCCCTAAATCCATGACTTACCACTCCTGTCTTCACAATTCGGGTCCCCTCGAAAATTCGAGTGGTGTTAGCTGGGGAGGGAAGAAGAGCAGCACGTTAGGGCAGGGGAGGAGGCAAAACAACACCTGCTAAACTACTGCTCAACATGTGGCTACAGAACACAGATATAGGTCTGAGTCTGGAGCAAAGGCAAATCAGCTCTTTGAGCACTACACACCTCTGCACTTCTGTCTAAACACAGACTTGCTTGTCTTTAATTACTCAGGCCTGGCAATGCCAGTTTACCGACAGAAAACAAATTCTCTCCTTCAACCCCAAACTGGATGAAACATCCTGACTTACACAGGAAGCAAGAGTAACTTGATGATAATAGTTTTTTTCTGTCCTTACAATATTATCTTTATTTATTGCTATATATCTCAACTACAACTACAATCAATCGCTGAATAATGTTTTGAAAGCTCAAGTTGGTTAATTTTCTAGGTTAGACATTGGGTACAGCCAGATTAGAACAGAAGCTCCTTTCTGAGGGCATGTGGAAGGAATCACATCATCTCCCACTGCAGATGTGTGTATCACTTCCACTGCATTGAATACTGGGCTAGAACTGGGCTAGAGTACCCAAAAGATCTCCTACAGAGCTGTCAGTAATGATTTACTCCTAACTGTGATTAAACAGTTACTGTAGTCAAACTTCAAAGAATTTTCCATTCTATCATCTAGTAAAAGAGGTCATAATAAGCAATAGGCCAGTTTCTAACTTCTGCCTAGCACTTAAAAGTGAAGTCTAAAACACTGTGCTGAGGTACCAAGAACAGAGCTGCACATGAGTTGTGACTTGGACAGGACACTTGTCTGATCCCTGCTCTCTCTGCAATGCTGCCAACACTCTGGCATGCCACCACAACAGAACTAAACCATGTCCATAGCTTTACATCCCCCAGACATTAAGTGCTAGCAAAGCAGGATCAAAACCCCTGTACTTTCTGAAAGTGACACTGAAAAGTGCCCCTATTATTTTGTTCCATATACAGCATCAGATCCAAGTGACAACTCTGCTTCATCCTAAGGATTTAAACTGTCAGCTCTCTGCTTGCTTTATTCTTCCATTACCCACTTTGAGGTTTATGCATCTATAAGCTGGAGTGGGGAGAAATGCTCTCATCAGAAGCAAAATTTGCCCTGCTTAATAAAAAATGTCATAATGAATTCCCAGGAAGGAGCAAAACTGTAGCGCTTAAAAAACCTCTAAAATCATCAAGATCTTCTACCAAATCTCAGCTTTACCAGATTTCTCCAATAAACTTCAAAGGAAATACATGACAAAGGACATGCTATCATCTAGTTCTTTTGGTTTTCTTTAAATATGTATGTTTTGGAAATCACTGAGGTTGCATGCATGGTAAAACCTGAATGTCTCCACATGTGGTTGTCAAGGTAGGACTGATCTCCTTTCCTCTTCACATAAAACAGACACCGATCAGACTCACATTCTGTTATAGTTGTGCCTCTGATGCATAAGCAGTCTCTGATGAATTTGTTTCGGAAAACTAGCACCAAGAAAAGCTCTATATTCTCCTAAAACCTGACAAACCCTGACAGCGAGAGGTGCAGGCAAACCCTCCTCATTGGAAATGAGATTCAGTTCATGTCACTGGCCACAATATGAAATTAGCATTGTCTACATGCATTCAAATATCTTCTGAAATAACCTCACACCATATTGCACTCTGCAAAGAGAATATTAAACAAACAAAGAATAGTTCAGTGTAAAAATATGTATATTTTTTTTTTACCTTGAAAGAGCATAGTCTGGCTAAAGTCACTACGCATTTCATTTCGGCAAACTGCTTGAACTCTGAACAGATAAAGGATGTCAGGTGAGACATGGCTAATGATGGCCTTCTGTTTAAAAAAAATAGATATTATTCAGTTTTTTACCCCCACAGTACTGTCCAAGTTCAGTTTGAAATATATAAAGCATTGTGCTAACACAGAACATTTATGTCATGTAAGACAAGCTAAATTTCTACACAGAAATATTCAGTCGTGCCCTGGAGAGGGCAAGACTGAAGGGATGCATCCAGACACTGCTGGCTCTGCACATGAGAAAGAAATGAACACGTCCCATATCTGTTCTCATGACGGTCTTCATGCCTCAAGTGTCTCTGCTCTCCTCAGAAAAACTTAAAACTCAAGTAATTCGCCTTTACAGAAATTATAAGATTTTTTAGGTGGATATACATGTCCCAAACACAGGATAAGCCCAGAAAGGTCACTGCATATTCAAACTGACTATTTTGCAACAAACTGGCTAAGGCAATTTGATGCTGGTGTACTATGCAAAATGATGGCTGAGCATCTTAGGCAGGGATATCTCTGCTCACTCCTAGACCTGAGAGTTGCCTTAGTCCACAATCACATCAGTTCACAGGAGCAGCTACATGAGTCACTTGAAATACTTGTGATCTCTATGGCAAAACACTCTGAGTAGCTCTGATTCAGGATGGGACAGCCCAACTGTATCAGCCAGAGCACTGAAAGCAATCTGCACATTCCTCTGAAAACGGGTTTCCTTCTTCTCTTGCCCCTAAAATAGACTAAGATGTCATTGCTTTCTTAACCCAAGCTCTGCTGAACAGCACAAGGTCTCACTGCAATTTATTTCCAG
This sequence comes from Certhia americana, assembly GCA_018697195.1. Lineage (NCBI taxonomy): Eukaryota > Metazoa > Chordata > Aves > Passeriformes > Certhiidae > Certhia > Certhia americana. Next base: position 13,438,625 of record CM031868.1, on the reverse strand, counting down.
GCGATCACTCCATCACATCTCTTGCACTTGTAATTATTTCTTTTACATAAAACAGGATGCTTTCATGGTGCCCACCTCATTTTTGCTGATTAAGGCTCTCCCCCTCATACCTGATTAAAAAATCTCCCTTAAGAGTGTGAAATTATGACAAGAGAGAGGTTACAATACATCATAACCTTGGGTGCCTTTCAATGGATTCCTTTCTGATTTCATGAGGCAGATTGTTCCCTAATGTGACCCAGATAACAATGTCTAGTGGGGAAATTGGAAATATAAATGGAAATGAAGTAAAAGAAGCTTCATCTAAGGGAATAAGAGAAGTATTATTGTATAACTGATTGAATGAGCCCAGAGGACTGTGTATTTGAAAAAAAAATATGGTAACAGTCATTAGAAATAAAACTGTGCTGCTGCATTTTTCATGGGCATATACAATTACTGATTTCATTATTCTAGAGGCTTTCTTTGATTAACAATAAATGGAGGCCTTTCAAACCTGAATATGTCACTCTGGTTTTATATGCAGAGAATGTTAAGGACCAGTACAATACTAGCTTCCACTTAGACAAGAATGACAAGCAGATGAAATCCTAAATGGAGGAGATAGAACAGTGTTTCCATCTGTGCTGGAACTGTCTTGCTCTTCTCTCTTTTTCTCACACTGCCAGATGTAGGCAGTGCTTGTACAGGGCCACTCCAAAATAATCTTCAAGCCCTGACTATGCAACTCCTGCCTCTGGCAGCACTTACTGCCAGAAACTGCTCCAAAGTCTGCAAGGGGCTATGCACAGTGAAAAGCCTGAGCCCAGGAACAGATTTTGGGGGATCGGACTTTTAATGTGAAAATCTCTAAGTTGAAGACAAGCCAAAAGGTATTCAGAGCCTCACCATTTCCCGAGCCAGCTGCTTCTCAGCAACACTACATGAAAAAGTGTCTGCAGATTCAGTCCTTTATGCACTCACATAAACTATAAATTCACACTCCAGTGTTTGCATAGCCTGTTAGGCAACGTTCAACTAATGCTGAACATTTAAATAGCAATTCATTGTGGGCCAAACATTAGCCTGCCTATAAGGTAACAACTTTCCTGATTTCCTCCTCTGCCTCCTTCTACCAAGAAAATAACAATATAAGGATAGCTTGATACATATGTCTGGGGCTGATGCTGTGCTTTTACCAGGTCCTTGTCACTATCCTTGGTGAAAGTCTTCTCCTTTTCATCTTCATTTTTAGTCCAGCTATATGAGATCATGTAGTTCATGATTGGAGGGTGGTAAATGGTTTCTGGCTGGTTCCAGGTCACCAGTAGCGCTGTCCTGTTCACAGGCTGCACTTTCATGTTGACTGGAGGAGTGCTACAAGCTGAAAAACAGAAGGAGAAAAGATGAAGCTCTTCTAAACAATGGAGAGAAAACAAACAGGAAGAACAGTGCCTCACTCTAAGAGCTAGTTTTTTTTCTTTAATGCCCTGGCCTACAGTAACAGCTTAGACTGTAATCCACTGAGACCAATGGGATTTAATACCACCTGCAGCTGCTTTCTGCTCTCCTGAGTAAAGTGAATGAGAGAATCCATTCTCTGCAGGCAGGTTGCTTAGTTCTTGACTTAATTCTCCGTTTTGACATTTGCACCTACACTTTAACTTGGTGACTTACAAGCTTTGCACTGGAACATTAAGAAATACAGTGGATCTGATCCACAGCTTTCCTCATCCCCACCATCCTACCATTAAGGGGTAAATAACCCAATGTGCTCTGCCGGCCCTGAAGAGAGTTGAAACCTCTGAAAATGTGGCACTACTGGGTCAGTCAATGTTCTCCTGTTAACCTAGTTAACATTTTTACAGTTATTTTATACTTCTCTTTCTAGATTTCTTTCTTTAAAAAGGTGCTCAACCGTTTGTCTGTAATGTATCACCAGCACAGTGAAGAATGGCTCTTTGATGGCCTTGGCCATCTCCTCTGAGCAGGGAGAGGAACCCCCAGGCAGCCCTGCCTTCCTAACCCTGCCTGCAGCACGGAGGCACAAACTACTTCTCAGCCATGCTTAAATAAGTGGGGACATCAGCAGAGGGACAGCTTAACCTCTGGGAAAAAACACGGCTTCTGCTTCCAGCACTACCAACCCCAAAATTCTGCAGGGCACACCAAGCCCAGGTACAAATGCAGCCCTGCCCCTCGAGGAGTTGGGTGTGCACAGTGCCCTCGCAACTTTGAAGAAACACTTTTCAAGGAGTTGTCATGGAAAGGTCCGGGTGGGGATGCACAACACTAGGTGGCACTCACATGCTGTGGGAAAACTGCATCATCCCCTTCCCAGCGATAAAGAGTTTAGATTTTTTTTCCCAAGCTTTAAAAATCACGTTTAAAATACCCAATTCAGGGCAGATTCTCACATTCTCTTTCTCAGTATAAACCCTGAACCAGGAAAAATCACTTGCAATGGTACCTAAACACATGTGCCATGGCAAAGGAGCTGGTCTCTTCTGCCAGGGAAAGGCAAAGTGTCACCTAGCCCATCAGGCTGACACTGTTTGCAGAATTATTTTTCCCAGTATGACTTTTCCTTTTAAAGCCAACACATTGAGCTTGTTTGCACTCTGCAGGTATGTGACTGTGTGTATATTTGGCCATTATTTCACTTCTAAGAGTTCTGGCAACACTGAAGGGGAAATATGTATGGACTTGCAGGTTGGCCATGCAGCACTGCTATTACATTACTGAAATAGCTACAGTTCTTAAATAAAAATGACTAAATGCTTTAAACACCAGTATTACCAGTACAATAGAAAAATACCTGTCAAATAAATTTGGGCAGTTATAACTCACATTTTGTAGCTAGCTGAACAAGACAACATGAATTGCAGAAATATGCTTGGGCAGGAAAGATCTTTGAGGTTTACTCTTGCCATGAGGGGTGACAATCCTGCAGTTTTGCAGTAGAGCCTTCTGCTCAACTCAGAAGGATGATCCAGCAAAATAAACAAACCCTACAGTACCTGAAAGCATTGGATAAATGTATGTGAGTTTCTATTTACACAGAGCTGAAGGAATCAAAACAGCATTCTGCTGTCAGTGCCACAAAGTCAGAAGTGGCTGGCTCCCTCCTGGTCCCCCAAAACACAGCATGAAGGTGGCCAGGACCTGGATGGGATGGGACAGCTGAAAGCCATCTCTGTTACCACTATTTACAGAGCTTCCTGATCCTTGGTATGCCTCTCCATGCTCACCTCTTTCCGCTGAGATGGTCAGATCAATTCTTCCTGACATCACTGTTTATTGATAACTGCACCAATAAATCATAACTGCCCTCTTTGACGCCCTTTGTCATCACAGAATTACACTTCAAAATGCCAGGCCAGCCTTTATCACTCTACCTAATCAAATCCCATCAGAGACATGAGTCCAGGGTGAAGCACTACCCAGCCCTAAAACTCTTACCCAGTCCTTGTCCTCCACGAGGACATGCAGAGATTTATATATTTAAAGTAATCATGCATCAAATTGTTTTAGAAATAATTCAAGCAGGTAACCTTCCTGAGAGACAGATCTACCTTAATTGCACCAGCCCTCTGAATGATGTCTGGCCAGCTGCTTTCACACAAGGACCCCAAGCCCCCCCAGGGAGAGGGGAGCTGCCGTGTCCCCCATTCTGTGCCACTCTCTGTAGCCAGCCTGGATTCCATTTGGAAGAGCTCATGCCAGCCAGAGAAGTGGGTATTTCCCAAGGAGAAACAGGAGACTCACAGGCTCAGTCAGGAGACCCTCCCTGCCCCTGCCCCCTGATCCGAGAAGGTCACAAGCACTTCTAATCACCTGAGTGACTCCAATGACTTCACTGAGGACAAGCCTCATTAACAGCCAGCTAAAACAAGGCTGAATTTACAATACTGTGATTTTTCAGTGAATATTACAAAATTTTCATGACTTACTATGACTTGGCTCAATTTACTCCAAGGCACAGAGCAGTAGCTGAAAAACCTGAAGTAATTTAGTATTAACCAACCTTTTCTGTTCAACCACATTTTTTTAAAACAGCTTATGAATGGGCAAAACAAGAAATCTTTTTTTTTTATAAAATGAAACATATGGTTTTATTAATTTAACTAAACCTGCTTAGGACACAATGGAATAAAGAAACATTTGATCCAATAATTCAATTTTATGATTTAATTAAAGTGATACATAATAACATAGTGAATGTCTGAAAGGCAAGGACAAAAAATGCAATGATTTGACCATCTATAAAACAACTGGCATTTCCCAGAGACCTAATTTTTCTTTCAATACTCTCTGTGCCTTGGATTTTTCAAAGAAGATTAAAAGAATCACAGGCTAAAGGACCTGTACTGATTTTGCAAAATGTGCAGCTGAAGAAGAGATAGAAATGCAGGAAGAGGTTGGGACAGGGAAGGGGAAGTTTAATCAGGACACGCTAAGGAGAAACGCTTTTCTTTTCCCCCCCCCCCTTTTTTTTTTTTTTTAACAAAACTAGGCTTCATAAGCAAAAGAAAAAAAAAGCCAAGAAAATAAAAAGGAAAAAAAAAAAAAAACCGAAAAAAAGCCTGTTAATTCATGTTTCCTTGATGAAAAAAAGACCCAAAACTAACAACCAGCCATTATTCCACACTGAAATAGCATCTCAGCTAATTTTAGAAAATAGTATTACTAATGCTCTGTTTAAAATTCAGATCCTGATGGATATTAAAATATTGTGGGGGCTTTCAGGATGCCTTTCTGTGGTGTGTGCAATCCTGAGCAGATACCTGCACAGGTCTGGCAGGACACCAAAGCCACTGTGTCCTGGGCTAGCAGCCCCATGCCAAAACTTGTGGAGACAGAACCCCCCAGCTGGGGCAACCAGGCCACATCTCAGAGGCACTGAACAGGCAAGAGCCTTTGCAGTACCATGGTCATGCCCCACTGCAGGCACAAACATGCCTGGGACCTCTTGGAGGGAAAAAACCACCCTCACCTTGCTGTCAGGGATGACCTGAAGTGGGAGAACCTGGCAAACGAGGTAGCTCCTGCTTTCTGGAAAAGTCCTGCAGAGGCAGAAGCATTGTGCTGGTGCATCTGGAGGAAGCCCCTCTGACCCCACTCAGGCAGCCTCAGTGGCTCTCTCAGCGGCTGATCATGTGTGGGGCTGCCCAGCAGCTTGACCTAAGCTTTTCTCTGCAGATCAGCCCGCTGGGGAAGGCAGGGGGAATCCAGCATCTTGGCCAGGCTCATCTTCCAGGGCTCACTCAAGCCTGGACAAAACCTGTTTGCCACTGGCAGATGAATGCAGCATGCTGATACAGTCACGAGCACTGGGCAGGCCAGCCATACAGCAGAGAATTATTTTCTTCATGTTAAAAACATTCCAGTGGGCTGGAACAAACAAAATTAATTTAACAACTCTGCATTCATCTCTCCCATAATTTGATTTGTATGTTGTATTTGGCTACGTAACCTCCACGAGGCTTTCCTAACTGAAAGCCTGATAAAGCTTAATCCAAAAGCTCCTGGCAGCTCCATTTCAGTGAGCTGAAAGACAAAAAAAGGGGCTTGTTGCTTTGCAAAAATTAATTGCTGATACTAAGACACACCCATGAATGCAGAAATGGCATGTAAGAGAATATTACAGCTTTTTTTAATTAATATTGTTCCTTAAAAGCAGCCTGTATTTCTCTTTCAAAGAAAATGCAACACCAGCCAAACTTTCTGGGTTTCATCACGCTTTTTGCATATGTTACCTGTGGTAATGAAAAGACCTATTTAGGCAAACTTTGTGAGAGTGCAAGAACTGTATATTCAGTTATGGCTTGTATACTTTCTCCCTGTAAAACAGGTCTTCATATGATGAATCTAGTTGCACTGGGCTCAGCGGGATTTATAAAATCCTCTAAAAATGTTCTAAGTTAGCTTGTCCATGCATAAAAATGTCACCACTTTAAAGGCAGTTATTTCTAGCTGTGCTATGCCCTCCTTTGAAAAATCCCACTCTCTACCTCCTGCTGAATGTCTCAGCAATGCAAAACTGCTGTTCCTTCTCCTTGGTGCCGTGGGATACATGTTGTGTGCTGAAGCCCTGACAATTTTCAGCACAGAAAAGCAACGTGACAGTGAAATCCTGAATCCCTCCTGGTGACATGGGCAGAGATCTTCTAAAGCAATTCATACATGGAAGGGGAAACATCAGCATCAGCATGTGCCCATAGCATGTTACTGGCTCAGAGCTGCTCAGTGGTAACTTAAAGACAGGGACAAGGGTCTTGTCTTGCTCTGGGAGGCAGCTCCTGGCTGTAAGCTAAGAGAGGCCTCACTTCTTTTTCTTACTAGTCTAGATATGTAGGATGATTCATTCAACAGGATGAATGGCAGGCAACAGTGTCTCTCCCTTACAAAGCAGTAGCACAAAGGAAGGTAGTTGGGACATTTCTTCCCCCATGCTCAGTAGACGAGAAACTTAAAGGTCATTATGGGGGTTTCAGATCTTTATTCATCATAGGGGTACACAAGTTGGTTCCCTCATGGGGGAAAGAGGACTCTGCCCCAGTCCTGGGAAGGAGCTGGAAGGGCCAGTCCTGCAGGACAGATGTACCACTTGGTGCTGTAATGACATTCAACTCTGCCACAGGCATCACAGATGATTTCAGAGTGCCTGAAAGCTGCAATCAGTGCCTGTGCTATTGCCAAAACACTGCACCAAGTTCATTCAGCCCTGTCACCCTCAGGAATCCGACTGCAGGCAAGAAAAAAGCAATGCCACCAGTAGAAAAGGGAAGAAAAATACTTTCAACTACATTCCTACCTATATACACACACATATATATTCCTTCTCATTATTACATCCTCAAAACTTCAAATAAACCCTGAAATGCAAAAATATGGTTTATGCTGCAATGAGAAAACTCACATTTGCTTTCAGTGCCATGGTAAGGGAAGTGATGCAGGGGCAGATTCAGCGACATTGAACTGGTGTGACTCAGTGGAGGTGCTCGGGAAGAGACCCTGATCCATAATAAACAACATCATGGTTTGGGCTGTTAGATTCAATCCTAGAGTTCAGTGAGGGCTGTGCTCCCAAAGGATAACAAATAAACTGCGAAGATCATATGCAGAGACAACTTGGCTTTAATATATCAGAAAGTGCTAAGAGGCATACTTATAACATTTTCCCCCTTCTTTTACTAAATGTTTGTGGTTTTTTGGCTTTGCTTTAGTGTACATTGTTGAAATCTCAGAGTGCTTATAAATGACATTATTAATACATAAGGATAATTGCTTTAAAGAGTAGCACACATTTTTCCTTTACCTTTGCCTGCACTTTGCCAGCAGGCATTGGCAGGCTCCGGAGCATGCTGTACACACAAATATTTGTGTTGATCTACTTCAATCCACAGGCAGAATGTAGCTAGGAGACAGACTATTTATCTTCCCTGCTCTTACCTTCCACTATGCTTCAAACAGACAGGGCTGTTTCTTGAGGTGTGAGGGACAGACCCCACACTTGTTTTATGAGCCCTGTAAAATAACCTCATGAGCAAATGGGCACATGGGTCGCTCTGGCAGAGGGTGTCTTGACAAGCTGGGGTTTGCCCCTCTGTTGCTGGCTCATTTCCCAAAGTGTACACACAAACAGCATTTGGATTAATACCCGTATGGTTTTGTAGCACCTAAATTCCCATGGCATCACAGCAACTGATCCTGTTTTACTGAAAGGCATGGACTGTGTGTTTGCACCTAAGTATTTCACATATTTCACAAATACTGTTTCTACAGCTGTGGTCTGAGTTGTCAGCAGTGCAGATCAGCATTGCACCATCAGATGCCATGCTGGGCTAAACTGATGTCCGACAAGGACCTGCCCTGCAAGTTTTGTGTTTGTATTGCACACATCCATGTGTGCACACAGAGGGTGACCTGTGTTTCAAATGTACACCTGTGCCCTTATTTACACAGCGTGTTTGTGCCACATGTGTGATCACATTCAGTGGCACAAATGGTAGGATTTCCTGCCAGAAGGACACATATTTGTCATGCTAGCCAAACTGACCTTTCCAATGTTCTGATGAGGGCTGTTTGGCCTGGGGAGCATAGGAAGGATATGCCAGCTGGGCTGGTAGAGCCTCCCAGTACATGCCTGTAGGATGTCCAAAATCAGATTAGGAAAGCAGCTTTCCTTTCCTAGTTTCTGGAGGCTTTTTCCAACACAAAGGATGAACTGCAGGCACTCATGATTCAAACTAAAATTAGTACCTCTGTGGGCTGAACAGCTGGGCCAGCAGGTAGGCAGGGCAGAAAGGAATTCCCTCCAGGTGTAAATGGAATAAATCATCAAGCTCAACTCTTCCAGCTTTAGTGGCAGCTGTGAACCCAATCCACACCTATGCTTTCACACTGAACTCCTCTTGCTCTGTTGATTTGGACCCTTTATAATCTCTGAAGAAGTGTAAGCAGCGACTTAGTGCTTATTAATAAATCTATTGATAAATTGTTTACTACATTCAGGCCCGGACACATGCACTCCTCACATTACAACCACACAGAAGTTACTACAGGTGTAAAACAGAACCCTGAAAAACAGAGCCACTGCAACGGAAGGATGAGATCTATGTCAGGTATAAGTACCATATCTTTTTGCATCTGATTCCCCCTCAAGATGGGTCAGTTTTTTAAATGAAAAACTTTGTGTTCCACCTGACCTGAAACTCTCTGAAAGGCAGAAACCTGTCCTTTCCTGCTTTTGCAGGACACTGTCCAAGCCAGCTGCATACATAAGGACCCAACCAGTGCTGTAGAGCAAGACAGGGCTGAAGGGGAAGGGATAGAATATGCAGAAGGAACACACTGATTTCTGCCTAGAATATGCATTCAGCAGCCACTTGAGGCTCAAAAAGAGACTTTTGCAGCTGCAGGTGAGTACCTTTACTTGGAGCACTAAGGCAGTGGCAGACAGGCAGGTCTGTAGTGCAAAGATGCAAGGCAAGCAATGAGCAGGGCAGTGTCATCACCCTCAAGTGTAACCTTTTGCTCCCAGCCAGGCTGCTACACCAACAGAAGTCCTAATGATGAGACATGAATTCATTTGCACCACACCTAGTAGGGTGCTGACCTGATTAAAGTGGAATAGAATTGGGAAATGATTACTTCCACAGCAAAATGAAATCAAAAAGCAAATAGGAAAAGCCCAGCTGCCCTAGGAAATGAGGAAGGAGTTGTTAATCCCTGAAGAAATCTTCCAAGATTCTTCTAAAGGATAAGAAGAATCAATGCTAATGATAAACATACCATAAATTAACTTTAAAAGGTTCTTGTTTATTTTCATTCCCCCCGAGATATTTCAAGAAAATAAATAGCTAAATTTTGCTTCAGCCACCTTGAGTTAAATTTTCAATAATGAATCATTTTATTTACCTTCACTTTGTTGTTGTTTTGGATATGTTACATATTACTATGGAGTATTTTTAGTAATTTAAGTTTGACTAAAACATAAAAATGACATTCTGCAAGCGTACAACTTCTCTGCCTAAGACTTCTTCTGGACTCCCAGAGACAACCTGAGGGCATGAAGAGACTGCAAAGTTGTTTTGAGACAGTTTACATAAAACATGGGCATTTAGAAAGCAAAACCAAATTACTGGGAGTAATAACAAAGGCTATAAATGAGACAAATAACTAGTTCTCATTCAAAAACACTGCTGCCAATGCTCTAGACTATCTGCCTCAAAGTGTTGATGTCAGTGCACTGAATCTCTGGACTGTTGGATCCAGCTGCATGAGAGGTGCACTCCAGTGCTGTGCACAAAGGCTACACTTTTACAGAAGACTGTAGTCTCATTTTTGACTTTAGGAGCCATGAAATGGTGAATAAGAACTGTTGGAGTCTGGAATTCTGAGAAATATTTCTTGGCATGTTTAAAGGATGAAAAATCTCTGACAAACACTGTTTTTAACCTTTGTTCATGGAAAAGGGCTTTTTAGGCTCTGGGATGTAGCAGAGCTTTCAAGAACGTGTATTAGTTAGTAGCATAGTGTGTAGTTTATCACAGGGTGAGAAATTTAAATTTCTGGGGTTTTTAGAATGGTAATAAGCATATGAAGACAAGATAGAGGACCCTCATGGTTTTCAGGCTTCTTCCTTTTTCTTCATCTCCTCCATCTTCTGCAGTGATGGTGGCACTTCTAATTGGTTTAGAGTAGAGACAGGCTTCCTAAAATGGATAATAGGTATTGGAAAATTATTATAAATAAAGTAGACGTAGTTTTTAGTATAAAAGAACACACTGCCCTGAAGGCCTCAGACTCTGTCTTGGACTGACCTGCAGAGAGGAACTCTGCCAGTCAGGAAAAGAATATATAGATAAGAGAATAAACAACCTACGAAAAAACAGAAGAGATGGCTCACGACCATTTCTTCAATCTCTGGCTGGAGGAAAAAGACTTTGTGTTCTCGGGTTTCTCGGGAGTCACCAAAACACACAGAAACCCAAGAAAGAACTAAAGTGCTTTGCTTGAGCAGTGCAGTACCTGTGGCTGCTGGCCTGAGCCATGCCTCCAGCTCAAGGCATGCAGGGAGGAAAATCCAAGTATCTTCTATCCATGTTTTAGTGGCATTAAGTTAGAAGGACTTCCAAACTGTGAATTACTACCACATAACAGAAAATAGTAAGGAAGATGATCACCTGTACAGTACTAGAGAAATGTCCCAGCTGTTAATTTAGAGTCCAAAGCTAAGTTTTACTGGAGTGAATTTATGACTGCTCATTATTTAACTTAGTCTAGGATCATAATTACAGATGGTACTCTGAGGTGAAATCCCACTGATGGGAAACAGCATCATTTGAGACTCCAGCAAAGAGTAATCAGACACCTTTGGGAAAGTAATCAGGCATCTGTGAAAGAAAACTCTGATGTCAAGAGCCCCTCACATGGGATGCTTGTTTAAGTGTTGTAAGGCATGCAGCACATTTAATGAGATAGAAAGGTTATAGGGTTTCCTTTTTTTTGGGGGGTGTGTGTTAAAAAACCCATAAAGTAACAACATTTGATGTAGTCAGCAGCAAAATAAAATGGGCAAGTATTGTTGCACATGGGTTACTTCCTGAAACAAGGAAATGAAACACCTTTTCCTCCTGAGTTTCCATGCCTACACCTTTACTAAAGCAGGTAATGTTTTGTAAACACAGCTCTGCTTGATGGGTCAACATGTGAAAGTAGTAAGGATCCCCTGCAGACCCACATCCTTGAACTGGATGGACTTTTGTGTAAGAATTCTGTTTGTCCCTGAAGAGCAATGTACACTATTAAAGCAATAAATAATTAGCAATCCCTCTACCAGAGCTGCTTGAAAGCAGCCCAGGAGCTGCAGGAGTACAATACATGTGACAGAGCAACACAGTCCTGAGTCACAAAGTACAGGCCAGAGAAGAAAGGAGAAAATTTTAACAGAGATTGTCTTGCCCAAAAAGTCAAACACTGCCACAGTCACTGATAATTACAGTATCTGATTGATGCTTCACAAATGCATTCTTGGCTTAGCATGTCTGTACAGAGAACCTCTAACTTTTCAAAACTTTACATAAATTAGGATTGCAACATGGCTGAGCCCTCTTGTTAAATGATGACCTGCCTGATTTAACAGTATGATCCACTGTATAGCTTGGATCTCTGAAAGTTTCACCTTAAAAGTTATCACTCTACAAGGGTTTATTATCAACCCACCAGTTGCTACAATTACATAGCTGAACACTATTTAACCTGGATGGTGTATTTCAGAAATAAGATCTTTAAACATCATCTGTATGTTTTTTTTATAATAGCTCCAGGGTCAACTTAAAAATTAAGCTCAGCTCATGGGCTCTGATACCTAAGCAAAGATCTTATGCATATTCTTTTTTCCAGGCATATAAGCAGTCCTCAAGAGAACTGTTTTAAATCAGCTTTTGCCAATAGGAGGAAGCAATGATATAATGGAATAAAGGGAAACTCTTCTTGTTAAACTCTACACAAAAGAAAAGGTGGAGTTTTCACTTGCAAGTGAAAAACTAGTCCTATTTCAAATTAGCTGAAGTATTTCACCATCTTGTATTCTGATGGTTGAAAACAATGCCCCTTTCTTCATTGCCTCTTTTGAATTAAAACAAGAGAGAGAGAGGAGAGTAACTGCAAAGCAAAAGGCTGGTAACATTCACAGTGGTTAACAAACTGGATCCAAATGCACTGACCTAAAACAGCCTTCCCCAGAAGATGTTTTGTTTACCAAATGCCACCACTTTTGGGTGGCATTTGCTAAGGAAATACTCAGAGGACTGGTATAGAGTGTGAAAGTTTTCCTCCAGTGTATCTGCAGGTTGCACTACTGGTCACAGTTCTGTGACCTGAGATAGCTTTGATAGCTGAGAGAAAAGACATTCCTCTTTGGTCCTAAACTGTTCAGGATGGCACATTTGCCAATGGACCACTGCTTTGTGTTGATCTGAAATTCCCTATTCACCAGGGAATTCTGAAAATTATTCTGAACATTATGCAAATTGTTCTGGGCACATTTTCCTCCAAAATAAGAAAGGCTTACATAATGAATGCTACACTGTTTTCCAGATTAGCAATACTGCCCACAGACTTAATAGAGTGTGACAGAGGAAACAAACTGCAAAAATTCACACCGACAAACATATCCGAACTTACCCTGCAGAGCTGAAGACCATCACAAACCATATCACCTTGCAGCAAGTAAAAGACACATTTTAGTGACCATGCCTTTTTCTACAACACTCAAATCAGGAACAGGGAGGGCAGACAAGAGTCAACATGTGACAGCCATTGGTCACATTGCCTAATGCAATGTGGAAAGCATTGAGGTGCAACCAGGAGGTACACAGAAAAATCTGCATAGAATAAATTTGTTATGCTAACCTTACACTCTTCTATACTTATATGTAAGACTGTCTAGCAGGAAAGCACTCCTGCACTTGGTTCCTCAGTACTTTGGCATAAATGACACTGTATAAAGTGATACTATATTTACTAGCTGAATAAACAACAGGTTTTGCTTTCACTCAAGTATTATGACTTCAACTCATTTTATTTATATGTCAGTAGTTCAGAATGTGCAGTGGACCAGGCACATCATCACTGTTCACCTTTGTCAAAAAAGGGTCTAGAAACATCCACGTTTTTATATTTCTGGAACAGCTATATCTCATCCCTGAAACCTTTGGAGGATATACTACAATCCATTTTCTGCTAGCAACACTGCACCAACCTATTTATCTTAAGTTCATGAAAAAAATGCACCTATTTTCAGTGTCTCCTGGTGTGCACACAACCCAGAAAGTGACAAGCTAACAGAGCTGGTACAAAATGACTGGCTACCCAGCCATTAGCCTCCTAGAGCAGAAGCTGAGGGGAGGAAGAAATCACCAACTCCAGCCTCATCCCTGCCATTAGATGGCACGCTGAATGTTGTCAGACCATGGGAAATGTATGTCCTCCACCTGAGGGTCCTTCTCTTCACAAATTCAAAATCCCAGGCAGGCACAAACACAGAGCATTATGGTACCTGAATATGAGGGCAGAGGACACACAGAGAACTTGCTCAGGAAACCAGTCCCCAAGAATCAAACCACATAAACATGGACTAATGGTTGTGCTGGTCCCTTGCTCCTGGCTCACCTCATGATAACTAAGCCACGGTGCTTGGTTCTTAAAGATCAAAGTCATGATGAATCTTTCTGGTTATTCAAGGTGCTCCTTTGGTCTCGATAGTTCCAAATTCAAGATCAGCCCATTAATTATAGACTTTAGTGTTTGTAATGCTCTGACAAAATTGTGGGTTTTGGTTGTTTACTGTGGTGGTGAAAAATCACCCCAAGATTTTTTATAATCTGAAAAACAATCCAGCAAGGTGAGGAATATGCAGGCGTGTGGCCAAAGTAGTTAAATCTCCTTGAATGTTGTATCAGAGGTACCTTGGCTGCACTCAAAATATAATCTAGTCAGTTTTGTCACTTTTAACATAATGTAACTCATTAACTTTCATCACTGTTCTGGGTAAATAATATGTACAGAGGATATAACTGAAGAAATTACTGACACATGTTGCTGTTACAACACTGATTGAAAACTACAGGCCAGAGCATCCGAGCGTAGCAGGGTTTCTTCATTCCCAAGATCTCCTCACTTCTGATGTAAATTCTCTGTCCCAAGGCTGCCTTGTACATGAGGTTTGTGTACGTGTATATTATATATATATAAATAAGCACGCTCAGAGAATAATGAGCCCTGAGAAATACACTCTCCCAGCACTCTCTTGGGAAGGTGAGGTTGCTGAATGCAGCTGTTTTCATGATTCACATCCTCTAAAATCTGCACTTTCTGTGCCTGGCCAGGTGAAAATGCCAGGTAAAAAAAGGGAAGCTTGTAAATCTGCTTAGCTGTTTCCTTCTGGCAAACTGCCCCTCTCTTCTTTACCTCTACTGGTTAAGCACCAAGCACTTTGCAAGACTGAAGACTGGAGAGTACATGTGATTTCTTCTACCTATAAATAACACCAGTCAATAAAATAAAGGCAAATAAACGTAGTAAATGATATTTATTTCTAGTCTTATTTTATCCAGAACACATTTCTCTCAGAATTTCTGATGTGCTCCTCTAGCCAGGGCTGCCTGTGCCAGTGCAACAGGAACCTCCCTCCACCCCCCTCTCTGCAGCTCATTATCCAGTGTCTGACAGAAGCAAGCGCCAGCTGCTCTACAAAAAGGCACATGAAACACTTCAGCAAGACATTACAAAATCACCTGCCTAAAAGGAAGAGATTATTTTCCTCCTGTCACCATTACCAACAGGCTGATACAAATGTTCAATTAAAAGGTCGACAGTTCTTTAGAAGTCCTGTTACTGGAGAAATGAAACCCATAACCACACCTGGATACTCTTATTTCCATTCAAACATCCAAAGCCTCAGTGCTAATGGGGCTGAATTTTTACCACTAACCTTGGCCCTTTCTTTTCCCCTTTTTGTCTGGCATCTCCATGGCCCTACAGCCAGTTGGCAGAAACAGGGACATTGCCAGTTTGAGATTCATATTTTGTGACTTTGAGACCCACATATTCTAAGGCTGTATTGTCACGGCACCTTGTGACGGTGAGTTCTACAGGTATTTGCAGCATAAGCAGAACTAGTAAATTTATTGACACTTAACCAACAAGGAATGCCTGTACAACCTGCATTATTTCTTTGGCAGCTCACAGCTGTTCTTGATATCATTTGATAACAAAGTAGACAGAAAAAATTCTCCTATTAGTCGTGTAAAATTCTGAAGTATAATCTACCTTTGGAAGCTTCTGTGCCGAGTGGATTTTCCAAGATGTCTGTCATATCTTGGTTCCAAGCATCCTTCACAGCAGACTTGGATACCTTCCTGTTGTTCAGGCTTTGCTGTGGTCGGAAGTTATTCCTCAGGTACTCCACAGACTTGACATGGTCTTGCTGCTCGGTGGTGAAGATGGAGTAAAATGCCTCCAGCTGACCACAGCCATCATGGCAGGGGAGAGAAGGGACATTAATTAGAAAAACAATGTGGTGAAATCCGGGTGTCTGATAAGACAGCAAAATGGAAGGAAGTAAAATGTTGATGCCAAGACTGATAAAACCACATGGGAAGTCAGACTGTCCACTGACATTATTGCCAACCCCGTTATCTCGGCACAGAGCTTATCCTGCCCAACATGGGAGAAGGCCTTCTAGAACCTGTGGACATCTGTCATTGGCAAAGAAACATTTGCCCTTAAGATCCCTTTTGTGTGTGACGCAGCCTTACCAAACCCTCCTCACCACTGGCACCATTTTGTTTCACAGTATCACGTCAAGAAGTGCTCCCAGGTCATTCCACACCAAGAACTTTCTCCTGGATAAGGCAATCCTTCCTTATCTCTGAATACCTTACGAAGTTTAGCTGCCAGGCAGCACTTTTAGGCACAGCTAGCATACACTCCTCTGGGAATAAGTTTCTTCTGTAGCATTCAGATCTGAGCTATTTATAAGAAAACGTATTAACCTGTAAGAAAGAACTGTAATTGGAAAACTTTTCTGTTACTTCGTATCTTAGTGTTTCTTTGAAAAAAAAAAAAATTCCAGCAAACTAAGGTGAAAATATTTTCAGCTAATGTTTTTCTCCCATCTATCAAGTAGGTACAGCATTTACTGTTACCTCATTATCATTCAGGACAAAAACTAGAATTAGTTATGTTGCTGCTGGAAAGACTGAGCAAGACAGAGCAGAGAAGGAATCAGTCCTGATATTATTTGCATCACATCAGTTACACATATTGATAGTATGGATTTTGGGAGCACAAAATGTGGCCCAGGACTTCAAAAAGGGACTTGGGTAACATTCACAGCTTAATGACAGTCACTGAAACTTACACAATTTTCATTAAGTGTGTCTGCTCTAAAAGCTCTGGAGAAGCATGTGAGCCCCAAACCTTAAAATTGGGAGAATTATCACGGCAGCCTCAGTTGATAAAGCTGATAAAAATCATCAAAGAAGTGTGTAACAGAGCAGTTAAGCATCTTCCACTGACTCATGAAGCAACCAGTACCATTACTTAATTTCTTTTCAAACCAGTAATCTGAGCCCCCTTCAGCACAGGGACAGAAAGGGACGAGCAGGGAGGGGTGACCACCAGTTCCCATTGTAGGCAGGGAGCTCAGGTGCCACTTCCAGAGCTCAGGTGTCACTTCCAGAGCTCAGGTGCTGCTTCCAGAGCTCAGGTGTCACTTCCATGCTTGCAGGTGTGGATGCTGGGAATTGAATTGTACTTCTTTTTCTGCATATTATATGGATGCCTTATTCCCAGGTTCTCAACACAATTCTGTTTCTGATTCAAAGAAACAGCTTGAAAAATTTCAAAAAACATTTCCTAATTATTAGCAGGAGCCCCTCAGAGGCATAGGAGGATGGATTAAAAAAAGGGGTAAAAGGACTGACTTACACTTTTGTCTTAAAAAAACCCCAACACAACAAATGATCCTGCTACATCTTTCTATAAAAGCACAGATCAAAACTCTTGTGCTTATTTACATACCTTTTGCACTTCAGGCACTGGAAGCAGTTTTGATGAAGCCAGCTAACAGGGCTTAAGGTGACTTTTTAAAAGCATAAGAACTTGGGTAGTAACTCCTTCTCTGAAGTCTCTAGGATTAGACATCTGTGACATTAATTGAATTTTTAAACTTTCAGAGAGAACTTTTAAAATATTTTCTTCTGCCATACTACCTTGGGGAGGTATAATTGCATTTTAACAACTGCCAATTCAAACATGATTTTTAACCTTCCACTTTTTATGTGTTGAAGTATATATAAGCCATTTCAACCTCACTTCCACTATAAAAATATTATCTACTACAAATGAGAAATTAATTTATCTATAGCTGCCAGAAAAAAATAATATTCCAAGATCTGCAGTCAAGGAGCTACATTCATACTCTTCAAGGAGTACAAGAGCTCCTGTTCAGTTCAGAAGAAGAAATTAAAAGCCCTTGAAAGACTATTGCAGATACAGGGAAACATAATCTAAAACTCTGAGTCATGCAATTACAAACCATTAGAGCTTGATGTGTAGTTTTCTAAGGGCTGGATATACAAATGGCAATTAAAAATAGTGAAACTGT
Source organism: Certhia americana (assembly GCA_018697195.1). NCBI lineage: Eukaryota > Metazoa > Chordata > Aves > Passeriformes > Certhiidae > Certhia > Certhia americana. The sequence continues at coordinate 13,420,966 of CM031868.1, read as the reverse complement.
TATAAGCACAATGAGCTACTCTGAGGTATGCATTACGAGACATAATGCCATGCTTTGGGTCATTGAATGCACTTAGCTCTACAATGCATCCGCAGGGTGACACAGCTTGTCCTGGTTTGTTGTCTAATTATCGGGGAAGATCATGATGATGATGATGGAGGACTGTGAATAAAACAGAGCAGCCTCCACAAATGGGCCACTTCACTACTATCCTTTTTTTCAGCAAGGTATTTTGCACAAAAGCAAGAATTTAATTGGAACAGCAACAAAGCTTAAACAATATCACTGTCGTCTCCTGGGATTACAGGCTGCTTCATGGGGTTTGTGATAAAGAAGGTTAAACTATGGCAATGGATTATGTTACACTATTTCTTTTACAGGAACAAATAATAATCATAGCAGTGGCAGGGTGTCAGGCTCTTAAAACACACACATCTAGAGCTACAGGGGAGGGGGGGAAATACTGTTATTTATTCCACATGTGTTGTAGTATCAATGAAAGTCTGTCTACACACAGAATTCCCAGCCCTTCAACCACACACACATGCACAGAGCAGCACAATGCCAAATTTTAAAGGCTTGATTTGGAACAGTTACTTCTGTACAGCACGGGAAAGGAGCTATGCCAGGATAAAATACCTTTATACCGACAGCTGAAATTGAGAGCTACCATTTTATTTGCATTTGTTAAAAAAGAAAAAAGAAGTCATGACCCACCTGATGTGCAAATAGGGTATAAAACTGAGCATGGGCCAGGCCTCGCAGCCACCAAATAATAAACAGTAAACTTATTGATGTAGTGAAAAGCTACAAGGGATTGCAAGTATCCTGCAGGCAAGGACAGAATTCAAAATGATCTCCACAATCAGAGAAATAGCTTGAAAAAAACAAGGGGTCTGATTCAAACGGGCCCATGTGCAGAGTCCCAGGCTTCAGCCAGAACCAGCGGCTGCCTGGGGGCACAGTGTGCTCAGCACTGCCAGAGAGCTCCAGGGAAAGCCTCCAGCAAAAGGGCTCCTGCTGACCAGGAGCTGAACACGGGCAGCACCGTCACACATCTGTGAAACAGCCACAATAACACCAGGATGGGTGGCTGCAGACATGAATCCTGACATGTCCCTCAGCCTCTGGAGGGTCTCAGCTGAAGCACTGCAACTGGTTTTGAACACAGACTGTCAAAAAAAAAGATGAAAGAATCTACGGGAGAAGGAATGAGATCTAGAAAAACAGGAAAAAAAGCCTGGAGCAGGTGTATGGCAAGTGCCTTCTGTATTTCTGAACCTTTGTGTGTGATATCTGTCAGTCAGGATCACCCAGTGAACTGTTCATGTGCACTTTACAGAATTAGTAATGTAAAAAGTTTGTTTTCAGTGGCTTACGACAGATGAATAAGAGGCAAGACTAAGTCCAGCAGGTTTGCTTTCTGAAGACCACAGTCTTAGAGTGTCAAAATACACTGAACTGGCAAACATTTGACTTCATCTAGACATTGCTTTATCAGGATAATTCTTCAAACTCCAGACATTATGTCTATTTGCATTAAAAGCTGCTATGTGCTAATTTTAAAGATTTGTGCACCAGCTCGCTGAGCACATAATGGTAGCTCTGCTGTGTTATAAAAACAGTTAAGCATGGAGAATTAATGGAAAGATGTCTTTTCTAATGTAATTAGTTCAAATTACTAAATCTGAGCAGAACTGAAATCACTCACTTTACTTTGAAAAGAAAGTTTCAATTAAAAAGAATAAAAGGGAACTCTGTGTAACTATTTACACCATAGCTTAATTTAATCTTAACAAAAACAATAAGAAATAAATCACTGAAAGGAAACTGGGTTTCATGTTGTACTGTCTTCTCAAGACTGATGGCTCCTTTTCAGAAACAATATTACTTAAGAGAATTAAAAAAAAAAATCACCGACACTTCCTTTTCTGTCAACAGAAACATTTGTGTTCTCCAAAGCAAACTGGCGGGTCTTGAAAACACCCTCTTAAGGAGGGTAAATTCAGACATGGGCTTCACTGACAAAACAAACACACCTGATGGTAAGAAATGGGCACAGGCTTCCGAAAAACAATCCACTCCACGATCTCGCTGCAGGGAGGAGTAGTCAGGGAACCTGTGTAACGGTAGTAGCTCCCCAGTGACGTTGGCAGAAGTTCCCTCAGCACAAAGGGATCCAGAAAGGTCTCCTTCTCTGCAGGGAAGATTGACAAGCAGGATTACACTTTTTTTTGAAGTGTCTTTATAACAGACATCACATTGCTAGGCAGCCTAACAAGGTGTAAAGGCAACAACATATTTTATCATATACGTAATGAAAAATGGAAACCCTCTGTAAGAGCTGACGTGTGGTTTATTAAAAGAGCAGCCAAAATGCTAGTCAGCCCCATCCCAAACACACACCCTCCTGATCTGAACGTGTGCAGGTGGGAAATGCACTTGCTACCCCACTGGTTTATGTCAGTTCAGAAATAACACTGTAGTCAATGGTTCCAGCACTCAGTACATGGCTCTCCAGCTTGATGGCAGCAAGACAGAACCCAGTGGGACATAGCCAGGCTCAGGGGTCCTGTTTGCTGCTGCCTGACCAAAGAACATTGGGCAGTGTATCTATCCCACCTCTGCCAGAGGCAGAAGGGGATGCAGGAGTAGAGTTAAACCCTCAGTGGATTGCTGAGATGGAGGAGGCAGAGCCATGCTGCTCAGCCAAACTTCTCTGGGAGCTGCCAGGCAGCTGGGCTGAGGAGCAGGGTCACAGGACACTGCTGAAGCTCAATGTGGTGCCCAAAGCAACATCCAAGCAGTGCTCACTCAGGCCTGCCTGCACCCACCCACGCTGGCACTGCCAGGGTGCTGCCAGACACAGACAGCACTGCACCACAAAGAGGTTTCACAGGTAAAACTGCTGCCCTTTCTTCCAAAGCCAAGAAAGTCCTTCCCAGAGTCCAAGAGTCTGGGGACAGACCTTTTTTCTCTGAGAATCTCCTTGGACAGCCTGAAATGCAGACCTAAGCACTGGAAGTATTCACCTGCAAGTAACAATGACAAGCTGGTAATATTTAACACCAGGAAGAAAAATAAATAAACAAAAGGAGGCAACAGCTGCAGGCAAGGCAATTTCCCTGCCATCCCTGAGCATTTATCCTCTGCAATGCATGTTGACTCTGAGTGCCCTCTCAGCCTGAGCAAAGGTGCTGACTGCCTCGGGCAGGCTGACGCGGATCTCTCAAACATCTCTATTCCTTACTTTCAATACCCTGTGTGCCTCAAACAGGAGTCCCCACTCGGGCAGAGGGAACTCTTTTTTTCTGTCTCACCAGAGCTGCTGAGCAAACCCACCACCACCCCCTCCTCATCCCAACAGAAGGGAGAAGCAGGTGGGCTGGTGATTGACACACACGTCTTCTAAATAGGATAAAGTCTCCAGAATTCACTTCCACAGCATCCCACAGTCTTCTAGAAGTCTTGATCAAATCAGGAGTTGCCTAAAACTTTTAGCAGCAGTCTGATAATCAGGGGATTTTTTTAACTCCACTGCTGCTGCACGATGCCAATGATACATCCATTTCAGGCATCTTCTATTTTCTGCACAGTATCAACAGGTCTGTGATGTTTTCATAGCTTTTAGAATTCCAAAATATGAGTAATTCTACTAAAGTCAAGGCAAGGCTGCAACCTCTTGGTGATCAATTCCTTTCCTTCTAATCCAAGTAGATTTTGACCACATCTGCATTTCCAAAAAGGAAATAAAGAAATAATAATCCATATTTTTTCCTCATCATAGCATAACTCTGTGAGAAAAAATGTGCTTAAATAATAAATACTAAAATACATGTGATTGGCCATAGTTCAAACATATTCCAATCAAGAAGTCATCACAGCTAAAGGTCGCATTTAATTTGATTGGCTCATTTTAATGCAGAAAAACTTGGTTAGAAAAACTAGAAACTCAGTCACAAGACTTGATTTCCGAATGCAGTACACGAACCTTGACACTGGATTTCTATTTCAGAGCTGTCTCTCTGTATCAGCACTCAGCACAGAGTGGGCCACAATGAATCCAAAGAGTGTTTGAATATGCCAGCATCCCCTGCACTAACAGCCAATGACTACACATGAAGGAGCTGAGAGGCAGAGGCATGTTTTGAAAAGTGCTTTTGTCTTGAATTTAAGAAAAAAAGTTGCGGTTAAAATTAACAATTTAAGTATTTCTAGCTTTTGTAACCTTTTAATTACAATGATGGAATCACTTCCCATGCTGGATAAAGGCTGTGTGCAAAACCACAAATATGGTATCCCTTTATCAAAGGATGGCAGGAGAAGGAAGCTCATTTTACACTTTCAAGGATTTTTGTGCCATATGCTGACAATATTATATTTTAATAATTAATTGTTCATCAAAGGAAAAGATGAAGAACAGGGATGCTAAATTCAAAGTTATTCAAATTGCAAAAATGAATAATGCATAACTTTTATATTAAATACACACTGTATTAAGTAGTCTACATTTCATCCAACTCTGTCTTTCATTTTTAAACATTTTGAACTACAATATGAATAATCAAGTAAAGGAAGCTTATTTAGACAGAGAAATACCTTATTTGAATGCAAACTGGAAATATCCGACTATGCTTAATTTTTGGTTATCAATTAGGGAGGGTTTTTTCCTAAGCACTTGGGAAGTCATAGTCAGCTGTGAAAAAGAATATTTCTCAAGGAAAAAGTAGCTTTGCACTAAACATACACAGTTTAAGTAGGGCAGGGTGTACTCGATCTAATTTTTCATGGCTACAAGCAATGCCCTAAGTTTTCATTAATGATTGCCAAAAATTAAAATGAAAAAATACATATAATTGGATTAAAATGACTACTAAAATAGATGATAATCAATTGATTATGCTTTAATAATGCAACACTTTTGAAAATATATCATTCTTTTATATCACTTGCCATCTAGGTGCATAGTGCAGAGTTTTAGAAATCCTAGTCACAAAGATCTTCACAGTAAGCTTAAAGAAGACGGGATTTTGAAACTCTACTGCCTGCCTGCCATATCCTTCAAGAGCATATTGAAACAGTAAATGCCATGAAATTAAAGTTCCTAAGAGCTTGAGACAGTTTTGAAAATAGCATTTTCAAGTAATATAATTTTAAAGATTTCAACATTCAGTCAGTTATTGTTGTTGGTAAAGCTGTAAGGAGAATAATTTCCAGGCTAAACAAGAGCATTCACTGATTATCATAGAAATATTTTTTACTTATATGAATATAAACACATGCACGTGTGTGTATGTATATGTAGTTCCTACTAAATGAAAAAGAACAAGGTTGGAAATTATAACAAACCCCTCTTCACTGTCTTTTATTACAAGCTCCTGTTTCCCATTTATTGAGCCTGGGATGGACACAAACTGTGTCCAGCAGGCTGGGAACAGACTGAGTGGAGTGAGGAGTTTCTAGAAGGAAGAAAGTGCAAAAGGCTGGAAACTACATGATTGATGAGACAGCATTTGCTGACAGGTACTAGGAAATAACTGACCAAGAAAAGCAATAAAAGACAGCAAAGCAAACGTGTTCACCTGCAAACACCTGTGAATCACTGCAATCAATGCTGCAAAACTGACCCATGAGCCACCTTGCACATAAGCCAGAGCCCTGCAATGCTCTCTTCTGCTGCTTCTTGTCCTCCTCCCATCTCAGCACCTGAGCACCCAAATAGTAATATAAACAACCAGGAAAGCAAAGCCCCAGAGATTCTAACCCTGAAAACAGGCCCTCAAAATACAGAGCATTCCCCTGGGAAAGAACAATAACCTGTTCCCAGGTGATGCAGCAAAGAGCAGTATCCAAAATATCACCCCACTAAAGCAGTTTTATCCACAGGCAACGAACAGCAGTACTTTGTTTACAGCACCAATGCTCAGAAAAACATGCTCACTCTAATACCTCAAAGGCAAAAATAGCAAGCACCACAGATTCATTGTTGACCATTAAGACAATGAACGTGGCATTTAAAATACTAAGTGTTCCACAGTATGAAAGGACAATATTGTATTTCAACTCTTACATTCACAAAAAAACAATTAGCTGAGCCAGCTGGTAACATATTTGACCTTCTGATACAACATTCACATCTGCCTCTTGGTCTGTCTCTCACAACAGCAACGTGAAAAGTCACTCCCAGCCTATTTGTTTGGGCTGAGAAATCTCCCCAGCATTTTGCATGGGACAAAGGGCCATTTTCTGTACAACCTGACCCAAAGGCAGAGCAACTGCAGACATGCTTTAAAAACCTGACCTATTTACACTCTGTCAGGTCATCACCACTAGGTCTGAATTAATACTAAATTGTGCACAATAGTTTACTGAGCAGAGGAATAAATCAGATCTTAAACCAGATGCCAGCAGTGGATCTTCATCAACTACTGCAGTTTTCACAAGCTGGTGCCAACAAATTTATTGAAAGAGCTATCAGTTGAATATTCTGCCTTCAAGGACTGACTTGCTAAAAATACAGTCTGTAAATCACTGTATAAAGATAGACCTGAATTTTAACCAAATCACTAGAGTAAGAGGCTTCTTGAGATAATGCAGGTAAACAGCACACAACTATCTGTGATCAACACTCTTTAAAATCTAACAGGAACTCTGATTGGACATCACAAGAAAATAACTATATGCCAAGTCCATTTATATCTCATGGAATGCTTTGGGACTTTCATCGTGATTTTCTGTAAGAAAACAGGAACTTGGCTGCATTGAAAACAATATCATAAAATGAGCTTATTTCCAAAATTAACGTATGTGCAGTGCCTGATAGGTACCCAGCTACACTTTGAATAACTGAAATCTGCAATACCAATATGAAGAGCTTTGAAAGTCTCCCAAATTTGTTAAACATTGTTATTGCCAATTTAATTTTCACAATGAGCCAAGACATTCTAAAGCTTCTGCATTCAAACTTTTAAAAAGCAAACACACAAAAATAATCAAAAGGACACCATGTCGCACACCCACTGAGCCAGAACTTCCCACATAAAGAAGACAGCAAAGCACAGCCAAGGACCAGGCTCATGGGGGTGATTTTAAAGATGAGATTACAAATGTTATATATTACTTTAACTGAAAGGATCATCAGATGAGTGCTTGCTGTGTAAATCCTGCAGGAAGAGCAGTATCTGACAATCCTCTGTACTCAGGGTAATTCTTGTCATTTATTGTGCAATTATTTTTCTCACTTTTATTTAGTTTTTTAAAAAAAGAACCTCTGCTGAGCAATGTAAGGAGGCTGTAAGGACACAGAAAGCACAGCATGGCAGGGAGAAGGGGAGTGAGATAATAACAGAGACTTGCAGACTAATTTAATCTGCGATAACCAGTGAGAGGTACAAAAAACCAAGAGGAAGGAATAAAAAAGGCAAGTCTTTTATTCACAAAATACCATTTCCTTGCCACGTGTTGGTCTCAGCCTAATTTTTCTCACTCCCTTTCTTAAAACAGCTTAGGAGGAAAGGGTTTAACCACAGAGAAGATGTCTTAACTCTTTAAAGAAGAAAAATGTTATTCTTAACCTTTCATGCTTAAGCAGTGCTGATGCAGAGCAGTGGTTGGCATTCTAGACTGGGATGAGATTTGTCCAGATTCCACAAAACCAAACCTGAGGCACATGTACATGAGGCTGGACAGGCAAGGAAATTAAAAAATACAGAATAAGCACCAGCAATAGGAGGAAAAAGAAACTTTGACAAAGTTTAGAGGAGAGGAGGATCCTTGGAAAAAGCTGGACCCTGGCAGAGGCTAAAGTGAAGCAGAAGTGCTCAGAGGAGCATGGATTGTTCATATCTGCTCCAGCAGAGCCAGAGCAAATCCACATGTTCTCAGACTTCTCTACCCCTCATTTCTCAGCAAAGGAACATGTCCAAAACCCATCAGCACAGCACCTACTCCCTGCAGATGATTTGTTCGCATTCAGCATCAGTTTCATTCTCAGCTTTTACAAGTGCAATCTTTTTTGTTAGTTGGAATTAGTTTTTCTGTGCAATCTATTAATTCTCTGTCAGCTTGCTGGTCTTTAATCAGCCGTGACCAGCACTGCTTTCTGCAGAGCAGACAGGTGAAGAACCAGAGATTTCCAACACTTCCACCATTTATTCTTTTAAATGAAACAGACCCCTGCAGCTATGCACAGAGCTGCCCTATATAAAGGTGTGAACTTATCACCTCTGCTCTCATCTTCATTTCCCACTTCCCTCCTCCTCCCCTTTGCTCCACAGCAATCGTGTCCTGGCCCCTTTCACAGGGCTACTCTGACTGTGAACACAAGAACAGATCAGAAAACAAAAGAATATATCCAGCTCATCCCTGAGGAAAAAGAAATGCTCCTCCACGCTTCCTTCTCAGCTTAACATATGGTGCTGCTCTCCCTTTGATGGTCCTTCCTTGTTCCAAATTGAGCTGCTGCTTTCTTCAAAGTTTTACTTTCAAAGATGAGGTCCCACGCTATCACATCTCACCTTCACCCTTCTCCCCCACCCTTCTTCTCTACAACCCCATGATATTTGGTGTAGAAGGCAAACAGCTTGTCAGGCAGTGTTATGGCTGAAGTTCAAAACAAAAGAAAAAATGTGTCATGGTGCTAATGGTGTTTTCTTGTTATTATGCCTTCTGCTGTGATAGATCCACAGGGTAACTAACACCGTCTAGATTGCTTTTTTTTAGCGCTGATTTATTTTAACACTGATTTTTCACCTAGGACAACTGGCGAGATGTGCAACATATTTATTCTCTATCCTTTTTCATTATTAAAGCAGTTGTTTCCACTGTTTTTTCGTAAGTTCTCCCCGGCAAGACCAGAAATTTTCGTAATCATTTGCCTGACCACTTTAGCCCATGTCAAGGGAGATCCAAGACTACATTCTGCTCCATGCTGGGTTCCAGTTACAGCTTTTTGATACTTTTTTCCAACGTCCCTTTTAAATAAACAAAGGTTCCTCTCCTCCCCTCACCCCACCTCATGTTCACAAACAAGCAACAGATGCCATTGATTCACTTTGTACTTAAGCTTTTGATCTGGTAGCACTTTGATTTTCAGAGCTCACTTTTGACAAGGAAGGGAATAAGAGCCCCATTTTTGTGACACTGAGCCTTTACTGCTGTGGTAATTTATTTGTGCTCTAATAATTTTCTGCTGATCAGTGTAGAGTCTTGGTGACAGCCAGAAAGAACAAGACAGTGACAAAAACATGGTTTCCATCACCCTGGAATCTTTTCCAGGGGCTGGAGTAGTGTGGGCTGCTGTCCCCTCTGACAACACTTTGTCTGCACAGTAAAACAGCACTGTGGTCCTGTGCAGAGCACCTGTGCCAGGCTGGGAAAAGGTGAATGTCACACAGCCTCCAGCACTGGGTGCTGCCCCAGCACTGACAGCAGGGAAGAAGGCTCATTTTAATGCCTTCCAGGGAACTGGTAAAAACAAAGAAAAGGCTTTCTAAGAGGCTTACATACCAAACAGTACCAAAAAGGGCAAATCAAAGACAGCAAAGGTAGGGAAAAGCAATGTTTCAGTGCAATAGCTCCACCCTGCCAGGTGCTCCTCTGAGACCTTGCTGGAATGCGTGGCAGGCAAAAGGTTTTATAGCCATTTTAATGTAAATCAACTAAAATGTTTGTATAACACAAACCCTGGTATTTCACAGACCCCTATTCCCACAAGGGCACACTTATTCCCTCTGAGGCCTCACCAGCCTCCTCAGCCCTTGCACAAGAGCAGCTCCTTCCTGCCCTTCGATCCTCAGCATCACAAAGAGGGATAAGAAGCAGAGAGAGACTCAGGGCAGGGCACTGGCAGCAAAATGAGCAGAAGAGTCAGATGTGCAGCACCAAGACTGCCCCATGTGGGGTGCAATCACAGCCAGACACCAGTGACTTTTTTATCTATGATCCAGCTTCAGTGAACAACATGCATCATCCATCCTGCCAGCATCAGCACTGCTGAAGAACCTTCCCACCAGCTTTCATGGTGAGAAGAGCATTTGTAGAGGAGCTAAAAAAGACCCCCAGCAATCAGAGCTGAAAGACACTGGCAAGTCAGCAGCAGAAAATCCAAATCCCACCTGTTTGTATCCCCACCCCTTCTCCAGGGAGGGCTGCCCACTCCCAGCTGTCAGTCCTGGCTGGGCTCTGTGGCAGACACACTCTCCACGTGCCCTGTGGCAGGGAAAGCAGGAGTGAGAAGAGCAGGCACCTGGCTGGCAGGAGGTGTGACAAATCCTTGGCAGAGCACAAAACCAAAAGCCATTTTAAAATCAGCTACAAGCATTTGACAGCTCCTGAAAGAGCCTTCTTGACGTTCCTGTGCTGCTCTTCAAGGGCAGATGCAGGAGCTGGGGAGAGGTGTAGGAACATCCTGTTCAGCAGGAAGAACATGGGGCAAACCCCAAAGCATTATCATAGATCCAGACATCATTTGGCAGTTTGGTACACCATGATTTCCCTTCCAGCTAAGGAACTTTATATGGCTGCTCATGTAAAATTAAGTTTAACGTGGCCATTAAGATTCTACAAAATTATGCCTGGAGATGAGGAGACAAAATCAACTAAGTAGCAACTAAGCCTGTATTGATTTTTATGTGTATGTTTCTCTATCATTGTTACTAAGCTGGTGACACTGTGAAGGGCACAATTATTTATGTTCCATCAAATTAGTAAGTAATTCAAATCCCTGATGAAATATCAAGCAAAAATTGCTCTCGCTTCTACAGAAAGTAATTCTGACTTTGGAAACATTTGCATACCCCTGGAAGGGCAATGTAAGAATACAAGAACTTCACAGAAAAATAGAAAAAGGATAAAAAAAAAAAAATTAACACCCCCCCTCTCCCCTGGCTCATCATTCATGATGATTCATCATTCATCTCTCTATCCACCTGAGTGTTACCAGATCTGTCACCACTATGGGGACAGGCCACTGTGGGAGCCCTGTAGAGTGTGATGCAGTGTGGAGACCCCATATAGGACCAGGACTTCTAGTAAAGGACAAAATGAGGGTGATGAGGGTTTGTGTGGGTGTGCCATTCCCATGCTGAAAACTGAATGAGAGCAAGAAAGGAGTGACTGTTCAGCACAACCCAGGAAACATGCTCTGCCAGATGGAGGGAGAGGGACAAGAAAACATCAATGTTCGTATGTATTCTTAATTTTTACAGTACATGTATGTGCCTCTGTATTGTGACAACCACCTAAAACCAACATGGCAATGGAAATGTTATAGAATTCAGAGAAACTTAAGGTTTCAATTTTGCCTTCTTTTGTTGGATTCCTGCTTAATCCAACCACTCTATTCAAAAGCCACAAGAGTTTTCCACTGTGTTTCAGCCAAAAAGTCCATGTTGCCTTAGGGTCCCAGTTGAATGCAGAGAAATGGAAGGCAGGAAGAAGCTTTTCAAATAAATTCATAAAACTGTACTCATGCAAGATGTAAATAGATCACATCAAGAAAAACAATGTGAGAATCTGGAATAAAACCCTCATATCTTTACTATTATTCTTTATAATAACATTAAAAAAAGAGATATGATATGAGAATTCTTCACTGAAGTGTTCTACCAATATTTAAGTTAAAGAGAATGATCTCTTTCAACAACTGCTTTGCAGGAGGAAATTCCTTTACTCTAACCACCAAAAGAGCATTAGAAAAGGCCTTTAATCAGGGCCTTTGAAACAGGAAGGAAAGCATGATTTTCCTCTTTTTCTTCCTTAATGTTTTGAAAAGGAAACAAGCTATTGAAATATATCAAGTGATTTCCTTTACTTGAAACACTACCAGACTTCTGTGCATTGTGTGCAGAACAAAAATAAATGCCTTTTATCCACCCAGATTTTGCTGTGGGTAAGACAGCAGGGAGATGGACTGATCATTATGTGGTCAGGGAATCACAGCCTCCAGACCGAGTCACATCCTACCCAAACAATTAATTTGGGGGAACGGAATAATCCTCTTAGGAGACACTGGTGTGATTATCCATGAGTGCCTGTTCTGTCTGCGAGGAGCAAGACAGGGAGCAGAAAAACCTGATGAGGTGGCTAAACACTGCGCTTGCAGGGGGTTGGGAGCCTTGGAATAGAAAGCAGGTAAAGAAGAAAACTGAAAAGACATCCCAGTCCAGTTAAATGGCAGCTTGGCTGCAGTGTGAAATTACACAGACGTTGGAAAAAACCTTGCAGCCTAACGCATCCCAGCTTTGCTTTGGCTGGCCTGTTTTGTTATCCAGCTGCAGCAAGGTAATAACTTCTATTTTTGTGGAAAACCACACCAGTTTTTCAGCTCAGTGTGTTGTTTTTATTTCACGGCAGAACACTGCAATTTATAAGCAGTAAAACCTAAGGAAAAATCCCTAAATGAAGGACTTTACGGCATGTTATCATTTAACCCGTTTTTCACTGTGTTTGGATTTATTTGCCTTCCCAGTTGCAGAGTTAAATGATTCTGAAAGGAGAACAATTAATCCAAAATCCTATTTGTTTTAATCTAACACTGTCAACTAGTTTTAGGTTTGCAGTCAAGAGAAAAAAAGTGTCTGTTAAGCTCTACAGCACTAGCTAATGTCTAAAGACAATCCTTAGAAAAGGTGCAAAGATGTTTTATCACAGCACTATAGATGGAACAGAAATTTATTATTGTACTGAGTACCATTCCAGCAGATGCCTTTTGAATTACAATGAGATTATTAAAACTTTACAAATCATTATTTTAAAACCTGACAAGAGTACTTTGGGAACCAGAGCATCTTGATGTCATTGCTGATGATGCATTACCTGTGGTATGGCTTCAGGAAAATTCCCAAATAAAAAATTGGTTATAGAAGTATAAAATATATTAATATTTATTTTAGTACCTGCTATAAGTTCAAGGATAATAGGTATATACATCAGAACAGCTGAATGATTGTATTTATGCCAGCATTAGAAAGATGTTCATCTGCTGCAAAGTTTAATTAATTTTCATAGATAGTTAATTTTCTGTTTCATTATCAGTTCCCTAAATTTGAAAGACAAATAATTTATTAACAAATAGAAACTTCAGAGAGGTGTATTTTTAGAGCAAACAGAAGATAAATAACAGAGTGAAGTATCCAGGCTGCCTTCGAAGTTCTAATATGAATGATAGATTGCAGCAGGTTGTGATTGATAACTTATGCATTCTGGAGCACTGACTGAAAAGAAACAAATTGTTTACTGTTCACCCCAAACCATTCTCAGGTAACAAATGACTCTGATCTTTACCAATCAAATAATGGCTGTGATGCCCTTAAACATCAGTGAATGAGGAATGTGTGGGTTCACTATGACCTTCCAGGGGTGACCTGATCCCTTAAGGACAATATTTCTGCCCCTCTCCCCTTCCCAACAAGTAGAAAGTTTAAGCAGCTACTTACCATGATGTACAACACCCTTCAACCCATGGATAATGGGATCCAGTGCTGAATTGTCCCTCTGACTGACCTACATGCAAAGGATACAGGATTGGTTACATCTACTCTGGCATTAGGCAGAACAGTTTCAGTTTAATTTTTTAATGAGAAAAAAAAAAAAAAAAGTTACCTAGCAAGCTGCTTAGTTCTCACATTTACAATGGATCTTCACCAAATGCCAAAGGTGCATGGTGTCACAAAATAAAGTGAGGAAGGTTAAATAAAAAAAAAGTTCTGCATTCTTTACAACGTTAACCACATTATTAGTCCTGCAAAGCCTAAAACACAGAGCTGATTTTTCTCCATCTACTCCTGCTTTCATGGAGGACAACTGCTGTGATAAACACAAGTCATCTCAGACCAGTTCATTCCTTACCAACACAGTCATAAATCTGCTGCTGCCACTGCAGTCAGTGAAGCTGGACTCCTTTCACCTCTAATGGAGCGGGCCTTGGCATCTCATTGCTATTCATATTGTTAAATTTATTTAATTTAGTGTCACTTGGACAAAGGAAAGGAAAAAGAAAAACTCTGTGAGAGAATCTAGAAAAAAATCATCAACTTTTGACAGTGTAATTGCCTGCACTGCCCGACCAAACCCTGCAACATTCATTTCCTCTATAAATCAGAAATTGCCCATGTCCTCCACGACAGTGGGATCCAGCACCAGAGAGAAGAGGAAAAGGCAGCAGGAAGGATCAAACCTGTTGAGCTCCACGACTTCCAAATTAAACCCATCATTTCAATCCCTTACTTGCACACAGCCAAGGAATTTACAACTAATAATGCAAATTTTTTTAATCTTTTTGCCTCTTCAGAGGTATTGTAGGAATAACTCACAACTTCTGTGAACATTATTTAACATACATGCCAATTTGTTTCTGGGAGATAAATACTGACATGTGTCTTACTCATATTCTTCCTTTTTTTTTTCCCACCAGTCAGCTTCAGAACCCAAGCAGTGTTGATAATTTCAGGATGGACAGGTCCTAATGGGCAACACATCAGATGCAAAAGAGCTGTTCTAGATATTTTACTGCCTGCTGATGACCTCAATGTCATGAGGGAAAACAGAGTTTAATCACATTATGGCTGTGTATTAATGCATTTGGAAAGGAGTGGAAACAAAGGAAGAAAACCCTGAGAAAGAACCCTGTGCCCAGCAGGGAACACACTGATCTTTGAAGGGCAGAAGCAGCTTGGAGCTGTTCCTAGGAGGAGGACATCATTGACCACAGCACATCCAAAAAATGTGCTGTAAAAATATCACAGATTTTAATAGCCTGACAAGAAAATTGGAATCCACTGCCCAAGTTTCACAAGCGTCTCTCATCTTGTCCTTTGTCCCCATAACTAATTAGGAATCTGAGAAACCTCATTATCTTCTCAGCCAACTGTACTGAGATGAACCACAACAAACCACTTTTCTGTTTTCCATTTATCTGCCCTATGAACTGCTCTGCTGTGTTCAGGACACATTCTCATGCACTTCTCTAGAGACAAAATGGTTTGGTGCTGTAAATGGAAATTGAAAATCCTCTCTTCATCACAGTACTCCAGAATTTGCAATGATCATCTAGGGCAAGAAATGCAATAAAATTATCAAAGCAGCAAAAGAAGCTTTGAAATATATACAGCTCAGATGTTACTGGACATAACACCATTACCCTGAAGGCTGCAAGCTCTTTGAAGCATGAACTTTTATAAGCCCAAAGGGCTGCTCTATACACTTTGGATTCTGTATAAATAATAATCACAGGACAGTGGACCCAATTACCCATTTTGTAGGTTCTGTCTGACATCCGACAAATCAAAAAGAAACACTAAAAATACAGAGCCTGTTGTGAGACACATTCCTACATTTTTTCCATTTATCCAGGTTTCTCCAACCATGAGCACCCTTGAAAAAAAAAAGCATTAAAATGCTACCAGAATTTAAGTACAAGAATAAAAAAAAAATCTTCCTCTGGACTTAAACAATGTTTTATTTATTGCTACCTATCAATAAATGGTAAAGAGTTTTGTTTTGTTTACCTTGGTTTTATTTATGGTGACAGCTGAACCAGTTTGAAGAAAGCAAATAGACAGAAAGGATCATAAAGGTTAGAACTCTTCCTTTTGGGATTTTGTGTCAAAGCAGATCAATCCTTAACCTGAGCCCTGGCAGCACCCCTTTAATCTGAGGTGGTGTGGCTGTATAGATCTGCCAGGCAGCCTCTTTGATAGCACATTCTGCAAATGTGCTGAGTTCTTCAGCAGCACAAAACCAACAGGCACAGGATTTCCAGGGAGGCTGGAAGGCAAATGCTCCATGCATCTGCGATCTTGTTTTCTCCAGGGGTATGGGGAGCGGGGTCTCATGTTTCTTTAAAAATCATATTGAAATAAGTACCACTTGCAGAGATGTCAGTTTAGACTTGCATGGTATATAGCTTCATCTTCCTTCCAGATGCTTTCCTTCTTCTTACCTTACATTGACACACAGTACCCTCACACTTCAGTACAACTGTTTCAGGATCTTGGCAAGACCATTAGAAAAGTGACCACAGGTTTTCTCATTTTGTGGAAGGGTTCAGACTTCAGAAAGAAAAGTTTTCTTATATCTTTTCCTTCTTCAAATTCTTAAACAACCCAAAAAACCGACCTTGAATTTCATCTCTCTCTCTCTTTTTTTTCCTCCCCCACTTCTTTGTATCCTTTTTCTGCCTGTGTTCACAGAGGAAATCAGGTTTCTGAAACCCAAAATGTCGAGTTCTGTCCCCATTGCTGCACATCTCTAGTTTAAATGGCCTGCAGCTACCATGCTGCAGATCTCTATGTTGAGATCAGAGATTCACCCATACAAGAATCCAGTCTATGGTAACAGCTGATACTTAAAAGAAAGGAAGGGAAAAAAAAAAGAAGACACTGAAAAAAAAAGCAGAAGAAAAGAAGGAAAAAGATCTCCAGAATAAGAAGTGTCCTTCTGACCTGCTTTATGATTCTATGTCACGAAGCTTGAGCTTATATCGTCCTACAAACTGTTTTTAACTTTCTTTTTCATACGTGTGTTCCAGCCATGTTTTTTTTTAATTAACTTATGAACATATCCTGAAGGAAAACAGCAATGAATTATTCAGATTGACCTTACATTCTTCCACATTTCTGCTGATACCTTGGAGAATCAGAGAAAGATCACACATCTGTAACCAAGTCTGGGCACTTTGGCTTCACCCAACACACACCTGCCTAAGCTGGGCAAAGCTTTTCTTTTCCTGTGAGTGAAGAGCCATGGATTCCTCCCCACTGCTTCAAGACCTTACCAGTAGAAACACCAAGAATGACAAATTTCTTAAGCCACAGGAATTCCAGGCACAAACACAAGCCTATAATGCTGCAGAGTGAGTATTAACAGACAGATGGAAAAGCATCCTGAAATTGCCCTAAAATACCCACAGTACCACTAGTACAAATGTTGTTTCCTGTACAAGATGTTTTTGCTCAAAACTGACTAACACTCTATAGGTCTGCAGTAAACAGATTAAATAATGCTTGCGTGCATCATTTATAATTGAAAAATGCCGGTAATCCTCTTCAGCAGAAATAAATAGGTAAGTATCATGCTAAACACAATGGAAAAACAAACACAGAGATATCATTAAGCAGTTTCCTGTGCTAACAGAGCTCTCACCATAGGGCAAATATGGGATGAACATGACATGAAGAAGCAAAATTTCTTATTGTACCCTTTGGGTGACTTCGATAGCTGGTACACACATGCCATTCTGAATAGAAAGAATGGCTTGATGTTAATGCAATGAACAAGAAAAATATTTGCAATATGGGAAAAGGCAAGGCACAAGTCACCCCATTCTGTAGTCATAAACCAAACATGTTCTTCACATGAAGTCATGGTGGAAATCATACTCTAGACAGGTTAGATTTACTTACAGCTCCTGCATCTGATGCAGGGACTGAGAAATTCCTTCTTCAATGAACAAGGCTGATCAGCCATGAACTCTATTGACAGCAGTGTTAACGCCTCTCAGCAGCACAATGTGTTGTCCCTGTGCTTAAAAGAGCTGTTTCTACAGCTGTACCCTTGGAGGCAGGCCAGGGAGTTCAGCCCCTTCTCAGGATAACATTAGTGCTCCAAAGAGGACAGTTTCAGTGACTGAGCAGAACACCTCAGCC
The DNA here is from genome assembly GCA_018697195.1 of Certhia americana. NCBI lineage: Eukaryota > Metazoa > Chordata > Aves > Passeriformes > Certhiidae > Certhia > Certhia americana. The sequence goes on along the minus strand of CM031868.1, from coordinate 13,403,321 downwards.
AGGCTGACCATGCTAGTCCAGCCACCAAGCCACAGCATGTGAAAAATAGACTTTACTGGGCAAGGTAATACCCCTGTGCTGCAGCTGTACCAGAGCTCAGCATGTCCTCATGAGTTAGAAAACACCAACCCATTCTCATCCTCTATCACTCATTGTAGAACAGCCAAAGCTCTCTGTTCCTCTGATCATTTTATAGGACAAACTTAGAACCTCCTGAAGACCCTGATTCATCAAAACTCAGCAGACTTGTAAAGTGTTAGAATTTGTATCACATGCTGTATAATTAAAGCCATATGCTAAAGTCATGTAAGTAATCCATGACCTGTCTTTCTGCTGGAAACAGTTCTATAAAGCTGAAAAAAAGATCTCAGACAAAAAGACTGATCTTACCATGTTTATTTTAGAAACAGTAACAAATAAAAACAGGGAAACCCCCAAAACAGAAAAACCCCAAACACTCTGAGGCAGTTAGAAAGGCCACCCAGCAACATCAGACCTTAACCCTAAGACCCCTGTCCGAAAGACCAGACACCCCCCTCCCCCCCAATTGCCAAAGCTCCTGTCAGCCTCTCTGAAAGCCTGAATATCCTCCCATCAACCAAGGAGGTCTGGAGGGAGCAACACAAAGCTCTCTAATGATCACTGGTACCAGCTACCTTGTGAGAAGTAGGTGAATATTAATAATTTGAACAGATCAGGAGTAAGGAATACACTTTTCTTTTAAAAGTATGTTTATATAGGTGTTGTGTGGAAGAAAAGGGTGTGCGGAAAAAGGAACTGAGGAAACCCCGTGTATTTGGGTTGATACAAAATACAAATTTCTCTTTCATTTCCTCCTTAAAAAATATCTGGCATTTAGACGTTAAACTGTCATAAATTTGCAGCAACTGCTTTCAAGCTCATTAAATGGGCTCACAGACAGTATTGCAAAGCATCTCAAAGTGAAGGAGAATGCCACAGTCGGCTATATTGAAAGGTGAAATGACATGCATTTTGTGCAAGGCAGAGGAAAATGAATGGCAACAATTTCGTGATACAGTACCTGAGCCTTTCCCCTCTGAATAGTGATATAATTTACTTTTCTCTCCCACTGCAACATTTGGCCCTTGACTTGGAAACTAAATCTTCAATCTATCAAGCCTTACCCATCTGCTAAGTAAAATGGCCAAGAAAATCTGCATGCCTTGAATTCGATATAGCCAGCTGCTCCCAGAGTGCTGAGCATTAACATCCAGAGACCATCCTCTCATGCTGCAAAGGACTGTGTCTGCCAAGGATGAATGACTACATACTTAACCGTGGCAGCTGAAGCCAGTGACAATGGCTGACACAGAAAGATGCCAATGTGTCAAAATCTACTTTCAATTACAACAGTGAAAGTCAGGGGTAATATTCCCCCAACCGTGTGCCTTCAGCTCCCATACAGCCTACAGTTAAGATATACAACTCGCCAGCCAAAAACCTAAGCTCCAAGCACTCTGTACAAACAACTAAGAAGAAAAAGAAAACTATTATGAATAAACTAGGTTGCAGAGATTAAATTGTCCTGTAGGGTTTCAGGACAATCAACAGGGTTAAACAATTTATTCTTCTATCAGCTCAGTGATGTTGGACAGATGCCAGTTCCCAGTCTCTATGGGAAATATTCAGTGGTTTAGAACAGAAATTAGAAGAATCCCATTAATGTGAACACTGCGCCACACAATATGTATTTTAACATCACAGCAACAGGATTTAAAGAATCCAAGATAATCACCATCAAAAGAAACATTCTTTTCTCACTAAAGGGAAAGCACTAGGGATATTGCTTTTGAAACTCTTCAAATCCATGTCTTCGGGGCCAAATAATTTCAGGGCTAGCTATCAGCTTGGGTAGGCCCTGCTCCTAATCCTTCTGAACAATGATGCTTTAACCTGCATCCATCTGCAGCACTTGGAAAGGATCCTGGCTTTGTGGTCCACACCCTTCTGCTCTGCACTAACTCCATTGTCCCACCTCTTGCTTCTCTCCCTTTTGAAGTCCACATTGTAAAATCTGATTGTGGATAAATGTCTAGTTTCTTAAACATTACTGAATAAAAGGAAGTGAAAGATTTCAGCCAGATCTGGAATGTGGATGAAGAGATACGAAAAGTTTACATGTACTTTGTTTTGAAATAAACTAGGAAATATTTATCTGGAGCTTTCCAGGAGAACTGATGGGTGAGAAGGGATACTGGTTGACACAATAGCACACTAAGCTATGAAGCCAAGAAAATGCCTACAGAGCTCCTGACATAATGATAAGCTAGACTTGGTGCTCTAAGTTTTTCACCTTCACAAGCACTAAATGATCCAAGAATGATATATTCCTGCTCCTCCACAGATGATATTTTCTTCTATCTCCCCCATATAAGCTATAATTGCACATCTCCCATATGAGCTGATGCAAAAGGACAAATCTGGCCAAAAGCCTGACAGAGGTGAGCAGGGAGGCAGAAGGCATTTGCTGTGTAATGAATGGACTGCCCAAAGTCAGTATCCTGCAGAATATATTTACAAGGGAAAACAAGAAATGGAAACAGCTCCCTTAATACTTCAATTTTCTACTCACGTGTAAATTCAGAGAGAGTAACAGGTAGGCAGGCAAGGTATGACACTGAACATTATGGTGGTACATGCACTATTTCACACAGATACTACCATGACCTTTGATATTTTTTAAAAAATGTGCATTAGAGCTGATTTTGTCTTTGCCTGCGGCAACTGGTTTCAGGTTTAGGACTTTGAAGGCAAACTCTGTTGAGTTAAATTTGGGTTTTGGCCTTTGGGTATTAATAATCCTGCTATGAATGAAAATATACTGAAGTCATAGATGTGCAAATGCTGGAGGAGGGGGTGTTCCTAAATGTCTCATTCACTAAGTTGTTTGAAGAGAAGAGAAAAAAAGAAGTTAGTGAGTTTTCCAATGATTATTTTAAATAGAGTAATGGGTGTGCATTGATCCTTCTAGCTAATTCCACTTTGAATAATACATCATTCTGACTGAAAGCTTGCTAGTGATGTATTAACTTCATATTTCACTACAGCTTTGGACGATATCTACTAGCAGGGTATATTAACCAGCCATGCCAAAGAAGAAGCTGCACTTTTTCCTTTACTTTTTTGAAGTCCACAATGGTTTTAAAAGCTATGAAACTGACTTTGGGGTCAGGTGTTCTGGCTGTCCCTCATCTTTGGTTGAGTGCAATGAAGCTGTTTGCAACCACTGCCCCTCACAGCCTTTAACTCAGCCCCTGCATCACTTTGTACCTGCAGCCTCTGCACCTGAGTTAGTTGCAGACATCCTGGGACTAGGATGGGACAAAGTAGGTTATAGATCAGCAACTTCTCCTTTCATTATGTCCAGCAGGGATGCTTGAAAACACAAGAAGCATAAATAGTCCCTTTTACACCTCAGGCTGGCTGAAATACCAGTGTCATAAAAAGAGCAAAGCACCGGCTACACAGAAGAACATTGAGCAGAATCTGTGTGTTGGTGCAAGGTCCTGACACAAGAGACTGTCTCAAAAAAAAAAAAGTAAGACCATGAAACTCCGAGGTAGAGTTAAGTCTGCTTAATAACTCAGCTCAAAGTGCTCTGTGTTTGTGCACACTGAATTCCTTTGTTAGCAGAGAGGAACATTGATCGTGCACTGTAACCTGCTGGCAGAGGCTGAATGGAGCACCAGGCTGAGGAAGACTCTGCAGCTCCCCCTCCACAGCAGTTCTTCCATTCACTATCACAAGGTTTGCAACCAGCAGCATGGTAAGAAACAACAGACAATGTATTTTCCTTTCTTTTTGTAAGGCATTCTTTTGTCCAAACTTTGACTTACTCCAATGCTAAATTAATTCTCTCCCCCAAAGCATCCTTGCACAAATGCAGCTATTTTACGGCAAGTGAAGAGCACATTCAATTAACAAATTACTGAAAGATCTTAATACATACGTAAGGAAAAACAAAAGACATGTTCATCCCAAAAGCACAATCTGATTAGAGCAATAGAATATCTCAGATACAAAGTTCTGTAAAAGACAAAAATGCAATTGCAACACAGAGGAGAGGCAGCTTCAGTGGCAGCTTCTCAAAGCTGGAAAAGCTTGATTGATAGACTTTACCATCTGCAGCTGCGCAAAAAAGGGCTACAGTAGCTGCAAGTTTATTTAAAGCAATTTCAGTGCACTGAGCCTACTTGTTCTCCTTTGAGAAAATAATATGATTTCTTCATAGAGCATGTAGTCTATTTATTTAAGCAGCAGTGTGCAAGATCTCTCAATCCTACCAGCAGTTCAGCTGGAAAAATGACACACCAGGGGGTAACATTTTATCAGGATGGAGGCTATTTTATAAAAACTGCCATCAGGTATAAACTGTTCTCATCCTCTGGGTTAAAAAAAAAATTTAAAAAAGAGGAAAAAAAAAAGAGTTGAGTCTCTTTTAGAGTTTTTGCAATTTGCTCAATTTACAGTTTTTACGTAAAAATAACTGTTTTGACCTAAGTAGGGAGGAAAATGAAACGATGTAATGAAAAAAATATAACAAGCACTACAGCCAGATCATCTTACAACACCCACTCCTTGATGTACAGCTTCACACATTTGGAGAGGCTAAACTCAAAACTGTGAAAACCACAAATGGAAGTTAGCTCTCATTTTCTTCTGCTCCTGGCTTGAATTTGGTACAAAATTGTTCAAGTGAGAAAAGAAATATCTCCAGATTATTTTTTCTTTTTCCCTTTCCTTTTTTTTTTTTTTTTTTTTTTTTAAGGAAAATAAAGCAATGAAATCTGATGGCTAAACAGGAAAATTTTCTGGGCAAAATGCAAAGGACAAAAAGGAACAGCTCAGATGGACATCTGGAACTCCAGCATTTTGCAGGGGTTTAATTTAATTGCTCCAGCTAAGCTTGCCTAGGATGCAGCAGAGATTTCCAGCCTTTTCCTCTTTTCTAGCCAACACAAAAGATTTTGGTGAGAGAGGTCACATCAATCTCTCCCTTAAAATAAAGAAAAGGAATCATCTCAGCTTCCCAACATCTTTCATTCATTCTACAAGAAAAGTCTTGTCTTTTTCTCTCCCAGCACAGCCCTGGGCTCCCTCCAGCCAGGCAGTACAGATGACTCAAGCAGCATCTATGAGTCACAAACACAGAGGATGCAGAAATGTCAATTAAGTTACACAGTCACTTCCCTAATGACAACCACACCTCAGTTCACAATTAAATTAGAAATCCAGTGAAAATAAATTATTGTAGGGCAGATTCTTTTTTTTTTTTTTTAATCGTATGCTTTGAAAAATCAAACACCAACACAGTTTGTTTGCCGCTCCTTTTACCTCATTTCTAAGGAGGTTGGTGTAAACTAGCCTCCCAAAACTGCAGCAGGAAGTTTTGCCACACCAAATGACCCATTTCTAATGCAGCAGCCATGGGCTGGGAGGGCTCTTGGGCTTCCAGGCATCTTTGTGATACAAGGAGCCAACATTAAACCAGTGCTTTCCATTAATACTTTCCAGCACAAAAGGACAACAATAAAGTCTTGTATTTGCAATTTTCTTTCAAGCAAGTTCTTCCATCTTTACTTATTTTTTTGTAAATGTTCAGTGTCATATAATTCTAGCAGGTGTGTGCAGGTTTGCAAAATGCTATGACCTTACACAGTTTGGTGCTCGCAGTACCTAAGGCAGAAAGCACCTCCTAATCCTCAGTTTCCTCACTTCTGACTCCACTTTTCATGTCTGAGTTACCTCCCTATTCCATCACACACCTGCCACATCCTCCTCGCTGCCTCTTTCCACCCAGTGAGCTGTTTCAGTCTCCTCAAATGTTACAGCATCCTCCCTTCCCAAACTGTTCCACGAACCCCCTTAAGCATCCTTCCACAGCTCTCCCACCTTTTCCTCTCCACCTCCTGCCTCTCCAAGGAAGTTCCCCTGCTCTTCCACCCCCTGAGATGTTCTTCATAGAGACAGGAGAAAGAAGTAGCTTTGGCTGCTGAGGAGGGTGAGTGGGTTTGTCCAGGATGGCAGCAGACAGGGTGTCAAGGGTATCAGCTGCAGGACTGCCAGGGGCTCCAGAGCCAGTGGGAATGAAGTGTGGGTGCACCAAGAGCCAGTCACAGGGCTGTCCCTGTTACAGTCACAGCAGTACAACTCCAAGAAGCAGGTGAGAGAAATGAGGCAGTCCACCTCAATCTTCTTCAGACCACTGAATTAGGAGTGGCAGGATGTGGCCTGCATTTTCTTTTTCTCAGCTGCTTTTAAACTGCTCATGCTTCTGCAGCAACAGAAGAAGAGCTCAACCCCCCTGTTTTACCTGGTGTAACACTAGACAAAAAACAATGAGGATCATATGTCAAGATGTTTATTTTTCTCTTGGTTAGCATGACCCAACAACTCACTCAGTTCCTTAAAAAAACATTTCAACAAGTATCATGGCTCATATTTAGAACAAATGGGGGAAATTTTTGCTGAAAAACAGCACTTAGAACACAAGTGCATTAAAAGCCTGGCAAACATTCAGTTTGTGGCAGCAGTTTCTTCCTCTTGAAATACAAAGAAATACAAAAACTAACATGACATGTGTGCTTGTTTCAAGATGTTCTACATTTCAGCAGTGGCAAAGTGAATGCTATTCAATCATTGCGAGTAGGTGATAGTCTTAAAGCCACAGAACTCCTCAGGATTCTCTAGCCTTCATGCCTCTGCTCCATGGGCTTCTTAGAGCTTTCCTGTGCTCCTGTGGAGCATGACCCTTCTATGGAGGGCATTTTCAAGCACGGTCTCTGGTCAGGAAGCCCTCCTCCTACACAGAGTATAACTTCAAAATTGCCAAAGTCTAAAAATCTCAGGGAAAGTTATGAGAGAAGAAGTAAAATACAACTGAACAAGATTTAAAACAAGACTTAAAACAGGGTTAGAACAAAAGGTGTTCTTTGAACAAGTCTAGCCTGACCCAGAAGAGTGAAGATGCTTCCTGCAGGTGAATGTACATGGGAATGCTCTCAGGAAGATTCTTCTGTCTCCTGTCCTCCTCTCTGAATCTGCTCACCAGAAAACCTGGCTATTAATTTCAGGTATTTCCTTAAGTTTCCTTATTATTTTTTCTTCCTTCTTGCACCTGGATGCCCACAGCTCATGAGCAGTGGTTATGATCTGATCACCAATGCTGTGGCAGGTCAGCTGGATCATCCAGGCTCCTGGTACATGCTCTGAAGCAGCCCCAGTTTTGGCATTGACCTCTAGAAAAATCTCTTACCTCTCTTCTTAAAACCTGTCAGGCTGCACGGTCTCTTGATGTCACCTCCCTCATACATACACCTGCAGCTGACACCACAACCTGCATTAGGTTTTTCCCTGCCAAAAGCCTGATTGTTATGGAGGGAGCTGAAGAGCCAAGGCTCTGTGAAGGCAATCCACAGAAGGATGGCACAGAGGGACATATTCACTGCCAGGCTGCAAAACCAATCGTGCCCAAAGTGCCTGAGACCAAACACAGCCAGAATTCCAGCCCAGCTGTAACAAGCACACGAGGAGCACTGCACTGCTGGCTGCTGTGAGGATGAGAGGCTGTCCAGAGAAGCACCACAGCCCAAAAGGTTTGTGCTGGAGCAACCCCATGTTCCCTGGAGTCTGGTCTGTAGCCCCAGCACACTGGTAGATGCACCTGCACTTGCAGCTCTCTTTGCACTTGGATTTTAAGGGGTGCAGCAAATAACTAGCATGATAAAGAAGGCATAAAAAATTTTTCCTATTTTTAGGGGCAAGACACTGTATGTCTCAGTTATATGTCTCAGATGCAATGCAAGCAGTAATGAAGGAAGGAAGAGGGCACTTTCTCAAAGGCAGACATAGGCTGGGCACTTAGGACACAAATGCCGCATTTAAAAAAATTGCTTCTGACACAAGAACAGCTGACAGATAATCTCCACAGCTCAGCATGAATTTATACAGTCTTTCAACAACTCTATTAGACAGGTGTGGTAGCAGCCAGCTGTACTGCATGCACAGACCAAGTTTCTCTAAAACCTGAGTGCCCATATGGCCCTGCAGCACACTGAGGTGGTGCCACCCACCCAGGCATCACCCTCCTCTCCCACCACCATCTGTCCATGGAGAGGGATTGGCATCAGCCTGAGGGGTAGTGCAGAGCTGGTCTAGATAATGACTGAGTTCAGACTCCAAAATGATGGATGTTGCCATCCACAAGACAGGGACCCCCAAACAGCTCTACCCAGACAGGTTTAAAAGCCAGCTTTACTTCTGGCCTTTAATTCTCTGCTGAAGTTATGAGCAGAGACAAGTCAAGCCATAAGGTGGGGTGGGCTGCATGCTATTAGGAAGGTAAGCTTATTAGCTGAAATGTAATAAATCTCTGTAGATATCTGGAATAGCAGAAGGCAACAGTTTGCTTTGCCATATCACTAGTAATGAGTTGGCAAGAGGAGAGCATTCCAAAACGTTAACCTAAAGCCTAATTTGACTGGTATGCACTTTGGGAGAGTACTTAATAAGACTGGTTCCCCAAGATGGGGGACTATCTGTCTGTTCATGCCTCCCATGAAATACAGGAGGATATAAAAGAATGTGATTTTAGCAGTTTAGAATACAAAATTATAAAGAAAAAAAAAATCTTTGAAAAGTGATTGATGCAGTCTAATCATGTTTCACACAAGAGCATTTCAAATTATGTTAGCTATTTTTATAGGATCTAGATATGATAAAGTAGGTTTGCAAGGTAGCAAGGTATGAAGGAGGGAGGAAGGAGCGAGAAAATAATAAAATTATTTTCCTTTCTTTTGACACAGGCATATGGATAATGCCACAGACAAAATGCACCCAAAAAAATTGCTAGCTTAGCTGTTAAGGTTATGGAGCTTTGCTTTCTAATCAACACTTACCCATAAAGCTGTTTTTAAATATTGATCTGATATCATGATCCCAAGGGAAAATAAATATCAAAAGAGGTGATTTAATTCAATCTTCCTGGTTCCTGCATAACCATGATCCTATTTCTTCAAAACCCAGAAAGCAGTAACTTAAGTGAAGCTTACAGATCAGCTAATATATTTACAGCCTTAAAATAACATGAGACACACTATAAAATACACTGAGATCCAAAGTTAATCTCTTTTAGCAATGTTCTTGCAGCAAGTAAAGATGAATTTTACGGTGAAAAAAATCCATTTTATCAGGAGCAAGACTTAGCTTTCTAATAACCAAGCTCCTTTCTAATGTGCTACATCATTTTACTTTACTCATAAAGAACACTTTGCCAAATCTCCAGTTAGGCTCCATTTGATACAGCAGAGATGTTGCAAAACCAATAGTTTTTTCAGAAAGTCTCTTTAGACTTGATAATGACCACATTTCAATGCATTTTTGATGCACAGAAATGGTACAGTTACAATCAGCAGCTAAATACTGTTCTGATGGTGTCAGCCAGACAGCTTTTCCTTGGCTCCTCAGAGCTGTGAAGCAGTTGCAAACACCATAAGCTCATAGGGAAAAGCCCTGCTCCATCAAAACTCACTATTCAGAGGTGCTGAACAGATTTAAGCAATCTTTATTTAACACTTTTCACTTTCCTGCATAGAATAAGATGGTGATTGGCATTCTTGACTCTCACCTATCTCCAGCAGAGCATAAGAGCACATCCCAGCTTCTGTGCTGGTTTTGTTCTGGAAACTCTGATACCAGCACACCTGAATTTGAAACAAAGGCAGGTTTAAGTCACTCAAACCAGGATCACTGAGCTCATTTGGAACTTGTCGCCTTAATCAAATTAGTGTGCTTTTCAGTGAATCCCAGATTTAGAAGATACATCTGAAAGCTACAACAAAATTATGCTGTAAAAGGGTTCCCAGGTTTACACACCCTCAACTTCATCCCATAAACTTGAAGATTTCTGATTTAGATTCATAGGAGGCAAAACATCAGGTACTAGGATTACTCTGGGCAAGCCGCCATCTCAGCTGCAGAATTATTTTGGGGGTGATCTGCCATCAGCATTATCAGCTAAACCATCAGTTATACATATAAATGTCTACATCTGTACAAAGACATCAAGAAGGGACCAGACTAGATTATGATTTACTTTCATTGCATTTTTTCTGACCTCTGGAATGAAAACCATGGGCTCAGAATGCCCTCAATAATCATCTCTCTCACAGTCATCCTGCAGCACAGAAACTACAGACGACAAAACCCATCAACAATTCAAGCCTCTGGCAGTAACCTGTAACACTGGATTTAGAGTAATTTAGGACAGATGATAATTAAATTACTGAGGGATATTTTCCTGCATGCTTTCTCTGCATCATGTGTAATGATTAGAAAATGCACAAGAAACCACACATAGCATTGGTAAACATAGCATTGGTAACAACTGGGGTGGTGCTTACATGGACACGCCAACCTGACACCAACCCGTGTGACCCTGAAAGCTCCAAACCATCCTCTTCTCTCCCTTGCATGCTTTCATGCTTTCCCATCACTTCTGATCTGGGAAAATACTGACATTTCAGCCAGACCTGCTCTGTGACTTGACTAAGGCTGAGCGGTGTGGGCAGCACAAAAACATAGTCAGGATGACTGTGTAACCACCTCACTGACTGTACAAAAAATGACACGTTCCATTTATTTGTACAAAGAGAGCCCTAAGTGATTCTTACATCTCACAGCAACCTATTAACAAAAAGAGACTTTGTGAATGGAGTATCCGGGTAAACACTTCAAACAAATACATCAATTATTTATAGTCCATATACTTTTTCCACCTTAGGGATCAAACTGGAATGAGACTAAAGAATTATGTTTTATTTGTATTAAAAATGTATCAGCTGCTGTCCGAGAAGGTTTTCCAGAACATTTGGTATGCTACCCAGGAAATTCTGTCTGAAGCTTGTATTGTTTATTCTTGCCAATACAAGGAGAAACGTGGCACTGTTATAGCTGAGAACTACAGTAATAATTCTTCAGGCAGAACAGCTTGTATTTAATAACTTTTTTCATCTGAGCCAGAAGATCTAAAGGGAAAGGAAGCCCCAATTTTACCCATCTATTTTATATATTCAGACTTTACAACCAATCTCTCTTTTACAGCACAAAGTGAAACTAGGCAATCATTTATGAATAGAACCTGTGCTCACCTTTGCTTAAAATGTGCCATAACACTAACTGGTAACCAGAGACAGAGGAAGACTTGGCAGTCTCATGGAAGATACAGAGGGCAAAAACAGGGGTAACTTTTCTAAGGGTTACACAAATCTTGATCAAAATCCTGCAGAACTGGGCAACTGTGGACTGGAGAACTGGAGTTTCCTGGTTGAAATGTTAGATTTCTTCATCTATGTCCCATGAATGTAAACCACATGTAATACATTTGATTAATACTCTGAGAGACAAATGGGTCAGAGAGCTACATGAATACAGAGCCTGTTTTTTTAAAAAAATCAAATTGAATTTTAAAATTAGGTGGGCAGACAGGGAAAAATACTATCTTCCTGGAATCAGGGCTGGATGTTTAAATACTGGGAGAAAGCAGGGACTTCCCAGATGTTCTGCTTGGGATAGAGGAGAGGAAAGGAGATGTACATTCATCTTTACATCTCCCGTGATTCTGTAACTAAGATTAATTTTAGCAAAACTCCCCAAAAACTTAGATAGCAAAAGATAGAGTCTTTATTTACAGCTTTTCTCTCTCTCTTTCTTCAAGAAAAGGTCAAGTCAAAATGCACCAGATTTGGAACATGTAAGAAGGGCAGGGATAAAGCAATCATTGCTCTCACAAAGTCAGAAACAAGTCACATTTGATGGCTTCTCAATGCTCATAGACACAAAGAGGGGCTGTTTTCCTTCCCTAAAGCAGTGATGGAACCTGCAGGAAGGCTGGGGGTCCCTCCACGCTGTCTGAGCTTTAGGTTTGCTTTGTGGTGTTTCACAGTGACCAAGTGATGCATCAAAAATGCACAACAGAGACCAAAATGCAAAAACTACTGTAGTTATGGAATTAATTTGGTTTTTAGTCTAATGACTATAATCAGTAGACTTCCTGAGTCTCAATCTTCCTGAACCACAGAAGGGGTGAGATTATAGGCTGATAACTGTAATATTTACATATTACACATCTAAGTGTCATTTTTAGGAGTCTATTAATGAAAACTCCACAAGACATTTTCTATAAATTCAACAATTTTTATGGCATGGCTACAAAATGGTTTGTTTTGTTTTTGGTTGGTTTTTTTTTAACAGGATATTTTTAAATCACAGAGAAGTAAATTACTGTGTTTAAGAAGCTGACATTAGACACTATAAACATTCCTAAACTGATTCCACTTCTGAATATCAAGGGTAAGAGAAAGGAAAGGAAAGAAAAGAATACACATATGTATGCTGATCAAGTTCTGGAGGCAAGTAATTCAAATAAAACCAGTAAAATGCAAGGGGACAGTTATGAGAATTAATGCTAACAGGTTGGTATGTAATTTAATGAAGCAAGTTAATAATGGCATCCTGTTTGGGATTAATCTCAACACATTAATCAATTAAGAACCATTCAGAAAGAAAACAAAAAACTGCAGGTCAAAAACATTTACAATGCTGTAAACTGAAAAACAGTGATCCTAACATTCAAATGATCATTAAACCAGAAGAGCACTGAGATCTACTCCCATGCAATGCATAAAACCAGCTCTCATTAATGGTGATGACTGATAGCTCAAGACATTGAGGACAGACCCCATAAAATGCACAGAGCGTTTTTTGTATTTCCAGCATTGCAGAACTTTGGAGAACAAGTCCTCTCAAGAAAGTTTGCAGTTCCTTCCTAACATTAGTAATTGTGATTTTTCCATTAAATAAATCTAACCAAAGAACTGTGATTTATCAGAAAAAGAAGAAGTCACTTGCTAACACATCCCCACTGTTATCCCCTCTCCTTGCTGCTGTATCCAAACCAGAGACAGCACAAGTTGTGGTTTCAGACTTCGCAGTTAAGAAAGAATTGACAGTGCATTTGGGGGAAAAATAGGATCTAATTCCAATTTTTACCTTCATTAAGATTTTTTAGATGCTTTGAAAATTCATTTCCCTAGATATGTCTGAGATTAAAAACAAAATAAAAGCCAAAGACTCTCTGAGCATTCTTGTATTTTGCTCTGTACTGTAAAAAGAACTGCATGGCACCACTTTCAGTACAACCCATCTCCTTTAAAATTCAATCTAACAAAAATGCTTTAATTGAAAGTATTGCATTTTGGAGGTCATCAGACTTTTTGCCTTAGTGGAAAATATCATGAACAAGTTCACAGAGTGAAGAGAAGAAAGGAAAAGAAGACGATTGCTTGGGCACTGAAGAAGATAAGTGCACATAAGGTAAATTACCCTTCTACACTGCACAGTCAGCCTGTGGATAGAAAAGTTTCAACACAGCAGGTTGCAGCCATCATGATCTAGAGACTGCAAATGCCTCTTGGCAGAACACAGGCAAGCAGAAGTGGAACGATGTGTTTGCTTCCAAGAACGATCTGTTTCAGCCGCCCTGTCAGTCTGTGCCTCCAAATCCAACCCCCCTTTTGCTCACACATTTGTACCTCATTCCTCCAAGCAGGCTTGCTCAGGATGTTCAGGCTGCTGTGTGAACACCTCTGCTCTTCACACTCACAGATTTAGCCACATGAGCTCCTTCTCATGACAAACCATGACAAGTGTGCAGCCATGTGAGCGAGCACCCCGCACACAGACAGCAGCTCTGCTTGTGTTTGCATGGGATGTGACAGGAGGGAATCTGGGAGCCCAGGATCTGCACCGTAACCCAGCAGCAAAGGTATGTCCCAGTGCTGCTGTCAATGCACTCAAAGTTTGGAGAACTGAAGCAAATTTGGCTCTAAAAAACCCCACAGGTGAAAGGGCCACTGCTTCTTCCATGTAATTCAGCTCACTTACAAAGTGAGCTTCTTGAGTCCAGCAGCACTGAGTGATGAACACTGCTGGGCTCACAGTTCCTAGTTCCCTCTGCTCCCCAAATCACTCACAGTAAGGTCCCAGGGCTCACCCCTGCAGTCTGCCCCTTCCTTATCCTCTTATCTGCCCCCCTTTTTGAGAAAAGGATGCAGCTCTGCCCTCCTCACCACTGCATCACCCCCCACAACTGAAAATCTTTTGAAGCTTCTCTACTAAACTCAAGACTTCATCAGGGATTGTATACCTAGTGCTCTCAAGAGTCAGCCTGCTCATTTATGTACCAAAAAAAGGATGAAAATCATTACTACAAGAAATCTTAATTTTAAAAAAGAAAAAAAAAATCTGCAGTAAACATCAGTTCTATTAAACATCATTTGAAACATGACTAATCTGGGCAGAGGTATGGGTCAGAATAAAGTTAAAGTCTCATTGTTAAGCACTGGAAATTTAATAATCACCAAAATAGGAGATATATAGATATATATTTTAGTCTCAGAGTTATTCCCCATCTGTTCTTCCTCTCCTTTCTTATTTTACATAAAATATTCAAAAAATATTCATATTTCCCTAAGAAACTTCTGACGCAAGTTGAAATAAAAATAAGAACTTTTGCCTTAGTTTAAAAAAATATTTTTATTTTCTTTAATGGAAAGGGTAGAATAGATTATTTTAGAAACCGTTTCCATGAATTTTTCTCTTCTATCCAAACCCTCCTCCAATCAAAATGATTTCAGAAGAAGTTGCTTGATCAGCATGAGCACTTGTTATTAGGCACCTAAGCTTGAATGTTTTGGCTAAAAAAAAACACCTCTGGAAGCTGGTCTGTGTCACTGACATACTGAACTCTATTCAAATCTAACAGACCTTAAGAAACTCTCAAAATTTTGCATTTAAATTTTCCATGACACAAAATCACTTTTGACAATTTTATCTCCACTTATTTGCTGGAAAATGAGGAGAATCTTTTTCTGCCCCAGAGATGCTTCATATGTCACTGTACCCCATGGCATTTATTGCACAAGGGGTTTCACAGAAAAATGTACTCTCTGTGCTGTAGTGGCCACATCCACCTACTTTGTGTATTTATGTGACTTTGTACTTCTGAAGCCTTCTGGAGGCTGACCTGGAACAGAGACTAGACAAGGCAAAGGATAAAGTAGGGATTTATTAAGAAGTCTCACTGGGTTCTCTTGGGCCAGTTGGACCACACCCAAGATACCCCAAAGTGGTCACAAAATGGACCCCTGGGTCACAAGGTCTCACATTTTTATAAGTTCTGGTCCATTAGCATATTAGAATCAATTGTCCAACCATAGCTTCAGGTTATGAAGCTCCATCCTCCTTGTTTTTTCTTCTCACTTCACTGTTGTTTTTGTTCTTGCGCCTGAAAGTTGCCTTGGTATCAAACTAGAGAAGGAATTGTTTTGTCTGTCTACACCATGAAGAGAGCTTAGTAACACTGAATATGAAACCTAAAACTACCAACCAAAACAGCACAGAGTCTAAAAAATATAATAGCTAAAACCTAAGACATCACTTCTATACTATTTTTCAACCATTTAAAGGCCCTGTTACTGCTTTTCTTAGTAACAACTAATGTTTTCAAACAACTGCAACATTTCAAAATGCTGAGAAACTGGTCTTAGTAAAGAAGAATATATTGCAAATTCTTTTGCTTGTCTTCACTTACATGGAGAGTTATTGGTCTACAGCTACTGAATGAGTGAATAGAGTATGGTATAAAGATCATAAAAATATACCATACTGATACTAAATAACACTGCTAATCAATAATAACAGTTTTATTATTCATGAGCTACTGTTAATAAAACCCCATGGGTTCTAATGTAACCATTAAAAGAATTAATACTGTAATTCAATTTTAAGTTCTTTACATCTATCTGATGTCTATTAAAATAAATGAAAAGTCCCTCAATGACTCTGGATGATGCTCTGCATGTTAATGATGCCATGTGTTATTTTCACTATTGCAAATCACCTTTAAGATGATGCCTAAACACTGGAGTACTGATTATGCTTCATGTAGGTGGAGATAATGTACCAAGAGAAGTGCACACCTCTCTCTCCGTTCTCATTGTCAAAATCAAACTTGTTTTTCTTAGGGAGAGCAGACTCAGGGCATTTCCAGGAACTGGGATGGGGACATGGGACCCTGCCTCCTACTGGATGTGGTTTTCTCAACAGTCACCATATTTAAATTACTTATTCACTGAATCTATTTTGTTATGTTTGGCATATGTTTGGCAAACACATGAAACAGTTAATGAAAGGGAAGAACAGGGAAGAAAAGGACTTCCAAGGGAAGTTAAAAGCAGAATTCTGTTTTTTGAGAAATATACATTTAAAAAGCATATTTTTGGCAAATATTCAATAGCTTTGATGGTGTTCCACCAATTTATTCTGTGTTCAGCTCATTTAGGCCCCTGTGTAAAGTGAGTGATTGATCATATTGACGAAGCAGACCAAAAACTATTACCAAAAAAATCTCACAAAAAGCAAGGCCACAAACACGCATTTTACTGAAGAACAAATCTCTGGATAAATTAGTAACTAGTAAATATAAAGACATTTATATGCAAGTAATACATAGATCTAAAAGTTAAAAGGGCAACAGAGTAGTATTTTCAACAAACATATAAAGACATAACAGCATTGGAAGGCAACTCAGCTAAAGACATGTAAATCCCTTGATTTTTATCCCATGTACTTTTAAAAATATTGCTGGTTGCACATTTGCTGCCAAGTATCTAATTACCTTTAAAAATCTAGCTCTGCACTGCTGAAGCTCTTGAGTGATCGAGGTATCAACATCACTCATCATTATGGAGCTAATTTTAATGATGAAAGCATTGCTAAAAGTTATTTTAAAATTCATTTTTACTTAATTTCTTTAGAGATGATTTGTTTGAGTACCTGAGACACAGTAACTAATCACTGACGGTTTTCTCTGCAAATATAAAATAGATTTATATGCCCTCCCGGTAGGAGCAAGAATTCCATCTCCTCCTCCTGAATTTCTGAGCTATCGAATATTTGATGAGTGCTTAGGGAATCAGTATTGTGCCTTTTCACAGCAGTAATCAAGGAATGAAGTATTCTCTGCCATAATGAATCTAGTGCAGGACTAAAAGATGAATATTTCAAATGCAAAAGCAATATGTTTGTTTTGAACACTTTCAAGTTTGGCTTTAATAAAGCAAGTAGTGAAGTATGCAATGAATTATATTGTTAGATGGTTAAAATAGAGCTGTGCAATATGTCTGAATGTATTTAATTCAAGTAACTACTCATTTTAAATGTGACTTATAAATATGTATTACATGTATGATGAACGGATGACTCAGGAACCATGAGAGACCTGGGCCTTGCCTTCCACTCCTGGTTTGCTTCAAAGCTAGCTCAGCCTGACAATTAACCGAGGCCCAGGGCCAGAACATCATTAACTATAAGTTGAATCTTACGTGGGCTGAAATTCAACACGTGCCCCAACTATTCAAGTCAGGATCATTTAAATCAAGCCTGAGGTGCCTGGCTGGACTGGGACTGTTCATTGCATGTGTTCCAGCAGGTGGTGGGTCCCCATGTGCAGCCAGAGGCTCATTTAAGATTCCCACAAAACAGGGTCCCTCAGCTGGGTCCATCAGTACCCTTCCTGCAAATCTAGAAGCCTTTCTGGCCAGCCAAGAGGATGTTGTCAGCAGGTGATGGGCTTGTCAAGTGGAACATCTCCCACCAGTACCAGCTTCACTCTGAGAAGCACCAAATTGCTGCAGCACTGAAAGGAATGGCCATAATGCATTCTCCTGAAAAACCTGTCAGAAGGCAAGGTCTCATTTGTCATGGCATTGTCTCCTTTTCTCCAGGGGATTTTGATTTTTGCTAAAGTAACAAGTGCATTCTCTTTAACAACAAAGAAAACCCAGCTAGAGATTTCAGGCCAGCTTATCTCATTTGCAAATTGACAATACCCCCCCAGTGCTATTTTGTGTGAGACCCTCTCAATGTCCATCTACAATGAAACCGAGATCAGCAGTCATAGCAGTTTCTATTTGCAAGAATTGTTTCTTAGTTTAGTATGTTTTTTTTGGTCAGATCAACTAACCTGCAGCACATAAACAGAAAAAAGCATTTATCAACAGAGCTTAAAATGAAAGTAATGAGAAAAGCACAGCTTTAATTACAATGAAATTCTAAGTACTTCAATTATCCAAGTTAAGAACCAATGTACTTTACCTGGAAATCACCCCTGAAATAATGAATTCAATAAGGAAAATTCTTGTATAGTCCAAGTTAAATTATTTAAAAAGGAAGAAAGAGGGTACTTAATTATTTAATGTTTCACCAATAATTATATAGTTCAGTATAATGTTCGCTCACTGGAGAACCTGATTTTCAAAGGAACATTTATGAACATCAGTCAAACAAAAAACACCTGCCAGACTATAAACTCAGCCAATGTTGTGCCCATTAATTCCAACACAGCATTACCACATTAGCAAAAATCCATGTCTTAATGGCAAACGTATCCAATAATTTATGTTAAAATATTTACATAGAAAAGCATGCATGAAACAGTTTCCTAATGCATTTGTAAAAAACAGTATGACCTCTCTTGCTACAATTTTTAAGAGCTGTGTTCTAGGTAAATGAGTTCAAGATGGCACCAAAACTCTGGAAAATAGAAAGCTGTAGTACTTGAACAACCTAAGCTGCCAATTAAAATGTGACCATGGACATCTGAGGGACGTTTTATTCAAAAGCCACTAGGAATCAATTTAAAAAGACAGCTTTAAACTAGCTGCATGAAATACTAGCCATGGGAAGTTTATCTGCATGAGTCCTGGGGAGCAGGGCTCAGGGAACATCAAGTATTTCTCAATGAAAAGGTTTTCCCAAGTCACAGATCAACAAGCCCAGCACATGATATGCAGCTGAGGGGGCTGAAACAGCATCTTGGTCAAACACAGAAGGGATCTGCAAAGGATTATCATCATCCATTAATAACCCCATGTTAACCCTATATACAAAAATTCAAGCCCTCTGTGACTAGTTCTGGAAAATCCTCATGATGGCCAATATAGCAGCTGTCACACTGGTGTCCCTGAAATTTATTTACAGATGTCAGAATTCAGCACATGCCCTTCTCGACTGGGGATTCAGGACTTTAAAATAATCTTCCTCGACTGTCCTGTGTCAGAGCAAAGCTGCCCAGAAGGAAAACCTGATACACTCACAGGTTTAAACTCAAGTTTAACAACACAGCACTGATTTCTCATTTCGACCCCAAAGGAAAAGAAAAATATGCCAAAGCCGCTCCAACAATTTCCTTGCAGCCACAAAACTCTGGATCACTTTGCCCAAGAATTACCTTGACCCCACTCTCTGGGAAAGATCAGAGATTGTTCATCAGTAATGGACTCAGATTTCACAGCTCCCAGAGCAGAGGAGCCCAGCTACACCGTCATCCAGATTTTAAGCCTCATGTCCTGCAGCCAGCAGAGTGATGAAAACGATGAAAAGTGTAGATTTCTGCTTCCCTGAGGGGACTACAACATTCAGCTGGGGTCTTGAAAGACCTGAGGTCTCTGACAATCAAAGATGGGGGTTTTACAGCATAACTCACTATTTTAAGTAATTTTAATGTCTCCCTTGGAATTGTGCAAAGGGAGACTTACAGTAAGTGCAGCACTCGGCTTTGGAGGTGGGTAATACCAAACACAGTCCCACCACAATTTTAAAGTCCTGTAAAAATAAAAGGATTTAGGGAATACATGCCACATACAGACTAGGAAGTGATGTGACACGGGGCAGTGCTTCACATGGCTGATGTGAAGCCCATCAGGATAATTTGGAATTATGGAACATTCTGGACAGATGATGCCACATGTGCTGCACACCACGGCACAAACCCACACTCCTCCTGACACAGCACACACCAAAGCCACAATGCTTCTCTGTGGTACAAACCAGCCTTTGCCTGTTCTGCTTCTAAACTTCCATCTTGTATGTCCAAATTCAACTTGCCCAAAGCTTCCCCTACGCTGAGATTAAGAAGTCTGGGGAATCATCATCATGCCACTGTAAATTATCACAGCTCCACCAACTTTTTCCTAATATGAAACACCACAGAAGTGTTCAGAATTCAACAGTAATGAATTTAACATGCCTCCTTCCACTATCCTGATGTCAGCAGAGTTACAGCAATTTATGCAATACAAGAATCTGTCCTTTTCTCCTTATCAAAGCATTTGATCAAAAACAGTGACATGAAAAAGACAACCTTACTTAATTTGAGCAGCAGAGTCAGGCTTGTCACTCTAACATCATAAGAAAAATGGAGGTATTTACATATGGGTACTTACATATTCCTTTTTATCTGGCTTCACAAAGATAACAGCAAGATCACTTTCTTCCTCAGTAAAAACTAGTGTGAAACCTCATAAAGGATCAGCATTTTCCCTTGCTCTTCCCTCCCTCCTTCCCTCTCTTCTGAAAAAGCAAGACCTCAAGACATTTCAAATCTTCATTAGCTACTTCTCTGCCTGTGACAGCCTGGTGGTGCAGAGTGGCTCTAGTTCCCTCTCTTCAATTCACCCTCAAGACAGCTTTCTGACTTTTTTTTCTGACTTTTAAGACCCTGTTTCTGACATGAGGCGACAAGGAGCTCACACTGCTGAATGCCACTGCCACAGGTGACACTCCCATCACTGGTGGTGGTCCCTGCCCCACGCTGTGGATTTGGAGCGTGTGGAACCACAACTGAGCCCACACAGCAGCCCCAGATCTGCATCTCTCAGGATGCATTTCAAACAAGTGGATGCATAAATTCACTCATTTGGAAACCTGGTCTGTTCACGAACTTGTTACTATGACACTTTAGAAGAAGCTGCTACAGCTAAGATTGATGAAATGTATTGATTAATTTTCTCTCAAGCTACATTTGAATTTTAAGTTTTCCCTAAACAAAACCAGTTGGTGTTGGTTTGTTAGTATTCCAGGGACTGCAGCAATGTGCTTCAGCAGCAAAAGAAGTTCCATGATAAATGTGTTCTTCAATCTGCATCTGTAGAGTAGCTATAAAGTCAGAACAATCCAGGCAAAATTTTTCATTATGTTTTTAAATATACTTATTTACATTTTAAATCACACATAGACAATATGAAATATCTTTCACTTAGACAGGTGGGAACAAGAAAACAGATGCATCCATTAAGCTTGAAACAATTCAATGAATTAAATAGTACTTGGTGAACACTTTGGTTTATGGATATAGCCTTTGTTTTAACTTACTTGAAAAAACACGGCCATGGCTCCTACCACCCTGTTTTCTAGAACTGCTGTTCCAAAACTGTCAAAGTCATCAGGATTGTAGAAGTAAATCTGCATCTGCAAAAATTAAAACGAACAACAGAATCACAATTGTGTTGATTCATACAGCTTTCACATGATGTAATGCATACACGTTGTATGTAAACCCAGTGTTATGAACCTGAGATAAAGGAATTCTGCTGAACAATATTGTTTAACCAGCATCTTGATTAATAGCATGACTGCCCTGCTGGGACAGTAAGCAGGGAACAGAGTTGATGCAATGCATTTTAATACCAAATCCAAGGGTAAACAGTATGGCCAGTCTGTTCAGATGTTAAACTTTGTGCTTTCTGCCAGCATCTCTTCATTTCTTTGCACATTGAAGGCTCATCTCCCGCTCTGTTAAATGTGCTAAACATATTTATCTCAAAATCCATAGAGAATTTTGAAAAGGATTTCAATGTTTAGAGTTATTCCTTTACTCCTAAAGTAATTTGTAAGATAAAAGTCTGTCTCCATAGCAATGCATTTTTATGAGCCTCTGATATTCAGGTCTATCAGTTAAGGTCACACTTCTCCCTGACTTCAGTTATATTTCATGACTTTTATTTCCAAAGCATTAGTACTCTGCAAAAAGTATGAGACAAAACCAGATCTACTGATGTAATTTTTTTAATGAATAATAAATATTAATAATTACACAAACCCCAAGTAAGAACAGGTGAGAACAATGATTACCCCAAACTAACAAGTGTTGGAGTGACACAAATAGAAGAGGACCAAGAACAGCTTCCTCTATACACTCTGCTGGTAAACAATCCCACTCCACTACACACATGCCATGAATAAGGGCAGCCTACAGAGGCCTGCGGGTGCTCGTGCTCTTCATTTCCAATATGGCTCTTGTTCCCCTTCCCACAGGAGCTGGGCTCCCACTTCTGCTAGCTGTCTGAATACACAGCTGCTTCTCCAGCAGCTGTTCAACCTCTCCATTCCAAAGGAAGCCCCTAGTGTTAGTCCATCTCTGTCAGCCATGATTTGCTCTGAAGGATCTGGTTTGAAGCACACAACACTCCCTTTTCAACACTACACCATACATGTGTGTACACGGTGCTAGAACAAATTCAGTTTTGGTAACATTTGTTGTATATGTACTCTACACAGCACAAACTAAAGCCACATGCCTGATGGTGACAGCCAAGCACAAGGACCAGACTTCACAGAAGTTGCTGCTGTGGTCATCCAGGGAACCTTCCAGATGGATTTCACAACCTAAACCAGCACTGGATGGTTGATATGTATGCTCACCTGTGCTCATTAATGCCAGGGAAAAAAAAAAACAAAATCTGTTCCTGGCTATGAAACGGGAATGGACCCCTTGGTTTCTCTGCCAGTAGCCTCTTGCTGAGCCTGTGCACTCACTCTGCTGCCCATCACCAGTTCCTGCCCTTTACACAGCACTACAGTGATGGTAAGAGATAGGCACACAGCTCATGGTTCGAGGGAGAAGTCAGGTCTAGCTGAGACTGCACATGCCTCCCAACACACTGCTGGTCTGACCATGGCTTCTTCCAGCAATTCTGTCTGCAGGACCCAAACACTTGGGTTTTTTGTTGGGTTTTTCCACAGTAGTGCTGGCATGACATATCTCACTATATTAACAAATGCACTATTTTTCCCATATTTTATATATGCCAAGAGAGATTATACCCTTTTATCTTGCACAGATACATTCCTACTCACATTTACTGATTCCCAGGCTTCTGACTGTACATACTGTCTGTAGAGGATAGCTGCTTTTATCATATAGTTAAAAAAACATCACTGCACAGGGAAAAGGCTAACATGAAGATCAGAGCATTCAGAGGTAGAGGTACTTTTTTCAGCAGAAGGAAGACCACACTCCAAATAGCCCAGAAAGACATGAAAAAATGTGGCACTCACACTAGCTTTATAAAATTTGAAAGCAATTTTCTTCCCCTTCTTTGGCCTCAATATTCCCAGCATACTCACAGCACACACACAGATGCTGACGATATCTCAGAAAGGTGGCAGTGCCTCCAGATTCTGACAACTCGTCAGAATGCAGGGCAAGGTGCCGCCATTCATTGATATAGAAATTAGAAACAATTTGTTTCAGGTAGAATAGTTCAAATTTCAGTTTAGCCAGCACAGACAAAACCTGGCAAAACACTCACAAATTACAGTTTGCTCCTCTTTAAAATAAAGTCTAAAATTATCTATACCTTACATAAAATATTTCACAATATATTCCTCACAGGAGTTTATGAAGAAAAGCATCACTGAGTGAGTTCAGCATATGCCAGAATCATTTTGGATCAATTTTGCTCATGGCATTTTAAGGAAATTAATTTTTACAATGCACGCTTGCATACCAGTGCAAAGGGCTTTGGTAAAAGAGTTTTTCATTCAGATCCCTCATCTTAGCAGTAGAATCTCATAACCTAATCAAGAACCACACTCTGCCTTGATTACCATACGCACTGGAGCATTTTTCCCTGCTCCCTGGTGTTTTTTCAGAGAGTGTGGTTGCTCTCTCTGCATCCATCACGTCAAGGGGAACTGTCCTATATGAAAAATTATTGTCATCTGTCATACAGTAGCTTCCTTATGTGCTCATACAGCTAGAAGGAACATTTTAGGAATATAATATCTGAGGAATTGCTATTACATAACTTACACACACACATACCCTGCAAAAACAATGTTAAAAAGACAGCAAAGTTACACCCTCAAAGCCTCATGGTTCAGGCTGCTCATAAAACCACACCTGGACACCTCTGAGCATTAGTATTATGGCAATTTTCTAATTATGTGATCACATATTGTTCTCTTCCATAATACAGCCTCATCAGTTTTCCCCAATTCACAATAAAATGCAAATGCATCCAATGTATTTTTGTTCTTTCACTCATAATATACATAATATTGAACGCATTTATCAGTAGATAGTTAATTTAATATTTTCTACGGGTGGGATAAGGTTCTTTATGTACAAAGTGGGAATAAGACAGTTAACTGTAAAATTAATTTCACCGCATACTTAAGTGGCCTAAACATGCTAGAAATTTTTCATTATTACTCCTTATTATATAATTAGTATATACAATATATGGGGCACTTTGCATATAAATGACTTCTACTGTCTTTGCCTGGGATGCTAAAAGCAGCAGCACAGAATGCAACAAAGAGGCTTTTAGCTAAAGAAATTGTAAAGATTGTATTATAATATGCATTTGTGAAATGCAGAATGGAGAATCACCCAAGCTTACACATCCAACCTGAATTGTGGCACTGACTGATTTCAGCCCCATACAACAGCATTTCTGTACATTTTTGCATGTGATTCCACACCAGCTTCTAGTTTCCAAAATTAAAACATTTAAAGGCTGAGAATCCAGCAGTAAAGCCTGAAATGCCCTTTGTAGTGTGACACTACCTGTCAGAATTCTGTTCCACACATCCCTGCTGACTGTGCTCCAAAGAGCCTTCCCTGTGGCACAGGTCCAGGAGGGCATGAGTGTCCTGTTCTCTATGGCACAATATATGAGATTTACAAGGCTTTCACATCTAGCTCCATTACAACTAACAAGGCTGGGAAAGGCTTACATGGCCTTCCTTAATCTCAGATGTGCAACACAGCAGTGTACTTGCATTTACCTTGTAAAGAGCTATCATAAAAAACATGTGTGTCCAAGCAACTTGAAATTTTCCGTATTTTGGTAAAGCCAAGCTGAGACAAGTAATTCCTAGTGAAATAAAGGTACTTTTCCTGCAGAAAGACACTTTCCATCCTAAAATGCTATCACTAATGCTACTGCAGCTACAAAGCTTTACCAAGGCAGGGAGAGGGCAAGAGTTTGATTTTAATGGGAAAACTTCATGCTTTGACACTTCTCATGGTATAAAAGAATTGTTTTTAAAGTTGAGAGAGATTTGCTGTACAGCACAGATTTAAGCCTGAAAAAATATCTTTGAGGGCAAAATCTTCAGACTGTTACAAGTGCCTTAAAACAGAGGATTAGGGAGAAAGCCCTCACTCTGCCATAACCCAGGAGATAATCACCAGTCACCCAGAGAAAACATGTCATGTTTTCTAGTCTCTGCTCTATCCAGGAAGATCCAGTGGCCAACACTATAGTTTCCAAGCACTCCAGGTCTGTCTATTCCCAGCCTACAACACTTAGACAAGTGAATACACCACATACATCCAACATGTGGGTGATTCTCCAGCCTGGAGAGGTTTTGCCTCCAAGCTCCTACCCCTCCACCATACCCTGGGGGCAGGAAATCACCTCCTTCTCAGGACAACCTACTCCCTGCAGAAACACCTCTCTTCAACCCTGTTTTTCCAACCTCTACAGAAATCTGGTGTTATCCAGACCTGGCAAAATGACAGGCCCAGCTCTGTGCTTAGATTTGGATGCCAAACTGGGCTGCCACCATGCTGATGTTGTAAGGACAGGCTGTCCAAAATATGTGTATTACTGAGAAAAACTGCTCACCAGGGACCAGTTCTGATTTTATTAAGTGCAATTGCCTCTGAATGACTAAACCCTCATTATGACATGTCAGTGGCTTGCAAGAACTGAGCCTGCTTCCAATGAATGGCTTCTCCTTGCCACCCATCCACAAATAAAAGGCTCTGTCTCTCTGCTTGGCATGACAGGCATCCAGACAGAAATCACCATTCCTGTGCATGACATCTCTTTGCTGTCATTACCCCACTACAAAGACAGAAAGTTTACATCCAATAAAGACTGTCATGGCCAAACTCATTCAGCACTTATGAGGGGAAAGCCACAATGAGTGTCTGATAGATCCCAGAAGATGTGAGTGAGTTCAAAGCAATTCTAAGTGACTGGAAACCAAGCAAGTACATTTTCCATAGACAGATGCCAAGTATTTTAAAAATAAATAATTGAGACTTTTAAATTGGGCTGCTATCACCCTGTGCAACCTCCTACAGTAGATTTCTCTTTAGATTAAAAAATGAACAAAGGCTCATTGTGCTGTCACAGATGTGGAGTACAGAATATTCAATAGAATCAGGAATTCTGGTGCAAGGGAAAGGATCATCGGAATTATCTTTCTGCTCATTTCCTTCTAGCAATCCAAGGACTACCATGCAATTTAAAGCATGGTAAAAAAGTATTTTAAAAAAAGGGTTTTATAGACCAGCCAATTTTTTGATTAATTAGGCAGCCAAGATGCAGGGGGAGCAGTGATGTGGATTATTACATACTGCTTTAGAGACTGAAGAGTATTTTCAGAAGAGCACAACACCAAGGCAGCGCAGGTGGATTGCAACTCTTTGCAGAGTGGTGAAACAAAGATTTTGAAATGTTTGCTTTAAATGATGGAGTTAAGCACTGAATATACTAATTCTTAATTAGTGTCTGTGCTGCATACATTGTAAGAATAAATTATTCTCAGCCACTTTTACAACTGGATAACAAACCTTTAGCACAAAAATAAATTCTCTGCTAAGATTATGAATCATACATGATTTTTCTTAATTGAAAGCTCACATGTAGCTTACTTTTTCCTTTAAATATGTGCACAGATTTCCAGTGAACTGGATGATATGATCCATTTGGCCGGAATAAAAATTTTCTACAGACATAATGTAATCTTCACTGCAGCACTAAAAATTTGGAATAACTGTCCTGCAGTCTGTGTGTTTACTGGAGTGTGAGATGTACACTGGGGCAATAAAATCTAATGTTTGACTTCTCATTATATTCTCTTTAAAAAATCCATGAAACTTATCATTTATAACATATTCAAAATCTGCTTAGGAAAGGCAGGGGGAAGAGCAAATCGTGATGTTTTCCAGTTCTCCTACCAGAGCTTGATGTAATAACACAGAGTATATTGCATTCTTTTGAAAAGATAAAGTTGAACAGGAGCAGATAATGGCATGTTTTTCCTGCCTAGTCTATTATTCATCAGTGAATTTTTAACTATAGTTAGGCAGGTAGAGAGATGTATTTTGAATGTCATAACTTGGTATTCTACAGTGCCTAAAAGTGCAAAACAAAGAGTCAGACAGGGACTTTGCCCTAATGTAATTGCAACTTGATAATGAATACAATGCTAAACTGAAAAAAATGAAAGGAGCTGAAACAACAGGAAGAGCAAGATCATGCAAGTGAAATAGCACAATTTAACTCAATTTAGACGTTCCTATCCCTCAGAAGTATGGCAAATTTCCCTTTCGTCTTCTTTAAGGTAAGCACAAATTCTTGCTTTGTTGTCTCCAAACAATGCAGTAGGTGTACCTATGCTATAAATTGAGTCTAAGCAATTTCAGAGTCTTTTTCAACCTGAAGGGTGGCAGTTGTTGGACCTTCTGCCCATAAGTCTGCACAGCATTTAAACATGTGAGTGGTCCAGTGACAGTTTTCAGTAGAACAGGGAGGAAACCCAGCACTGGATCACCCTGGCCTGCCATGCATTGTTGGATCACGAGCACATCACTCAGAATCTTGAGCGTTAAGTGCTGAATGTTGAGAGAAGGACCTTGCCAAGCCAGAAACTTCCCTGATTTCTACTGCCAGAAATAAAAACCCCTTAGGTCTGCTCCCAACCCTAACATGAAAATCCATCTTGTGTGTGCACAGTGAGTCATTACACAAGGAAGGCCCATTTGATGCTAAAAAGCTGCATGTTGCATTCATTTGTATTACCATAATAAGAAAATAACGGTGTCAGTGTTTATACTTTCCGTAACGTGAAACTTTCTTGCAATTGCTTTGTACTCCGAGTAACAGCCATATGATTCACCATGAAATGAAGTCTGGAAAATCGTTTTGGATAAATGGAACTATAAATTCAATAGAATTTCCATGACAACATAGATTGCAACACTCCACCACAAGTGAAATGTTATAAATCATTCAAAACCAACAAAAAAATCAGCAGTAAGTCTTCTCTTTCACAATGCACAAGACCCTTGAATTATAGAGCTGTGGTTATTACCTCCCAGTGCAATGCCTCTTGTTTCTGATCCTCTTTTCTCTGTGTTACAAGTGTTGTTTCATATTTGACCTCCTTCCAAACACAGGAGATTATAATACTAGCACTTTAATACGAAGACATAAGCAAGACCCGAAGCATAACGAGCAGGAGGCTTTTTTGAACCTTTCCTTCTCATCTCTTAAAAATGTTTAAAATATCTTCATTCTGTGGTAATTATACCTGTGTATCCAGATACATCACAGCATCTTGTTAGACACACAAATTTAGGAGGCTCTTTTTCTGGAAACGTGGGTGGTAACTGGTGCAATAGGGTGCTCAGTCAGCTTGTGAAAGGGATGTGAACCACATGTCCACGGGATGGAAGAGATCCAAGGAGAGGAGGTAAAAATAAAAAAAGGCTAAAAGATTGCCTCACACAGTATTGCTCATTTGTACCCTTCCTTCAGAGGATTCCTGACAAACGGTATTTCACTTCAAGTCCAAGGAACCGGAAAGATGTGATTCCAGGAGAACCTTCACTGCAGTTTTAAAATCACTGTGGCTGTAGCCTTCATGCCTGGAAGAAAAACCTTGAAAATGCAAAGCTGTTTCCTTCCTGAAAAGGTTAAGAAGCCCATGAAAACAAAGGAGAGATAAATAGTTCAGTATTCTATTGGGGTTTTTTTTGTGTAAAAGTAGGATTATTTTTTAAATATCAAGTCTTTCGGTAACTTGAGAAGTGACAACTTTGGGCTGCAAAGGCTACTAGAGAGTTTCTGCTATCTTGCATTGATCACTGCCCATTCCTGGGCCTCAGTTCCTCGTGTGGTCATTACCTATCCATTCTTTAAGCGAAGTTTTATGAAAAAAGTTTGAAAACTTTGAAATTAATGGGAAGAATGACACACAGTTGAAAAACGTGAGATTAAGTACCATATGGAGTGTTGTTAGAAGAAAATAACTTTGAGGCTGCCATTCATTTGCTCGATATTGCAATAAGGAAGAGTCACACAGGTACCTCACAGAAAGAGTCTGTTGCCTCCTTAATACCAACTTCAACCAGCTCGTAACTGGCAAGAGATGTCATGAGTAGTTGTTAGTGCTCCATCCCTGAGGTGTTCAAGGCCAGGATGGACAGGGCTGTGGATAACCTGATCTAGTGGATGGTGTCCCTGCTCAAGGCAGGGAGCTGGTATTAGATGATCTGTAAGGTTCCTTACAACCCAAACTATGCCATGTGGTTCACATCCCTTTTATGAGCAGATGTCACACAGCTGCTGCAGGGCAGTGCACCCACACACCCCAGGGCATCTTCCCAGGCTCTGGGAGGCCAACTGGTGTCTTTCATTGGTCTTCACCTCCTCTACAAGAGACTTTTTTGTGTGTTTACTGAGTAGCTCTCAGTCTCACTCACAGTGGCTTTGTCTAATGGTGGCATATTCCAAGTAAGACAGCAGGAACACACAACACTGAGGCAAACGTGGCTTCCTCAAACTGTACAAATGGAAACATTAGAGGCAATCCTTAGCTGCTGTCATGGCTGAAAAACTGAAACAGGCAATTTAGAAAGTGGCGAAGCACCAGATGACACAGCAACCAAAAACAAGCTGGATGGACTAACTGTATGAACAGAATAGCTCTGAACTCCACCCAAGAGTGGCTGTTTTAGAGATCTTCTTCATCTGTTTCCCATGGCCTTCCTCAAACAAAAAACCAACACTACTGAAGAGTTTTAAATTTCAAAATACCAAACTGCCCAAACTTCAGCTCATCTTTCAGGAATCCATTTACTTTCATAAACACCAAGAAGTGCTGCCAGAATGGAGAGAACTGGGATTTCCTTCCAAAAATATTCCAGTGCTCTTCAGGAAAAACAAAGGAGCTGCACTTGAAGAATAAACCCTACAAAAGCATACTTTTCCTAGCATGTGTGATTAAGACAATTTCATTTCCCATTCACTTTAAAGATGCACTAGCAGAAGTGTTCATTCCTCTGAGAGCTCATATTTTAGCACAAATTCCTCTTTTTGCACTGTGGAATTCAAAATGTCCTTTGTGTATGCGCTCTTTTTCTTGTTGATGATGGGTTTTTCTTCTTCTTTTTTTTCTTTTTTTTTTTTTTAGTGAGGGAAGGCTAGGTCTTCCAAGAGGTTTAATGAACTTCCAAATGCCTCAGAACAAATTTTGAGGTATTTATAGTTTCACTCTGGATTCAAAGCAATGCAGCAGATGGGGCACGTTTTCAGCAGCATTTTGCTGGGCGAAAGGCCATTCCTATCTCTGAGGGGATGTGAAATCCTCCAGGCTGTACACTTGCAGAGTTATTTTTATTTATGAACTGTGAAGTAGATGGACAGTTACAGCAGAACCAGCCCAGGACAACAGCCTACTTGGAGGGTAAAAATAATAATGGGTTTTTCTCGTATTTGAAATACACTTCTATCTAGACCCTGATCATAGTGCCACAGGCAGAGCAAACAGAGTGCTCAGAGCCATCCTCAGTACCTGCTTGCAGATGACTGGAGGGATATGTGACAGCCTGTGCTGCAGGGACAGCACTAGTTCTGTTGCAGCTGTCCCACTGGAACATGAGGGATTTTACCAAAGCAGCTGCTTAATGTGGGTGTTTTACTTCAAGATTCTCAAAAGGGTTTAATATGCAAGGAGTGAGTACACTATATCCTTTCTAAAAACTCAGGATCTCTGAAAATACCTCAAATTGAAATCCTTCCCCACCATGGGCTGCCTATCCAAATTCCCCAGTGTTGGAAAACCTTACACGTAGTATCTCTGTACTCTGTCTCTAATTTGCTAGGTTTCTCTACCCTTACCCTCTAACTGTTCTACCAAGGAGAAAGTGAAGTCTACACATATCTGGAGTGCAGTGTTAAGAAAATTGTAAACTTCTTTACTTAAGTGTACAGGCACACACGGAGTAGCTGAGTACACCACCTTAATGGCGCCAGTGTGTTAAGGACATGATTCTGGATTTACACTAACAAATCAAAAAGAACTAGACTTCAGCACAGCAAAATACTCAGGCAAGCAGCAAAACTGATGGAAAAGTAAAGTGCTAAAAACTGTGTAGCCTTTTAAAGTTAAACCCTTGTCCAGTGTCACAGCTGCAAACCCATTTGCAAACACATTCTGTAATGGTCCTTTGCTAAATGTCAAAGTTATTCTTCCATGCCTATGAAACAGAAACACAGCCCTAATTCTCACCCCCTCACCTTTCTGCAGATGACATGTTGAGACTCCCCTGGTGCATCTGACGCTGCTGCTCACTTGTGGCATCAGCTTATCCAAAGTGACTTAAACAACCTCTCAGCTTTAGCACTTCCAATTTCTTACAGGCCCATTGATGTTGAAAGAACAGAACGCTGAACTTCTTTGGAGTCCCGAAGAACACAGCAGCGCCATCAGATTGACACTGGAGTCCAAATTTCACAGGCTTTGATTCAGTAGAACAACTGAATCAAAGTTTCAGAACACACTCCTGGTAGGAGTTTTTAGAACACACTCCTGGTGGGAGGTGTGCCCAACTGTGCCCCTGGTCAACCAGGCTTTGCACCAGTTTCAACACTTTTTACACCTCAACTGTATTTTAATCTTAGAAACTATTTGCATGCCCTAGAGTCATATTTCCAGTCTGGCTCACACCTGTGTATTTCTGAGAGCATCTCTTCTGCCTCAGCATCTCACTCAAACAATTCACCTGTGTATGGGACACAGAGAAGTTCTGGTTTTCAGTGTGACACTGCTGGCTTCTCTCCAGACTCTTGGTGTCTCTAGCTCTAGAGGTGCCCAAGCAATTTAATTCTTGCTCATGCCACTCCTCTCACCACCAGCACCAGATATTTGGACAGTGCCAGCAAATACAAACGGGAACTGGGAACACTCCAAACTGGTGCAGCCTCTCCCAACACACGGCAGGGACTGTTGCCTGAGCAACATCAGCTGCCCCAAGTTGCCCAGGGCCACAAACCCACACCAGGATGTGCTACTGGTGCATTCACCTCTCCTGGTGTTGCTCTGTGACAGCGAAAAATGCCTCAATGGAACTTTTGAAATATGGGAGTTGCACAAGAAAAGTCTTTATCATAAATCTGATAATTAACCTGCATAGCTGATTTCCCTCCTGGCAGCAGGCAGGTTGGAATAAATAGTCTATTCAATACCTACTGAGAGAAGACTTCTATATTTCATGTTTACTTTAGACAAGTACAGAAACCTTTGGACAAAGGGCCTCAAAGAGTCAAATTCCTTGCAGTTTCAACAGAGCGCTCTGAATAATACATAAAGCAGCTATGCTCTTATCCCTAAAACCACAGGTGTGAACCAGATGTCATGCTTATCTTCTCTTGAGATTACAGCAATCGCACGCCTTCAGAATATAAAGTAAGCTTTGGATCAAGGAACCTGA
This sequence comes from Certhia americana, assembly GCA_018697195.1. Classification (NCBI taxonomy): domain Eukaryota; kingdom Metazoa; phylum Chordata; class Aves; order Passeriformes; family Certhiidae; genus Certhia; species Certhia americana. Next base: position 13,370,602 of record CM031868.1, on the reverse strand, counting down.
AATATATTAAAAGTGTGGCACTGAAGTTAAAAATTCAAATATTAACCTAGAAATCACTGTTTCATTCAAGAGTCTGTTTATAGCCTATCTTCTGCAAAAGTTGTATTTCTTTTATTTAACCTTTTTAAAACAAGATGTATTATGAGTCACAAATCTGAGATAAAACTATTTGCATAAATCTTAGTATAGGTAAGCAAGATTTTTTTGCCAAACAGACCTTTCAAATATACCACCATCTATTAAACACACATCATAGCTCAAGAAACAGAATTAAAGTTAAAACCCTAATTTAAATTTTAAACTTTCCTATTATTGTAGTTCAGAAAGTATTGAAGATTTAGAAAAAGGTGAGCATTTGCTGCACTCAAATACTGAAAGGAGATTAAACCCAGGAAGGTATCTCAAAGAGAATTATAAAGTTAACAATACACAGTAACAAGAAATGGTGCAAATGTGCTCTAATCATACAGCCTTGATCATAATCAGTCACCTAAGAGCACATAGCCAGAGAATCATTCAAAAATGTTCAGTTTTAAGAAAAATAACAATTTCCTCACTCAACAAGCAAACACCACTAATATGTGTGTTTGTTACTGGGGCATTTCAGGAAAAGAACCACTCGGTCCTCTTCACCAGATGCACAAAAAGAAGATTTCAAAGGTCATACTCCCATTGCAGTATTTCTTCTCTTAAACTAGGTCCAGGCACCACCTCCTGACTCCCGTGTCAACACCCCAGGAGCAGCAGTGATTGCTGCAAGGGTGAGGGTCTGCTGTCCCTGAAAGAGGGTTCATGTCCTACTTCAGCTTTTGCTCAGCTTTCCTCCTCCACCTTAGTTAGCTTCACTCTTTAATCCAATATTCTAGTTTCCTTCCATAGCATCCCCTGTCAAACACACACACACACACTCTCCAAAGGCTGTCAGCAGCTAATGCTAACACTTCACTAAGAGAAGTCTGCCAGGTCAGTTTATGACAGAAATATCGCAGGTTTGTAATTAGAGCCCTGCACAAGAAAGCCTGTGTTTACTCAATAATCTCCATATTCACTTAACAGATGCATGCACCTCTTCTCTAAGTTATAGAGAAAAGGTGGTGAATGTGATCTGAATCCAACAGCTGTAATGTCACCTGCTTGATCTTGAGAGAGTTGAACTACCTTGTTTACATACCAGTATTCACTAGTCACCCAGAGCCTCAGCATGCCCTCCAGCAGCAGGGCCTGTGACTCCTGGGGAAACAGCATCCAACATCTTGGCTCATTCATGTCAATAAAACAGAGTATGAAGAGTTGTAGGTTAAGGTGTTAACATGACCCTGTCTGTAAGGCTGAACAGTCAAATTTGGTTTGAGTTGAGAGTACAGACCCAGGCTGCTCAGCACCATGGCAACACTAATGATTTAAACATCTTTGTAACTTTTAATTGAAGATAAAGGAGAAAAGTTGAGAGTACAAAAAAAAAGAATTTCAAATATAAACAGTTAAGTCTTCTAGTGTCACCTATGCCTTATCCCCATCTCTGTTAGCAAATGGGTTTTTCTTACAAAAACAATCTATGGATGGTATTAAATGCGGTGAAAAACATTCTCATTCAGAAAAACAGGTGAGATAAGGCTACATCTAGTTCTGGAGTCCAGTCCTAATTTCTGCAGAAAAAAAACATGTAATAGCAAAAAGAAAAGAAGTGCACAGCCAGATAACTCAGCTTCTGCAACTTCATTACTGTGGAAGGCAGGCAATGAAAATGGCTGTTATCAGCCACTTCAACACCTGGTAACTCCTGCCAGGTGGCACAGGACACAGCTCTCCTCCCGCCTTGCCAGGCATGGGATCACAGCAGTGCTGTGAAAAGGAGTGTGTCTGGGCTCACTGTGCCAGGCTTGTACTGAACAGACGGAGGAAAGAGATAGGAAGGAGAACAACAGAGATGGGGGGAAAGAAAAGGACAAAAAAAGAAAAGACAGCATCCCTATCTCTCACACCAAAGGGCTGTTAAGACTTTGCTGAAATTGGTGGCAGCTCTGGTATCTTCTGGTAGGCGTGCTACTCTGAGCAGTTCAAAACATATTCAGGATCATGGCTGGCTTCCTTGAACACCCAGTGGTTGCTGGGTTGGCATTACAGGGTCCTGACATCTCAGGAGATTGTAAAAGTCAAGTATTTCAGTTTATCTCCTTTCCTTCCACCAATTATCTGGCCCTTTCACTCCCAAGACCTCCCATCACACATCCAAGGGCTATGGATGGTACCAGTGTATCTATCAATTAACTGCATCAATCTTTTAAAAACCACCAGCCTGATCTGCTAATTTCCAGCTCCATTCCCTTCTCATTTAAGCACATAGCTCAGAAGGTATTTTGATGGGTTTTAAGATTATTTCAAGCTGCCCTCTTTCTGTTGAGCTTCTTAACAATGCTCCACACAGACCTTGTGTAGTGCAGTGTAGCCATGGATATTGTCTAATACTCCAGGCTGCAGCAATATAGCTCAAGAGAGCCCTCATGAAACACTTGAATACGCTACAGGTGCATCAGGCTCTGTATCCTGTCTCAGGCACCAGGTGCTAATGGAAAGTAAATCAAGACATGGACAAAGAGTTACTGTTCCCTTCGCTATATCCCTGCAGCTTCCAGCAAGCCTCAGAGGCCTTTCTGACCTGCAAGTTGCACAAAGACCATCCTTGACTACTGTGTCCAGAGCTCTGTTAAATCCTCTTTCCAGCCTGTATTTACTGCTGACTGCTAGAAATTAATTTCCCAAGGGGTTCCACAATTCATGCACTTCGATACAGTGCTGGGTGTTCCTTTCCATGGAATGGGCACCTTCTGTGTCTCTGGACTCAGAACCTTAGCTATACTGGGAAGCATAACAAGTAAAATTTATCTAACTTTGTTGAAATTTCACAGCTCTGTGTAAACAAGCACCCAGAGTCACCTTTCCCAAGCTGAGATGTCACAACAACTATTTATCTTTTTTTCTTGTCACTGAAGGCCCTCTGTTTTTTGGACAGACCCAGCATTTTTTAGGATAGGCAGTCAGAACCACTCAATACATATGTACCATGGAGTAAAGATTTCTCAATGCACTAATTTCCTAATAATTTTGAATGTTCCTCTTTGCCTTTTTGTTACTGCTGAGCACTGAGCTCACATGTTCAGACAGCTCTCTGTAAGGACTCCAGGAACATTTCCTTGAGTGGCAAAAACTAATTTAATGTTCATTACTCTATGTGCAAAATCAGAGTCTTCTAACCTAGTTAAACTAGAAAATGAGATTTATATGATCCAGCTTTGTGTGTGTGTCTGCATATGACATGAAACCTTTATAATAATTTTAGAGTGCATTGACCAATTTGATCAAAACCCAACTACTCACTTGGGTTCTCGAAGACTGAAAGACACACATTCAAGTGCCTTTGCAGTTAAGTAGCAAAGTTAAAGAGAGACCCAATTAGTTTCACAAGTATGGATCAAATATTGAAGACACTGAAGACACTCCCTGTCTTCCTTCACAAAGCACTTCATCATGCCCAGCATGGGCAGCAGACACTTCAGTGGCTGCCACATTCCCTCCAAACTCAGCAATGCTGCACACAGATAACCTGGGGCTTTTTCTACTTGAGAGCACTCATTTCTGCACTTGGGGTTGCTATAGGTCACACTTTCTTTTGCTCAGTGGGAATGCTATCAGTAGGTGCAGATTCCCCTGAGTCACAGAGAGAATATCAGCATTTAAATCTAAGCACACATGACATTAATAGAAATCCACCACTCTGTTAAATATTGTAATATACTAACTTTAATCATAAAGCCTCTCAGTATTTAAATACTTCAGGCACTGTAGACATTTATACAACTAGAAGTAGATGAATTTTCAAATAGATACTTCTGAGTAATTATCCTCTTGAGACACCACCAATTGCTAAATAATGCCTCAGTTTAAATAGCACGTAGCTATTATTTTGGGCACTATTAAATCTCTTAGAAACGTAACAAAGGTGGTGATAAATATCTGACACTCCATTTTAGTCTTCATGTGGATGAGGAATAGGACATTTTTCCTCACCTGTTAGTTGGACTTCAAAGAGAATTCCTTAGAAAATTAGGAGGTAGCCCCTCCTGCTTGCTCTAATAAAGCAGGGTATGCAAATTTGTTCTAGACATCATCAAAGACTCCTTATGAGCAAAATTAGCACTCAGACTCACAAGGAAAACCGTCTTATCAAAACACATCAGAGGAAGAATAACTGGATGGGATAGCTGAGTGGGAACTCCCGAGAATGCCAAAACCCTTAGAGATTAGCTGGCAAGCAACAATTGTTCTGTCCCCCCAGAACATCCCTTTGTCATTCCAGGGAAGAATTGATGAGCAAAAAAACAGAGAGAACAGAAAGAATATTCAGTCTAAACTTCAGTGAATCAAGGCATGACTACAGAGAGTTTTCAGATTAACCTGCTTTTATATAACACACAAAGCTCTAGAATATCAGGAAAATTCAGACCTCTTGTTCATAAAAAATACTGGCCTTTATTCATCCTCCCTTAAGATGCTTTTCCTAAAACTCCTCCCACTTGCATATTACTTAACACTAATAAAAGAGCCTGAGGAAAGAAATCTGCCTTCTCTGGTCACTAGAGGTCTATGAATAGAGTAATTTAGCATGCTGTTCCATAGAAAAGGTTGTCTTTTTATGGTCAAGAGGAAAAACATGGAAGAAAAGTGTACAAAAATACTTGTCTCCTCATTCTGCCATCCTTTTGTGTCTCAGGAAGGTTCCAAAGCCTTTAGAGATGATGGGCTCTCCAAAGCAAACCATGTCAGGTTGTGTTTACCTTCATGCTAGTGCACAACATCGTGATTTAATTTCAAAAGCAGCATCAATAATAAAGGCCATCTCCTTAAACACAGAAAGAAAATGTAAAAATTACTGCAATAAAGCAAATTTGTAGCCACCAAACATCAGGTAGTTTCATCATCATTTATTAGTGGCTCATGAAATGCTCCTTTTCTTAATTCCACTTTTAATGATGACTGAAAACAAGATGAAGGGTTTGATAACTTGCTGGCCAAAAATTTCCACTGTACTTTCTTCTTCATTAGAAAAAGTTACCATTATAAAAAGAGAAAGACTAATATGGAAGTGGCAAATTTTAAGCCATGGCTGGGGGCTTTACATAAAACAAAAGCTTCAAAAGTAAGGACAGCAAAATATCTTTAGGTACGCAATAACCCACAACATTTTAACACATATACATATACACATTTATAATTATATACATACACACACACACATACATATATATGTCACTTTGAGTTCAGTACCTGATAAATTTCCATTAGAATCTCACTGAAAATTGAAGCCCAGATGAATACTAAATAAAGCTATGTGGCTGTTCTGCTAAACCCTTTTGTGGAAAAGAAGGAAGGTCTGAAAACTTGGGAAAAAAAGCATATACCTGAAGTGCAATCACAAACACTCCCGTGACCACTGCAGGGAGAGCATCAGAGGGATGTGGTCACTGCAGGGCACATGGTCACCACATGATGGAATCACGTGTCCTGGACCTGGCAGTGGCTATCACCTTGATCTGTGAAAGGTCTACCTCTGAACAGCTCTACTACACCTTGCTTCAATTTCTGTGGGTCAGGAAGTCATTAAGAGAAACAGAAGCAGCAACTTCCTCTATCTTCTCATCCCCAAACTAACTGAGAAAGCATAAATGCTTAAGAGAATTTTCCAAATCTTACACGCAAATGGCATCTAGACCTGCTGGGACAGAGCTCTGGTGTATTCTGCTGTGAGTTTATACAGATGAAGCCCTCCTTAGATGTTATCTTAGGATTCAGTCAGTGATGGTTCACTGAGAGAGGATATGAAGGAGGTCCATGTCCTTAAGAAATATAGTTACTTTACTATTTTGAATTCAGGACCCCCTGTGAAGTTTCAGATCCAGGATTTCTGTATCTGCACATCATTCCTCAGGAAGCCATGCTTCCATCTGCAGATGTTCAAAACCTGGTAACATTAATGGTCTCCAGACCAAAAAAATCAGGCTATCTTTAAGTATGTGGTACCAAATTTAATCTTCTAGACAAATTCAGGAGTATTCACGGACACATACTGAATTCTGTCTCTCTTAAATTACCTTTTCAGAATGCAAAGCATTTGACTAGTGCAACCTGACAAGTGCCAGATGAGTTACAAGCAGAGCAACACAGCCCAATCAGTAAGTTTAGGTACGTGTTCTTAATTGCATCAGGTAGATACTCCTTTTTTACCCACATAGACAAAACAAGTTAAAACAGTCCTGTGCTAGACAGGGAAAAATCTCAGCAGTGGGATGCTGAGAATAAAATCAAAAGTCAGTGAGAGGGAGTGCTCACTGCAGGAGGCTCACTTTGAAGCCACCCATGTGTACACTGCTTAGACCTGGAACAGCCTCCTTGCTTGGTGTTTGTACAGGATCCAACCTGACAAACATGAAGCCTGGTTCAAAAGATGCTACAATCACAGAAGCCAGCAAACCACAGGACTTCTGCAGAGTATTTTGAGCTCAAAGAACCTTAACAAAGAGGCAAGAGTTCCTTGGATTGTCTCTGGCCTATCTAGGCATGCAAACATTTCTGGGGGAAGGTGGTTTAAAGATCTAACATACAGTGTAACATAAACTACTGGAGGCAACTTAGGGGAGATTTCCTCTTCCTTCCTTCCATATCACAACCTGATTACAGTCACATACAAATCTGAGTTTGTAATCACTATTATCTTGCTTTTTTCCACATTAACAGCAGCATGACATAAATGAGGATGAACTTGCTTCCATGGCAATAACATCAGGCATTTTACTAAATCTATGATATAAAGAAATCTCCCCCATTGTTAGATGCCCTTTATCACATGCATGTCACATCTCACCAAGAAATATATGCACATGTTTGTAAAAGACTCAGGGCTTCCACATAAATAAACACACACATAATATGCCCACACATACGCCCACAAGTTTAGGGAAGTAAGAGATTTGTTTTCAGCAGGATGCTGCAAAAAACAAAGTTTCTTTCCCCTAAAATGCATAAAATTGCACTAATTGATTTTCAGAGTGCTAGTCTACTTATAAAACTCTAAGAAATTTTAGCTGTTTGTAAACGAGTCTTGAATGACTTCCAAAGACCTTTGCTAATGCCTGTCCCCAGGAAGGATGGAGATTACTCAGGAATCCCACCCACCACAAGAAAATATTAGCATTTTAACATTTTTACTGTAATACTGTTGATCTAGACCTCACAAAGAGCTACCAGGAAAGTTAGCCACAGCATTTTCTGTAATTTTAAACTCATTGCACACCCAGATAAAGCTCTATACCTGATACTTTAGTTATATTTGTCTTTATTTTCCTTGCATATTTCACAGATTGGCCTCTGTGTCTGTCTAGGCTTTTAAAAAAGCAGTGATTTGTTTGACCAGACCTTAACTCCCCAGATTCCACAATTTGGCTTTCCTAGGAGTTATAATTATTGGGGACAAGGACTGAAATGAAGTTGTCAAGTTACAGTAATGGGCTCTCTTTCTCCCTTCCCCAAGACTGATGCTATTCATTTGGAGCAGGTCTATACACAGGCCCTTCTAATCTGATCTGCAGAAACCTTGGTGAGACCTGGCTGTACCTCAACTGGAAAACAGTTCTAAAATTAATAATAAGCTGACCTTTCAGTTTAATGCCTTGGCTATCACAGATATCTATTGGTGCACTCTGCCCAAGTCTCACACAGACTCTGGCAGGAGGACAGGAACAAAGACAAGAATTACAGCAAATTCTTCACTGCCACACAAATACAGCCACTTTAAATGCAGAGTTACGGACCAAGCAGACCATTTTATTTCATAATATATTCTGTTTCTGTAAGGCTTGACCCCAATCTACGTTTATTCAAGAAAAGTCTTCGGAGAATTGTGTGGGAGCAAAGACTTCTTCTCTGCTCCAGGTATACAGATTAAAATGGGCTGTGGCTTGTCCAGGAACTGCAACACTGAGGTAATAGGGGACTACTGAATACCATTGTTTCCTACTGAGTAGGAAGACAAACATGAATATAATATCTTAATTTCTTTAATTTCAATTAATTATAATTCAATTTGGCAAGGCCTAACATAGGAAAATATCTTTACTTTCCCATCTTGTACATTTTTAAATGAATTTGAGACTATATGATTGATGGAAGCTTTCAAGCTTTTAAGTAGTGGATACTATATATAAGCTTTCCTTAGATAAATGATTTCCCCAATGTGAAAACGTTAGTTTTAATGCAATGAAATAGCCTTAATTGGTTGTGATGGGAAGCAAACCCTGAGATAAACATTGCATAAATAATTCACATCCTTCCATCTGGGGAACTTCTTCCTGAACTGCAAAGTGTCTCCAATCTGAAATGCAATACACATTATTTTAGCAGCAACCAAAAAAATGCAGACTTACTCCCATACACTGCATCTGGAGCATAGAGCATCTGCTATTCCGGAGCTGAGTGCATATTTTAAGACATAGTTTCAGAAAGATTTTTGATTCTGGACTAGAACATTTTCTCCTAACACATGGTCTCTTCCACAGAACTGGTCTCCCCTGTAACTGGATCTAACTTTAACTGGATCTGTGGAAATTCACAGTTCCCATGATGAAGCAACTGGAACATGGAAAACCTTCTGCACTATTTTCATTTACACCATACTGTGGCCAAGGCAGCATCTAAAAGATATTTGAAGATACAGCTGTAGCATATTTCATACTGGTTTATGCTGTATGACCCTAATGTTCCTTTTTGGCACTTATTTATTCTGCTTATTTATTTTAAGAGTTGGTCTCCTGTTCAGGAACAACTTTTCCCCTAAGGACTTCCTACCAACACTTACTGCTGGCAAATGTACTCAGGGTGGGTCCCCTTGTTACAACAGAAAGTACAGCTGATCACAAATTCTCTGCAGAATTTACGGCAACTACTGCACCCTGCACAAAAATCAGGGGGAGAATATGGAATCTGTGAAACTACAAGACCTACATTTACTCCATTTGATGTGATCCTATAAAATTCATCATGGAAAATGTAAGCAACCACAGGTTTCATGTGCTGGTCTTTTGGGTGTTATGCAAATGAAACCTAATAGCATGTCACAAAACTATTTTTTTCTGATCACATCTCCTGCTCAGCACAGCTACTGACTTTCTCTGGATGCCTGAAGGAAACTCAGAAAAGTAAAGTTTTTTTCAATGGTATTATTCAGAAAATATCACAGCCTTTGATGAAAATAATGTCGATTTAAAACATGAATACGTAAAACAAAAGCCTCTGGAGTGAAAATTTACTATCTATACATAGCTTTTAAAAGATTTCAATCAATAATAATGTTGATACAAAATGTTGTTCAAAATGTCTCAATCAACAATAATACTCTTAAAAAGGGCAACTGCTAGTGACATGCTTATTTTTCTGCCTATTACACAAAATAAATATAGAAGCATAATGAAAGAATATATTATGCTTGCTTATGTTCATTGTCACGATTTTTATAGGATCAAATCAAACAGACAATGGAAATGAGTTTTGCAGTTTCACTATGCCTCCTGGTTATCAAGTGATAAGTTCCTAGCTGTTGACCATTTTTATTCCCTTTCAATGCAGACTCCAAAATAAACAATTCCAACACACAGAATGAAACTTTTAGGAGTAATTTCCTTCTCTCTCTGCAGAGGCTTACAGAGGTTCTCACAGAACAGGGTTAGAGATAATTTTTCAGAGGATTCAGTCAGAGCATTTCTTTTTTTTCCAGCAAAGCACAGGACACCCTGGGACTGGACTCAAATGAGAGAGCTTACTAAGGCTGCCTCTACTCACTCTGAAGTCTGCTATGCTTAAAAGGTTTCTCCTGTCTTGGGTAGCTCTTAAATATGGGGAAGTGCTGCTGGATGAGTCACAAATCACTTAACAGGGTTCTGCTCTGCTTCCAGAGAGGCACGAGCAATGCTTGCAGCTTTTTATACCTATCAAAGAGCATCAGAAATATGCTGAGATTTTCCATCCCTGGAACAACTAAGAAAGGAAATAAGGATTTGGCATGCCAAGATTTTTGCTGTTTCCTCTTGCTAGAGAAAAGCACCTAAACCACCCGAACCTTTCACACATCACTCCGTGTAATTAGCAGCTTGAATTAACTGTTTTTCTCTATTATTTTCATGTAACATGGGAAAGGGGGAAAGACAGGGAAAAAACGTGATTTTCAAACCACAACAGGTCAGGGTGACTCAGAACAGGTACCAATTGGGAACAGCGAGTAAATGTTTTGAAACTGCCTCAATTTCGTTTGGTGACGTCTGTGTTAGAACAGCTTGCTCAGAGAGGATGTGCATGAAGCTTCCTTTAAGTTTCTTCATTCTCAAAATCTAAATCTTTAACACTCAGAGCAGCTCAACAGTTTCAAAATACAAGAAAAAAGAAAAGGGAAAAAAATTAGGAAGCCTTATGCTCAGAGTAATTTTGCAGAAAACCCCCAAACCACAGAAAAACAATTGCTTAGAACTTACATTTAATATTGAGGGTGATTCAGGAAATACAAAACGGTTCTTTTAAATGTTTAAACATATAAACAGCAACTGAGAAAGCATTTCTTATTAAGCATTTTTATGTTTACAGCTACTTTGCTGCTGAAAAAGCAACTACTTATAAAAATAAAGCTAATATTTATGGGCACTATAGCTCAGGAAGGGACCTCTTTTATAAGACATTTACTGCAGCAGCTATCGCAGCTGAATCATGTTATTGCACAAAAATGAGGGTTTTTTAAAACTCAGGCTAGCATTTAACAACTTTAAGTAAATGATAGCATATGAAATTAACTTTCAACAGTAGTAAAAAACAGAATAGCAAGGACCAAATCTGTGAGTTGATCATTTTCCCACCGTGTAAGAGCCTGCAGTGGGGCCAAGAAGTGGGGAACAGTGTGACCACCACAAAAGGAGATGATTTACAGAGCTGTGCAGGTAAATAACAAAGTACTGTGCATGGGCCACCTCTCCTTGAGTGGCTGCAATCCCTGAAAGTTCAAAACTCCCCTTTGCATTGCTCTCCCTCAGCATCAAGAGCTGGATACAACACATCTTTTACAACCACTGCAGGGAAAAACACCTCACCATCCCTGTTCTCTAGGAGTTATGTCCTGATGTTTTCTCCTCTCCTTGGTAACTGCTGGCAGCCTCATTTGTGAAAATTCTGTTCTACAGCACCCATTACCAAAAGACCTAATTACAGCAGGAGAGAGTTACCCTTACAGACCTCGATGGCATGACCTTTAAAGTACAAGCTCAAGGTCATACTTTCATTCACCCAAAGTCCCCAAGATTATTATTTTACAACGTATGCAATAATCAAAGCCATGCTTTAGGGTTTGGCAGACAAGCTGTTCTGTCTATCAGAATAACTCACAGATGGTATGTATGTGACACAACATATTCATCATGTTATATTCTTAGTATATGCAATTTTCTTCCTTGCTAAATTTTCCAGCATTCAGCAAGGGTTCTAAGAAACTGCCGGTGCCTTGGAAGAGATAGCCTTCCAGCCTTGTTGTCTTTAAATTAACTGAATAAAGAAAGAATCTAAAGGTTGAAGAAACTCATTCTCCTGTGTAATTGTAAAACATATTGAATTTGATTTTTTACCTTAGGTACTATTTTTTAACTTGTATTTTGTAGCTCATGTTTATTTTCTGCACTTCACATATTGTACTTTCCTTTTACTTGATGTGTGCCATATTGTTTTAGATTTTTCTCTTACTTTTGCTTATTTATGATCCTTTTTTGACCAGAATCTCAGTAAGATTTGCTTTAGGGGCATTTTTTAATCTTTTTTTCCAGGTAGTTGCATGCATAAGTGAACCATTAAAATTGAATCAGTTCAGTGAATCAAACTGAATGACAACAAACTAAAATGAGCAGAAACATACCTAAAGCAACAATCAGATTACTTATTTTACTTATTTGTAATGCTGCTTTTTTCGTCTCCTTGAGTTCTTTTGATGAAATAAAACAACACTTTAAAAAAAAAATACTGGATGAGTTTCCCATCTTGAATACCACATAGTTTTTATGAAGGAAAACGCACAGAGGGAAAATGCACCCACACAAGGTCAAGTTTCAGATGCTGGTCCAGCAGCCTATTTTAAAGCTCATCATTTGGAGGAGTGAACCACCAGACACAGGCAAGAGTTCAGGAAAATAAACTTCCTGCTTCCAGTTTCTCTTGCTTCTGTTATATCTGTCTGTCATTTACTCCTACTTTGCTCACATTTTAGAGCCTCAAGAACAAAAGTCACCTCTACCACAGATCTTTGCTTTGCACAGTGTGCTTGGGTTAGTCCTTGAGAAATGAGGACAAGAAAGAAAAATACCTGAAAATCCAGTTCTCTGCTCTGGAAAGAACAAACCAACACAGCCAGCAAACAACCCACTGTGTTTTTTTGTTACAGAATGATATATGCCATTGCCATGATCAGAATTTTACAGTGGGTTTTGGTGGTTTAGCTTCTATGTTGAAAGCCAAAATTTTAATAAAGCAATTGGGGTAGTAGGCATGTAACTCCACAAGTGTCAGTAGCAAGGCTTCATGTATGTGCAGTAACAAAAGACTTCATATATAGTGGTAGCACTTTATGTTACTATTTTTATTTTTTATATGAGGAACTAAGGACAGGAATGCAAGCAAATGGAGGAGAAAAATGAAGGCAATTCCAATTAATCATTTCCCCTAGTGACATGGTAATGCATTATTACAATTATTCTAGAATGTCCTCAAAGGATCATCACACCAGCTTTTTCAGATTTCATTTTTCACCAAGTAAAAATTTAACGAGCAATCTTTTTTAAAAGTTTGGATCTCTGAAGGGGCAATACCTGTTCATCTCTCTCACTTTGTGGAAACAAGGCTACTACACCCACTGTCATATCAGGTGTGCTATGTAACCAAGGGCCTCTTTTCATTTCCTTTATCTTCACTCTTTTTGAGTTTGAGCTTTTCCCTGCTTCGGTTTCTTTCTTATTCCCTCCCCAATGACCTTCTTCAATTCTGCATTTTCAGGAACTGACTGAAAATATGGCAAGAAAAAATGTAACAGCCAGGCTGTGGGGGGAATGAAGGAGAAGTGCTGGGTTGGGGTTTTTTTAAGCTATAAAGTTATTTTAATATTTTTTCCATTTTACAGCATATGAGTAAAATAACCTCTTCTGTCTCAGCATAATTAGTTCCCCAGTCCTGGCATGCCTAAGAGCCTCGTGTTGTTTGGGGTGCTGTTTGCCAGGGAACACTTAATATTCTCATCTATCACATGAATCAATAAAATGCAACCCTGTTTTTCACAAGGTGGCAGTGTATTAGGAAGAGTCATATGGGCTGAGTTAATTTAAAAGTAATAGACTGAAATTGTCTGCATTACTTTTATTGAACTGACAGAGCAGGTCCTCTGCTGCTAAGGAATTAATCCCATTTCATGGAATCACAGAGCAAGGCCATAAAAGTTACTGGTTTATCTTTAAAAATAGTAAAAAAAATATTAAGCTCTGGTTTTTACTTCCAGAATATGGGCATTTTTAAAAGACATTACTCTGGAAATGAATAGGAGATATAGTGCTCTGCCAGATTGATCATATAGCCACTGCTATGTTCATTAAGCATCTCTCTGCTGATTACCAAAAGGTCAAAGCCTGAAAATAAACTTCAGACACTTCTGACACGTATGAAAGTGAGGAATGGAGCAATACCATTAGTTCCCTGCATCCTCAGTGGACGGACAGGGTCCCTTCAAAAGGGCAAATGATCCCAAAGGTTTGGTGACCCTCGGGACAGTACAAATCAGCACTGAACAAATGGAAAATCACAGTGAAGAATCCAAAGCAGGGATTAAGGCTTGGTCCAGCTACCTGAGCTGGTTCTAAGAGGGCAAAATCCCAGCAATGAATTCCCCCCACATCAAGAGCAGCCAGGATGCTCAATGTTGGATTGTGCTGGGGGCTTTTGCCTGCTGCACTAATTTAGTCTCCTACCCCAGCTATGGGTTTCTTAACACCTTGTACTTTAAAAGTTATAGTATTTTGTCCTAGACACATTTGTACAGCACAGGAGACAGGGCAGGCAGAGTGCCAGAGAGGAGCATGGTGAGCATGGCAGGACAGAAGCATCAGCAGGATCTGTGTCAGTAAAGCAGATATCACCTTCCATAATACCTGTTTTACCATTACTGGACCCATTACAGGAAGTTACCAGGCAGGAAGCTTCACTGCAGGAGACAGTGATGCACTTGTCATGGCATCCCCACACCAGGTCTGGAAATTCTGACTTTTGTTTTCCCAGAAGTTGCATCCTCAAATTGATAAATTTCTTCAGACGTGAAATTAAAATCTTCAGCACCAAAAATATATTTGCATCCAAGGATACATGTCATTTCTCATATTCTGCTATTTAAATCATTTGACTTTGAGTGAGATATGGGAGAAATTTAAGTTTCAGTACATTTTAGTCTCCATCATGTCAAATTTACAACCCTGGAGTAAATCACACTGCCAAGACAAATGTCTTCTCCTAAATCAGATTTGTTGCTTCCTTCCATACTTCAGGACATTAATAAAATTGGAGTTCTTGTTCATAATAATAGTTTCATCGTCACTGTGCCAGGAAAACCACAAGAAGTTCACAGGAACCTTAATTCACCCTGCCCACGCTCACTTCTCTAGGTTGAGTAATTCTAGGCTCTGTATTCTATTAGCTGTGTGAACCTGTGTGCATCTGACTCAGATTGTTACTAGTGCACCAGCACGCACACAGTCAGTGCAGGTATACCAAAATTTGCTTTAAACGCCTTCTCTAAATGCTGTTCTTATCTTCAGATTCCGAAAGATTGGAGTCATTAAAATCAACAAAACAGCTCTCTGGGAAAGGGGCAAAAGCACCTGAAAGCAAGCAAAAATGGCAGGGATGTTTACAGCTCACTGAAATTACTTGACATTTCTCCCATAGGTAAAAGAAATTTCTAACAATTGTTTTTCTCTGTCATCTTTCCAACACCTCTTACATCCGTGCTCTCAAGAGAACCATGACCCTCTTTCACTTCTGGATCTGATGCCCAATTACAAGAGCTGCTGCTGAAGGGTATTACAGACCCACTCCCTCCAGCAGATGCAAAGGAGACGATTGCTTTATGTTCCCCCCTTTGCAGCACCACCCCTGACCCCAGTCAGAGGCCAAGGTGCATTGCTTTAGTCTTTATGCAAAGTTAAAAACAGTTCCCCACCAAGGCACACAGCACTGAGCCAAAGTGGCCCAGGAGTATAAAGTGCACTTGTGTAACAGCAGTTCACAGAGCAGACATCAGCATCTTAAAGAAGGCATCTCTCAAAGCTGTTTTTTTGACTTACTCCTTGACTAATCATCATTCCTAATCCTTGACACTAACATAGATGGGGCAAGTGACAAAAACCTGGATCCCTGGCACAGACATCACTGCATCTTTCTAAGCACCACCCATGGAAACCCCTCTGACACGTGTGGCTCTGGCATTACCCATGGCTTGCCAGGAGCCCTCTGTAATGGGAGGCACATGTCAGTGGAATGTTGCTGGGAACTCTGTGATTCAAAAGGCTTACTGCAGCATTATTACGGCAATCTTTCAGCATGCTTTTACTCCCCAACCTCCCCCCATTTTAACAAAACAATCCTAAGCCTTTATTAACAACGGGGTTTAATGAAAACCATACATTTCATGATGAGTGTTTGGTCATGCATGGGAGATTTGTTTGGAATCAAGATCACTTCTCTCTAGGAATATGACAGGAGATTAAACCATTAAAAATGTATAGTCTGTAATTAGTTTATCATTGCCAGAATTGCAGGAGTATTTTCCAACATAAAACCGATGCCACCAGCAAGAGATCATTTTGAAAGATCAATGTTGCTGAGATATCAAAAACCAAAGTAATTAGGAGACAGCAAGCACGCTGTTCTCCTCTGTACTTCTTTTTTACTTCTTTTTTTTTTGTATTCACAGACACATGCATGCATATCTAGACATAGATAAAAACTATGTAACTTGCTCCTTATAAATCCAACTAGTGATGGGGCAGACTCTATGAGCCAGAGAAACACTATTAGTGATTGTCTTAACTGACATGGCGATATAAGATTATTCTGAAGCCATCTTCTAAGCCTTGAGGATTTATACTAACTGCATAATTCTGGGGAAAGCAGAGAAAGCGACACAAACAGGATCTTGGTATTAGTTAATTATGGCACTGCAATATTTTCACCAGAGGCATTTTAGAAATAAACTGCAGTACAGTGATGCTGTTTGTATTGCAATAGTTAAGGTGGTTTCAGAACATAAATTATAAACCTCATTTTTCAGAGTTTATGACAGGGCTATAAAAAAGGAACCAGCCCTAGCCAGTTTTCTTTTATGACATAAAAAATTAGCTATTTGAAAGCTATACATTTATGCATGAGTTCAATGGCTTCAAATGGTTTTTCCCCTCCCACACTCTCCTCTTTCCAGCATGGAAAAAGCCATGGTCACGTCTGATGGCCACTCTCCTCTTCCTCCATACTGTGCCCCAGTCCCTCAGATGTATTGCCACTTAAAATCAGATTCTTTTGTTTTCCAGGGGGAATTAACAATCGTATGTGAGTCAGCATCCCTGGACAACTCTTTGTTTGTATTTAGTAAGGATATATTAAAACTGTCATTTTCAATATAAGGTTCACAGACCCTTGGGGGACTAATTTAAAGGGGTCTGGAAAAGATAATTAAGAAAAGTCAGTCTACTGTCAGTAGGCTTAAACTCATTGAAAAAGGGCTGACACTTCATCAGAAAAATGACTAGGAGACTCACAAATAAAATAATAATAAAAATTAAAAAAAAAAAAAATTCAAACCGTCACTGAAATACTAGATTTTTTTTTTTCCAAGGAGAACATGAATTTAAAGCAGCACAGAGGGCTGATGTCAGCTTCCAGTGCACTTTCACTGCACAGCAGATGTCAGCCCTATAGGCTCAGGAGCTCACACAAAAAGCAGCAAATGCCAGCTCCACCTGCAAATGGACCCGGGAATTCCAACCATACCCAGGGCTCTGCAGTGAGGCCACCACCTCCTGCCTGTGTGCACAGACAAGGGGAGGCAAACACAGCTCAACAGCCTTTTGAATTGAAATGGGCTTACTTTCTGGATCTCGGTTTCTTTGGAATTGTGCATCAGAGGAAGAAAATGTCCACCATTTTTAATAGATAAACCAGACTGGTCTTACCTCAACTGACCAGGTCTTTGTCCCTTCTGACTGTGGTGGGACAGGCTAGCTGGCAGGCATCTTTCTCTTTTTAGAGACCTCTTACTTTTTTCTTTTTTCAGGGTTTTTACACAGACACATATCAATGGGGCCAGAGCAGAGATCAAGCTCTTCCTGGGCGAACAATTACCTCGATGCTTGTGGGCTTGACTTCTGGGAACTGAGAAAGCCACCATGTATTGACCTGAAAACTACCCAGAGCCATGTGCTAGGTCCCTTTCCAAATGGGATACAGGACCCTAAGTCACTTAACACACATTTTTAATATACTTCCTTCTGCTCATTTTTATTGCCAAAGAGCTTTATGCAAGTAAGTCTTTCAGCAGTTTGGTTTTACACACGCTTTTCAGGTAACGGGGAAAATACAATCATTTTACATGACCATTCATTCACAAGTCACTGACACTTTCTAGGTATGCAAACATCCTTATTTCATGAATTATATAAATGTATGTATATATAAATGAGAGAGAATGCAGAGGAAAATCACTTATCAGATATGAGTCACAACTTCTTGAAAGGGATATGATATTTCTGTTGAAGTGCACTTTAAGTACTTTAAATTGAGATACTGAAACCTCTTCAACATCATTAACCTGGATTGAAAATAATCAATAAATAATCATTTTGCATGTAAGTAGGGAAAGACAAATATCTGATACATTAATTGTGAAACCCCTTCTGTACTAATGGTTGCCATAACCTAGGGGATCGATTCCATTATGGATATTTACACAGTGACCTATTAGGAATACACGGAAGTATCATTTTTTACATTGATTATCCATCCTTAAAACAGATAGTAATGTATACTTAAATGCTTGGATTGCAAAAATAATTTTTAACCTTTGTTACATACTCTTTGTTGAAGAGGAAATCATTTGAGCATCACAGTATGAAGAACACAAATTCAATTTATGTCTTAAGAAAAGAGGACAACTATGAATACAGGAAAGAAAAAAAAAAAATCTCTGATTTGTAGTAGTTACCTAGACCACAAATGTTTTTTATCTGAACCCAAGCAAACTATCAGACATTGCTGAGGAGTCATAAAAAAATCTACATCAATTCTATCAAATTCTATCACCTTTTGAAAATGCCTGAAGCAAAACTCCCCTTCTGAATAGCTCCAGTACAAACCAATATAAACTCTAATCTGTATGCCTGACGCTGGAGGCAGAGCATTTTAATTTGAGAAACTTGTCCTGTGTCAAATTTCCACACTAAATAGCAGAACTAATGGGGAGGCAACTGCAAATACAGCCACGAGCTCACGAACAGCCCAAAGGTTATACCTTAGGGAGATCCCCTCCAGCTGGCTGCACCCCAGGGCATGGCACCTTCCCTCTCTTCTGGCATGGGGCTGGGCCACCCTGCCACCAAGGAAATGAAAAACCTTCTCTTTGTGCTCCAAAGGAGAAAAAGTCCATGGGTTACCAGCAGCTGGAAATGGGAGCAAGGCTGTTATTAAGGTCTGAGCGAGTCAAAGGCTGCTGCAAAGCTGACACCCTCAGTCTAGGGAAGGCAACAGAGGTGAAATGCTCAGCCACATCGAGAGGACAAACACCTGTGGCTGATGATGGTCACTACTACTTGGAGAAAACGGAGATAGCTTAACCTGGGACAGCAGCTTCTTTGTAAAAGCGAGATCTGGTCATCTTCAGGTTGGTTTTACAGCCAAAGAGGAGAAATGGCTTCTTTTATTTGGCTCTATGTGAGGTTCTTCCCAGAAAAGAAAGGAAAAATAAAATAGGGCCTCCTAGTACATTTAAAACAAGCTGTCACTAAGTTAACCAAGCCCCAAAGAAGGCACGTAGTACCTGCTCTTAGCAAA
Source organism: Certhia americana (assembly GCA_018697195.1). Taxonomy (NCBI): domain Eukaryota; kingdom Metazoa; phylum Chordata; class Aves; order Passeriformes; family Certhiidae; genus Certhia; species Certhia americana. The sequence continues at coordinate 13,351,396 of CM031868.1, read as the reverse complement.
TTCACTTACTGATTATCAAATCAATTTAGTGATTCAGTGAAGTGCCTGTCATCCCTCAAAGCTGTCGCCACACCTGTCAACAAAACCAGGCACCGACTCCTCTCTTAAGGACATAACATGTCTCAAATTGAAGGTCCTATTCAAATCGCAGCTTCCTGCCAGTTCTGATCTCCTCCTCCATCTTTCATGCCATAATCTTCTTAAAATGAACAAAACCCACTGGTTATGAAAGTGCTGAATTTTCCACCTGCCACTGAAGCCGGTGGTGGCACAGCAGGGACAGCAACAGCCCTGTAATGAAGGGCCCATCAATAATAAGAGGCAGAGGTACAAATAATTCCTCTCAGGCACTCAGAGGGCAGCCACTTACCTCTACAGTCTTTATCACAAAAATGATTTTTTCTTAATGTTGTTAAATAAATAGGTTGTTTTTAACATAAGATTCTCCCTTGCTAGAGATGGCACATATACATGTCAGGGAAGCAACACTGTCCTGTTGAATGTCTCCAGTCCTTCACAGCAGAAGTGATCAAAAATAAAATTTCCAGTCCATTTCAATCCATCCAACACACATAAAGCTGAGGAAATCTGGTGAGTGTACTCAGAGGAGCAGACCTAAATCTCTTCCCACACTATCTACAGGTTACTTATTTGCATGAGCATTATTTCAACCATGCACATACTATTTCTGGGTCCTGGGATGTGCATCACAATCCCACAAATAGTTCACAATGAGAAGACATGTGGACCAGCAGGAAACATTAGCAGAAAGAAGCAGCATCATGTTTAACCCAGCAATAATTTGGCATCATTAGAGTCTGGGCACAATCTCAACCTACAAAAGCAAAATCTCAGCTGTGCCCAGCTCCTGCTCCTCCCCTCTCCATGAGGTCAGCAGAGCCAGCATTAGGGAAGCTCTAAATTCAAAATAACTCTTCAGAAAACTCCCTGCCATTGTGAGCACTGTAAACTCTTGAACTTGTTCAGTATGAGGCCCCATTTTAATTTTCTCAGCATCCTTTCTTTTTAAAGCATAAGCAGATTAAGCTCACTAGGCATCTTTCTTCAGCAATCACCACAGGTGTATTAAAATACAGCAAATGAAGAAGGTCCAGTAAGGCTGTAATGAATGCATTATCTGAAATCCCAGATTGCTATAACTGTACAGAAGTAAAAAAATTAATCTACGAACAGATTTCAAATACTGTTTCAAGGATAAAGTATCGATGTATTGATGAGTGCCATTATCAGATGGCTATCAGATGGCTATCTCAGGTGAATCCATTCACTGCTAGAAAGACACACCAGGCTGTCAAGGCCTGAAAATTATCCTTACTAATTATTTCTCTCCTACTGCCCTTTTTCAGTTCCGGCCTCTGCTGCCAAAGTATTCCTTGTAGCATTACCTGAATGCTTTCCACTGCTACCTCACTTAAGTATGATTGGAAAACATCTGAACTAACTCTGATAATAATACAGCAATATTATGTCAGAGATCATGTGTGGCAAGTGTTAAGCAAACCAAAGCAGTTTGTTAGGAAGCTTTCTTTGAAATGAGAGCTTGCTCTTTTTCTTCAAGAAAACATTAATTTCCTCTGACATGGTCTCATGTTCAAACTCCTCAGAGTTGAGAGCTGCATCTGAGCTTTCAGATATTTCATATTTTCTTTAAAATGGACCAACACAACAGCCATTTGAGCTGCAAGAATCCAGAAACTGATGCTTTCAGTTTTCTTGAAAGACTAACTTGGAACACTGAAATCCCATAGCCTGGATATACAGCAATTCTCTTCCAGGGAACATAGCTTAAAGCTACATAATGCTACAAAAGGAACAGAACAGCAACATATTATCAGAAGCAACATAAGGAATATGCATTTTCAGACTTTACCAGCTTGGGTCTTGGTCTTGCTACTGCTAAACTGTCTAATAAATCACCATATGGTTCAGTGGGAGGGCTACCAGGCTTTCAGAAATGGTATTCCATCAACACCAGCCTGTAGCTTCCAGCATCACCGAGTAAAGAGCTCATGCTTTAACATCAGTGACTGATCAGTGACGAAGGTCTCTACTTCAGGAATTTGCATTTTTCCTAGTTAAACAGGGGCAAGGGGAATATTAGATGAAGTTGAAGAGAAGGACATAACTATGGACTAGAGAATGAGTGACTCAATTTATGTTCAGGAAATACTGGGTTTTACTTTTACCCTCTTGAAATTTCATCTTTTGAACGTAGCTCATTAAGTGAGTGCTCACATCTCTGCCTCCCAAACAGAATGAGAGCTCTCAAGCAAAGAATTTCAAAAGAATCTTTTTCAAAATTGTCCCATTATTGCCTATCTCCTATTTTTATTTCTTTTTCTTAGGAGATACCATCGTCCTGTCTGGAACATGCCACCACAGGATCAAATGTGTCACTCATCTCCTAGCAAGCCACCCTCTTCCTCAATGAGCACTATCCTACCCTAGGAGGAGACAGACCACAGAGAAAGGAGCATAGAATTCCCCAATCGACCAAAGTTGATGAGAAATGAAGCAAAAGAGGCTTTCCTCTTCTTTTCAAATGAATTTTGTGATTTTGACTACTCATCTAAGGGTAGCTTTGCATTTTAAAAAAGCTACACCTTCTACTCTTTGAAAACCCCCCTGAGCACTGCATGCAGACATTGAGTATTGAATTTCTCATATTTGTGGTCACTCCCACCCTGAAGGAATGGAAGGGCTTTATATAAGTATAAAAATCAACTAGACTCACCCTTACAGCAATCTGGCTAAGGTAAAGAGCAAACACAAGCACTACTGCAGCTCTGAACTTTAAAACACAGAACGTAGTAGAAAAGGTACATAAGCACAGAACATTTAAAGAAATTTTGTCCATTTATGGCATGATCAAATCCCTGAGATCTCTCTCTCCCTTTCATAGCGAATGTGTGATAGAAGTTTGGTTTTATGTGTAATGCATGTTTTTATTTCTCAAATTACATTCACCACTTGGGGTGAGCAAGTTTGCTTCTCCACCCTGCATTTGGTCCCCAAGAGTACGTAAAAAAAGTCAAATCTGCTCCCAGTCCCAGAGAAGAACGATTCATCCCTGATTTATTAGAGAAACACTTTCAATCTTTTTTCCTGGACAATTAACAATCCCCTCTGGAGAAACTAATGCTCTTTTGGCAGACCAGGTGCCATTTTCTGTGCCCAAAGAAACCATTAACAAACTGTTAGCCCACTGTAGGGGGGAAAGCTCTTTCCCACCTGGTAATGCTATTTTTCTAGATCCGGTGGGAAGCCTAAATTTGTATTTCTTACACACGTGTAGATCAGAGCTACGTTTTATTAAAAAAAACTCTACTGAATGGTCAATGGCCAACAATAGCCAAGTGTCTTTGTGGGATATGCTAACAAAGGCAGTGAACACTGAAGGCAGCTGCAGGCATTTCCTGGAAATACCAGCCTACTTTGCCTCCTCTCTGAAGCCAGAGGATAAAGGAAAGCCCCTTCTGCAGACAGCCAGCCTAGATGGGACAGTGATAGAAAAGGGCATTATATATCTTTCATGGAATGTGCTGAAAAGCTCAACTATTTAGGGAAAAAAAGAATTTTTCTTATTAAGCCACATAGAGAAACAGGAAGCAAGAGGGGACATATTCAGGGATGCAACTATTTCCACTAAATTGTTTTTTCTTTATGGAAAGATGACAGTCTCAAAGCATGAGCAAACACATACATTTTGTTTCTTGTTTCCAGCTACTTGATTTGTATTTCATTTCCATCAGACAGTAAACTCTAGCTGTGTTTTAGATCCTTTTTCAACTTTAGTTAACCTTCCCATCCTGTCTGCAAATACAATGCTTTTGAACTGGGAATATAACAAGTATTATGCTCATATTCTTGCATCCCAAAGCAGGAATTCCTCTGGGGCAGGTGCTGCACAAAACCAGAAAAGAGATATTCTTTATCCAAAGAGCTTTTAGAATTCAATATATTAAGAAACTGCAAAGGGATTCAGGTGGAAGGGCAAGAAGGTAAATATGATACTACTGATCAGCATAGTTCACAATGAATATATTCCACAGCCTGTTCACCTTTAGAATTAAAAAGCCTTTTGATGACCTGCATTGGAAAATCAGTTCTAATGAAAAGGGTTTTTTGATACACAAATAGCAAGACAAGAAGATGTGTCTTCCTTTCTGGTTTACACAAGCTTTTGGCAGCCATACTTTACAATGCAGTTCTTTAACACGTGATAAAAATGACAAAAAAAACCCCAAAACCAAAAAAACCAAAAAAACCCCCCCGTGTCTGAATAAATGCACTGAATTTTCTCACAGCAAAGAAAACATGTCTGACGTAATTTATTCTCTTGGCACAAAATTATACCAACTGTTTAGAATTCTTCAGGAAAAAAACCCCAAACAAAACCCAGAAGAAGTAAAATGCAATCAGTAAAGCACCAGTATAATAGATAATTTAAATCATTTCCTGCTTGCTGCCTTAAATCATGATTAACATTAGTGAAATCTATTCTGATTGTTTGAGTCCCAGTAAAATGGCTTCCACGGGAAATACTTTCTGACAGCTACCAACCAGCCCATTAACCACATTAAGGTTTTGTTTTGATCTTTTTGTGTGCCAAGGAAGCATTATCGCTTCTTAACATATTTGTGCAACGTCTCTTTTATCCCTCACACCCTAAATATTATCCCTCTTTGTTATTTCCAGAGAGCCTACTGGGATAATCATGAAGGGTCCCACATCTCCATCACAGACTGTTGGACTTGCCCAATGGAAAGGGGCTGTGCTGAGCACTTATCAAGCCTCACGTGTTTCTAACCAACATGCCAGGACCCTGATGTGCAGCCAGGCTGGCACAGCATGGAGTGTGCACCTGTCCTAGTGCTCAGAGCCCACAGCCCAGACACACTTGAGGGACCTGGAGCTCCCCACCCTGTAAGCCTCATACCCTTCAGGGTTGTACACTGGAACCTGAAAAATTGCCTTGTGGCATTTAAGTTCCCAAACTTCAAATGCTACGAGCAATTCTTGAAAACTTGACTCCCTGTTTAAGATTGAAGTGGACATTTCTACTGGGAGTAATCAAGCAGCCCTTTTAATAGTTGCAGGAGTAAGTTTCTTTTGCAGCATTGCTGAATCCCCCATTTCTATCCACATTAAGTGCTTCTGTCCAAGATGTGTTTGATGCTGAGGTTCATCTGACTCCTCACCTCACCTCACCTCTAACCCAGGTTAGAAAGCCTCAGTGCATAGCCTCCCTACCTGCACTCACCTGTCACCATCACTGCTGGGGAAAGGAAGCTGACATGATTGTGTAAGGGAACACTTCATGCTAAACAGCTTTTCAAGTCCATCACGGCTCATTACAGTCACGTCAGAGTCTGGAAATATGAAAAGTATTTCTTTGCATGTTTGGGGGATTTTAAGATCTCTGACAAACAGTGTTTTTAACCTTTGTTCGTGGAAAAAGGGCTTTTGAGCTCTGGAATGAAGCAGAGTTTTCAAGAGTGTGTATTAGATAGTAGAATAGTGTGCAGTTTTATCACAGGGTGAGAATTTTAGATAGATGGGGTTTTTAGGATGGTAAGCAGGTGAAGGCAAGATGGAGAAAGCACATGGCTTTTGGATTTCTTCCTTCTTCTTCCTTGACTCCATGTTCTGCTGTGAGGTGGCACATTATAGTTGGCTTAGAATAGAGTTTAACCTTCTAACATAGATAATAGTTATTGGAGAAGTATTATAAATACTGATTATGTGGATTGTAGTATAAATATCCATGCCACCTTGAAGGTGGGAGTATTTAGCATATTAGCATAGGGACATTTGGTATTTGGGAGCGTGCCTTGAACTGACCTGCAATGAAGAGCTCTGCAGGTCAGGAACAGAATGCAATGATATGAAATAATAAACTATGAAGAGAAAACATAAGAAGAAAATCCTCACGACCAGTTCTTCTAACTCTCTGACTGGGAGAAAACCAAATTGTACATTCTCGGGTCAGCGGTAAACAGCCGATCAGCAGAGAAACAAACAAAAAATAATTTTTTGTAATTCCGAGACAGTCAGGGCCAGATGAAGCCACCTTTGTACAGTGAACTACTTTACCTTGCAGGGGACTCTCACATGGCAGCTACCTAACATGCTGAATTCTGCAGCAGAAATAGCTACCACCTGCTGTCCTCTTCCTTCTCTTCCCATAATCAAGTAACTTTTCCAGAAGAACAGGATTTAGTAAGCTCCCCTACATATTTTCCCCCCTTTTTTTGTCACACTGAATGCCCAGAGCAAATGCCAGTAAATCCAGTGGACTAAATACACAGGAAGCTCAGCACGCAGAGCTCACCTTTATAGCTGGGGAGAGACAGTCCCATTTTTCTAACTCAGACAATCCTACATTTCAAGTAGCAATCCTATTGAATCTGCTACCTTTCATTAAAGTAGCTCTTACAACTCTGTAAAATTCTCCAACCTTTGTATTGATTTTTTTCTCCTATTCAAAATAACTCTCCTTTGCAACAAGAGCTGGCTGTCAGCCTCTTATCTCTTATTTTCACCCCATCTGATCCTCCTTCTCCTTGTCAGTCTTTCCAGACTCCAATTAATCATGTAGAAAATCAGGGACTTATGTTAAGAAGAATGTACAACTCTTAGCTCATCATTAACATACTGTAATTGCAGTGTAGTGCTACTGCCTCTGACCTTTTCAACAAGTCAGTCAAAATCCTTTGGGGAAAGCAGGACATTCTCAGCCACAATGAAAAGGGTTATCTCTGATTGATGCTACTGGATAGTTATTTGAAAATAAAACTGTGGAAGCATTGTAACATTTGTAATTCAGTCTAGAAATTACTGGGGCCTGGCAGACAGCAGGAAGATGCAGCCATAAAACCAAACTGCTGTTCCATTCCTAAATTCTGTCTGAGTCTCTTCATGAACAGTCCCAGGATACACTAACCCCTCCACTAAACATATTTAATTTCAGACCATCCTCTCCTGTTTCGTCTTAATTATCAAGGGACATTCACAGAAAAGATCAGCCAGATGGAGACTAAATATTTCACTACTACAAGATGGAGCATTCTGCACTAAAATGGAACCTTGATTACAATAAAGTCATTAATTAAAGTCTCAACTGACTCTCCTGTCAGTATATGGGAGACACTAAAGACAACTGAGAGGAGGCAGTGTACCAGCTACACTAAGGAAAATAAAAGAGTAAACCAGACAGTGATAAGATGATGTTTAATTTGCACTACTCACAGTAAAACAAGACGGAAACTCAGCCATGTGTTCAATATATCCATCCATTTTATGTTTTTAAAATGATGACACACTGCTTTCCTGACAATGAGAAACTTGAACAAGATTTAAAAGCAGTGAAGAGCAAAAAGGAGTAAAGCCTAAAGACAATGGGAATACAATCTTACTTTGCTGGAGATAAGATGAAGATGTAGATTTGGCTTTTTAGATAAGACAGAGACGCAGATGTGGCTTTTTAGCATATTGTGTGTTTAGAGTATTTTGTGGATATCTGGACCCTTGAAGACTGTGGGGAAAGGGGAGAGAGAAGACAGTAAGAAACCCAAAACCCCCCATGCTAAGTGTCATTTTGAAGAAAAAGAAATTAAATGTGAAAATCTCCAAGTCATTTCCTTGTCTGAATGATTAAGTCAGAGGTGCTGTAAGAAATGCAGATGGAATAAGCAGAGCATGGTAAATTCCCTGGACGCTCTACAGCACAGACAGCATGAGTACGGAGCCAAATCCTCACTCAGAGTCTCACCAGCACATCTCCCATCAAAGTCACTGGGAGCTCTAAGTATCTCTTTATAAGTGTGGATTTGGTCCTTGGAGAGAATATTACACTAAAATTACTTCAGACAGTCATAGTCTCTCACCATGATATATTCCCAATGGTCCTCTTTAGGTCCCTCTATCATTTTTTGACTTCTACTTTGCTACATCCTGCCAGATGGAGGTATGGAAATTTGAAGAGTAAGAAGTAAACAAAATATAAGGAAATAAACCCGACACTGGCTCCCTGTTTCACAATTAATCTTTACTTGTGCTTGAAATCAGCACCAGAGATCTTTTCAAAATTACAATTACCAGATATGCTGGATGCCAGAAATAATAAACCCAGCTGCAATACAGGGTATTAGTTCTCTCCTGTATATGGAGAGAACATGCTGTGATATGTCATCATTTAATGTCATAAAGTGTGTGCAAACCTTAACAGACTCACAACTGCATCAAGAGTAAAATTACAGAACAGAAATGGCCCCATTTCTAACATTACAAAGTAAATATTCCCTGTCCTTCACAGGTGGACAGAAGGCTGGAGGTATACTGTAGGTGATTCCAGGTGTGATAGAAAGTCTTAATATTCAGGATAAAACAAAAAAACCCCAAACTCTAGTAAACTGAGTAACTAGTCTCAGTTTATTCCCTGTAGTAAAGGTTTTTGTGGACTGAATACCACTCATTTCTTCTACAATTATGACACTGATTGTCATCTGCCTGTGATAATACAAACCATCAGAATTTAAGTAATATAATAAGAAGGAGAACAGCACACAGTGATAAACTTTGGCAAGGTTATCTGAGCATTCAAGTTAGAGCAACTAATTGTAGATCCAGACCACACAGATGTCAGTATGTAGATTTAGAGAGAAAAGGAAGAAAATCAAAGAAGTAGCAAGAACAAAGACATCATTAGAACGTGGAAAGTCTTCTAAGAAACACATTTAGAGAGCAGCAAGAATTGTTAATGCAAATGATTATTTTGTAATAATAATTTAATAAAGTGAATACATAAACATAATGTAAAAGTTGTTAATTGACTTAAGAGGGTGTCAGCTCTTCATTTTCTCCTGGAATGGTTTGTGAGGGTGGATTTTGGTTTGGTTGTTTCATTTTTTGAATTTTTTTTTTTTTTTTTTGTTAATGGAGAATAACTTGAGATTTCCAAAAACATGCATGTTGGTACTTGTGGATATGAAATCACACTGCTCTTTCAGAAACAATTTAGCTTAAACAGTGCAAGTTTGTTCAAGTAAGAGTAAAAGGATAAGGTCTCTATGGCATATTGCAGTATGGTCCTTGGAATAAGATTCTCATTTACTAAATAAATTACTGTATAGTACTGTATAATGGTGTTCACATTATAACTGACAATTAGCACCATTAAGGAGAACGCTCATAAACAGCCAAAGCTCACATCAAATTAACACAGTCATGATTAAAATCACTCTTCTGATTTCTGCTCTTCACAGAAATATGCAGCATTTTGCATAAAAATTACTATGAAGCAGCTAAGAAAAAATTAAAAAAATAACCCCATGGTTATGCTGGGATGGTGGTACCTCACTCCAGCAGCACACAGAGCACTGCCACGTCAGCTCCTCACTTGCTACGAAATATTAAGCTTTGGGTTCCCCTTAGAGCAGTTAGCCAGCACAGTGAGCCCTGCCTGCTGCTGGGAACCAGTTTGGTGGCATGGGAGATTAAAGTGCTGCAATTACTCCTCTTGGCTTTAATGAGGAGAACCCGGGTTCTCTCCTGGCCTGAGGGAAGCTCATCTTCTTTATTTTAATTTTGTCACTTTTCCACTTAAGTGGTTTCTAGCGTTTGCATGTCCACTTATACTGCTGTGCCTTCAGAAAGAAAAAAAAAAACAAACTAACCTGAGGAATTATAGTGGAGAAGAACAATAACAAAATACAAAGGAGTCAGCAATTCATGCAAATTTAGAAAATACAACAACAAAAACTTTTCTTAACTCGAAAAAAGAAAAGAAAAAAGCCCCTTTTTCTAAACTGGCACAGAGCCCATGTCCTCATTAGGATTTACACTCCACTCACACAGCTATACACTAATGGTATCACTTTAATCTTCAGCATCACAGCACTGCTTCCTGGCTGCACCCAGATATTGCTTGCAAAGTGGCAAAAAAGAGGGGAAAAAGAAATTTCTAGTGAATGTTGACCAGGCCTGGTATCAATCTGGATGTATGTGGAAGTTTGAAGCACATGGACATCTCTGCTCACGAATGCTCCTTCAGAAACAGCCAAACTCGTAATGGCTTCATAAAGATCAAGTATCACTAAGGAAAATCTAATCAATAAATAAGCAATCAAGACCACATAATGAAAGAATACCATTACATGTGCCATAGTTTAAAAAGAAGTCACAATATGCTACATTAAAGTACTGCAAGATAATACGCCTTTGATCCAACATGCCTTTAAAGCAGGAAACAAAAGGATGTTCTCATATATCTTACTAACTAATTTAACATATAAATCACAAAAAAATATGATCCAGATGGGTTTCAATGAAGGAAACCAATTAACGTAGACAGCCTTACCATCTGACACATTAGTTGTAATAATAAAAACCAAACATGGTCAAACAATAATGCTCTGTATTATATCAGACATTTCTAATTAGTTTCTGTATCCTCTTCAAGAAAAAAAAAAGACTACCAGCAAGCACTTTGTTTCCCAGAGGAAAAAACTTCTAAACTTAATGTGCACAGACCTCATTCTATGGATGAAGCTGATCTATCTGTGTTCCCTTGGGATGTGCTTTGGAACTAATGGGTTTTGCATAGTCCACATCTGGCTGCAAAATAAAGACTTGGAAAACATTTCCTCTCAGCTGCATTGCCACGGTAACTGCTGCAGACCTGGAATGCCAATACCTACACACTCCTGTAAGTTTTCCTGCGTTGATGGGCTCTGAATAATCAGAAATACTTAGGCTTTGCTTTCTGTAGGATAGAATTTCGGTTTACCCTTTCTACAGTCTCCCTCGAAATGCTACTTTAAATGAACTAGTGTTTTTGGCACAGACCTCCCAGAATCAGGCAATTGGGGTTGCATCAGACAGTTACAAGCTGCACTACAATTAGCATTACAAATTAAAAGCCCCACTGAGAATACATGTACAGTTCCTGTTTGAGAAGTCTAATCCCAACTATTTAGACTGGTTTTGCATCTATCAGCAATAAAGACTCAATTTTATCACCTTAGACCTATTGGACCCTCCTAAATCCACCCGCAGAAATCCTTTGCAATGTATGATTGGAAGTCAGAATTCTTGTGTAGGAGGAAGCTGGCATCTCAAGAGGGAAAAGCTTGATTTGGAAACTGTTCTTCCTTTACAAAAAAAAAAAAAAAAAAAAAAAAAGGTAAAGGAATAGCTGTGGGAATTCTGCTAATGTCATCATACCAAGGAAGGCCAGAGGCCAGAGGTCCAAGTCATTGCAACAAACACAAATCACTTGTAAATTATTAGGATCAACACTAAACCTATCTGATCCAGCAATTTATTTTGCTCAGCATTCATAAACAAGTAACATAAACTCCTAAAGGCTGTCAAGACAGTGTCCCCTGAATTTTCAAGTTAATATTCTAAACAACTGAAATGAAGAATATTTAAACCATAAGAAAACCGTTTCTTGGGAATTCACTTATTTCCAAAGTACAAGAGCTTCCATTCATCAAGTCACCATCAAATAGCCTTGGAATCATGAGAAAGGGTTTCTGAAGTAGAAATACTATTTTTGACACAAACAAGAAGGCCCAGGCTTTTTCACCCTCTACACTTCTCCCAGATTTCAAAGGAGGAGTTGACTGGCTCTGTAGGTTTCCTGAGTGCATCTTCCTGAGGTTTACAAGTACCAGTATTGCCAACTGAGACAGACAGGGCAGCATGACAATGTTTGAGCCTTTGCTCCATCTGCTCAGGGGTGGCCCCTTGTGAGAAATCACAGCTACATCAAGGAGATGATAATGGGAAAGCTCATTAAAAAGAAGACAAAAATAAAATCTCTGCCTCTCAGAAAACCTAACATACAGGTACACAATTGGGAGACAAAACCCAGCTTCTAATTCTGGTGTGATGGGGCAGTTTGACCAGGCAGGTGAAAATTGGAGGTTTTGATAATGTACCAGAGTCTATTACAACCTCCCTTTGAGCTTTAGAAGCCTCTTCCCACCTCCTGATAAATGTGATTTGGCTAAAGCCACATGGTGATGAATTATGGCAAGCTGGGGGGTGAGTCAAGTCCTAAGACCACCACTTCTGCTCACCCATGAACTTTCTGGCAAAGAAAGCACAGCTCCCTGCAACCTGCTCAGGAAAAACATGCCACACGTGGGAACTGCGTATCTGCTCACCCACAGGCAAAGGTAATCCCAGATAACCTCTTGTTTATCTCACCATGACTATCTGAGTGAAAACTATCAACAAACTCTGTTGACTCAGAAAACACTGCAGTGACAGAGTGACCTGTGGCTACTGGTCACAAGCCAAGACCCAACTGCACCCAACTCCCTGAGAGTGCCTGCACTCAGGGCCCTATGAAGGTACATCTCTGCAGTCAGCTGCACACAGGTGCCTGTCCCTGTGCTCTGTCCTGCCCCATCTGAAGCCATGCTGTCCCTGCAGTCAGCTGCACACAGGTGCCTGTCCCTGTGCTCTGAACATGGCTGTGTCCCCAGGGTGCTGTGTCCAAGGCTGTACCTCACTCCCGGGATAGCTTGGCCCATGTCAGGGCTGGCTCGGGCCCAGCTGACTCCAGAGCAAACACAGAGCTGTTTGCTCGGATCTATGGAGAGGTCCTGTTAGTGCCAGGGACAACAGGGATAGTGCAAGGGATAGCAGCTGAATAGAGGTAGAGGTCAGGCAGTGTGTGTGTGCAAGGAAGCAATTCTGATGACAGCGGTCTCAGCACAATGGCTCCCAAACTGCTGCTATTTGTTTGCAAGCGTTATGGGAAAGGAAAGGTTTGGAGGACAACGAGGTCACTCAGTGAATATTTGTAAGCAGATCCTCCCACACGGCGGAAAGCTTATGGGAGAAATGAGAAAAGTGGCTGTTTGCAACTTAACCCATGGGACACGAGATCTGGCAAGGCCAGCAAAGCAGAGCTTGGCACTGACATTGCAGGAGCACATGAGAGATGATGGATAGAGTGCTGTGAGGGCCGGAAGGGCCTGCAAAGTGATATGTTCACGGAAAGAAACATTGCCCTGTTTCACAGTTGCCTCGGACTACAGCAATACATTCTGATTTTGTTTTCTCTGAGAACACAAGCACATGTCTTTCCACTCACCTCAACAGGGAACCTCTTGCCGTTGATGCTGTGTTCAGAGCCAGCTGATCCGTTGCTTTGACCCCAGTGAAACTCCACTTTCTCTGCCTTGAATCTGCCTGGTAACCCGGCACCACTGACAAAATAATCGTCCTTCAACAGGATAGCAACTGCGCACACACAGAACAAGAAAGAAACTCAGCATAGTTCTTCTGAAACAGTTACAGTTTTTGCTCATTATATATCAGAATACTACTCCTAATGCATATAAAATATTGGGTCATCATTTTCCTCTTTACAGGCATTGGTTAAAAAACAGGTCTGCAAGTAATGTTGGCTAATTCTGGAAGCGATTATGAAGTTACACAGACTACAGAAAATTCCAAAGTCCAAATTTCCCAAGGACGTTTTGCCCTCCTTATTGGACTTTGATTAAAATTTAAATGGAAATACATCAAAACCTGTTTAATGTAGTTCCAGAGAGTAATGGCTGACCATGGTCCCTGCCCTTGTAAACCTCTCAAGGTCTGTAGATCACAAGTTAAAAAAAGAATGGGTCTCCTGTTTCTTGGATTTCCTCTTTTTTGTTGATGGGGACCCCTGTGCCCTGCCTCACCTCTACTGCTGGACATGCTGGGCGCTTTCCTCAGCCTCCCTGCTCCTCCTCTCTGTAAAGTGGGGAGAATCACAATAACATTTTTGAGACCCACTCATGAGACATCCTCCATAAGAACTGGGTTTTATTACAGTAACTCTGATATTATTACATGATTCAATGAAGGTCAGAAAGATCTTCTTTGTATTATCTTTTCACTTGCAAAAGCCTTTATATTTTATGTAACAATAAAAACGGTAGGTCCAAACAGAGGGCAGAATCTGGCATTGGTGTAGTGGAGGGGAGGCTTGTGGTCCAACCAAGAACTGATTCCAGCTTTCAAAAAATTCCTTTCTGCTACTCTCACTACAAGATCCCCTTCCTTTCCAGCATGTCCTGATTTTAATATACGCCATTCCTAAAAATTACTCCCTAAAAAGTTATTTCTTCTCATTCCTCACAAAACTGTTGCTTAAAAACAGAACTAAGATTTTAATTTTGTTTCTATAAAAGTCATTGCAGACCAGTGCTTGCTATGCCTAGAATCCTGTGATTTAAGTTGCGGGGTTGGTTTGGGAGATTTTTTTTTCTTTTTTAATGGAAACAGCAAAACCCACAAAGATTTCTCTGTGTTCTTAAGCCAACTGTGTCATCACAACAGAAACATTAATATAAATCCAATTTTATTATGTAAGAAGGAGGATTTTATTCACTGCTGAAAAAAACAAACCAAAAAAGCTACTTGTGAAATAGAAGTTATTTCTCTGTTGGTGACTCAGTGCAGGCTCTGCTGCAGGCCAGGCTTTGTGCCCTTCCCTGACAGTGAGCTACAGCAGCATCATCTCAGGTGCAATTTTTCCACACAGCTCAACTTTAAACGGTTTGTGTCAAAACCATCTAAATGGTATATTGCATGAGATGTTCAGATGTTTCTAAACTTCACCAGCAAAATCATGGGGCTGTTTTCTTCCATGATTTCTGCTTCTTTCAGCATTCCCTCTGCATCCAAGTGCTTTATGTAGGAGGATGGGTGATGCAGACCTGGCTCCAGGACACTGCCTGTATCAGCCAGGGTACTGCTGATAGTACTGTCTGCTTACACCAAATTCATGAAACATAAGTGACTGAAAGCACCACTGCTCTCTACCTCCCTTAAAAAATTCTCAATGAGCTCAGCAGTATTTTAAATGGAGAAAAATCTCATTCAACTAGTTACAAATTCCAGAGATGAACTCATAGGGATGAGGAATACAGCACAGCAGATTCACATGCATCTGTTAAAAACCTCTGAGGAGATTCAGCTGCATCTAATAAATATTTGATAGTTCCCAAATAATTTATGGCTCTGTCAGGGGTCATTTTACTTGTTTTAGATGAATAATTAAAAGGATAATTAGGAGGATGTACAATCTAGAATGTTCATCTAATTGTTCATTTTACAGTATTTTTTACACTGCTGAGCTGTATGACACATGTTCCCATCACCTTCCTAGCTAAGCAGCATCTCCTTACTGCCAGGAGCTTCCCTCCTTTTTCTGTGACCCCAGCTATTCGGGACTGAAATAACCAAACTTCATTTACTGGGCTTTGGGAGCAGCTGCTTTAATCCCAGGATTTCTGGAGAGTGCAAAGAATCAACTCCAAAGCCCACTTATTTAAAATACTATATAATTGAGATTACAAGCTCAAAGAAAACAGTGTGCAGCCACCAGGAACACAATTGTGTGATGTCATTTTCAGGTTCAGGGCTGGTGTTGGATGCCCATCACCCCTGTGAGAGCAGGAATAAACCTGGACTCAAAGCAGC
Organism: Certhia americana; assembly: GCA_018697195.1. NCBI lineage: Eukaryota > Metazoa > Chordata > Aves > Passeriformes > Certhiidae > Certhia > Certhia americana. The sequence continues at coordinate 13,335,880 of CM031868.1, read as the reverse complement.
TCTTCCCCTGCCCTAGCAGAGCAGCTCTGATGGTCAGGACCAGCCAGAGTGATGCACATCACATAGGATAGATACTTGAAAAAAACATATTTCTGGTAGAAATTTTCGTAAGTTTCTCTAAGCAGAATTCTCCTGATTTTGTAAGTTTTTGGTATGGACACAATTAATGCACATTCAACTATGAAATGTGTATATCCTCCAAATGATCTCTAGCACTTAATACTATGGCCATCTACTCTCGTGATGAATTTGAACCCACTTTAGTGCCTTTGCCAATGTAATTGTTCACCAAAGCACAGAGAGAGACCTAAAAGATCCATTGACATTTTCTGAATGAAACACTGCTTTCTGTACATTGTCTGCCCTTTACCTGATAGAGAGTAGGACACAAAGAAGAAAGAGCAGAACAAATCTAAACAGAATTACCTTTCAGAGCCTAAAAATAACTCATTGTTCTATCGGTAAAAAAAAAATAATAAAAAAAATAGGCCCTACCTAGCAACAACAATAACCCAAGCAACATATTTCCTGCCAGTTAGTGAGCATTAAGGTTAAGGGCCTTTAGCTTTCCCAGAGACCCCTGTCTCTTTAAACCAGTCATTAATTGCTGAGAAATGCCCTCTACATCCATCACCATTTCTTAAACAGTTATTTAGTTTACTGCCTCTGTCAGTCTGCAATACGAAGGTCTTGTGTGGCCATCTGCTCCGAGACTCTGCTGCCAAAATGCATCGCGATTTATGGCAGTCGGCCTCTATCTTCTACCCACAAGCCAAAACATCCTACTGGTTTGCTGCTCTACCACTTACCACCTTAAAAATTAATGCCAGGCAAGTTTCTTCAAAAGGTCAGAAACCCAAGAAGAGGAATGGGACTTGATAAAACAAGGGAGGAGTTAGGAGCTCAGCAGAAAAAATCAGGGCTGACAGCAAGGCAAAAAGAGTCTTCACGTCACCAGTAAAAGGCCGTAAGTTACCAAGAAAAGTGACAGTTACTGTTGCTCTGAGAAGCAGTAACTTGTCAGCAAAAATCCATACCCCAATGGGTAAGGAAATCAAATATAGCAGCAGTGCTAAAATCACCCAGCAGAGAAGACTGAAGCTTCAGCTTTCTTCACCAACTGCGCCAAGACCAGAAAATCTGCTGACACTTTTCAGTTCAACAGAACAAGGTTCTGGCTTGTACCAGCAATAGTGTGGCCAGCAGGACCTGGGCAGTGACTGTCCCCTTGTACTCAGCGCTGGGCTCAGTTTTGGGCCTCTCACTACAAGAAGGACATTGAGGAGTGTCCAGACAAGGCAACAGAGCTGGGGAGACAGGTTTGGAGAACAAGTTTGATGAGGAACTGCTGAGGGAGCTGGGGGGGCTCAGCCCGGACAAAAGGAGGCTCAGGGGGGACCTTCTTGCTCTCTATAGCTCCCTGAAAGGAGAGTGCAGCCAGGTGGGGATCAGTCTTTTCTCCCAGGTAACAAGTGACAGGACAAGAAGAAGTTGTTGTTGACTCCCTCCAGTGTTGCCAGGGGAGTTTTAGATTGAATATTAGAAAGAATTTCAAAAGGGTTGCCAAGCAGTGGAAGAGGCTACCCAGGCTTCCCTGCTGGAGGTATTTAAGAGACGTGTAGATGTGGCACTTGGGGACATGTTTTAGTGGTGTCTTTGGCAGTGCTGGGTTAGTGGTTGGAATCAATGTTCTGAAAGGTCTTTCCCTTTAGAAATCACCTAAATGATTCTATGATTCTAACATGGTTTCCTATTATATGTGCAGCAATGTTACTGTTGCGTGTCCAAGACAGCATTAATACCCTTCTTAGAAGAGCACCATCACTTTTTCATGGTCTTTCTAATTATTTATTGCTGATTACCACAACAGCCTCTCTGACCATAAAGGGCAGGGTGCAAAACATGAGTAGCTTAATTAAGCACCAAATTTCCATAGCATTCCACCTTGCCTGAACCTCATGCTGCTACCAAGGGCAACAAAGTCAGGATTTCAAAGCAAACAGGAGTATTTCTCAGTGCAGCTGGGAAAAAACACCTGAGTAATGCAGTTAAAACCCCAGCTATGCTTGGTGGTGATAATTATGTTAACTGGATTTGCTTTGCAGTGAAAGAAAACAGGCTCCGACTGCCACTCCATTTCATCTGAGGGGCAATAACTCTTGCTAAGATCCTGAACTGCTGGAGCTGGATCTGAGGTGTTTGCTGGACTCCAGGCCGTGGGGCTCAGATGTGAAGTGCCCTGGAGCTGATGGGTGTATCTGAGGTCAAGCTGTGTGCACAGCTGAGCCACCAACTCCAGAGCAGGTACCTGCCCTGCCGACCTGTGACAGGGGACATGCTACAGGCAGCACTACAGAGATGCATGTCAGATGTTAATAAAGATAAAAATACACTTCCAATAAATAAAATTGAATTAATTAGTGGTATAATCCAATTCCCTAAAAATACTTGACCTTGTCAAATGAAGAGGGTGGCCTTATAATTTCTGCTTTTTACGTTTTTAGAATTAAAGAGCAATCAAATGCATGCGGCTTTGCATATAAATCAACCTTGACCTTTCATTGAACTGTTTTGGTAAAAATAAGCAGTACTCTTATGTGTGCCTGCTCTTTTTTTCTCTAAAAGCCAGAACAGACAGCGCAGAAAAGGATTCAGTTCAGTGAAGAACGCTGTGCTATAATCATATCAGAAACACATTAATAAACCCCCACTACTCTGAGCAGTTATTGCTCTTTCTTCTCTAAAATCTTTCAATTTCTAAGACTTCCCCTCTCCTTCCCCCTGAGCCCTGCATCTCAGCATTCTTTTGGATTAGGTGTTACAGCCTCCCAAAGCTGATAATTCAAGGTTACACCTTGAAACTCTTACACTGCCTTTTATTCTGAGGAATAACTGACTACCAAGAGAATTAGTTTAGACTGAGAACAAAAAAATAAAAAAAAAACCCCCAAAAAAGCAGCCCTTTAAAAAAATCCCTTAAAATCAATCTGCAGAACTAGCTCTGCATAGGATGCAGAGGCAGAGGTAGATGGCTCCTACTGAAAAATTACATTTAAAAAAAAAAAAAAAAAGAGCAAAACCCCAAACAACTGAACAATGAAAAAGGAGGAAGGTGGAACATGGCTTGAATTTTTAATTAACTGCAGTCAGGCTATGGAGACAAGCAGAAGAGAACATACCTGTTTTTCCTGTGTTTTTCATCCAAGTCTTGTTTGAAGATTCATTGTCGAAACCATCCAGCTGCAGCTCTTGATACTCATCTCCAACATGGGCCAGGTGATCTATGATGTCGATGGGAGACTGCTGAGACCCCCCACACTTCTCACTGGAAGTCACCCAGTGCTCAGGACCATAGGTGCCTGTGAACAAACACCAATGTCAACATCCCAGTGGCTCAACAGTGCTGGATAACTCTTAAGTGTGAGGATGAAGCACTTAAGCTCCCCAGGTAACTCCACCACAGTTACATTTCCCACGTTTGAAAGAGGTTAAGACTTGTAAACTTATGAGTAGACTGAAAGCCTTTGGCTTTGTGCCTGTTCCAACTTTGCCTCTGGCAGTAATGAACAATGGCCTTTTTTAAAAACAACTATTCTATAACACTTTCTGCAGTTCCCAAGCTCCTCTCGTGCATATGCTATCAATTACCATGTTGCTCCAGGAACTTCCCTAAAGCTCCAGCTTTAATATATTACTGTATAGTTTATCCTTTCATTATGGACAAATAATGTAACAGACACATATTAACTTGTGTTCTTGCAATACTACACTTAGATAATATGATCTTTATTAATGATCTCATTTCTTTTGGGGGTTTTGAAGCCAGAAAAGATTAAAAGAAAGAATTAAACTAAATGTATGTTAGTAAATTTGAAAAAAAAAAAAAAACAATGGAAAAACAATTACTCTGGAAGAAGTAAACAGGACAATGACCTGTCAGGAATACACAGTATATTTCTTTTGTTGCTATTCTTACATGAGTTTTCTGTTTTTGATGAACAATTAAAATTATACACAAAAATAAGAGGTCTGAGGCAAAGACCTTGTCATCTATGCCACATACCAGCCCGAGATGTACTAGAACACCAGGGACCCTCAACACCCCACTTAGGAGGATCTAAAATGAATTCCAAATTTTTCTTACGTCCTCTCTCTCCAGCGATTAAGTTGTATTAACAGAGACTGAGAGCTTATCTTGCTATGAGTGCCAAGAGTGGTTTAAGCTCCTGAAATAACAGCATAGATTTCTTGTAAAGCACTTGTTGCTCACCGTTCTTGAAGAGCTTTACATCAGGAATCAGCTACATTATTCTCATGTAAAGACAGAGAAATTGATGGCTGAGAAGGGAAGCAATTTGCCCAAGCTCAACTACCAAAACCAAGTTACAACCCAGAGCTGAACACTACTTTCCTGGGAGTCCTGATGTCACCCCTGTGTCACACCTCTGAACTACACTGTCAGCAGGTCTGTTCAGTAAGCAGACAGCAGGAAATGATGCGCCAATGTGCATTCATTACCCTTGCATCTGAGAAGCATATATATATTCAATTTGTGCCATCCAAACCCAGCAGCTGGGAAGGCCAGTGTCTTTGGCCCCTGGGTTTTAATCTGTCTAGTTGCAAAGTGAATACATGCTCTCCTCTCGTGAGCTGATGCAGGACACTTAATCAATAGCAAGATTTTGCCATACTCACCACACCCAAATGCTGTCTGGTACCCAAACGACAATAAGAAAATTTTACTTTCAAGTACAACAAAGCAAAATTGCAATATAGTTTAAAAATAATTTACATCACCTGCCCAGGTTAAAAATCAGTTTTGTTTATATAGGGGTTCAACTTATATTGTCAGCAAGAGCTGCTTTCAGTTATTTCCCTATGTACTACAATTTAAAAACCCCTACATGGGGGAAACCAAATGTCTTCCACTCAAACACAGCTACTTTTCCCCAATCAGAATGCTCTTAGTAATTGGTTTGCAGTCAGTTAATTGGAAATTCAGATTTACTTTACATATAACCTTGCATCTACCCCACGAAATTTGGGAATTTACTTTAAATATTTAGCGCTACACATAATCAAACCCGCCAGCTCTCATTTTTTGGCTTTATTATAAACAAGGGGTGAGCTTTTCAAAAGCACTCTGCCCACAGAGGCTATCGCAGTGGTTTCAGCTGTGCATTCAAAAGGAGCTGTGCACTCCGATTTTTCTTTTTTAAGTATTCTGGTGTCAATGAGGAATTTTCCCCTTTTTTTAAGTAGGCAGATTTATTTTAACAGGGACTGTAGGGTTTATTCCATGCATCTTGTCACATTTATTTATTTATTTATTTATTTAAAGTATAGCCAGCGCTCAGCCTATTTGTAGTGAAAACTGCCTTGTCAAAATGAATAAAATAAGCCATAAGGGTAAACAAACAAACCACCATCTTGAATTAAAACCTCAAGTGACTTAGGTACCTGAACTGACTCTTGCTGAGATGTAGTGTTTCACTGACCTTCGAAGGCTTTGTTTCATTTTAAAAAAACAAGTCTGCTTTTTTTTCTTAAATTAATTTAACTTGCTTGAATTAATTTAATAGCAATAAATCTCTTTTGATAAACACAGTAGCTTCACTTGCTTGTAAATCTATAATTAACAAAATAAAGCCTAGCAGTATCTGCTTTCTTCATGTACCAATGTAAGTTTCCATGCAAAAAATGTTTCCATACTCGTGCTGAATTATTAAAGAAAAAAAAAAAAGAATTCTAAAGCAATGAAACTCTCTCAGCAATTCAAAACCTCAACTTAGTGCTGGTGCTGTGACTCCAAGTCCTGACATCAGAAATTACAGTCATAAGGCTAAGCTCCGATTGAGAGGTTCAAGACCTGCTAGTTAAAATCAGCCCAGGATTTTATAAATGGCTAGGCTTGCCATTAATTTCTTTCACAAGTTTTTGATATGTAAATGACTACATGCAATGTGACCTGCACAATTATGGCTGCAGCTTGAGACAGACAGAGAGGCCACGACCCCAACATCTCCACTCCCAGCAGCGCAGAACTGCGGCTGCCCCAGCTTTAGCAATGACCACGGAAAGGGGAAGGCAGGGAGGGGAGAGGAAAACTTCTGAGTTTGAAACCAAACTAAATACATTACAGCCCCTACCCCAGAAAAAAAAAGAAACAACAAAAAAAGCTCAACAACCTATAAAATGTAATCAAGAATAGTGCAGAGGGATTCACGAATTCCCAGGTGGCTATCAGAGGGGTTCAAGCCCAGCTGCCTGTCTTTTTCCATGGACATTCAAGTGCAGTTTCAATTAAAACTGATCTTCCACTACAGATTTCAAATTAATTCTTCTTCCAAGTGTCTCATGCTTCAGACATCCTTGCTTTGCAAAAAAGCCCTATATCATTAGAGGAGGAAATAGAACACTTTTTCCAAGCTTGCAGATATTGATTACCTATTCCTTCCATCAAAGCACAATTGCCATTCTGCACTGTATAAATCTCTTCAGCGTTAGACACTTTATAAAGTACTGAGAATTATATCATTAATCATTTGCAGTTACACCTGTCTTGTTTTATTGAATTCTTTGTTTTTTAGAACTTTAAATAAATGCTTTTAAATAAAAACATGACACTAAATAAAGACTCTGTTTCACTTAAACCTAGTTAAAAAAAGAAATCCTGTAATTCTGTGTGTGACATTTACCCATCTGAAACACAGGAACTTATGGCTATTTGTATTTCATTTTTCCAACAGTAAGCATGGTGACTTAAATCAAATAAAATTTCAAATGAATTTGAGTTGGCCTTTTAAGGCTGATAAATAATTCGGTTTTCAGAAACCAAGTTAAGAGCCCACACCTGTGTTAATAAATAATTCACATTTCCACGGAGATGGTGGGACAACCTGCAGGCAAAGGTAAACGTCAGACAGCCCCATCCTAGAGCTGGAATATTTGAAGCAGAGGCAGCACAGAAAGAATGATAACTGATAATGTCTGGCATCTTCAGGAACTGAAGTCAGAGTCCTGCCTCCAGAAATCCATGGGCTTGGGTCCAACAGCTGAAAGCCCACACTGGGGCAGGAGGGCTGGATCCACCCCAGAGCAGCCAAATGCATGGCAGCAAGAGCAGGGCGTGCTGGGGGGGCAGCCAGGTCTCTGTGGACTCCAACTTTCCCCTGCTGAAATCAGGGAAAAGGGCCACTTGTCTCTACTCTACACGAAATGAATCACACACGCACGACACCTTTCCGCGAACGATGGCGGAAAGAGGAAAGTTTATTGTAAGACTCCAGTTGAAGAAAGAGGAAGTTTTTCTCCAAATTTCTCCAAAAGAAGAAAGAGGAAGTTTATTGTAAGACTCCAATTGATATATGTTACAGAAGTTGTTGACCATTGGTCTGGCAGGTAACTTCCTCTCAGACCACACTGGTCAAACTAAAGGTCCATCAGTCCTCGCTTCCTCTATGGAGGAATGTAAACAATTGTTGTTTACAGCGACCTGTGTGTGTGGGACCTGAGTCCAGGAATTCAAAAACATCAGAAGGCGATAAAGAAACAGCAAAAGCAGGGGAGACAGCCACTGGCTCCCAAGGCTGAAAGCAGAGTTGGGGTCAGGGAGCTCAGCAGTGTGGGGTCTCACACACATTTCAACCCACACTTCAGGGCAGAGATGTTATCACCCATCCTTGTCTGAAATTACCTGACACTTCCTCGGTTCTTCTCTCATGCAAAATCATTCTGTCAATGACTGCAGTAACTTTAAGAGTTTTTTAATGCACTATCTGCTCCTTAAATATAATCCAAGATTACTTTTTTCTGCTTTTTACTGTACAAAGCAATGAGCAGTCTTCATTAATGAGAAACCATTAAAGTAACGTATTCTGCCAAAATCTAATTAAAGCTTCTATAAAAACTTCCACTTAAAAAAAAATCAAATATATTTGTTTTTCTCCCACAGGCTTTGTTTAAAACATCTGTTATTAAAAACACTGGCATTTCTGTAATTTTACATAACTTTTTAATTAATGGATCTGATATAAACTGGTGTATAACACATATACCTTTACACAGATACAGTTAAACAGAAATTGGCAATTTTTGAGTAATATGATTTCCATCATTCATTCATAAAGAAGTAGAAATATCAACTTTTTAAAAAATTATTTTTAATTCTACTTGTTTTCGAAATACTTTTACAAAAATGTGATTTTAAATCTCAGGCCTGACACGGAAAGAAATAGTTTAGGGGGTTTAATTTTGGAGGCTTTTTATTATTTGTTCTTCTTGTTTGTTTTTTTTTTTTTTAACAGAAATACCTCACACAAATCCTTGTCTGTAGCAAATGCCTCTTTACTTTTCATTTTTGAGTGAAAATGGTAATGATTGCAAAGCAATCAAATCCCCTCATTTCTGCAATTAGGTTGGTCATTTCATGGAGACATCCTATCCTATCATCTTAATATGGGAGAAAATTGCATGTTTCTCTTAGGGCAAAATCCGACCACTTATTAGGGACCAATGAAATGAATTAGTATTTCCTCTTCAAATAAAAATAGAGGCTCCAGTCTTTGCTGGCACAGCTCTGGAGGGGCAGCCTACAGACTGCAAAGACAATAGCAGGTAAGAACCTCTGTAAGTTTTACAGGCTCTGGATAAATGGAAATGCTTCCCTTTTCATGGACTGGCAGCTATGACCTGCCCAACCATTCCAGCATTTAGCTGAGCAACACTACAGGTCTGAATCTCTGCCCTACTTGAACTGCTACATCATGAGCCAAATCTCAAGAAACACTGAAATGTCACCACCAGTAAACAAAATCCGTTCCTTTCTTCCACACAGAGAAAGAACAAGGAAGAGGTGCCCTTGCTCAGCTACAAAGTAATGAACTTCAATAGCAGGCTGGATTTTCAAACAGGAAGAAATTGTTTTAAACAAACAAATATCAGTGAAATTCACTACAGAAGTGAAAAGCTTTAAGATCCTTCAGAAATCTCAGTCCCAGGGCTCCTCTCTGTTATCTGGGACCAAAAAACCTGAAGCTGTTACTTGTTGTCAGAAGATCTTGCCATCATTGTTTGCCATTTAAAAGGAACTGTATCAGTAAGTCCAGGAAGGCAACAGAGAAGGTCTTAAGCCATGTAAATAGTGACAGGAGGCCAGGCAGTACTGCAGACCCAGACTGGCTGAAAAATCAGTCTCCCTTTACCCTCTCCTCTCATCTCCAGTCCCCTCCTGGGATGCAGAAATGGAGTGAAATCTGTAGGATGAAGCCTAAAGACTGCATTTATATACAAGGCTGAAAAGAATGATTTGAATGACATATCTCTTGCTGATTGATTTAGCATGAGGCTGCAGAGGTAAAGGTATAAAAATCCCTGAAAGCCTTGATAAAAATCAGTGGCATCTTTCAGAGGTCTTCTCAATGCAGAGAAAGCAACCAGGTTGTTAAATCATTATATTAGGGGGAAAAGTTGCTGAAATTATACTGTCTTGCTCTAAAGTGATGGCATACCAAAATCAAAGGGATGGAGAAGGAGAGCCTATAGTTAAGAGTTCACAGTGCTGCTTTGAACAAAGATTTCCTGCCCTGGGGGAAAAGGGCTTTCATTTTATTATTCTCTGTCATCACTCTGTTTAACATGAGACACTCGTGCTTGCAGAAAATTCCAATTACTGCTTGAAAAATGAGCCCAAATATGAAGAGCAAAATCCTGAAGTGCTTGCTGAGACGCAAACAGGTCTAAGCAATCTGCAAGCCCTGTACAGGGAAGGTGTGCAAGGCATGGGAGAGGTGTAAACAACCAGGGACTGTTTTCTGAGAAGTCAAAAAATCTGAAAGAAACTTTCCCCAAGAACAATCTCCGATAAGGCATATCTTAAACCAGTACTAGCTGGAACAAACACAGAATACAGGAAGATGGAACAAAAAGGGGTTGGATTTAGATAACCTTGGAGCCAGCAGCAGCAGCAGCAGCAGTACAGTAGCACAGATGCCACCACAGCTACAGCTACAGCACTGCCCAGCCACGGGGCTGTGGAAGGAAAGCTGATCTTCAAAACTGATCGTGTCACAGATACTGTCACACTGCCAAAATGCGGCAATTGCAAAGAAAGGTTTCAAATCACTCTCCTAAATATAAACTATCCTATGTCTGCAGCTTTTAAACTGAAAGACAGAGTGACGTGCATGTTCTCCTTAAAGTTTCATATCCACTGATGCTACAGTTATTGCTGGATTTTTAATTAAACTTCCTAACCTTCAATTACCTTTGGTGAAGTTTTTAATGTATGTTTCCAATCTTTGTATTCCTTAGTGAACTATTCTCTATTACACAGTCACAAATGTAGTGATTTTTTATTACATATCCCACACACACACACTCATATACATATTTTCTGCATCCCAATTTTGTTCCTCAAGAAAGTATGAAGCTGCCATGAATCTTATATGAAGCACCCACTGTACCTATCAACCTGCCAGTGGCACGAATGGATGATAAGTATCCAACATTAGGAAACCAGGACCTTAGGACTAACGTTGCAGGAAGCTCACAAAAAAAGTGGAGTAAGTGTAATTACTAAAACAAGCTTTTTCCATAAACATTTCAAGTTTTAGCATTTGTGAACTGAATAATTTACCACCACACAAAACTGAAAATGGTACTAAGTTTAGCTGTGCTGGCAAAATAGTTTGGGGCTTTTTCAGGGGTGTCTCACACAATAAACTCTAGATAGACTTGCCTAATGACCTGTTGAATTTTACAACTAATATTTCAAAATTATTTATATTGAGCACAGAGCACAACAATATCAATGAAATTATTATGCAGAAGTCTCTGAGTGAGAGGATAAATTGTGGTATTGAAAGTGCCTGCTGGTGGCAAGTGACTGAGACAATGTATATCTACATCCTCTGTTTTTTATAATTTCCTACATTTTTAATAAATGTATCTGACATCTCACACCATTCATTTCATAACTGTCAGAGGCCTTTTAAAAACTGCTCACCCTGAGCTGCATATAAAAAACGAGGTGATAACTTACAATATAAGGAAAAAACAGGAGATTAATTTATATGAAGGCATCGTAAATTACCTTTCTTCTATTCCCACAGTAGTTCAGTAAAGCCCTATGAAGACTAGGAACAGACATAAAAATAGATTATTTCCTAAATAATTTTAAAAAGTATAAATCCTAATGGAAATTACAGAATGAAGATGTATTACAAATCAATGCAGTAGCTCAGTGAGAGCACTTTGTGTTGCTAGGAGGAAGACACAGATTTCAGTAATGGGTGCTTTGGACAGGTCACACCAAGGCCAAGTTTCTCAGGAGAAGGGTCTCCCGTTTCCACTATCCTTTTTTTTCTTTTGTAGGGCAATAGCTGTATAATGATGGACATTGGCAGGAGGGATATTTATACTGCTGTAGTGCCCCAGTGCAGCAGAAGGAAAAGGGGCTCCATTCTTCCAAGCCGCTCTAGCAAACAGCTGCTGCCTCAGAAAGCTTAAACTGAATAATGTAAGACAAACACAATATAAAACATCTCAAACTTGAACAGGTGCATCCCCCTGGGCTAATCTCCCCTTCTCTGTAACACCTTGCTTCATGCTTTCTTCTCCAAGGCCATCTTCCAGAGCTGGCACTAACACACCAGAAAGGTGATCAACCTTCCTTGAGAAAGAAAAGAAATGTCATTTCTTCCAGAGAGCAAAGATAAAAGAAGAAATGAGTCTGGTGTTTCATAGAATTAAACATATGAAAAAGCAAAAGCTCATATAATGTTGATGTAAACCATCGTTCCATCTGTGCTACTCCAAGGAGAAAGCACAGCATGAACAAAGCTCTGAGAAAATAAATCTGAGCAAACAAGAGGAAGAAACTGGGCAAGAAACTTTCCTACCCAAGAGCTGTTGGATGCAGATGGAAGCCTCGTGGGCTTTAGTGAGATTTTGTTGAATGAAGAGGAAGCAAGAGGACCTGAATTTGGCTCAGTGCTAATTACAGCCACCACTGCCAACACCCAGAGCAGGTAAAAGCCAGAAAGACAAGCAGCCAGCTTGACACTCTGTGCCTGTGATCTTACCACCACACTGCGGGTGCAAGTCCCTGTAAGATCTGGAGCTGAAACTGGGGAGCAGCCTGGTAGCATTTGCTGAGCTGGAACTGTGGGAGACAGACCTCAGGCTGCAGGAGTAGTGAAGCAAGAAGAAAATGTGTAAGAGCAGACATGATGGGCTCAGGAACTCGTTTGTGGTTTTCGAACCAGAGATCATGGGATGTTTGAGGGCTTGACTGAGACCCTGCTGAAGCATCAATGCTCCCATGCTGCTGCACCTGCCCAGGGGCTCAGACATGAACACTGAATGACAGTGACAGTAATAAGCCGTGACATTTACGTCAGGAAATCTAAAATTCCCATCTTGCTTCTCTGTCTCCTTCCTACCACCAAGGAGCTACATGCTCCATTTCACTCCCCTCCATTATAAAGGGAGAAGTTCACTTGTCTCATCAGAGCAGTTGCAAGGATTGCTCAGAACTTGAACAGAGCTACAGAGATAAAAAAAATGTGCAAGAATCAACTGTCCCACTACAGATCTTGGTGCCAGGGTACCTGCAAACACATTTAGAAAAAACCCAGTTCCAGTTATTTTTCAAAGCACCATAGACTTGAGTCCTATTACTTATCACATGTACCCTTAATAGGCTTGATCTCACCAAAGAAAGTGCTAACGTAAATGATGCATCACTCTAACTTAATTACCTCCAATTTGGGTGGGTACAGGAACAGAAAGTACCTTTCCTTGATTCCCATCTGTTCCTCGTAACTAACCAAAGAAGCCCTCTCTAGAGCTCTGCCTCTGAAAGCCAGCATGAAAAAAAAAAAAAAAAAAGAAAATAAGGAGGAAAGACAGGAAAAAACTGTATATTTTTATTGAATTTTTGCAGGATGCAAGTTAATAAAACACCCACAGAGTGCACAGAGCAATATAGAAAGGGAATAAAGGGAGGGAGGGCTGATATCAATAAAACCTATCCAGAGGCACTGCTGAAAGTACTCATCATTTCAAAAGAAACCTACTACAAAAAATGATTTTCACTTGTTGCTTTGGCTCAGGTATACAAAAAACAGAAGTGTCCTAAGCAGAAGGTGTATTTAAAAAATAAAGCCAGAGAGATAAAATTATCTGTTGTTGAAACATGTCACCCATAGCTTTTCAAAACCCCTTGTAGAACCTAACCTGATCAGAGACAGCCACTAGATTAGGACCTCATAGTTTAATCACATCACAGAAAACACTACAGTCCCCAAAATCACTCATCAAATCTTGACAAATACTGGCTTTACCATGATACTGCCTTTTTAGGTGAAAATCAACTTTTGCCCAACTAAGTTCCTAATAGCATCTCTGTTCCAACAGCTTTCTCAATCCAGCTGTCCCTTTGACTAATATGCACCAGTAAAATAGCTTCCAGGAGAGTTGCTGGGAGATTGCTAGCTTTTACTTAATGACACATCATGAACCCTGCCCTCAACTTCTATTAACATTCAGTCTATGTTTCTGCCATTAATTTAAGAGGAATGAATAGGAAGACAATAAGCAGCCATAGTGTCCAGCCTGAGGTACTCCATCAGAAGGCACTGCTTCTATGGCTGACAGAGAACATTTACAATCCATTTTCTCATTTTTGTTCTATATCTGTCATTTCCAGTATGTTACACTACATGGCTTAAACTGTTCCAAACCAGCTTTAGTTTTCCAATAGGAAAGCTCAGAGTTAGGAAAAAACAAATAAAGGAACCCACCAAAAAAAGACCCTCAGAAACCAAACACCTGACAAATCAAAGTCATGAAAGGGACCTAATGTTCCTCATGTGGATCTTATTGACTTGTACCCCTTTTCTCCAGATGAGTTTTAGGTAGTAACCCATCAGTGCTGGATGAGGGCACTGGCAGCAACCCCTCTCCGTCCCCAGACCCCTTCCCTTCTGCCAGCATTATCCTTTGGCAGGGAAATGCACACAAACACCTGAGCAGCTGCTCCGGGGGAAAACCAGCTGCTGCAGAGAGCTGGCAGCGAAGAACTGCTGTGATGGATGGAGTCAGGGTGAGCACTGCAGGACATTCACTCCCACACTACCTGTGGTGCACATTTGAACACCAAGTTAAATAAAAAACCCCAAAGATACCCTAGCTGGGATAAAAGTCCTTTCCTCCAGCACCGCGTTCATTTAGGGACGGTCACCCCAGAGTGCAGCCTGCAGGCTTTGGGATGCAGCTGTTGCCAGGATGAATTTTCCTGAGGGCATTGTAACCTGTTCCTCCACTTCACCGCCTGCAGCTCCCACACCTCCCACGGGAGCATCTTTACTTGCTGCCACCAAGGATGCTTGGAAGCAAGGCAGGTGTTCCCACACCCCTCCCTGTCTCATGTGGGGAAGACAGCAGCCAGCTCAGAACACGCCTCCCTGTGCTCTGCAGTCCCAGCAGTGTTTGGTAGCCCTTGGTGACTCATATGACAAAATGGAATGTGGAGTGTATCACTTCACTGTGAAATCTGTAAGATATGGGATTTATATGGTGTCTGCAGAGCACATTAGAAGATCATCAGTATCGTCATGTCTTTTCGAGACAGCCATAATTATTCAGGCTGTTACTTTATCTCACCGGTGCTTTTGAAAAACTATTCAATATTAGCAAACTCTCACTAAAAACAATGTTTTGGTTGAGGGACTAATCTTCCTATCAGTACACAGCCATACCTGGGCTTATCTACACTCCCAATTCCCTGCTGATTGAGTGGATTCATTAACAACACAATCTCTGGTGACTGAAATGAAGTCTCATTCTTCGTATCACCGGTGCCTTGCTGTTTGCTTTTCCTTCACAGTATGCACACAAGTAATTAACTTACTATGCTCTGCTAGCTCCTGACACATTACTTGGCATAGAAAAATTCACCAGCAGGTAGTTAAGCATGCAAAATATTTTCAGTCAAATGAACTTCATAACAAAGCTCTACTTTGGAAAAATGCAGCTCTCTCTGATACAATGCTAACAGACAGCACGCTGCCCATCCCCGCAGGAGCTTCTTGAGAGGTAATGAAAAAATGTATAATTTTAACCATTTTTGCTCAAGACCTAGGACATTTCTTTAGGGAGGATACCTGGTAAGCAGTAGATGCTCACTGAAAGGACAGGACTGGAGATCAACCTGACTGTCCCTTGTGGAAGCCTGACGTAACAAGGACAGACGCAGGATTCACGTGGCATACAAGAAAATGGAGAAAAGAAACAAACAATGCTAACAGGAGATTCGATTCAATGCAGCATAGCTGAGATTACAGTTGTCTGGAAGTGCAGAAAAACCATGCATTTCAACTTTTATAGCAAATTACAAAAAAGATAAGTTGCTATTTAAAGCATGAATGCTTTTACGTCTAGAGAAATGGCAGTGAAAATTCCCCTAAATAAAAAAATGAAATTTGTTGTATGCCCCACTTAATGAGTCCACCGAGGAACGTAACGTGAAATATTTAAGTTGTCTCAGTAGTGTCAAGAAGTAAAACTGGGGTAAAGTTACTTCTGAATTTGAGGTTAAGGTACAAAGAGATGGTGACTTAGGATGGAAGCAGTGTGGGGATGCTGGGCTGACCCCAGTGCAGACTCTGTCACTGATGTGACAAGATTGGCACTGAGTTTGATAACACCAGGACTTTCCCTTGAGAATATAAAGATATCACAGCCTTGTGGGGCTTTCCTCTGATTTGAACATACCCTAAACTATGATTTTAATTACCACAATATTTTTCTAGTACCAGAGGCTGGGAAATATGAGATTTTCACACCATGCTGCTGCTCTCTGGCCAGTGCTGTACAAAACAACATCACTTGCTCTACACCCTCCTGGTCCTTCCTTTCAGCCAATAGTAGCTGAAACTCCAAAATATATGCAAAAATACTTGACAAAAACTCAGAAGCTTGGTTGTGTAAAGATCAATTCACAGTATTTTTCATTCCAACTTTGACCTTTCAGAAATTCAATGACTGTATTGACCTAAAACACTGGAAATTGTGATCTTGAAGTATCCTTCTACATAAGGAAAAAATCCTTAAAAATCCTTCTGAAGTCCTGGAAGTTCTTTTCCTCAGTTTTTTCAAGAAAACATTTGTCTCTTTCCCCTTCAGTTTACCTTGCCAAACTGACTGTTGTTTTGACTCTTTCGGTCACAAAAGTTAGTTCCTCATGTTCCATCACAGCAATTTTTGCTTGGGACAAAAGAAATAGATCTGTGGAGGACAGAATTCACTGTGATTTGTGTATATCATTTTCCTCTATTCTTGCACTGCTTTCAACTCGTCTCATTTAAATATAGCTCCTGTCATAGCCATCATTTTCAGTTCACCTGTTATGCAAAACCACACACTCCAACAGAGCAGCCTTCACTGCACAGTTTGTACAGATTCTCTACTCCAGGCCTGAAATTCTTATTCATTTACAAACTAGATGTTCCTTGAACAGTATTTCCAGTTGCTAAACTGGCATATTAATGCACAGAATAGAAACCAGATTTTGGGTTTTCTGATTTTCATCAAAAATAAATTATCTCACTTAACCCCTGGCATCCTTGATAGTTACCCAGGTCTGTAAACAGTTCATTTAATCAAGTAAACCCTTGTTTTATTTCCAAAAGACTGCCAAAGCTTGCTCTGTTCTAGGGGAAGGAATCTCAGGTTTTGTTTGGTTTTTCACTCCTACAGTATCAGTAAAAACTAACAGGTTTTCATGCCAGAAGAAACAGTTGGATAACACATACTGACATGACAAGCATGAGTCACTACACCTCATAAAGCTACCTCTCAGAGCCTTAAAAACAGTTTTCACCTTGTTCAGAAAGGTACTGAGTGCTGAAGAACTCAAATCTTGAGTAGTCATTATGTGTGGCTTTTTGGTTTTGTTTTTTAAAGGCTGATCCCATGTTTAATTGCTCTCCAAGTCTCAATCTGCAGCTTACTTCGCACACCAGCTCACCAGGTGTCCAACCCATTCCTTATTTGCCTTCTACTGGCAGACTGCAGGGGACCTTCAGGACACAGCATCTTCCCCTGATGGAGATGCAGACATCTCAATCCAGACCCTTGCAGAGGCTCTGCATCAGTAAAGGCAGTCATGCTGGACAACTTTTCTCCAGAGGAAAGGTCACCCACTGCCCAGAACTAATGTTCAGAGGAGTCAGCCAGGCTGGAGAGTCAATGAGAACACTGAATAGAGCCCTCCACTGCCCTGATTAGAAGACTTGGACCAGAGACGTGTAAAGAAATCCTGTCTCTCCTAAATCACAGATATCCTCCAAAAGCCTAGATTTCATTTTTCAGTTCTGATGGAATTTGCCAATGGACTTACAGCATCCAAAAAGGAATGGAGGGTGGGAAAGAGAGAACAGATCCAGCCTAAGTACCACACGCAAATATTCAAAGAAGTTCTTTCTTTCCTTCAGGTCACCCCTTATTAGTTTCATATACAAAAATCCAGATGCCAACTGGCTCACTGTGGGGAGAAGACCAATTCCTACTGTGCTGAGCAATGCACCATTGCACTTGTTTGTATTCCTGTGGTATCTATGACCTTACAGTGAATCCAGGAGAAGCCTTTTGAGGAGCAGACAGACTTTCTGGTTTTATTTTGCTCAAAGTAAAATACAAAATAGATTTCAATCCATGACTGGAATTTCTTTCCAGTACAAACGTATAAGTTAGGAGTATTCAAAGTATTTTAAAGCATTTGCAGAAGCAGTATTTGGGAACACGGACCAAAATATATAATTAAACACAGCCTTCCTAATTATAGAGAATGTCTTAAGCAATTTAATGACTTTATTAAGGCCATGGTTGGTGGACTCAGGAGACTGAAGTCTTGGTCTCGTGAGAACGTATTATGTCCAGCATTTTAAACTAGAAACTTTCCAGGCTCTGTGGTTTCAGACAAAAATCTGGAAAAACACACACACACACACACACACACACAAAACAAACAAAGGCCCAGGACCCAGAAGGCAAACGAGGACCTTAAAAATTACTATCTCTTTTCAATCTCCCCTGATTTTTTTTTTGGTCAGTCTCACTACCTTTGAACAACTGATCCTGGAAGTACTCCAGAGTACCTGACTTTATTAACAAATACAAAAAAGGGAAAATAACAAAAGAAACCATGAATATCAGGAGCTGGGCTGATACACAGGGATCCACTCGGGTATCCAAGGGCCAAACACCTTTCAATGCTTGGCTGGGAGCCCCTTCCATTGTCTTTGCAAGCAAATGAAAATCCATGGATTGCTATTTATCGCAGAATGAGGGTGAAACCTACACTCTAGATGACACCTATAAGCTTCATACTATCTAACAATAAAAAAAGTGGTGGTTTGCTTGCTTTTTTCTGGTAAAATAGGATTTATTTGTATCCTTTCCAGGCCTTTTTCAACAACTGCTTTAAAAGCACATACAGCACTTTGTTTCTTCCTCAGTCCTGATGTTGTCTACCAGCTCCTGTCTCAGAAACACAACCTGGTGCACATCTTTGGGAGAAGATTATTTTCTAAGGGATAGAAGCTCATGCAAATAGTTAAACTTTGTGAGAGTGGTTGCACCAATGCTTTTATGTCTCTTTTCAACTATCAGTGACTAATACTAGCTGTCTTTTACTTCTGGTCTTTACAGGTTTTCACAGCTGCAAAAAAGCAAGCAGGGCTTATTCTGAAGTAAATTCTGGATGTAACCAATTATAACTCCACTAACACAGAGAAGCTAGTAAATCAGTAGTAGAAGTTTATTAATTTAAGAATTATTGAGATACATCTTATCAATCTTTACTCACACTCAGCCTCCAGAGTTTACCTCACAGCTCCAGTTTATGCCTCGATTAAGAGGTTCAGAGAAGCCTTGCATTTTATAGCACGCATATCATATAGCATAATGCTCCTGGTATGATGACTTGCAAACTAAGCAGTGGATTTATTGCCCTAGAAAAGACTTCAGTTTCACTCACCCCAGGCAGCCAGCACAAACACTCCTGAGTAAAGCTTGCAGCTTGGATGTGAGATGCACAGAGCTAACCCAGCCAACCCAGTGGTCTAGCACCCAGCTTTAGCTCACTTGTGTAGCCACACAATATCAGCTAACTAGACATTAGTTGCCATTTTCAGCATTCACATGTTTTTGTGAACATTTCTTTTTATAGGCTCTGATTCAGCAAAGTACTTCAGCACATGCTTTACTTTAAATAGCTGAATAATCCAATGTCTTTTCAGCAAATGTTTAACTTTAATTGTGTGAATAGTTCCAGTTCAAGGGCTCCTCATATCTTGGACACTGAACAGTCACTTGTGTACTCTATCCATTGCACAGATATAATATCATTCATGAGCTTCACATTATGTATTTACTAAAGTGCTTTGCTAAACAAGGGCCTAAAGCAAACATGCCACAGCCAGAGTTTATTTAATCATGCTTCTACAAATTCAGTTCTAAATGGTTAAGAATTTTTAAAAGGAAAACTAAGTAACCATAGGATTTACTTCAATTTCTCTCGTAGCTCTACCTTGATTTAGCCCTGACTACCATTGTGCCAACATGGTTCAACTAAGCATTAGGATTAATTTTTCTCAACCCATATGAGAAGACATGTTTGTTTCTAAAAGAAAAACAAAAAAAGAAACAAACCAACCTAAAAAAAAAAAAAAAAAAAAAAAAAAAAAAAAAAAAAAAAAAAAAAAAGTTGCATTAAAACTATCCCTGCAGGATATCCCTCAGCCCATATGTCACACAGCACCATGGTCCTGCACAGGGGCTGCAGCAACACATTGAGAAGAAAAAGGAATCATCTTGGAAGGAGAACTTGCCTCTCTGTTTACAGCATTCCCAATCCTACTATGCACTTCAACTCCAAAGATGATATTTAATTACAAAAATATGACCAAAGTGTTGTGGGGGTGTCTTTTTATGTGACTTTTTTTTTCCCCACAATCATCAATACCTGGAACAGATATTCAGGTTCCTCTCCCATAACCACTGCGGCCTTTTTACACAGAAGCTGATGAATTTTCCCCTCATTAGAAGACTCTAGCAGCTGTGGCTTAAAGAAAAACACCAAATACTGCGAGACCAACAATAAAACTCCCAGACCTGGCAATGCTGTCTCACCCCTCTGGGCCATTTCTATTCCAAGCTGCTCCCCAACTGAACCACACAGTGCTGGGCTCCTTCCTACGTTGGTAGCTACTGCTTAGATGTCTCAAAATATGGTAGTTTAAAGTATTAGAAAAATGAATGCCAAAACCCCCCAACCGACGAAAAGCCAGTTCTCAAAATTTGTTAGATTAAAAGGCAAAGAGTGAAATTCACACTTTACAGAGCAGGACATCTCCCATGCCTGGCATTAAGTCAGTCTTTCAGTTTGAAGTCCCAGATTCAGCCCTGCAGGTAAAGCAAGTTTATGTTCCAAGGTGGCCAGAGAAGACAAATTAAAGAGGGTAAAAAATGTAAACAGGTGCAGCTGAGAACAGAAAGAAACTAAAATTGCCTTAAAAGATAAAAGGATTAAGCTTTTCTGACCAGTAGCTGTAAAACGTGTAATGAATTTAGACACCTCTTTTCCAAAGGAAGAAAGCTATTTGATGAGATAAGTATTATTAAGATAGAGCGTAATAACTATAGTGTAGAAAACTACTCATTAGTTGGGGCTTAATTGCTCTTACAGTTGGTGAAGAAGCAGTAATTACTATACCCAAAAAAGATCTATATTTTGAGATTACTTGCTTTTATGCATAGAAAAAAGAATACTACCTTGATATTAAACTAAAATTTAGCCAGAACATATCCAGTGTCACCCCACTGGAACTGAACACTGACAACTATATAACTCTCTGTGAAAGTAAAAAAGAATTGATTATAGTGAGGAATGCAACTGTACATTATTCTGAAACAAGACTTTGATATTACAGTTATTTATTCACTGCGGTCTCATTGTTTACCTGTTTTGTTTATAAATATTTACCATGTACTTTCCTCATAAAATAATTGCTATGCAATGTACACAGTAAAGGCATTAGAGATCTGTCTGTGTGTTTTTCCATTCTAATCTGTACGATAATATATTAATTCAGTTTTGAACACACAAGTCCTTACAGCTAAATGTCCTAAGCTTTCTTTGCAGTAACACTTTGCAGACATTTACAGAGGAGCAGCATCTCTGCTCCTGTGGCTGCCTGTCCAACACAGAACCTGCAGGGAATTCCAGTGCCTCTAGGAGTTCCAGGACATTCTGGTGACATTAGAGAGGATTACCAGAGACTGCAACATTTTCAACCCTCATAAGCAGTCAGTATTTCTCAGGGATATATATAAAGAGTCTCCTAAAAGGTACCTTTAATTGATAGACAAATAAAATCTGAATGAAAGCGCTGAGCTAGGAAAGGCTTCACCCCAAATCCTCCCGTGAAAAGCTGTGCCCAAGTTCAGGATGAAGGGGTCCATGTTCTCATGCTAACAGGGCTTTTTTTGCCAGATTCACATGGCACAACACATCTTCAAGTGGTAAACAGCCTCAAGCTTTGGAGTCTGCAAGGCACAAATCAGGCCCAGGTCAGTCCTCCCTTGCAGACTTCCAAGGATGAGGGTAATCACTGCAGCCTCATCTCTCAGAGCTGAGAGCTTCCTTCACCAACATCACAAGGACACAAAGCTTTAACAGAGTGCCCCAAACACCCCTATCCCAAACAGTACCCAGGTTCACTAATGCTAAAAAAGATAAAAGGAAAATTTCTTTGGATTTATCATCAGCATCTGGATGGGATTTGCAGCACCCACATGCAATACAACCAATTTGGTGATATCGCCTCATTCTCTCATAAATCATGGCTGTAAAACAAATAATGGCAGGACAGCCAAGGTTAGAAACAATAAAAGACTTTTAGGCCTGTTTTTATTTAATTTGATTGTATTTCAAGATAATGATACCCCTTTAACTATGGGAAACATGCTCCAGCTGTTCCCCAGAGCCTCTATGGGATTGCTATTTCCTTCCATGTGCAATTCCAGATGTTAACGGGGACCCTGGAAGGCCCCAACGACCCAGGTTTCTTGTTCTCACTCCCTCAACAGCACCAGGGAAGCTTACAGCAGCAGTGAAAGCTGCATCCAGCCCCAAGCACCACACAAAAAGATTTAAATGAGATTTCAGCACAGAGGGTCTTTTGCAAATCCTCGCTTTCTGTGAGCAGGTGAGATTCACACCATTCTGGCATTACAAGCCCAAGGGATCAGGGAGGGTCTTCTAAGTGCTGGAGCACCAAGCCCAGATCTACAGCACTCTTGCTTTTCTGCAGCATCTGTAACCAGAGTAACCTCACAGGCATGGCCCAAGGCTCCATCCCACATGGAAGTACATAAATATGTCTTTTGGAACTCTGAAACTCATGTGAACAAGATCTCTCTGAGCAGTTTTTGGGAACTTATACCACACAAGTAGTTGGCCTTTCTGCTTTATAAACCTCTTATATATTTTTATCAATTTAAAATGATTTTCAAGAAAAATGAAATGTTGGTGATTTCCTCTGTGATGATATATGAAAAGGCATACAAATATACACCTTAAACATAATTAAAATATTTTTGATGTAGATTTTGAAATCTCTTCAATGAAAAAAATCCCTAAACCTCTAATGTACAAAATTATGAATTTTAAATCCTGGAAGATCATTCTGTGATGATTACTACTCCCATTCTATTACCCAGATAAACTTAAGGTAGGAATATTCCAAAGGAAAAGATAAATGTAGGGTAATGTGCTATTCTGCTTTTACAAACTAGGAAGCTTTTCTAGCTAGATTCAGCATTTAAACTTGCACAGAAGTAAATTGCAGTCCAAACAGATTATATCACTTTCAATTTCATATTGCTTGCATAAATCATACTTATTTATTTGTATTTGTAGAGGGGTTTCTTTAAGAGGATCAACAATAGTGTACCAGATCAAATATTATTCCAAATTTAAATAAAATCTGTTCATCATTATGGTCATTAGATAATGGTTTTACCTACCTCTGGGACCATACTGAACA
Source organism: Certhia americana (assembly GCA_018697195.1). Classification (NCBI taxonomy): domain Eukaryota; kingdom Metazoa; phylum Chordata; class Aves; order Passeriformes; family Certhiidae; genus Certhia; species Certhia americana. The sequence continues at coordinate 13,312,766 of CM031868.1, read as the reverse complement.
TTAAAATTCAATTTATTCAACATTTACTGCTCGTGGAAAAAAAAAAAAAAAACCACCAAAACCAAAACAAACCATCATTTCCTTGCAACAATAGCAAACTCTTGGGGGTCACAAAGCTCTTGAGAACCAAGTTTAAAAAAGAAACCAAAACAAAGAAAACCCACCACAGTTTGAAGGCTAATGAGGAACTGAAGAAAGGACATAAACATGCACAGTATCTCCTATATGGGCTGTGTGCCTAATCCTGCAGCTTCTAATCTTCCTTCTGCTGTAAAGGCTGTAAGGCTGGGGCACTGCAGCCTTTTTGAGCTGTACACAGCAAACACCTCCCAAGGTAGGTGCACAGCCCAGTAATTGCAGATTTAAACTGATAGATGATCGATTTTCTTTTCTTAGATACCATTCATGGACTCCTTATGCAAAGCCTTGGGTCCCCAAGGGTGCAGAGCCCCAGACCAGGACAGGTGACTGAGACAGTGCAGCTCTGTGTGTGTCCCATGCTGCAGGACAGACCCTGGCACACACAGCTGTCCTGGGGACAGCCAGCACTCTGAAACAGCTGGGTGAAAACCTTTGTTTTCCCAGGGATATATCTGCATCATTAATCAAGCTCTGATAAATGCGTTCTTTTACCTAAATTGATTTTCTTTTCAAAGCTCCCTTTGTCAGCTGATTTGCTAAGTGCTAGAGGACTGCACATCTCGCTGACTGGAGCTCCCCTGTGTATTCATTCTCCTCACAGGTTCCCCTGCAGAACTACCAGAATTTCACTGATTATTTTTCAGTACACACTTTGTTAGACTACTTATAAATATACTGACCTAATTGCTTTTAATTATTCCAGTGGAGTCCTGCTTTTACAGTGGCTATTTCCTCCCACACAAAAGGAAAAATACTACTGTGAGTAGCATTGAAAAATCCATAGCCTGGGCTTCTCTCTGAAGCCTAAATCAATCAGAAGTTTAATGCATACTGCAAATGCGTATGTGTTGCTATTGTGCATGTATGCATGCATTATACAGGCTTCTTTTACATCTATACACATCCATTTATCACATAAACCAAACAGGGCTAAGAAGACTGCAAACCAAATTAATTCCTGTTTTTGGAGACAAAGTGTTTTCTTAACAGCTGTCTAAAAGATCCAGTCAAATTTGGTGTTTTCACATTCATTCCTGGCACAAGTTTAGAAAATTGTTTAAATTTTAGATATCCACCAAGCCTGTTCATAGCCACATACATATTTCAGCAGGCTGTCCATATTAGCAAAGCTGCTGGAAATAAATGAAAAGTAAAAATAGACAGAAAGCCTTTTACTCTGCATCTGCCCTTTAGCAGACAAACTATCTTCAACCACCATAAAACCTGCACAATATCTCCTGTGAACATCAGGATGGGTTGGACTCTTAATCCAAGTGAATGTCTTCAGGAGAAACAGTTCACCAGCAAGTGAAAAAGATATGCAGTTCAATAGGGAAATCCATGAGGGACAAAGCCAGAAAGAAGTGATACATGGAAGTCTGTCCCAAACACTCTCCAGCGTTAAGAGCAAGGAGAACTCTTGGTATATTTGTAACTACCCATTAAAAATGTCTTTTACTCTTGGTTGGTGAGAAGAGGAAGAGGAAGAGGAAGAGGAAGAGGAAGAGGAAGAGGAAGAGGAAGAGGAAGAGGAAGAGGAAGAGGAAGAGGAAGAGGAAGAGGAAGAGGAGAGGAGAGGAGAGGAGAGAAGAGAAGAGAAGAGAAGAGAAGAGAAGAGAAGAGAAGAGAAGAGAAGAGAAGAGAAGAGAAGAGAAGAGAAGAGAGAAGAGATATTAGAGCAGATGGCAGAGGCATCAAATAACTCTGCTAACTCCTCATTTTGCTCTCCAAGGACTGCACAGCACACACAAGACCACAGGATCTAAAGAGGAAATACCTATGCTGATAACAGCTTGCTGCCCAGAAGACAGAAATATGCTGAAAGCAACCCTAAAGCTTCCCTCAGATTTGATATTCAAATACCAAAGGAAAATTGGTATTTTCCACAAATAGAAATAAGCTCACTTTTGAGAATCTTTTTCAGCCACAGAGTTTTGTGAAATGAGCAGCTTGTGTGTTATTCTTAACATTCAGTTTAATATTTTTCGGCAAGGAAAACAAAAAACAACAACAAAAAAAACAAAAAAACAAACAAAAAAAAAAAAACCAAAAAAACAAAACAAACCAAAAAAAACCCAAAAGGCAGTATGATGTAGCACTTCAATTAAAACAAACAAATCAAAACAAAATAACACCCACAAGATGTCTGTGAAACTGTCCCTCCTAGTACAGAATAAGATAAGGTTGAAACAACCTGCCAGCTTAGGTGTTCAAAATCCTTTTCAAAAATGTTTTACAAAATCATTTGCTTACAACAAAGCAAATTCTTATCTTGACAATTACTTAAGCATTTTTATAGCATTTTTAAATAACTTTCTTCCGGTAAGAATCTTACGTTAAAGTTGCAAATAAGTATTTCACCACAAGACAGCATTCAAAACCTGACTATTCCATCATTACTGTGCCACTGTCAGTGGTTGGATTATCCCTGGCACTCAACTTGACATCTTGGAAGAAATTTCCCAAAATTCAACCAGTGCCATTCCACATACCTGTTGCTGTTCAGAAGAGGGGACTGTCCTGTTTAAAAAGGGTTATTACTATTGGTGCACATGGAGAGCTTGGATCTAGCCCTAGCTAGACAGCACAACTCAAAGATCACAGATGACAGTTCCTACCTTCAAGTATCAATAGAGAAGGGATTTTCTACAAAGTCAGTTTCCAAAAGTTTTGCAAAACACTCCAACTGGGGACTGAACAAGGCTTGACCCTAATTCACCCCTAACAGTGCAATCCCACTACACTGAAACCATCCTCAAAAGAAGTTTTTCAGTGAGAGTCTCACCTCAGTCCTCAGTTCTTGTATCTGACATGATGCAAGAATAATCAAAAAGTTCCCCTTCTCCAGCACTCAGGCTGCAGGAGAATAATTCATATTCAAGATGTAAAGTGTTCTCTTTCATTAGTGCATCTTTTGGGTCTTAAGCCTTTTGTGAGTGCTGTTACTGTATTATTGATCACTGTAATATACAGTGATCCTTCAGGCTGGGGGAAAGGTATGTGCCAGTCAGGTTTATGAAGGCTATAAAACTTTTACTGTGCTTGTAGCATAACCAAAAAGAAAGGGGGAAATAGTTATCAATAAATCTAATTATTCCTGGCTTCTGTTCTTGGAGATACTTCTCCAGGAGAGTCCAAGATTACTGAATACCACCTGGCTCCCTGGGTCAAGGTGGTATAAATTTTTTAAAACCTCAATGGCAATTAACAGAGCAATTCCCTCCTGTACACAAGCCTTTCCTAAACATGGTGCTGTTACTCCCTGACCTCGGTGCAAAGAGGCAGGTTCAGAGGTGAAAGAAATGCCAACAAATTCTGCAGGGCTGTTCTGCCAGGGCTGGTTCTCATCACCCACCACAGCCTCCATCACCCACTGGCAGACAGTGACTGATGCCTTATTTCAGGCATTTCTTGCAACCCTCCTGCTAAAAGAGGAACAGATGGCTCCCTTTGACTGTAATATTCCCACCCTGCTACCAAAACCACCTCCTCCTGATCTGCAATTAGAAACATGGGATTGCTGAATCCCTCTATCCCACACTGTACCATTCACTTCGAACTTCTTTCTTCCATTTTAAATGTTACTTTATTTTCATGAGGAAACAAAGGTATCAGGATTTGCCATGGATACATACAAGTTAGTCTGTGGGGTTTGTTTAAAAAGGACAGTCTGAATCTTATTCAATCTAGTCTAATATAGGGAGTATTTTCAGTAAAAAAAATTTAAAAATTGAAAAGCTCACATGTTCACTTTGATCATCCTTAAAATAAATACCTTATTCTTCTGTTCTGAAGAAAAAGTTAATTTTGCAGTGGAGTTAAATGAAAAAGAATTAAGAACATGCTTCAAAGAAATGCTTTGTTTAGCTGAAAAAATTTTGGCCTGTTTACATTTCAGTATGAATAAATACTATTCTTCTTCTGGGACTGATCCAATGCTTTTCCCATCTCCAACCTCTTCTCTGTTATTTGCTGCTTGCCCACTGTCTCCAAAATGAACTATGGCACAACTACCCAGGGAGGAGATAATCCCAGCTATAAAAATTTATTCTAAGGACAGAGACAGATAACAGATTAAGGATTTTCATTCAAAAAACAACCCAACAGGCATTATGAGGAACTTGTACAGCTTTGCTACATGGATTACAGCAGATTCATTTTAAACAGCCTTAATGTTTAAAAAAAGAAGTAAACAAAAATCCTACGGAAAACATCCAATAAAGTCAGGGATTATGGAAAGAAAGCAGAGTAGGAGATCACACGTGCTGCTGAGGACACTGTACTCCTCCTTCCCATTGACCCAACCACACACCTCCAACCAGCTAAAAAACAGCCAGAGCCTTTCCCCTCATCCCAAAACATGAGTCCCAGCATGGGTTTCTACTGTGATAAATCAGTATCAGTAAGGGCATCCAAGCAACACACAAACTACACAACTTAAAATAAGTAACAAGTGTAAAATTATCACTAGACGCACGTGCTTTCACGTGCTTTACAGTGAAATATAAAATTGTGACTTCCAATAAAAAACAACCTGAAACAAGTTACTCCAGCACACTTTCTGGTCTTCACCTACATTACCAATAGTTTGATCTCATTTCCTTAGAAATAAACACCAGGCTACTTAGATATTAACTAGAGGAAAATAGAATCAAGAGGAAAATAAAATCAAGATGAAACTGATTCCACACCCAGTCAAGCTTCCTGTCTTTAAACAATCCTAAACTGTATTATAGCCAAATCTGGATTCTGAATTCTCAGAAATATACTCAAAGGGTAGTAAAATAACCCAGAGGAGTTTATGTCTGGGTACAGTCAAAGAAGGTGGCCCCTTTTCTCCCTCCTTGCACTCCTGGATATCAATGACAGAACCACTGTCCAAGTCTCCTGCCCTTCCAACTTCACACAGGCATCTGCATTCTTTAGTAACAGGGAGGATTTCTGACATTTTATTGCATCAAGAGTCTCATCATGTGTAATCCTTTTACAACATCAGATTCTGATTCTCACATAAGCTCCTAAGGTATTTTTGCAGATTAATTGAAACTGAATAAATTTCCTTAACATTTTGAGCCCAGGTAATTCAAGTGGCAGTCTGCCATCACAGCCGAGCCAGCAGAGCCCCACTAAAGCTCCCTGCCAGCGGTCAGCCAAGGTCTCCAGCCTGGCTGAAGACTCCTATTTAAGATTCCCCACACAGGGAGAAGCTGCAGGAGCAATACTGCTCTTAGGGCAGCAATGATGCCCTCCTTTTTAAAGGAAAAAGAAAGAAAATGTCTGGGGTGCAGGGCCAGCAAGGGCAGACTGCACAGCTGGTAGACAACTAGGAACAGAGCCAGAAGACTGTGGCAGAAAGGCAGTCTTTCAAAGCTGGGGAGGAACATCTGGAAATGTGACACAGGAATGCAGAAGATGGTGGGTACTTCCACAATAGAGGTCTCAGGGGAATGGAGTCTGTTTTGGTGGGGAAAGAGTCAAGAATGGGGGAGATGCTGAAGTTCAGGAGGAATGAATCTGTGATCCTATGGGGATTCTTTTCTGTTCTTTTGAGTAACACAGGGTAAAGGATCACATCCCCAAATCCTGCTTTTACCTCCCTGCTGTACCCCCAAAACACATTTGCTCCAGACAAGGAGCCAAGGTATTGTCAGTCCTTTGGGAGCTGCATTTTCATCTCAGTGTTCCAATCTTCCTGCTTATTCTTCAGTGATGACTGCCTCACTGTCTCACTTGTACCAGTGTTTATATTTTTCAGTCTCAGAGAGGTAGTACAATACTGTCACATGACTTTGAAGATGGGCAATAAGGCCCTTTTACACGACATAAATGTCATGAGGCATTCTCCCCAAGAAGCTTCTGAGATGAATTCTCTACACTCCAAAGGAAAAAAAAGGTTACCTGAAAACAATACAGCTGATGCTTGCACATGTTGGTAGGAAAAGAGAAGGAAATCCTCATCCAGAAACAAATTATATCTATTTTTAGTCTCCACTTTTCCAAACAATAACTGCTCATACCCACAACCCCAGTACATCCTGGTATGAACAACTGCTGCCTCCACCAGCAGCAGGTTCATAGCAGAAGAAAAGCACTCAGTTCAATGTGTCAGGATGGCTTTTTGTAGGTTCAGGGGCTCACATAAAGTAGTTCCATAAATTCACACTAGCAGTCCCTTTGATAGCTAGGTTTGTTTTTTTTTTTTTTCTTCTTGAAGATAATTCCTGACACTTTCATTGTCCTACAAGACCAAAGGGTGCACTATTATCGTATTAAACCTTAGATCTTCAGAAAACCTCAGAGCCTTAGTGCTGGAAAGCAAACACACCCCAAACTTGCACATGTACACATTTGTATGCTCAGAGAAGGTACTAAAACAACTATAGCACCTCCCAAAAAGGCTCAAGATGCAAGAAAGGAGGGAGGGATGGGGACAGGAGTGCTGGGGTTTGTGTCAGTGACTCCACCTTGTTCATCAGACGTATTCAAGCCAGCACATCTTTCTCTCCCAAGCAAAATCTGTTTCTACAATTTTGCCAAAACTTTTATATACGGCAGTGGCCAGCTGGCTGCTTGGAGAGCCATGTGTCAGCGGTCCTGGCGAATGCTTAATGTGTGAGATGGATCTGCGCAAACTGCAAGCACTTGGTTTGCAAACATTCCTGTTTTATGCATTTAGAAAGCAACTACAAAAAGGAGAAGCTTCTGAAACAAAGTCACACAACATGGCAGAGATGATATATTAAGACATTTCCTCGGTATACAAATATATCATGGTAACTCATCCCTTCTTCCTGGCATCCTCTGCCCCATGGGCTGTCATGAACCTGTTCTGTCTCTTCCTACAAAATCATCACCTCCACTGCCACCTTTGTTTCTAAAGAGGCAGGAATTCAACACCACCATGGTTTCCCCAGCAAGACAAGAGGTGGGAAACCTCTTGTGCACCCTCCCTCCAGCCCTGCTGCCTGACTGGATCCCAAGAGGGGCAATGCCAGCAGATGTGAGCACAGGGGAGGCTCCTCCCACACCTCAGCTGATGACAGGGTGGCTCCTGGCAGAGATTCCTCTGACGAAACCACCATCCACCCTTACAGGGATCAGCAAGTCAGCCCACACAACTCTGGGAATCCAAGGGGGAGGCAGTAAAGCAGGACTGAGGCACACTTTGAGTCAATGTATTTTTGGGCTGCATTACTTCTGACTACCATCCAAGAGCAGACATGAGAAGTGAATCATGTGGGTTTTACAGAAAGAGCAGCAGAAACTCACTACACTGAAAGAGGTCTATGGCTACATTCTCCATGGATATAAAAAGTGCTTGTGAAGTTTAAGGCCATCTATTTAGGGATTTGTAGATGCATTATCCCATGTGGTCTGCAGGCCTGTGTACAGGATTATATACGGTTCATTGAGCAATGTCAGGGAAAACAGACTTCCCACCCTAGATTAAGTTTATCATAATCTCTGCAGTCAGCCCAGTGAGCAACAGCACAGGTGACAGATGAGCCTATCATGGTCCCCCAAATGCCAGCAGACACCAGGTGACAAGGCACCAGCTAAGGTAATTCCAAGCTAAGGCTGCCTGAGTGAACAAACCCCCTTCCTAACATACAAGGAACAGGCCTCACGTCCATCTCCTCCATCCTGGCAGCTCTTGGACCCCAAAACAGTCTCATCAGGCAGGCCCCAAACTACAAACCACCTCTCAATATCAGCACCATGACCTGTCCCTAGAGATGAAGGGAAAGCAGGGCTGGTCTCCACCCCACTGCCAGGACAGGCTCTGCACAGCTGCCAACAGCTGGCTCCTGCACGTCTGCCCAGACATCATGTCTGGGGGCTAAGTGTTCACCATCTGAGATGAATTTGGCAGATGTCTTCACTGGAAGCAGTCAAGGGGAGGCTGGAGAGGAATAAAGCTTCTCTCTCTCTCTGCACAAGTAGAATAAATTGATTTTAATGTTTTGAATCAATGCATTTCTAGCCTTCAGATCAAAATCATGTATCAATTACAAAAGCAAAAGAAAACCACAAAACTGAGGTCAGAAGTTTGTTCCAAACATTGCAGCTCCAAATTAAAGATTCCACAGTCTGTGCACTACAGTGGTGCTCATTACTTCTCCTCAGTATTTGCAAAATAAGAGTGATGATGACACTCCCAGTGAAATTTATAGTTGTTTCCAAATCCACCATAAAAGTCAAGCCAAATCTAAAACATAAAAACCTAACAGTACCTGTAAACACATGGATAAGTAGTTCATATAAACTTAACTGTCCAGAGGAGGAAACAGAACACTGTAATAGACATTGCATCAAAACTAATTTTGATTTAAACAGGAAACCAACACAGGATAGTGAGCAGGACAAAATGCTGGTGTCCTCCGGGTTATCATTAAGTAGTTGCTGCAAAGAATCTGTTCTTTCTCAAACTGCAATAAAGGATTCCTTTTTCTTTCATTACACTGCCTGAAAGCTTCTTAGGAGCACTAGCAGTTTGTAAAGATGAAAAACGTGTTTAATCAGTAATTGCAATGGGTTTAGGAACTGCTAATAAATATTCAAGGAGGCTCAGAGGGGGAACACTCACTCATTCAAAGCCACTAGTGCCACAAAAGTCAATTCCAGACACAGTTGTCAGCCACATGACCAAATCTATTTCAAATCAATTATTAAACAGAAAATGCTATCAGTTCAAAATTTGTTTTTAAAAAATCAAGGTACAAATGCAGACTTGCAAGGCAAAAGTGTCTAGTACCAAGGTGGGATTTAAGTCTCAAATCTAAGTATTTCATTGCTCCTATACAAAATTTTGGCCTAATAATACTGATACTAATAATACTAAAAATACTGCTACAAAAGCCTGATAAAAACATTCAGCACTATATCCAGCTGTTGTCTTATGGGGAGCTGTAATTCACAATGAGCTGTATCTATTATATGACGTTCTCAATGGAAATAAATACAGAAAACCCAAAAGGCAGCTCTTGCAGATTAAAAATGACATCCAGCAACACAGAAGATGGGTCATTAGAACTGTGAAAAGTACAAGAATGAGCTACATAACAAAATGGATCAGCAGTGGTGACAGGGGCAGTGGGGATTACAGCTCTCTGCCCAGCCTCTGCTACATCTGGTTATTGTTATGTGCCCCATGGAAGGAGAAAGAAAGAAAAAATCTGCTATGACTGCTTTGCCTGTTTAAGATTCAAAAGCTCCACTGAAAGCTTTCACAGAGCAGAAGGGAGCATGATTTATACAAAAAGCTACAAGTCTTTTACAGTCCATTTTGAGCAGAATGGACATCAGTGCTACCTGCCCTTGGAGAATAGTGTTTCCTATTTTATTTACATTTGCTCTTCATTATGCTTTTAGAGTAACTTACCAATCCAGCCAATCAATTCAAACTATTTTGCAAGCATTTCAAGTCATTTCTTAGCATCACCCCGTAGGCACTTGCTTCTATGTAATTACAATCATTTTTCTGCAGAGATTTTCCTCATTCAAGTGGCTTTGCCAAGCAACAAGAAACAAAAGAATAACCATGTCTAAAAATAAGCAGAAAAAAATGTAGGAATCCCATAACTGTATTGAATAGGGTCATCAGGAAGAGGAAAGGATAAATGTGTGCCCCCATGTCTTTCTTGTCTTTGCTGACAACCCAAAAATAGTGCTGTTTCATGTTTGATAGTTATGTCTCCATATTATAGCTTAAACTTATATAAAAAAAAATCTGTCTTAAAATACAGCATTTTCAATTATTCTGGGGAGACCAGAAATAATCTAGCTAGTTGGTGCTTTTAATCTTTTTTCTGTTCTAGAAGCAAATTTAACTGTTTCTTTTAAGAATAAAAGAACATGTCATCACAAAAAGTGCCTCACAAAGAGAAGTATTATAACTGTCCTGATCAAGTATCAGAAAAGTGTGAGCTCTTTCTTTCATTTTAGCAGATAAGGTGGCATTTGACTTGGCTTAACCTGCCTGTTGAGAGGGACACTGCTCCAGACCTGCTGCTCTCACACTTGACCAAGACACTGAAGTACAAATCCAGGGATTTTAACAATGTAAGCCCAGAAAAAAAGGACTTGGAAGAAAGGTGCAAGCCTTGAATGCCAACCATCTCCTATTGGAAACAAAAGATACAAATGTGAGTTTCCAGCTGTCCCAGCAAGTCCAATTTTTTTTTTAAGGTAAGAGGTACCATTTCCTCAGTGGCAGCTCCCCCCACTTTTTACTACTTCCATATTTTTTGAGACCAAGCCAAAACCTTATCAGTGATTGGCAGCACCAAGTATCACACAGCATCAGCCTTGTCACTAGTTTTAGAGCTGCCTTAAAATAAAAGCAATCAGAAAACATCTTAAAACTAAATATCCTCCCCCTACCCTACATGTTGACATGGCCACTAAATCCCACTGGGTAATCTCCAGAATCCATCTGTTCCTTTTCATTCTCATCCTGAGAAGCCTCCCATAGCCCCTGATTATTTCTCAACTTGTCTGAAGAAATATCCTGTCTTCTGGCTTCCCAGACGTTTGCTTCACCCCTTTCTCCCCAGAGGTTTGCTGAAAAAGGCAGCTGCAAAGATTATCCACTCCAATGTCATGCCCAGGCTCTCTTTAAATCCCTTGAGGGAGGAGACATTTTAAGAGTGAAAATGTTTAACAGAGGAGAACAAGCGTCTTTCAGAACTGAGTTTCCTCTCAGTTAAATCCTGGAAGCAAGGTTCACCTACAGATTCCCTTTAGGCAAGCATCTCTTAAAGCACAGCTGGTTAAGAGAACTAGGAATTAGAGTCCTACAGTGACCACATGCAGACTCTTCACCAACACCAGGAAGATGAACTGTGCCTAGGCCAGGCTGTAGTAAAGCCCTGCTTTACCCAGCAACACAAATTAATGGGATGAGGGGGACTGGGAGCATTCACCAAAGGTCATCTCCAAACAGCAGCTGTAAGCATAAAAACGATGACATTTTCCTAATGACCACAAAGCAGCTAGAATTACAGGAATGCATATCTTCTCCTTTTTCAGGTCAATACAGACAGCACGTCTGTGCATTTAATGTACCAAACACAGCTGCACAAAACACTCTAAACACTTTTCATTTAACTCGAGGGCTGTTAAAAGTGGTGGAGGAAAAACACACCTCTCTATTACTTGTGTTGTTGCATAAAATCAAAACACAAGAACTAAAGCCACAGAGGCCCTGTGATTTAATTGTTCAGTTGTAGGCTGTTATTGCTTTATTTGTAACTTGAAGCCCCCCCAGGGTTACAGCTCTTGTGTTTTTTATAGGTTCCCACCAGCCCTTTACATGTTCCAGCACCAGTCAAAAGCACCAAAAATCCAAAGAGCAAACAGTAGTTCACCGTAGGGCTTTTCTTTGCCTACAATTCCAACATTACTGCTGCTCAAGTTTAATTCCAAAATTTATGGGGATGCCAAAGGGTTAAGTTTGCTTGAAATTTTCCTATTTATCGTCATTCACTTCAAAAAAAAGCAAGTACTGCAGGAATTTATGATGCCCAAACCTGACAGTCACTGACTGGCTAACAAATCTTTCCTTCTGTTTTCAAAACAGTTTTGTGTTAATCTCTCAGGTCACTATCAAAGACAGCTTAGCATCTAATTTATCACCTTTTGGGCAGAGATCCATGCTGAAAAATTCACATCCAAACTGTAATTTAGTTCAGTTAATGGCCTTTTCTCAGAGGAACTGGACAATTAAAAACATATGGAAATGGAATAAGCTACTCACTTTTCAACTAAATGTTTGCTCTATGTCTTGGGAAATAAATTCAGGATGAACAAGCTGAATTCAATGAATGGATTAAAAAAAGGGAATGGACTGTTGATATAAATCAGTTGTCTTCCTTTCACAAGCCACATAGCAGTATTTCTTTTTTTTTTTTTTTTTTTTTTTTTTTTTTTCCAGCAGAGCATTGTCTTACAATGGAGAAAAACCTTCAAGAAATTGCAGGTTCACATAGAATTAGTGCTATTAAAAGAAAAAATGGGGGGAATCTCTTTATGCCCTATAAACATCTGACATATGTAGGCACCTAGATAAAGTAATCGGAAATGTCAGGTTAAACCAGAAAAGCATAAAGGCAAAAATAATTTAAAATGTGTACATGGATGTACACTGGCTTTCATTATAGTGGCAATCAATCACAGGTTTTTGGTATAACTATGACATTCTATTATGTCTGGAAAATACCATGGTGCAGTTGACACCTTTACAGAAACACAAAGCTTGGAAACACATATATGGCATATCAGCACGGTTTCTTTCTCTTTTTTTTCCCTCCCTGAGAGGTGCCAATGCCTGTGTAATGATCCACAAGTGTCACGAGCCCCTGCTGCATGTCCTGCTGAACGTCTTCCATGGGATTTAGAGGGTGCTGGACGAGGCAGAAGGAGAATATCAATGCCACTGACATTCCTTCACCAGTTCCTTTGCTGTGTCCCATGACCTGTGTGGCTGTCTCCATCAGGAAGAATCATAGCCTGGATTTGTTTGCAACACTATGTCCTTTAAAGTGAGGTACCAGATTTAATCCTAATCTCTTTCCCAATCTTAGAAGCATTCCAAAGTGGGAACATCTTCCACTATATTCCAAAGGTGTGCTGGGTCACTCATGCTCTGAGTGACCATGCCTGTGTTTTGCCAGCCTTGTTAGCAATTAAAGAGAGAGCACAGCTCTCTGCAGCAGCTGTAGGAGACAGACCCAAGGACCTCCCAGGTGAGGAGGACATGCTGACAGTGTCCCCCTGAGGCTGACAACTTATTACAACTGATCACAGTCACCACTACAACAAAAAGAAACCAGATTTAACATGGCATGATGATGCTATTCTGCTTCTCACACTGCTTCGGACAAAACAAGGGATCAAACTGGTGACTTGCAGGACGAAAATGACAGGTTTGTATCCTGACCCAAAGCCCCAACACTTGTGGAGCACAGCTATGGCAGGCTGATGATCTCTAGGAGCATGGCAATGGGACACACACCAGTGCACGGCTTGCACTGAGTTTTTCAATTACAAAAGGAAAATGTAGTCCCTAGCAACAACAAGATAAAAATAAATAATAAAGGAAAGCCCACACAGGAAGACAAAGGAAGCTACACCCTTGAAATGCCTTTTGATGTTAATGCTATGAATTTTAGTGTAGTCTGCTTCATGAAAAAACTGGAAAAAAAAAAATAGGAACATAAGCTTGTCAACCTCTTCACCTTACATAATACCTTCAGCCTTCCTTACCATGACATGTTTGGGGTTTTTTAATTTTAGCCAGTGCAAAAGGCCCTCAAAATACCCCTTTCAATTCTCCTCTTTAATGAAGAGTTGCTCTAAGATCAATTAACTGAGATGAGAAACAAAACAGAGGCTGTTGGTTCAGGACGTCCTTTCATAAAAGACCAAACATTTGATGTTAATTTTCTGTGATGCATTTTCCAATAATCCATGAGCATGAGCTTGAGCACTGACAGAAAGAAGCGCTGTATTTCACAGCCACACAGGGGCAGACAGTTTTAAGATCATTTATTTAATTATGCAAATGCTACTCTTGTGACAACAAGAGACAGACTCAAGCTGAAGCCATACATTGGATAATAAAGTTCATATCCAATTGAAGATTCACTACCTGCTGCGTCAACTTCAACTACTAACACATTATTATGGCTTACACTACAGTTTAGTTAAAATTGAGATAACGCTTCCAATTTAAACCTCTATTTTTAGGACAGTAAAAAATAAGTGTTCATTTTGTATGTTTTCTTTAATTGGCTATTCTATGAGAGACTCCACACGTACAAATTAAAAACAAAACCCAACCACTGCTCTGAAGCTAATCACCATTGAATAAACAAAGAGGCTTTTTAATCAACCTGAACTTCACTTCTTTCCTGCATTTTACAGCAGTGTGCACCACTACAGACATGTAGTGTTTTCTCACCAATAGGTGTATTAAAAGCAAGCACAAAACAGCACCTCAGCAGAAGCTTCCTGCACCCTCAACACAGACAGGATGGAACCAGCACTGACACACCACACTCTGCTTGGCCAACACTGGTGAGCAGGGAAGAGAGCAGCAGGTGCTAAATTTATTTTGAAACTACTATTTTCATCCAGTCCAACAAAGCTTTCACCACTTCTCCTGGAGTTGTGCTGCAGTCAGGAGAGCAGAAAAGGCCATGCTACAGAAATGCTGCTCCTTGGTCCTGCATGCTCCTCTCAAAGCATTATTCTGACTGAAACACAAAGCAAATATTCAAACTGTGAACACAAACTTTCAGCTGCACAGGGCTCCCAGCAGAGGGGTGAAACATGAGCCACGGCAAAATGCACAGACACGGGGCAATAATGCCTGAGGGTGAGACACAGCCCTGTGGTGGAGCCATCCTAAGCAGGAACTGCTGCTCAAAGGATGGGACCTTTCTCCCTTGTGCTCCTACCACCCCAGAACTGCTCTGGCTGCTGGACTGATCCCACAGGGGCCTGAAGGTCCTTTTCTTCCTGAGGTGAATTCTTCCTAAAGAGACTACAAATGGGTCAGAAGAGCAGAGCCCCAGGAGAGGCAGCAGCACATGGTGGCTACTAAGGACAGCACTGTGCTTTCCAGGGGTAATGCAATCTTGAGACGGCTCAGGTGTACCACAGAACTGTGAATCTTACGTAATTATATTTTAATTAAAATCTTCCCCCTGAACAAAAAAAGCTTTTGCATGTAATGGACCACTGCTTTACAACTGATGGAACAACAGAGGACAGGAGGCATGTTTCAGCTACACTCAGCATTCAAGTTCATCTTAAAGAACAGCATTCATTTCATCTCAGGTACCACATATTCCATGAGACTGGACAAGAAAACAAGTCCAACTTCTGCAGCAAAATTTATTTGTCCCTATCAACCAGCCATCTCTGGCCACAAATCTTGAACTACTTAAATTACAAGATTTAGGGGTACTCTTAACATGTTGAGTTGGCGTCTTTTTAATTAGTATATTAAAACACTCCTTTTCAATATGTCACAGCATATAAGTATCTTGCATAAATACTTACACTTGGCTTTTCTTTTTTTTTTTTTTTTTTTTTTTTTTTTTTTTTCTTACTAGAAAAATTTTATTATCAAAGTGGTTTTGGTAATATGCAGCTACTGCATGCCAAGCACTGGGCATGAAATACCTTCTTGGATAGAAGATTAATGTGCTTACTGTTATTCTGTGGACAAATTAATGTCACTGAGGAATAAGGCAAAGACCTAAGCACAAAGCACCACGAAAATCTATTCCAGTCTACATCTTTCAGGGATGAGAAAATGTTATATGCATGTATGTTTACATACACAGTCAGATCTAAGGTACATAAATAAAAACCTTTCAACAAGATGAACGATACACGGAACACACATCTGATCTCCCAGCTTGAAAAATGTTCTCAGTGCTGATTTCCCTGCTCTGCTTCTCCGCGTGCTCGTGGCCCTGCACAGCTGTATTCAACCCAGCACAACGGCTGCTCAGGATGTAAGCACCCGATTTCATGAAATCCAAAGGTAAGCAGATCCAAATCTCACCAGAGCTAATGGATTTGGCCCTTATCTCCCCTTCCTAAAACATCCTGAGTGCTGAGAGACTTATCTAAGCATTAGGAACCAATATTAGTATTAAAATGCAATATCCATGTATTATTCTCTTGTCAGTCTTTTAGCTCATATACAGCACTTCAGCAGAGACACTTGCTCATATTCGGTTTTCCATCTACCTTATTACAGTTTTTATACTGAATACTAGCAAAAACATCTGAATGCATTAGCTACATCAGCTTCTGCTGAAGTTTAATGAAGAGTTATTTTTAACCTGGGACAGCTCCCAGATCAGCTCATTGCATAGCTCAAAAACTGGCACAAGAGGAATGCATGTGGCTGGGTACAAGCCGGGGGGAGGAAGGGGAAAAAACATTTCTACCCAATTTGTCACCAATAAATACAACCAAAATCCCATGTCCTAAAGCAGAGAGACACAAAAGGCCCAGCACACAACCCAAAAGTATGAACGTATCTAGTTGGGATATAAAGTGCATCTCTGCAGTTCAGGTGCTGTTTCCAACTATGGGATTGAAATGCATAAATAATTTTGGATGATTTTGTAATTTTCTATACACACCTTACCGCATCTCTTTCCTCTGCTCTGCTGACTTCCAGAGTGAGCAAAAGATCAAGAGCAAAATTCACAGCTGAATATGTGGCTTCCTGAGCCTGTGATAGGAAACAGCCCAGTCCAGCAGCCACACCAAATTTCACCAGCCGTACCAGCTCATATCACAGCATCAACATTTTAATTTGTCTTCTCTGACAAGAAGAAAAATGCTTAGAAAGTTTTACATATGAACAGACAAAAAGATGAAGCACCTCAAATCCTTTTTAGACTGCAGGTTTCCAATACATCCTCAGATGAAAGCTCAGCTTGCAAGTAAAGGCTGAGCAGGAGCATCCCTCCATCAGTGCCAGGCACCAGCTCAGCACAGCACACAGGCCTGCTAGGCTGAGGAACTACGGGAAGCACAGGCTGCTCGTCGCTTAAACACTATTTCATCCCAAGGTTCCAAAATGATAATAGACTTTATTCTAATTGGATTGTCTGCAATGAGCCAATTTAAGTGCTAAATGCTGCAAATTATTCAGCATGACATAGCAATGCAATGATCTGAGCCACTGCAGGGCAGAAGGCTTTTTGAAATCTACAGTTCCTGAAGCATAATAAGGAGACACAAGTCTTGCTTGGCATATCTCCACCAACCAAATTCACATTGTTTCAACAGCTGCAGTGTGCCCACTGAGCATTAACTAATGCTCTGACCTAGAAGCAACAACTGTCAGCCAGCACACCTGATTAGATGATGATTTTTCTGAACACACCTTTAAAGTCCGTATCACTCTAATTGCTGCCTTTCAAAGAGACTAAGCACGGGTGACATCCTACGTACACTGCACAGTGCTGTGAAATATTGATCTAACCACAAGCTTTAAAATATTTAACCAACTTGAGTCTGTACTTTTGTCATCAGGGTAAGAATGTCACATCTATTCACAAAGATTTAAGGGACGGGAAAAGACAGACATTTAAAGCTTTAGATTTTATTCTAGTGCAACTGCAGTAGCATGAATTACAAATGCAAATGAAGGACTCCTGTGTTAGCACTTAGCCCTGTACACAGAGCACAGTTCAAAAGACATTTTTTTTTTCTTTGTAACTATGTATAAAGTGGTTTTCTACATACATTTCACCATAAAAGGTATTAAAATTATATCACTGTATTACCAAGGAAGAGAAAGTAAAGCATAGGGTTCTCTTCTGAATTTAAGTCTCAGATTACACCAATATTTCGCAAAGTGGAAAGAAAGAAAACAAAAAAGTAATCTATGAGTCATGTTAATAACTTTTATTATAACATTATTTTTCTCCTGCAGTCATCAGAAGAGGCTATCCAGAATTTTGTTGGGGCTAGAGAATTTTAGAGGACTTGAGGTTATTTGCAATTGAAGTTCAGAATCAAACAGCAATGCCTGTTGTGGCACTTTGTGTTGGTTTTGCAAAGCCTGGTTTTTGGTAGTGGGTGGTCACAGAGGTGGCTCCTGTGAGAAGCTGCTGGAAGCTTCCACCATGTCCAGCAGAGCCAGTCCCTGGATGGGGCCAATTACAGAGGTTGGTAACACCTCTGTGACAGCAGATTTAAGAAGAAAATCAAAACAAAGTGGACAGTTCTTCTTCTAGCCAGAGAAGAAGAGAGGAGGAGGAGAGAACATGTGAGGAAAACAACATGGAGACACCAAGGTCAGTGCAGAAGGAGGGGCAGGAGGTGCTCCAGGGGCCAGAGCTGAGATTACTCTGCAGGCTGTGGTGAGACCATGGGGATCCACAGGGGATGCAGAGATCCACCCACAGCCCCTGGGGATCCACAGGGGATGCAGAGATCCACCCACAGCCCCTGGGGATCCACAGGGGATGCAGAGATCCACCCACAGATCTACCTACTCAACACATGAAATCTTCATTAAAGTTTTCTCTGCCCAGCTGTGACAGGGGAGGGTGAGCTGTCATGGTTGCCTGGCATGTGGCCAGTGTCAAACCACAACACACTTACAAGGTAAGAAATTTTACACCTTAGTTCTGATCACCAAACTCTGTTCCTGAAACTCTGGACCTCCAGCCCCACAGAGCTGGAGAGAGAAAAGCCTCAGCATGGAAGATAAATGCCTTACATCTTGGCTCTCAGCTGGTCTTCATCTCCTTCAAAACAGTTTAGCAGCATTCATCCTTAGTGGAAATCAACTCCTCAGCTCTGCAAGAATGCTTGTATCCAAGTTATCTGCCCCCACTGATATAAAAATGATGGATTTTAATATCTTCTGTCCAATATCATGCCTACTTGTCAGTGTGATGGTACATAGTTAAATCACCAACATCTCATATGAATACATCATCTGATTTACTGAACAGAAGTATTTATTAAAAACTTCTGCCTTAACTTGACTTTGCTATTTGGCTTCTAGATTTATTAGAATTAACTCCAGTAGATGAGCAGTTTACTGTATTTTATTTTCCCACATATTTTCTAATCCAGAGAGGCACAGGAACATTAATTCAGGAATTGGCTGCAATTATTTTTTGCTATTCAGCTAGGGGCAGTAAATGCAAACAGAATTGGCTGCAGTTCAATGTCATTGCATAAGATTTCCTGTATTGTTCCCTTAGATGCAGATGTTAGGGTATAGAACGCTATATTAAAATAGTGACAGTGTCATCCCATGCACTTTCTAATGGATTCCTGGTAGCTTCAGTTTTCTTGCTGAAAATTACCTTCCCTTTACCTAAAAATAATAATAGAATAACAGAATTAAGACCACTTTTTCCTTCAACAAAATATAAAAAGGGAATAATGCCTCAGCTGCTCATTTTTCACATAAAGCTCAGCATACACTACAAATTGTGGACTGCAAGCTTCAAGCATTCACCTGAATCATGAAGGCAGTGAAAATAAGATAAGTACAAAATTTGACATTGCTATTTAAACAATGATTCTTTCTCTTGCAAATGCCATTTCCTTTCACACTGAAAGCACTAGAGAGGCTTGAAAAACTTGTACATTAATCAGGATTTCAGCACAATTCTCCAGGTTCTCAAACCAATCATCAAGAAATTCTCTTGCTCTTTGGAAACGCTGAGGGCAACAGAAAAATAAGGGGAGGCAGCCTTTTCTTTTCTGCTGTGTTTGTTCAAGATCATTGTTTTGTTTTTTAAAAGAAATGCAGATGACATGCAGCTACTGCTGCTGCTTTTTTTTTTTTTTCCCCTCAGGGGGAACAGAGCAAAGGGGGCTATATTATCTACAGATTGATATTATTGCTGTTTATCACACAAAAGCCTCTTCTCCAAGGAGCAAGCTGCATGGGACAGCACAGGGATTATAGGTCCTCACTGATGTAGATGTAACCACAACTGAAAATACTAATTATCTTCCCAAACAGAGCTCCTCTGTAGCTGCAGTAGCCCAATGAGGGATATTAACACAATACCCCTGAGGGCAGCCTGCCATCTTTTACTTATTTCTGTTTGCTCGTTTTAAATGCTGGGGGGAAATTAAAGGAGCAAATGATGATATTAAAAAAAAGGCTTTCATTGCCTGCCCCTCCCCACAGAAATAAAGATACAAACAAACAGAATCCATCTCTCTTCCCTCTGCTGGGATGCTCCTGACAACAGTTAATACAGCTCCCAGCTGGGAGCTCACTCCTCACTGCTATCTGAAGAATGTCACAGCCACAGGTTCCTGTAAGATTAGCAGGAGTAAGAAAGGATGCTGCCAAAACTGTGCAAGTTTGTGCAACCCTTCACACGCTGGCTGAGCACCGTGAGGCAGCAGCCCGAGATGCATCCCCAGTGTCAAAAAGCAGCCCACGTAAAGATGAGCACACTCAAGAGATAATGAGTTCCCCCGGGAGGAATTGAACATCCTGGCTTGAAAGAGGTCCGCCAAGAAAACATTTTTATTTACACTCATTTTAAATGTCCACAGCTTTACTGCAGGAAGCTGTAATCTCAACTTTCTCAGGCGTCGGCTCCCAACCTCCCAAGCCTTTTACCACTGACCTTCAGTGGCTCTTTAATTGCAACTAGCACTCTTGGTAAAATTAAAATGTACATTTTAATGGATCAATCTACCTTTTTAAAATGAAGATGAAAAGCCAAGCATTGCAATTAAGAATCATGGCCTGGCTGCCTGGTCTGATCTTCTTGGTAGCTATTTTCCACTCTGGTAATGCAAAAAAGCTAACACTTTCAAGAGCATTTCATTGCTTCTCTTTACTTAAACTTAAAAAAAAAAAAAAAATGTTCAAGAATGGAGTTGAAGATGGCTACAGCCTGAGCTAAGGGGAAGGCACCAAGCTTCCTGCCCTTTGTCAAAGCTCTGGAGCAGCTCTCTGCATACAGGATCCTAGGACAGGCACAAGGCAGCACCTTGAATTTGGCCATAAGGACTAGACACCTGCATACTGCAAAAAAATTAATTTATCCTGCATGACATTAGGAGGGGACAGGGCAGAGCCCATTTCAGGAATCTTGAATTCCTCCTGCAGAATTTTGCAGCTGGAGGGTACTGCAGACTATGTACAGAACAGGAGGAAAAAGAGCATCCAAGAGGAAATGATCAAATTCAATGCTTATGAAGCTAGATAAAACTCACACTAACAAGATTAACTTGTTACACTATATGAATAAGCTACTACTAGGACTCTGCTTATTGTCAGGCCATTAGAGGACAATCATTGTTTTGTATGTAACATATTCTATTCCAGAAGTACATTCAGCAGGTAATAACACAAAGCTGTTGGGTACAAACTGCCCTGTGCCCTTCCATGCACTCCTCCTCCCTGTATGCTACAAGGGGAGTTTATTTGTTTACTCAATTATTAAGTCTCCAAAAGAAAGTGTATTCCTCAGGTAAAAGCAAAAACAGCCAGCAAAGAAGGAGCAGTGCTTCAAGTGGACAATTACTCTACAGTATGTTCCCAAATTAGCTATGGCAGAACCAAGGGCTTGCAATGGGCAGCAACAAGTCAGACAGCAGGTCACCCAAAGTACACCTTGGACAGGGACACACAAAATGGAGATGTGGCTGTCCCATCCCTGGAAGTGTCCAAGGACAGGTTGGATGGGGCTTGGAGCAACCTGGTCTAAGTAGAAGGTGTCCCTGCCCATGGCAGGGGGTTGGAACAAGATGAGCTTTAAGGTCCCCTCCAATCCAGGCCATTCAACGATTTGATTCTATGAAAACATTAAGTGAGTCAGTGATGAAAATCAGTCAGAGCATCAGCTGCCACTTTTACAGACTTTTCAGAAGCCAAGTGAGAAGCAAAGGAAAGTGTTCTCCTTAACTGCTTCCCAAACACACCCCATGGTTACTCTAAGGACAGTAAATAAAGCCACAGAGATGACCTTACCTGGGCATTTCCTTGTGCACTCACACCCTGAGTTCTGAAAAAGCCCTTCTGTTATTTATGGGTGGGGATCAAATGTGCTAAAGGTGTCTTTTAAGAAGATGACTATGCACATAATAACAATTTAACACCCAGAGAAACTGTAACAGCATACAGAGATAGAATAACTGAACAACCAATGCTAATAAACAATGTTTATTGAATATATGATAAAGTGACTGAGAGCTTAGCTAAACATAACTCCAAGAAAAATCAGATCAATGTGTGACTCCCACATCTTTATGCATTTTGTTTAAGAACCTCCGTTATGCTCTACCAGCTTCTGTAATGATTCAGAACTTCACAGATCTAGGAGGATTTGTTAAGCAGAAAGAAAAGAATGCTTATTTGTCTTTAAAGCTTCTAGTCTTGATTTAATATTAAGGGTATGAACAAAACAATGAAAATTATCTTTACTGTTTTAAAAGAAAATATAAACATCCAAGAGTCTTCATATCTCATATATATTCAAATATTGTATATTCAAGTCAATCATAATGACAAAAATCCATAATCTGAAATTACAGGGCAATTGTTTTGTTCTTATGTGACATTTGTGGTTACAGTTTAATAAAGAAAAAACAATGCTAAAAGATGACAGACTCCTGAATGTGAATTGGTAATTACATTTTAATTAAAAAATGGAAGCAAGAAAAAGACATCTATAAAGTACTTGCTTTACAGACAAATAATTTCAAAAAACCCAAACAAGCAACAACAAAAAAAATATTAAACATTTATTTTGTTAGTTGTTCAATAGCACCAATAACTATAATCACTAGCTGGTAGGTAGTCAGAACCAGCATGAAATTCTGCAGAAAACATTTATTCTCACTTAAGATGAAAACATCCACAGATTCATCCCCACATTGCTTTCCGACACTGAAGGAAACCTCTCGAAGAACATTAATACATAAATATTGGAGAGCTAAATGCCCCTGGGTCAAAGGGTTAGTGTAATACAATATTTCTGTTACACTTTGCATTATTATCATTATGCTTGGTTTGCATTTTTACAGCACACAAAATCAAATTAGTTTGCTCTTCTGCTAAGTGCACGGTTCCTGGTGGCCATTAGTGTGACTCCTGGGTCAGGAGAAACCTGGAATTTGGCAAACACGTGTCTTCCTACCAGAGGCTCCTACCACTTATAAATCTTATTGAAAAGAGTGAAAGGGAGAATAGCAAAACATACTTTAAAATTAAGATACTGCTACCTAAGAAACTTGAAACCATAAAGTTACTTGAAGATGTTGGATGAAAAATAAAATGTATTCAAAGCATCTGAACCCTTACAGAACAAGTGACTCAATTAAATTATCTGGCACATTTCCTTGTGAGCTTTCTCTACACATCATCTTGAGGATTGAAATGTTGCAGAAATCATAGAAACCTTACCACAAAAATTTTGGGCAGTTCCTGCTGAGCTCCCTAATGAATAACCCCACAAACACAAAAATCCTTATCAGACCTTGTGAATGCTCACACAACTATTCCATCCCTGCCCGAGATGACCTCAAAAGGAGTTTAGTATTCCAGTCACACTGACATTGCTACAATTATTTTTATATCAGTATCATTCATTTTTAGGTAGATTAATTATAATAAATATATGCTATATCAACAGACTTTTCATTACGGTCCATTTAACCTCATAAAACATAATTGATTCCTATTTGCTCTATGTGATCGATGCTTAGCACTCAGTGCTGAGCTGTGTTAGTAAAGGAGAAGCCAGAGAAGGGCCATCTCTCTGTAGGATAAATAGCAAGGTTGATATCCCATGTAGCTCTGACTGTCTGCATAAATATATGTCTATGCACTTATGGAGAACACAAAAATTAATACTGATGCTTGAGTAACTAAAAAATCACATCTGAGAAACCCATAATTTATAAATCTGTAGTATTTACTAGTTTGTGTTTCCAGGCACATGCGCTAGAAGAACTGGACCTCCTATGCTGCATAAATTAAAGGAATATTGGTACAATGTGCAGCTTTAAAAGCTCCCATTTTTAGCTCACACTTTCCCTGGTGCTTTGGAAGATTGGTCTAAAAGTAGTTATGACCTTCTGGACTTTAGAATATGTCATAAAATGCAATGAGGGAAGGGGAAAGGAAGGGAGCAGTGTCTGTGCTGTGCCCCTTGCTACAGCCTGCTGTGTTCTCAGTAACTGGAAAGCTCCAAATTTAATTTATGAATAAAAGAATAGTGAGCACTGCTTTACACAGCCCTTCAAAGCACAGACCTAAACTGGGAGGATCCCATGAGTGGACAAATTGTGGGATGAGACCCACACAGGTGGGATTAATGATGTCCTTCCTTCCACGCCTGGGTATTTCTGACAGATATTTACATTCTGGGAAATCAACTCAGTGCTACAAGATGTGCAATGTAGGAACTGGTAGATCTGAAACTACTCTGATTCAGGCAAGGCTGAAAGACAATATTTGCATTTCAGGGATCAGAGTCTCACTCTGATCTGTCATAACAAGATACATGGAAGCATACAAAATTTATGTGCTTTTACTGAAGGAAAATAACAATGGCACATGCCTTAATACTTCAATTACTCAAAACCATGCATAGAATTCATCACTTTTGTAACTATTAGCAAAGAGGATGATTGTAATGTATTTTAATGCAAGCTGTTGAAAATAGAACTTTCCAACAATTTCACCTCTAAGAAATTAAATATAAACTTAACATCACTCAAGGTAACTGGATATTCAGCTCACCTCTTTTATAAAAGAAAGCAAATTTGAGATGAAAACCAACTTCAAAAAACCCCAAACCCCAAAGATGTTAGTACAGTTGGTAATAGTGGGCAAATATTTCATAGCCAAGTTCTTAACATTCAAATATAACTATACAAGAAGATTATTCAATATTTTGAGAAAGAAATAACCTTTGTCAGAACCAGCTAATTTACTACTTGTTGTATTGAGTTTTATTGTGATGGATAGGAACAAAATAACAAACAGATATATAAAAGGAATATTTCAGCTGTGTATTTCTAACTGTTGCTTTCAGAATTTCTAACTGTAAAAGACAGGAGGATGTACATTCTCTAAGCAAACATTTAGAGTGCAGCTTTGCCCTTTGGGCCAGTTAAAAGCCACTTAATTAAAATTTGAAATAATTTTTAACTTCAGCTCCCATGAAGATGTATTACTAACAGAGAGTTAAACAGGTATGTCAACCAAATCATTCACAGTTTTACCATGTGAAAAACACAGTCTCCACTATATATAAAATTACATTTCAAGTTTCTGAGAAACCATTATTCAAAAACTCACCTGCCCTGTATTTCTCTTAATGAGTTTATCAATTTTTAGAACATCAGGGTACAGTAATATTTAATACTACACACTAAATGTTAACCAAGATTTTAAAGCACTCAAAAAATGCCAAGAGACAGTTTCAGATTCAAGATACCAAGCTTGTCCAGGCAACTAATCATCTCCCAGCACAAGAAAAACAACAGGAGAGCAGCTACAGCACAAGGACTAGTGATTAATTTAACTCTTCCAGGTAAGAGCTTCAGGAGCAAACTCTAAAGGCTCAATTAAGGGATGCTGAAGCAGGATTTCTGAATTCTTGCTGTGAGATGATGCTAGACCCAAAAGCTTTTACTTTCCTCTCCACTAAGGCAGAAGCAATTTCCTTTCATTAAGACTCCGACAGCCCCTTAGGTCAAAATGAAATATCTGGTTTTTTTCCTGTGTGAATCTGACATGCCAATCACCCAGTCAACCTCAGTGGAATAACATTTGGCAACTAAGGCACAAATAAGTGAGCACAGCTGGCCAACAGCTCTTCAAGGAACAGCCTGGGCAGTCTCCAGCCAATTCACTCCAACCACAACAATGTCTGCATGCCTCCCCAGCAAACCCTCACTATATTTCACAGTGGTTATGGGCTGGGAATTAGCCACAAACCTTGCTCTTTGGAAGACCTGGGCAGGATCCACTCTCCTAAATTGGGAAGTTAGTATTACTCTAGCAGGATGTGAACATCAAGTTAATGTCTAGACACCAGAAGAAGGCAAATATTAATCCAACATTTGCTTTAATAGCGCGCTGGCTCTTTATGATTGAGAAACAGCCATCCACAGTGCCCTTCTGTTGAGGTAGTCATAGCTCCTACAGGGCACTGGGGCTGAGGGCTCACTTCAGTCTGGACACTGAATTACTCTGACATGTGAGAGGCCAAGAACACACGTTCACATACTGCTGCCTCAGACAGCTGCATGAACTCTGCAGGAATGTACTACACATCTGCACGTACTCTGTGCCCTTAACAACTGAAGCATGGATTTTACTGTTTCACTTGAAAATCTGCAGCCTGAGAAGAGTGGCATTTCATCAGCATTATGTCTCTATGGGTTTTGAAAGGCAACCTCAAAGGTTACAGGAGGTTAAAAATTGTAGGTGTTAGACAAGTGAAAAAAAGGAATGACTCCTCCTGTCCTCATTGCTCATCTGCTCTTGTCCTTCAAGGAAGTATTTCCTGCCAGGTTCTCAAATCACACCCACAAAAAATTCTGTACTGTTATTACTGAGATTACACCACCACTCCCCCCCACCTCTGATTTCTTAGGCACCCTGCATGTAAGGCACACTGGACTTCAGCATCCAAAGAAAAATGAAGAGAGAAAAAAGGAGAGCAAAGCCATTGGTGATTTGGGCAATTCCTTCCATTTCCCTCTCTCCTCACTGTCACTTTTCATTACTTATCCCAACAAGGACACCCAGCTGAAGAACTCAGATCCTTGGCACAAAAGCATTCACAACCCTCTGAGTCCAAGAACAGTCCCTGCCTGAGGAGCCCCTCTGCAGCCCGAGCCCAGAGGCACAGCCAGGCTCACAGGGGCTCTGCCCAGCCCCAGGCACTGCTCAGCACCTGCCTGGCTTTGCACAGGCTGAAATTTCCCATGTCCCATATCCAGCGGGTGTGGGAACCAAAGCCAGAGCAGCAGAATTCATCTTCTGGCGTTATTTTTCATCTCCACGAGGTCAGAATGTTGTACGCCAGTATATGGGGTCATAAAATTGGATTTTAACTGAATCTGCAGAGATTCACATCTCTTTCCACACAGTCTATTTGCCCTAATTGCTGCTTTGACTCGGAGATATTCCAGCATCTATCAGTTTAAACAAAACTTTAAACATTGTTTGAATGTATCTAAATGCATTCAGAAATGTAATGAAGTCCTCCTGCTTCCCCCAACAGGCTGTGTCTATTGCCCCTAAATAGTTCAGCTGAGGATTTATTTGAATTTATAGACATCAACCCAGTCATATATTGCTCTCTTAAATGCCTTATACAAGCAAAAACACATAACTAAGACAGGAGGAGTTCAGCATAACAGCAAACCAATGCTTCATAAACCACAATAATTTTATAAAGCTCCTTTTAAAAAGAAGTTTTAAAAATAAAATACACTCTTTTCTTCAACAACTGAAGATGATCAAAACCAGCCTAATGAATTCCCTTAGCTACAGCATTTCTCATGGAGCACTCCTCAGCTACTCCCTTTACTTTGCTGCATATCCCAACATCCATTACAGATCTGACATTAGCAAGAACTGTAAATGTCACAGAGTCCAACTACTGAAATTGCAGTAAAGTGCTGTGTGTGATTTTCTATCAACAAGGAGACATGTTAACACTCTACCAAAGCCAAGTCAGCTCCTGAAATACAGTCTAGGTTTTCCAGGCCAAAGGCTTTCATTGAGAAAATGCAATGTTGTGCCCTGTGGTTCAATTTACAAATTAGTCACTGATCATTATTTATTTGCACTGCATCAAAATTAAGAAAATAGGTGATGAGTCACATCCCTGCATTGGAAATCAAGAAAAAGCCATTTAAAATACTTTAAAGTTAACATCTACAAAAAGGAACAAAACATACAACAAAATTTTCATTATTTTCCAAGTTCACATGATAACTTGCAAATACAAAAGACTTGGGGATGATGTGGGAAGTTGAATGGAACATTTAATTTTAACAAACCTGCCAAGATCAGCTGACTATGTAACATTTTCCAGTGCTGGTAATTCATCTAAATGAACACATATGCTTTTTCTGGGAAGAAAAATAAAAAAGGGGGGAGACGGGGGAGAGAAAGGAAGAAAACAGAAAAAAAATCAAAAAGGAAGAAAACAGTCCTAATAACTCAGATGATAGCTTTTAAATTTTCAGCACACAGAGAATGTGTTCCAGTGAGGACTTCCTCACCTCTACATCATCGTGTCCCTATAGGATTAAATGCTCTTAATCAACAGTTGTTGATAATGATTTGTCACCTATCAAGACTGAAGTCTGAATGGGAAAACATCTGTTACATTCCTTTGTTGGGAAACTGGCAACATAGTTTTTGAACACGTAAAATTTGACTTTTAATTACCCTCTTACACCTTCTGTTCAGCTAGTAACCAGCAATAACCCATAAATCCATTTAACCATTTTGAACTATAAAACTAAGTTCTATAATGTTTCTGTATGAACAGAGAAATTTTAACATAGATTGAATGCCATCTGTTTTTTCTACTTTTTGAATCAAGTTATGAATTCTGTCTTTAGGTCGCAGAAAAATAAATTGTGCTACCTTAGACAAAATAGCTAAGAACATTGGACACAGATATTGTAATAAACTTTAATTGACGTAGGTTAAGCAGCAGCACAGCCCAGTAACTTAAACAGCACAGGGTAATTTGTCATAGTTTTCTTTTACAATAATTAAACCATTTAGAGTCATATTCAGCAAGCAGGAAACTAAACCACTACGTACACAAATTAAGTGTTGTGTGCTATAATCATGGACCATGTTATTCCCTTTCTCTTTAATTGGGCTGAGTTCTGTGTTCATAATTACAGTGATAACAGACAGATAACTGCACAAAACACTTCTCTTCCCAGCACCTGCTTGCACAGAGTAATGTTTCACAGAAAGGTCAGGAAAGTGCAACACCTTAAAAATAAATTTAAAAACACAAATTTATATTACAACAACATGAAGTCTTAGTACAAGAAAAACTATTTGCTTTGCCATTTGCCTCACATGCCTGCCAGGACAGAACCACTCATGTCCCAAACAATATGACTTTTCCAAAGACTCATGACTTGGGTTTACTGTCTCATGATTGGGTTTGTGTGTGGTAAGCAGAACCTGGCACAATGTAACAATTCTCCATCACATCTCCATATGCAACAGTCTTTTTGAAACAAACGTAGAAATGGACACAAAACTACCTGTTAGTACCACAGAGGCACAATAGTGTTTAGGAATAAGGGATAAAAATGTTAAAACCAAAACCAGACAAACAAACACTAAAAAAAATCCCCCCCCAAAAACCCCCAAACCCCAAAATACCCAAAACAAAACAAAAGGAAAAAAAACTTTCAACAACAAATACTTCACACAAATACAGTATTTTCCATGTTGAAGTGCCAGCTATTCCCAGTCTTGTTAGTGCTGCAGTAATTAGGCAGCAGTTACTCCATGCTGTCGAGTGGAAAACTGCTCACTGGGACCCAATTTCCACCTGTCTTGCCCAGGCAGGGAGGGTGCAGGGAGGATGCTCGCAGCCAGCTGTGATCAAACTGCCTCAGCCTCATTTCCCACAGAGGAAATTGGCTCCAGCCTCACCCTAGTTACCCAAGACACATCTATGTCAGTCATCAAGGCTTCTTCCAAAACCAAGGGATTGAAACAGGAACATACAAAGAGCATCTAAATCTATACCTTTGAAAAAAATGCTGCTTGCGGAATTTTCTTTTTTTCATGGTAACACTCAATCAAAATGCAGTCAGCTGCAGTTACTGTAGTTGGCTCTGTAGTAACAAACTCTGATATGTCCAAGACATTTCATGGAAGAGATTTAACCTTGATCTGTCCTAAGCTCATAGACATGTAAGAAGAATAGAAATAAAAATTTATGTCTCTGACAATGGCATTAATCAGCTCAGCTCTATCTACTGGCAGCTCCTTGCTGCTTGACACAAAATACAGTACACGGCAATTTCCAAATTTACTCCAAGCACCCAATTTCCCAGTGATTTCACAGGAGAAAAACTGCCACATTCCACCATTACTATGTGCCATCCAGGGAATGCACAAAGGAATTGTCTTGTACAAAAGCTGCTCTGGAAGGATTGTGATATTTCAGGAAACTCAGAGGCTACAACAACCCAAAGGATCTGCCACGATCTGTGCAGAAAGAAAATCTGCAGCAGGACAGATATATGTCTTGAACAGACATATATATATATATATATATATATATATATATATATATAATGTTACTTGTTAGTAACGCACAAAAAACCATTAAAGCCATTTGTGTTAGCTTTCACTTCCAAAAGCTCTCAAAAGAAGAAATGACCATTTTAAAATGCTGGCGCATTAGTGTTACATTTCTCCCACTATATATGCCTGTAGAACTATACAGACTTCCCATCAAAAAGAAAGAATATTATTGTGAGACCACAAAAAGACATAATTTAAAATTATACTGCATTAATATTTCCAAGCCAAAGGCCAGGAAACTACTTCTGTATTAAACAGGAAAGCTACATTCCTATTTACAGTCACTTGGCTATTCAGAAGTGAGAAGTGGCAAAACACAGGAATCAAAATCTTCGCATCAGGGCACCTCTTCTAGTGGAAGAGATGAAAATACTTATCCAGTAAATCTAGACAAGGGACAAGAGTCAGGCACTGAACTTCCAGACACAGAACAAAGCAAACAAATAAAAGCGCTAAACTCAAAACACCTCAAAAAATCCCCCACAAAAACCTCTCAAACTGTAAAGAATTTGGACATAACTAGGTAGAAAATAGAAAGTTAATGGACTTCTTTAAGGGTATTTTTTTCCTTATTTTAGTACTATTTGGGATAATCAGTAAGAAGATAAAAAGTCTTTGCATTTAATGCCACATTAGTTCTTACAGGACACATTATAGCCAAGCAGCCTGTGGCTGTTTCCCGTATTTCTCCTAGACTGCAACCTTAAGAATTCACAACTTCTTTGCCGGAAACAAAATGATTAAAAAGTGTCAGAAAAGAGCAGTGAAGAGGTCTCCAATTTCTGCTGTACCTTCTCTGTCAACCTCTTTTCAGACTCCAATTCCTCTATAAATCTCAGCCCTACACAATCCCTTGCGGAGTTCAGTGGCTCATGGCCAACACAATCCACATTACCCGGAGAACACAACAGATACATTCTTCACCCTCACAATGCACCTAAACTTGGGCGCCCAGTAATTTGGCCAAAGGCAGGCTTCCATTCATCCAACTTCTCAAGCAACTCCTTGTCATTTTGGCACAAGCACTTTACAACTCAATTTACAAGAAAAGTGGCAGTTTAACTCCAGCTGCAAAGCTCCAACAGTAATATTAGGAAAATACGAACCATATTTCACCTTTTATTGGCAGGGCACACACAGCACTTCATTAGTTTACTTAGCACCCAGGAACTGCTTGTGTGGATGGATCAGTTCTTTGATCTCAAGCTTTCACTTGTTTAAAGTGAAAAGATCTTCCGTAGATCAGTCTTCTATCACAGACCAAAGGCAGACATGTAAATAACTAAATAAAAGCCCATAAAACTCAGTGGAAAAAAAAAAAACCAAACCACAAAAAAAAACAGGCAATCACTTATTTACACTTAATTAAGCATAAACTAACTCCCCTCCTCCTTTGGGAAGGATATAGATAAAATATGAATGGAAATAAAGGAGTGGATGAGTAATCACTGCAGTTTCAACAATATTTCACAAGCAAAACAACTGTGATAAGATTCAGTAGCCTGTGGCTGACATTTGTTTGAGTGAACAGCAAGATCTTATTTTCATACTTTTGGCCATCTCTGTAGTCTGAGGCAAACTGCCAATTCGTACTCTACTGTCAACCCCCAGACCTAATGGAGATGAAAGGCAAAATATAGCTCTGTTCCAACTGCATTATTAATTCCTTCAGGGCCACATTTGGGCTGACAGGGCTGAGGTCATAATTTAGCCATTAGCACTAGGAACAGCAGGATTTGTCTGCCCAGAACTGCAGGACTATGGCCATGCTTTCCCTTTTATGTCCAATCAATATTATGTTTCGTGTTGTCTCGCTGGGCTAATGGAGGAACGGTCACAATGCTAGTTTGAAGAACACTTCTGGCAAAAAACAAAATTCTCCTCACAGACTATCTGTAGTCCCACTTCTGTTTTTCTGCTAGAATACCCTGGTCACGTTAAGCTCTATTTACTTTCTAACAAAGATGCAAAAGGTACATACAGTATGATTAAAAAACACTGTGCTGGCAAGAGCAGCTCTTCCTACACCTTGGGGTTTTCATACCTCTGTAATGCTGCAGGCAGCTTCTCCTAACTAAACATGAAAAACCTCAAGTATAAAATACTTATAACCCAAAATAAGCTCTACTGCAATATAATACACCAACTTTTATGGCACAAGTACAATTTATTGCATGATCCTGCCGTTTTTTATTTGCCTGTAGGCAGACAGAAGTGTTTCCCACAAGGAGCTGTGGAGCAAAAGGCCTGCAAATCCAACCTCTTTGATTTCCTCCTGGAGCTACATTTACCTTCTCACGTTTTCCAACAAGTCTATGGTGGCAATTAAAAATATATCTAAATCCAAGCTACTACAAAAGAATTTCCTTCCCTGCTTAAATGAGTCTTCTTTGCCAGGATGTCTACTTGAGGTGGGGACATGGGACAATCAGTTCTTGCACTGCTCTTTGTCCCCCCCCCTTGGGCATCACTTCTTCTGAAGACTGCCACATGTATTGAACAGGACTGAATAAAGGAAGCTCAGTTTTACATTTCTACAGACTGCAAGATGATAGTTGGAAGGATGAAAGCTGTATCTTCTTCACACTCAACTTACAAAGACTTCAGTCTTTGCAATTTTCTTCTGCAATTTCTCTGAGGACCTTTCATTTCCCTCCCCAACATTTTTAGATGAAGTCAGCTTTCACTTTACAGTCAGCTCTTAGTCAGAGCCTATAAGCAGGAAGAGCTGAAAATTTTAAGCATCTCTGTATCACTGGTTATTTTAATTTGGTTTTGTTTTTAAAATAACAATTTAGAACGACAATCATTTTCCTGACTCTAAAATTGGCTGCTGTAGTTCATTGATTTTAATTATTTGATGAAGAGAAAGAGATTCCTAAATGACAGCTTCTGATATATGGTAGGGCTTTATTAAATGTTGAAATATTTAACTGAATTCAGTGACTCAGAAAAATTCAGAGGATATAAATTCAAAGTGGTAATTTTGTAGATTAAACAGCAGCCTTAAGGCCCCAAATTATTTTAAAACAAATTTTATCGACTTTTTTTGAACATTTTGAATTTAAATGTTACTGTCAGCTCCACATAAGCTCATTTCTGCAAAAGTTTCTCACATACTATGGTACCAACGTAAATTGCAATCCATTTGAATTAAACTAGTACATACCCTGATAGGTTATAAATGAGGGTGAACTTAAACGTGTTCCCACTTTACTTAATTTGCAACAATACAACCTATTTTTACATAAAAAAGTTTATAACATATATATATAAAGCATATCAAAATAAAAACACTCACATAGCATGTTAAGTTAATGCAACCCTGTTTTAAGAAAGGAAAGAAACCGTGGTAATAGAAGGAAATAGACCTTCCATAAAAGGAAATCGACATTGAAGGGATTCCCACTCCAGACAGACACTCAAATCTTAATTCATCTAGGAAAAAATGTTTAAAATTTATCTGCGATTAACTTAAAAATAAAAAAGTCTGTTAACCAGCAGCTCTTGACTCTTGTCATGCACCAAAAATGACTTCAAAGAGGTGTATAAGGATCTCACAGCCCTGCTCAATAAATAGCAGATGAAATTCAATGACAATCAATGCCGAATCAAAGCTAATTATATATACAATGATGGACTTGAAATTAGCTGTTAATATTCAGGGAAGACTTCAGAGTAATCACTTAGGCTGGCAGTTCTCTCCGTGTCACCTCCATGCTCCACGAGGGTCTGAAGGCAAACAGAACCCAAGGAATTAGAGAAGAGTGAAACACCATCACAGCCAGCTTATGAACTCATCTTCTAACACTGAGAACATTTCTGCTTGCTCCTCTCCAAAAGGACAGAAAAGTGATCAGGAAAGGCACAAAGGACAAGCATGGGCATGCAATGGGTCTGTTTCAAAAAGGGAAAAACAAAAACTCAAGCCTGAAAAAGAGATGATTCAGGGTAGACAAGGAGGAGTCTACCAGCAGCCTTTAAAACTCAGAAGAGGCACGAAGGAGATGAACACAGAACCAGCGTTCACACTTTGTGCCAACACAAGAGCTCCAGAGCATCAGGTGGATGCTCCTTCCATTGGCTAATGCACGTGTTGCAGGACATTGCAGAGGCCAAAAATATTTAAATGGTGCAAAAAATCAATTAGGAAAAGGCATTGGAGAAAATCCAGTCAAGCGCTCTTAAAAGCAATTACACAGATACAAGTTCAGGCTTAAGAGGCCCCTCAGCCCAGAGCATCACTGCCTGGCAGGGCTGGTCCCAAACATTTTCCCTTCCCCTCTTGCCCTCAGCAGCAGCACAGCTTACTGAGCTACCAAAACCCACTGAGCTAAACGGACCTCTGTGGCCATTTCTGTATTTTCCCACAAAAAGCTGTGAAGCTGAGACACATTTAATTGTGGTGCAATGGGATCACACACTAAAAATAGTGATATCCAAAGCTCTATCACCTGCACAGGAATAAACAGAAAATTCAAAGAGCCACTCTGAAGCAATGTATAATTCATGCAAATTTTGCAATCTAAGCTCTTTAGGCCTTTCTTAAACAAACAAATAATTCATCCTCCACATCCTCTGCAGTCTGAAGCTCGTACTGATTATGTTGATAACCTGTTAGAATTTACAGCCCAGCTGAGCACAGTCCCATTGTGTCCTTTGCAAACAGAGGAAGAGAAAGTTCTTGCCTCACAGAACCAGCAATATTAAAAAAACATAACACAGGATCATAGAAGACTAGAAACAGAGCTGAGGCAGCTCCAAACCAGAGCCTCAAGAATAGAATTCAATTTTTTTAACTTAATGTCTGTGCACTTCTCCCAGACTGTCTCAAAAAGAGACAAGATGGATCTTTCCAGATGGGCAAACTAAGTACTGTCAAAAAGCATTTGAGAATCTCAGCAGAGATCATGCCACAATTGAAGAAACATGATCCACAGCAACATATTTAATTATTTCACATACACATAAGCCATGATGGACCCCAAGAGTAACTCTACTGTATCTTCCAGATAATTTAAATGGAAACCATGTCCAGTAGTCTTGGGCTAGTGCTGTGAAATCTCAAGGGATAGGAAGCACAAGTCACTGCCAAGAAATAAATACAAGATAGGTGCATAAAGACATCTGGAACAGCTTTCTCAAATTTCAGACTTCCACACTGTCAGTATTGAACACAGTTAGAGAAACCTTTTCTTGAAGGGTCTGATTCTTCACCCTTTTCTTTTGTCATAAAATTTCTACTGTTCCAAATCTATCACAAAGTACATGATAAAGAAACACACTGCCTCCTCTGTTACTGAAAAAAAAAAATAAATCAGACTTCTGAAAGAACAAAATACCCAAACTCAGGGAAAAATAACAGGGTCCACAGACGGGTTTGGAGAGGCCTTTTTTTTCTTCACATCAGCTTGTATTTACATAGCTCTCTTACTCCTTCAGCAACAGGCAACACAGACAAGGTCCCAGAGGTGTAAACCAACATGTGAGTGCACAGAATTGCCTCTAACTCCACAAACACACCAGCTGGCTTTTGATATTTTTCACAAAGTTTTGGTACAGCCTTTGACATCCAGTTTCAAACAGTCTAGAGGTGACACAAAGTAGTACTGTTAGTATTCTAATCTGAAAACCCACAGAAATATGAGATCCATCACAATAATGCAGCCTAGCAGTGCTATAATTTGGGTGAGTCACAGGTAATTGTCAGGTAACAGGAGGAGCACAACTGCCTTCAGTCAGCACCACAGTCCCACTGCAGGCATTGGAAATAGTTTTTTGCAGTGGGAAAACAACTCAGGGAAGAAGAACAGAGATAATCGAGGTCAAGGAGAATATAATTGATAATATTTAATGGAAGGATTTAATTCTTACAAATAAATCACACAAATAAATTCACCGTAAGGGTTCCTATTGTCCAAATTAAGAAGAACCTTTATTTTGTAATTAACACAAGCAAAAAGGGATATATATATATATATATATATATACACACTACGCCTTAGAAAAATATTTCCTTCCCCTGCTGAGGGCAGTGCTGATTACACACTGATTTTGTTCCAGTTTGCTCTGAAAAATATGACAGAATACAGATCCATTTCTAAGCCAGGTGTGAAGTCCAACTTGTGGCATTTGGTAGAAAGATACAGCAGTATCTCTTTAAATATTTAGCTTCCTGCCTAAAATTATTACTGGAATATCAAAAAGAACCCTGTGACACCTCCAGTGAAAATTCTCTCATATGAGAATCCCAATTTTAACAACAGAGATCTCAGGAACTACTTCTCTCACTTAATGAGCCTTGGCAGCCATTCAAATTAAACACTCTATTGTGCAAGGAGCTAATTATGCTGAGATTAAACCCAGAGAATGATAGGGACATTTACTGTACTTCTGGCAATTATAAGAGCTCTCAGTATTGGAGAATACAGCTTTTATTTCATAATTCTGAAAGATGTCCCTGCTAATCCAATAAAAAAAAAATGCATGTGCATGCTCACACATACAAGATTAATTAATTTTTTAAAACATTTATCAACTATTTCTGACACATACTCACAAATTATTATAATTATTTGTTTTGCCTTATTTCTCCCATATCTGAATGTTCATCCTGTCTCCCATATATCCATTTGTCATAATCCTCCACCATTTCTCTGATAGGCAATTAAGGTTATCTCTTTCCTTAGGAACGCTGAAGTAATGACAGTAAAATATTTGCTCATTTAGTATTCTAATTAATTTTTCCAGCATCTTCCCTGATAGTGCCCTTTTCTTTCCCAGAAAACCCAGTGGTCAGTTATCTCTGTCACTGCTACCCAGAGACAATGCACATAAATACAGGGAGTTGTCCTTGCTTGGCACACAGCAGACACGAGCACTTCTGAAATTTCACAAGTAAAACTCATCACAGGATGATTTCCCACTCCCTCTCCACTAATGTCTACTTAAAACAGGTTTGATTATGCAACATAAAGCCCTCTAAATCCCCATGAGGGCCTGGGGAGACCAAAGACAAGTGATCAGATTCTTCTGCAGCAAACAGACATCTCTCACTCTTTGCACACACAATGAGAAGCTGGGTAAAGTAATGAACCTTGGGTTTGTGATGGATTTTGCATCTTGTGGTTATCTCCACCAGCACCTAACAGTGTGTGTAATGTGGTTTAAGGTTCCCTATTCCACAGTCCAGGCACTCACAGCAGCTGCTTCCCCAGGGGATTTACTGGTGTCTAATGAAAGCACAGTCCCTGCAGCACCACCCCTTTGAGGGAGAGGCATCAACAGAGCTGTGCTTCTCTACCATGCCTTTGGCTTTCATTAAATTTGTCAAACAGCAATGTACTGAACACTCCTAACCCTGCTTCTCCCATCCTATGACATTCAGGAGCCATGCCAGCAGATGCAAAGATTTTTGTGAGGATTGACAGGTGGACAGAAACCATAGGCTAAGCAATTAAGCAATCTGATCTGTGCTTCACGTTGTAAATTGGTGAAAAGCAGCTTTTCAAGTTTTCAGCAAAACTGGATCACCTAGCTCAAGGAAAGTAGTCTCTATCATCTTGAGGCTGCAGTGTTCCCTTGAGGAAAACTCTCTAGAAGCTGTGAGGCAAAGCCCTTTCTGCCATGGGCAGCCTTCACACACAAATTCTGCAGTATTTCATTTCCGTATTCTCTATCAACACGTTATTTTGCTTAAAATGGAAAAAAACCAGATGTGAAAGGTCTGACCTCTCTGGGGCTGATGGGTGCGAATCAGGGCACGAATGAGCTGTATCTGCAAGTAATGATTACTGAAACAAGCCTCCAGAGGACTGGAGGTAAAGCAAGGTTGGTATTATTAAATGTACCTCACCGTAAAACAAGATAAATCAGAAGGAATTACAGGTAATCATCTGGATGTTGTCACTGGTCAATCAACAAACTGCATTTAAGAATCTGTGATGAAGTGATTTCCTAACTAATTACTCATCACAAGCAATTTGGAGAGAACAGAGGGGCTGAGCTAATTGTTGCAGTGAAACCAGAAGATAAACAAATTATAAGTTTCTCTAAACAAATAAAAGGAAGAGGCAGCAGAGCAATGCACAGAAGAAATACACTTCCTAAGCTTGCACGTTGCTCTGTTCTTTCTATATTTTTGTTTCTGCTGCAAAGCAGGCACAGACAATGCTCCCACTGAATGCCATCCCATTTATGAGACACATCCACACTCAGCAGTGTGCCGGAAGCAGTCTCTGCATTCCTCCACGGTGCTATTCTAACATTTCACATTAACTTTTGCTTTCCTTCACATCAACTCCTGCCAACCCCCAGTTCCTGCATTTCTGATAACACCAGGTGCTGGGAACAGAGCAGGGACAGCTGACCCCAGGCAGCACAACCCTGAGTGTGGTCCTGCCTCCCCTTCGAGGCTGGCTCTGCTACAAGAGCATCAGTAATTACAGAAACAGCATTCAGCCAATTACACTATGGGGCAATCTCCTGTTTTAAACCTGTACCTTTTAAATTCTGGAACAGCCACATCCAAGCAGGTGCACAGCCTTTGCAGATGCCCCTCCTGCTCCAGCAGCCCTCCCAGAACTGCATTTCAGACTCCTTGGTTCCTCTTATAAACCTGATCTTATCAATATCACCACGAAAACTCTGGACACAATCTGTCTCAGCTGAATACATAGGTTTTGCTAGTTTCTCCCCACTAAGGTTTTAAATGATTGCTTTTAAAATAAATACAAATGAAAAATGTGGAACTTGATGAAGACAAGTATCTTAACAGGATGGTGTCCTAAAATCTTTGTTATATTTTAGAAAAGGCGAAGATTGCATAACACCACCACTCTGGAAAACTTTCAATTATGTAGTCAAAAGCCTTCCAAAAAGTAATGAATTTAGTGAATTAAAAATTTATCTAATTCTTTACAAGTCACCATTCCCAACAGTTGTTTTTCTTGCCAGGATGCAGTATCTGTGTTTGAAAACACTTATGTAACTTCTGAATTTTTCCATCTTGCTCCAGCAAGCTGACATAATCTAGCAAGAGAGTCTTCTGTGTCCCTGTGCACATACTAGCAGTGAAGTGTGAATGCTGCATGGGAATAGCTTAAAATATTTCTTTAATATTTTATCATAACTTTAGTCGATGTTCATTTGTGTTCTCTCCGATCTCAGGTGCTGGCAGATGGAGTTTTTTTTCCTTTTTAACTAGCAGGAGATGGAATTTTCTGGTTTGTTTTCCCCTACAGCAGATGTATTCATATCTCAATATATTTCAGTAATTTTTCTATTCCTCACCTCTTCCTTGGAGATTGACTGCTTACTTGCACAGTGTTTTTTAAATAATGATATTTTATTTTTTTCTCCTTGACGGGAGAGATGGGTTCTAACTTTTTTTTATTTAACTATTAAATATAATTTGATAATTCCTAGTAAGAGATGGGTAATTCTTATAAGTATGTGGATTGTCAAATTTTATTTTTTAAAAAGTCAAATACATTAGGGAAAAAAAACCCCAAATTTAGGTAAAGAACCAATATTCTATCAAGGCCATACGCCCATGAAACTCATCTCCATTTATTCCATTTATTCTCCAGTCTGCTGCAACTGAAGCACAGTTTCTCAGATTAATAGATCTAGTATCACTATTTAATCCTCTCCTCAGTGACAGGATATAATGATCTGATGAACATGCTACTTAATGGACTACCTGAAAGTGTTGAAAACTATCCCTAGTGATGAGCACAGGATAGAAATTATCCTAGAATAGAATGACAACTGAGAAATAAATCAGCCTGTAAGGGACAAGATTTATTCAGGGATGTATGGGGCCTTTTCTTTCCCATAAACATTTCTATTTTTAATTCCTTTATTAATACTTTTATTGTTTCCCCAGCTCCATATGAATGCACTGGAATTATACAAGTCTAATCTAAATTATCTTGCAGACTAAGGTTGATAACCTCCCACAAATTACCATTAGCTCAGTAACTTGGCAGTTTGTGTATATAAATTACCAAAGATACATGGCGCCTCCCTGCTTCCATATAAATATAATTTACCATGGATTTATTACTAATATTACAATACACAGTCACCCAGAGGCAATTATTTATTTGTTTTTAATTTCAATAGGGCAGAAGTCAATTTGTCAGCCATACAGGCTCCTTGCTCAATAGCTGACCAGGAGACTCTGAGAGCTCCTGGAACACATCCAGCACATGCCAGCCCAGAGTGGCTGGGCAGGAATCAGCTTCACCTGGCAGCCAGGGGAATTCCCAACCTACTGTCAGGTCAGCCTGTGTTTATGCCAAGGACAAACATTAGCAAGGACTTGTTGGCATTGCAAACACTGCAGAGATTTCTATGTCTATCCTACACAGGGACTCAGACTATACAACACTGGCAGTATCCCTGGGATTTATGAATAGGAAGATATTTGCATCCAGTCCCTTATGCAACGACCCAGATCTGTAGAATTCACTACACTACTTGCAACCATCTAGTCCAGAATGCCAAGACCCCCCCAAAAAGCTTTAATAAATTACATAGCTTCCTGCATATCTCAGAGTAAACATGGTCAGATCTATGTGGATCGTGTCCCCCATCTGCAAAAATCAAAATCAGTTTAAAAAAAGCTGCCACAGACGTAAGATTGAACCTCTTGGAATGACTGTGAAATGAACCAAACATGAACCAAACCTCCAAAACATTACTGTTCTGGAGAGAGAAACATTGAATTACCAACGTCTTTACAACTCAGTCAAGTACCAAGTTAACTTTGTTTTTAATTACCAATCAAATTAAGACCATCACGACTATTTTATTGTACAAACAGTGCAGAATTCTTTTAGGTTTTGGTTGTTTCTACAGAAAATTATAGAAGGACATATAAAATACGGTCTTTACATCCACACACAAAAGCAGAAGACAATTTATGTAATAAACATTTTGTAAACAGCAATTCACATTAAAAGCCATTTTTTTAAACACATTCCTAATTAGATTGTCAGTATACATGCACACACTCTACCGTGCAGAACTCCTATCCAAGGACTGGTATGCCTTAGCTTCCAATTCAACCTCTTTTTTACCACATCCCATGTCTTGCCTGCTCTCTTAATTTTAACCTCATGCTTTCCTGCTTAGTAGAATTTATTTAGACTCTGCATTTTAGCAGAGTTCATTAATAGAATAAAACCATTCTTTGCAATTTGTCTTTTTATTTTAGTAATTAAAACATATAATTATATTAATACATTTGCAAAATAAAAGGGAACCATAGTAGTTTTAAAATATTTTGCTTATTAAAAGTACCATAATCACTTCGCTGCTTTGCTTAAAAAGTAATTTTGTGTTAGCTATCTGTATTTAATTTATTTTGTAGATATACAGCCAGTTGTAAGCCACTCAAACATAGCCCTGGGTGTAAGGTTATAAGAAAGCTACTGTCAATAAAATATCCATAATATGATTCAATATGCACAGTCATGCTATTTGCAAACAGACAGAGGGCAGAAATTAAACTGTACAGCTGGCCTGACATACAATTCACCTATGATTAACAAACAGGAAATGCCTGATGTTGATCAGGGGTGTGACCACACACAATTCCTCACGTGTGCAGTGTCTGTGCCACAGCTGAAGTTGCAGCAGCAGAGATTTGTTCTAATGCAGAAGAGCAGATGCATTACCATGAACACGTTTAGAGACATGAGCATTGCTTTTTGTCAGCTCTTACATTCTGAGAAGTGACAATAACTACAACCCCAAGTTTTATTTCCAGTAACAGATGCAGCCTGAGGGCAACAGTACAAGTTGTGTCTTATGTCTTTCTATGCCCTTCACCAGTCTCCACACCGATCTCCATCTGCTTGGCCCTCCTTTAAGGCTCTCTTTAGATTTTAATTTCTGCCTTTCAGTCAAGTTTCTGACCAGCTGGCAAACAGAGAATGAAAATTCCAGATAGTACCACTGGTTGAGGACCTAAGCATTAATTCCCATCAGGTACACAGCTCGTGTGTCTGGGTTGGGTAACTCTGGGTCAGAAGGAGGCTCTTTAGCTCAGGGGATTCACAAATGATCCTTAACACCAACTCAATCCCTAAGCCTGAGAGGTGCTGGGAAGGGACACAGCTCTGCTGCACATAAATTAGCTCACGTTGTACATGAAAGATAACTTTGCAAACTGCTCCCCAGTTCTTCCATGCCAGGCTCTCTTGTCACAAAGCCATCCTTCAGTGCATCCAGAACCCTGACACAGCTGCTCCTGAAGATACGACATCAGAACCTGGGAACGTGAGAAAGGCTCAGGCCAATGGTCCATGGTTTTGCATGTTTTTTATTTGTGAGATTTTAGCATGTTAGTTTTCCTTCCTCCTCCTCATGGATCAGCCTGCCTGAAGAGCTGTGTTCATGAGAAGTTACTGCCTGCTCCTTTGGAATGGGGCTACAATATCACCCTGATTCACACCAAATCACTGAAAATATCAGAACAGTGTAGCTAATGCCAAGGCTAAAATTAAACCAGTGAGAAAAAGACAAGGAGTAAGTGACTCCCATACAAAGGAAAAAAACCCCAAACAACCCCATCACTATAGCCCAGCATGGGATCATGTTTCATTCTGAAAAGTTTGAAAACATCGATACATAACAAATGACATTAAGGTAACACATTTCATACAGCTCACATTTCCCATCTCATAAAAAAAAACAATCTCTGCTACAAACTCCTTTTGATCAAAGAACAATGGCTTCAACAGAAACAGCTTCCAGGGATGTTTGTCCATGCAATTAGAAGACCTATTTCAATTTCCAGTCAGCTACATTAAATAATAACAAAAGTTGTGTCCCTGTTCATCCATTTAATAACTCATTTTCTTCACAAAAATATTCTGAACAAAGGTTGCTAATACATTAACCCACTCGGCAATATTTTATCTAATTGGTAACCCTGGTGGCTTTAGGTATGGCATGAGACCATCCTTTGAAATCATTTGCAGAGACATGGAGATAATTTGAATTGATTACAGGACTCAAAGCAGTAGGAACAAAGACTGACAAATTATAGTCTAAGAGACAGAATGGGAGCTTTTTTAGATTAAACCCTCAAGTCACACAGTAATGGGGAAAATATATTCCAAATTGTCAAAAATCACGATTTTGTTTAAGAAGCATTTTCTGTTGTACAACTGCATGATTGAGGTACAGCAGTATCATTTGGTAACTGTATCAGGGATGCTATTTATTACATTTTATTGACTTGAATTTTATTTCTAATTTTATTTCTCTTTACTCACACTGACTTTAAGCACAGCCAAGTCACTGCAATGAGAAAATAAAAGTATATGCTGCTCTAGGTGATTCTGCAGGTCATGGAGCTGGTCACTCTGAGCCAGACAAGCCATGCTCAATGTCCAAAGGTCAGGAAATTCTGAGCAATTCAGAATTTAAACAATTTTGAAGAAAGGGTGGGTCAAGACAAGATTCCTATATCTAGTCTCTAATTTCATCAGCATTTTTAGAATAATAATCTACTCTGGAACAGCAAACCAGAGGATTTGTTTCACAGCATTAGAATTTAACTACATGCACAGGCTTTTCTCATCTCTCAAGAGTGAGCTAAGCTCAGTTTGACCTATGTTTGGTAAGGTGAAGGCCATACCTTGTCTGCCTCGATGCAAGACAAGGATAATTATTTCTTACAAAGACCGTTCTAACCATATTCCCAATTACTTGCTCTTTTGTTAAGCATTCCTGATCCCTTCTCAACTTCTTACAAGAATAGGTTCAACTGTAGAGCAAGTGTACAAAACCAAGCCACAAATAAGCAGAACAAAATAAATCCATCTCTAGCCAGCTTCAACAGCCATCCTCCAGAGCAGCTCTGCAAAACTGTCAGTGGGAGGCCAACAAGGTACAATCTTCCTCCTGCCAAATTAAATTCCTGAGTAGTAACACTTCAGCCAAGCTGCAAAAAGAAGGCTATTCTGAATTATAAGAGATTTGCAGCAGTTTAACTGCAGCAGGATGATGAAGACCAATAAACCTGCTGGCATTTTCTTAAATTTGCTTGGCAGCTCCTGTTGTGACAACCATGCTGCAGGAGTGACACATGATCAGAGCATTGCAACAACAACCTAAAGACTAAGAGACAAACTAGTTCCCAGGTTCCACCAGCAAACCTGGGAGAAATTCTTGTTTTCAAGGACTGTTTCAGCAGAAACAAGGCAGAAATTTCAAGAAGGCACATGATCAGCTTAAGGATTTCTTGAGTGGAATAAGTCTATCAGCAGATATCAGCCCTCCAGGCTGCTGAACTGAGTACCTTCCCTTCAAGAATCAAACATCAGTGACCTACTCCTGACTTTAGAGATCAAAGAGATCCGACACAGTTCACCCACACTACATTGCATTGAACGTGGCCTGAAATTAGAGAGCCTGGGAGAGGAAAAGTAACTTAGGTTCCTACTGCTGGATCAAACCAATGAACTTTCTCTAGATTTACAGCAGCATAGCTGCAAATGGAATTGGACTGTTAGCTCTGGTTTTACAGACAGAGGAATGGTGCAGCAGGTACCAGGCCAGCTGCCACAGACCACATTTGTTAGGGAGGGCTCCTTTTCTTCAGAAA
Source organism: Certhia americana (assembly GCA_018697195.1). Lineage (NCBI taxonomy): Eukaryota > Metazoa > Chordata > Aves > Passeriformes > Certhiidae > Certhia > Certhia americana. Next base: position 13,268,142 of record CM031868.1, on the reverse strand, counting down.
CCCTATCAACCAATTTCACTAGTCAGAAAATAATTATATGGTTTTGCATACTTCGAAAGCCTGTGGAAAAATTATACCTTGGCTGTCAATTTAGAATTTGGGTCTATTGTTTTACTTTATTTTGCTCTGAGTATAAAGCCATTACATGACTAAAATTAAATAAAACTGTTTCCTTGAGAGCTGTTTAAAATATTCGGATGTATTTGTCCTAGAGTTTCATTAATCCATTTCTAATTCATTCTGCAGGTTTACTCAACAGCTGTGCCTGATGTAAACTACAAATCTGGGTAAAATTAAAGCTGCTATGCCACTAAATCAGTTTATTTTCAAAGACTTAACAAAAATCTGCTACTTCAGGCTTTCTACCTATAGGGAAATAAAATACCTTTGCTGTAACATAAGAACAAACAAATACAAATACTAGAGGTTAAGAGTGAAATTCATTTAGATATCAAGCACAGAAAGTATTCTTACGATCTTTACATTAGAGATCAGTTTTCATTTTTAAGTTTCCATGTGCAGTATTGAAACAAATCTGGAACTACCACTTTATTGTTATTTATAGCATTGTTGCAGCTTTTACAACCTGCAGTTTTTCTTAAAAGAGACTGGATTTCAAAGAACAGTGAAAAGCTGCCGTAACTAAGTATTGTTTATGTCAAAGATGATTTACTGTGACAAACAACAAGTCCTCTTTCCGTTTAAGCAAAAATATAATTAAGGAGCCTAGTTATATAATGCTGTCTAAATAAAAGGAAATGCTGCCTTTCCAGCATTTTGGCAATTCCCAGCACTGCAGCACCTACCATAGAAAATGACTCTGGGCTCAGCACTCAGTGGTGTCTCGGGGTGCAAGTGTTCAAGCAATGAGTTAAGGTGGTTCATTAGGAATTGTATCCCTGCACCCTTCAGGCTTTGCTGTAGTATTACGGTATGGCAGAGCTCCGTTCCAATTTAGGAAATGTTACACTAATTGAGTATGCAGGCACACGCTCTCCCCATCTCTGATTAATTAGCACCACTCTAGCTCTTCACATCAATCTTGTGAAAACCACTGTGACTGATCTTGTCTCACTTGGAGCTGAAAATTACTTTGCCAATAGTATAACATAATACTTTGGTATAAACAACAACAAAAAATGGGACTCTTTGGTGGCCTCAGGATCATTCCTTTCATACTGCACATCTCTCTGGTGCTTTTGAAGACAAAGGACAGGACTTTATTACCAGCAGACAAATGCAAGTCAGAAAAATGAAGACAGCATGCTGGAAGCTCTGTATTTTTATAACGGTGTCTCTGATCAGCAGCAGTGTATTTTTTTGCAACCCCTACACCACTTCAAAGGTCACTTTTGTCTGCACACCCTTCCTTGTGATGAGGAAAAGGCCCATTTAGGAAAACATTCAGGAGCTTCAGGCATTCCAGAGCAGCTCCTGGAGGATCACTGCTAAGGCTGAACACAGCCAGACTACAGAGCATGACCCAGGGCCACTCTGCTGTGCTTCCCTTTCTTAAACTTTGGAGAAAGACTCTCTCTCCCTTGCCCAGCAGCCATTTTGAACGAACGCAAAGGAACAACATGAATTGCAAGATGTTTTTTCTCACATTGTCTTTTGCTACTGACAAGTTAAACCGTTAAGCCAAGAAATGTCAGCAATATAGAGATGAAGGCTGATGATTTCAGGGCAGAAGTGAAGTTTTCAGGCAGAATTTCCCTACTGGACCAGGCTGCTTTCATCACGTGTATCTCAACTCCCAGGCTCGCCCAAGGCTGCGCAGCTGGCTCTGTGCTCCCAGCCTGCTTCCAGCCCCATTGTTTTACACATTCTGCTTCCTCACAGTTACCAGCCCAGATTTCACAGGCCATATTGTCTGCCTCTGAATTCACTCACCAGTTTTAACCCAGAATTTACTAAGCTCCTCGAGCTTTACGTTCCAGACAAAACTGCAGGGAAGGTTTTGCAGCAAATACCAGGCTTTTTTCCTGAGAGCTGCAGCCTTCCAGCTGAGTGTCCTTCTATTTTAGGGGCTTGTGCTCCAACATACAAAACAGAACAAGTCAAGGGAACTGAACTCTACCCATTTTTCCACCACCACGTTTTAGCAGGACCACCAAGAATTTCTGCATGCCTCCCTGCAAGGGGAGATGGGAGGTGCAGCACAGCAGTGGGAACCACAGCAGTCCTGGCTGGGTGACTTCTGTGCCTCTATAACCTCTCCCTCCTCCTCTCAATCCCAACGGGAGGCAGATCATGTTGAGGAGAGGATGTGCACTCTGTCCAAAGGGCCGCAAAAGCAAACAGAGCTCCCTCCCAAAGAGGCGTCAGGATCTCTGTGAGGTTTGTCACTGTGATCCTATTTCTGCTTGTTTTGGCTGCCTCCCTTGCCCAGTGCTCCAAGAAAAAGCCCCACCTTCCATTTATAGCTGTAGAAACTGGGTGAGAAACAGATTTGCCACTAAGTTGGAACTGAAAAGATTTTAAAACCAGCCATTTCCAGAAGGTTTACAAAGGCTGGGATTTTGAAAGTGTCCTGAGGGAAGCAAAGAACCTCTCTGAAATTAATGGGAATTAAATGTCCAAAACCCACAGGCAATTCTGAAAATCCTATCAAAGTATCTAATACTTCTATCTGTCAAAGGCACTAACACTTAAAACAAAAGTGATTTTTATCACCAGCTAAGAATCAGTTTTCAAGTGAAAGAATTGCAAAATATTAAACCAATTAGTCTGTTTGACAACTTGACATGATTCTTCCCAGATGACGAGAAAGCTGCAGCATGGCAGGAAATAGTAACATCATGACATAAAATAAGAAGTAACTTCCAAAAACTCTCAGAAATCTATAGGTCAGAGCTCAGACCTATGTATGAAGAAACAAGTATTTCTTTGTGTTTGGTGAGTATAATGTGGGTATTTACTACCTAGGCATAAGATTTATGATCCTCTTTAACTATCTGTTGACCTGCTTTGAAGCGCTTAGGGTTTATAAATTCCTGATAGCTAATAACTTTTTTTGTGCTTCTAATCTTCTTGGTTTGTCACCTAAACCAAAGGTCTTGTATATGCAATACAGATATTTGAATGGAGCATGTACTAACCTTTTTCAGAGTCTTTTTTCATATTACTAGCTCCAGCAGATTACTCATTCGAGGCAGGGATACTTGTTCAGCTTGTGTAAGACAAAGCCATGCCAATGTGAATGGTAAAGGAAATTTAAATTTGAGCTTCATCTTATAAGGGGAAAAAACCCCCACCACATTTGAATGTTATAAAAGGTCACATCAGTAAACAACAGGGATTCAGAGACACAACTGCTAAATGTTCCCTATGCAATGTAACAGTTCTTAAAGAAAAGGAAAAATGGTGACATTAAGAAACACATTTCCTGCTACTTCAGACAGTATGGTTAAATTCAACCTCACATCCTTATGTGACCTATGAAATGAAGCTATATGCCTCCCACCTCATACACACACATTTTCATACAGTAAAGGTTTATATGAAAATGCCTCATTTGCTGTTAGAAGTGACTTGTCTTCAGTTGGTTTCATGGGGACATGAAACAGGATCATCATCAGCCCTGCTCACCAATGAGGAAATGCCAAAGCAGCATTTTACCACAATTCCCCAGACCTCAATTTTCAACTACTCTGACATTGTAAGAAAGAAGATTCAATTAAACAGATTCTTTAGGCTTACTCATCCAGTATTTTATGAACCATCTCACCTCTTATCAGGCTAAACCAGATATTTATTATAACAATAAGAGATTTGATACTAATGTTTCACATTCACTGAAGCTAGAGATATTAAACAAGATCATTTACTGCTGCCTGCAGCCATTTAAAAAACTGCATTGAGAAAACGTGAGGTGCTCAAAGGTTAATTTGGATTAATATCAATGGATTTTGCTAACTTCTCCCAGTCCTTGACTTCTGTGCTTCCTTGAGGACACAGGATCCCTTCCAGTTGATGTGGAACAGAGCTCAGATGCTTGGAGAGAGGCATGGCTCTGCCTTCACTCCATGCTCTGATCCAACCCAGCCTACTCAGTCCTTACAAGCAGATTCTAAATAACACCTGAATTTTCAAGACATTCAGGTACAATAAAGCAGAGTAGATTTTTTGATAAGCCCTCATCACCTGGACCAACCCAGCAGGCTCAGTCCAGCACCCATCCCTGCTCTGAAGGGTTTAAACCACAGCCACTGCTCCCCCTCCCCTGCATTAAAAGGAGGGCCACACCACCTTTAGCACAGGCACTTGCTGTCACTGCTTTGTCCCTGCAGAGGGGAGTCACAAGGAAAGTTTCTGGGCACTTCCTTCACAGCTCCTGAAAATGAGCAGGTGGCTGCACACAGAGACCAACCCCAAGGCTGCCCCGTCTGCAGCTGCTGAACCTGAGCACAAGCCAAGTGTCCCTACTGAAAAAGGGTTAAAACCCCCTCAGTTTAGCCAGCAAGCAAAAGCCAACACAGCAGACTTTCCTCTACACTTAGCCAGCAACCATCCCCAGGCACTAACACAGTACAACCAGGTAGGACCAAGAAGCACGTGAGGAAATACAAATTAAACTAAAATCTAACTCCAAATAGGGAATAAATAACTACACTAAATTTAATAATTAATTTCTTTGTCTCCCCTTCTTTAGAGAAGAGTAGACTAACGATATACAATGGGCCAGATAATGAGAAGGCCAGATGGCTGGATCTTGTGGAATTTGGGAAACAAGATATGAGAGAAGTACACAGAGAGAGAAGAGCAATAGTATTTTAAAACTATTATGCTGCCAAAGACACATTTTAATATATTAAAAGCATATGCCTTTTCTTCCTAAAACAGTACCAGTTGCTAGGCCCCTGAATATAAATCATGCTATCCATGCTTTAAGTACTAGCTTGGCATCTCTTGCTAGAAAATAGCAAGGATCGTGCAATAAGACACTATTTCCATGTAAACCAATGTTACCTTTCCATTTATTTTCCTCTTGCTAAATCTACCTTTCTCCTATCAAACAAATCCACACTATCATTTGCCCCATTGTATCCTGGTCCCTAGCAGTGCTCCTGTTGGCACTGCAGTTACTCATGGGAAACACTACATTCTTTTTTCCTCCTTCTGTTCAGGCATAACTCTGCAAACAGGCTGATGTAGGAAGGATGTTCTCCACCAAAGTCAGTTTCAGGTTAAAAATAAGCTGCACTTCAGTCCCAAGGCACAGAACAAGTTTACAGTGGTATTAGCTATGCATTTAGTGACAGAGAGATGGTGGGTTTCTACATTGACACCTGAAATGAAGCACAAGTTTCTTCCATGGGAAATGCTCTGGGTCAGGCTGCCTGTGTGGGAGTGCAAGGTCATCACCAGCACCATTTCACAGCTCCCAGTGTGCACTAAACTAATCATGACAGAGAGGGACCAAACACTCTCCCTGCTCCCCACACCCCCACGCTCCCCAGCTGCTGCCCCAAGGAGATTGCTCCAGAACAAAGGGCACTTCTGCAGACAGCTTTGGGTTGAAAGCTGCTCCCAGAGAAAACAAGTGCAGCTGGGGAGGAGGCTGAAGGAGAAAGGTGGGGCAGTACACAGGGCTGCTGTTTTGTAGGGAGACCTGCACAGCAGGGTACAGGAAAGAGCACACTTGGCTGCCCAGTGTATAAATTGCTTTGGTGGCTCCTGAAGTGCTTAAAGCGTGGAAGTGTCCTCAGACAGCAATGCAAATTACACTGGTATGCGAGGGCTGTCCCACTGTGGCAATTGCAGGAGAAATTCATGTTCAAAACCTCTCTCTGAGCTAGTGAGCAGTGAAACGAATCTCACTTTTGCAGGGAATGGAAAGTGGAAAGCAGGCACTTATCTGGCTAAGAGGGTAATTCCACAGTGCAGGAAACATAACGCAGATGTGGTAGCTTGGCATTAATATTATTAATGTACTGTGGCCTATATGGCTTCATTAGCACTGGGCTTCCGTGGGCCAGACACTCTCCAAACACGCAAGAGGAAAGCTCTGGTACAGGAGTGAGCTCTGCAGAAGGAAGTGCCATGCAAGGCATCACTGCTTTTATGCAGTGGTGGTGTCTTTTAGAAGGCAAGAAACGAATGATGAAAACCAGAAAACATCTAAAATCCAATGCAAAAGCAGCTTCTCTTTTTCTAAGCCTCTCCCTTCCCCATTTACAAAGAGTATTTTCTTCCCCCTTCTGCAGAAATGCCACATTATAAATCTATGGCAGCAAGACACGTCTGGCCATCCGGGAAGGTGCCCAGCCACTAGAGCAGCTCAACCACCACATATTCCAACCCCATATTTTTCATTCTTAACTTAACCATCAAATACTTTCCAGTGCCAGAGAGCATTTACTGCCAGAAAGCTATTTTCTGCTTTGCACTCATCGTTCAAATAAACAAGAGAAGAAAAGGAAAGGAAAGGAAAAGAAAAGGAGGTTAGCACTGGGTTCTGGAAATCCAGAAATCAGGAAAAAAATTATATGCTCTTTTTAAAAACATGCATATCTGAGCATCATATAACACATTTTAATGGTGGTGATGCTGGGATGTTTTATTTTCTTTTTTAAACTAACCGAAAGCAGGAACTGTCCTTGATGAATCATCCCCAGAGTACGATGAACCAAGAACATGCTGGAGGCGAAGCTTGCTTCCCCCAGACCTGGTTCTCAGTAAGAACTTTCTGGATGCCTTGGGCCCATATAGCTAACAGTCTCTGCTTAATAAAACAAAACAATTTCTTCTAAGTCTGAAATCCTGAAAATTTTCAATAACAGCATTTTTATCTTCAAATCAGTCTCTGCATGACTTGCAATCTTGACCTCATCCTTCATCACTGTGATTAAAAGTGTGAAACTGGCAGATACTGGGTATTTGGTCAAGCCCTGAATCACGTTATATACACACTATAGGACTATGAAAAAGGTCCTATAATGGCAAAATTATTTATAATCCTATTGGGGCAAAGATGGAAGTTTTAGTCTCTGTCCCTGTCCAGTCATCCACAGCTCTGAAGACTCAGAAATGCAAGAAGGAATACAAGATCCTCTGCCTTTGCAATACCATGTGGATGTCCCCATGTATCAGCGTGCCTTACATGTACTTAGTATTTATTGTTCCTCCAACTAAAGGGTTTAGAAATTAGGTAGGCATTTATATCCTTTCCCAGACCACACTGCATGATTCCACATGCAAAAATGCTTTGATATTTTGTGAAGTTGTGGTCATATTTAGTTTGTAAAGTTGTGGTTAAGTTTAGTTTGCATTCCTGAAATAGTTTTGTGACCTACACTCATCAGCAGATACAAAATGAAAAGATTTGTGAGGAAGTTCAAAACATTTTTGTTCAGCAGAACTAAATATTTGTCCTTTTAATTCCATCACTCCTTTCCTTAAGGGCCCAGACAATCATCTCTAACTGAAGATCTGGCCTTCTTTTAACCTATGCTTAAATCCATTATTCTCAACAGTGACTTAACACTGTCTACTCTCGGGCCCATTCCTTTAAATGTTTTTACATGAGGAGTTGGTGTCTTTGTCCTTCTTTGTTACAAAAAAACTTTCAAGTTCAAATACCGTAAGTTCAATAGTGAACTTCAAGTTGCACAGTGCACTAAACTCATTCATGTAAAAAGGGTAAAAGGATAAAATAACTTATGCATTACTACCATCATCTCAAACCATTAATTGTGGCAAGTAATTTAAAACAGGAAGGTTATCTGTCTCCACCTTGAAGAAATTTAGGACAATCCATGCTTTCCTGTTAAGGGGTGTTGTCCAAAACTGCTCAACAGAAGTCTGCAAAAATAATCTTTCTCCTTCTGTTTGAAAATCAGTGCTTGGAGCTTTTCCCATTAAAAAAGGAAATGGGCTTGTCTGAAGTGCAAAACCTTCGGATTCTTCAAAGAATACAAACAACCAAACAACCTAAACCTTTTTTGAGGGAGTTGAGGGAAGAGAAGGGAAGAGCTTACAACGTGGGATGACTGGATTTTTATCTTAATGCCATAAGGAGACTCAAATATGCAGTCTGACTAATAATTGCTTAACTTAGCCTCACTAAAGTAATTAGTTTAATATATAAAACAGTTAGATGACAAAGAGACAGGAATGTTCTGGTTTTAATACAACAATGAAATGAAACTTTCCCAAATAACTCCTAATCTTTATAGATAAATCTGCTATCTAGGTTTACACTAGCAGAATACAAAATGGTTTCCTGAGATATTCTAGACAGTAACTATGTATTATAAAGTAGCTGCTAGACAAGAGCCATTTTTTATTTTAAATTACCTCAGCCAGTCACCTCTCTGCATTCTGAGGTTTCTCTTGTTGCTGTTTATTCTCTGGTTTCAAATGCTCCCGGTGGTTTTCTTCATCCTGGTCCTGCTCTTCAGAAACACAGGATGCTGCAGCCAGGAATGGAAGATGACCCCAAGTTGGGAAAGGGGCCAGAACCCAGATGGTCCTAGAGAAATCTGCTGCTCAAGCACAAAAGGCTGGGTCTGTCTACATGGGTGTCTGAGACAGAGGGGTGACACAATCCTGACTTCCACAGCAGCAGGCAGAGCTGAGGCTGCATGTAGTGCAAAGGAGGACTCCTGACACATGTCAGATTTCTCCTGAGCTGTTCCCCCCCAGCTCACATGTCCCTCTTTGCTAAGAATAAATGTACTTGTTTTCTGCCAGCCACCCTTTTCAACCAAAGGGATCCCCAACACGTTCCCACCACTACACAGGAGAGATCCTATCTTCTGCACTTAAAAAAAAAAAAAAAAAAGATAAATGGAAAATCTCAGCAGAAGGAGACTACCTCTGTTGGGTGTAAAATGACTAAAAGAAAAGTTAATGAGTGCCCAGGAAGAGGGCCAGCCATAGCTGAGAAGTATAATCTGGAACGTGGAATCAGGGGTGCTTTTGCTGCCAAACATATGTCACGAGCTGTTCCAGTGACTGTCTGTCTGTTCTTCTCTAGGAGCCAGCTAAAGAAAGCAGTCAGGTCCCTGCAAGCATTCTTCCAATTTTGACCTAGAGACTCTGCAAAGCAAAGGGATTATTCCATTTGCATGAAGATTGTGCTTGAGGCAGTTAGGAAAAACTGCAGCAATGAAATTCTAAAATCTGCCAATGTATTTATAGCTGAAACATGGCTTGCAAATAAGAATTCCAAAACATTTTAAAAGAGTCTTGCAAACAAGGACAATTTCATACATTTTATATGATTTCATAAAGACAGAGCACCATAAAAAATGAATCATAAAACCAGTGACAAAGACAACTGATTAGTTCATCATCTTCATTGCCTGCCATGGCAAAATTTTTCTCCAGAGTATATTTAAAAGCACATTCTAGATCTTAACAAAATTAGTTAACCCTACAACTAAGTGCAACGTAGCAAGAAAAAGTGGTTTCTTGCACTGAATGGTCTAAAAATTAAGAAAAGGAAAAAAAAAATCTTTCTTGCCATGGATCTCTTTTTGCTACAAAATCCCAAAATGCGCAGTTCTGGGGTACCGCAGCTGCCAGAAAGTCTGTTCAGGTTGCAGAGCCAGCCCATTTCACAAGGTTATGAGAAGCATGACAGAGGACACTGACACAGCAAAGGACTTTAAAGGACTCCAGTGAATGGGAAGTCTAAAATTTTTAGAGAGCAATATATTGATAATTATTGGGTTTAATCAACTGATCTGACTTCTGCACTTAACCTTAACCCCTTACTCCCACTACTCACCAGAACAACTCCTTAAATAGCCTATAAAAACTCCTGTATTGTGTAGTGGTTCTTCCTGACCCTCTGGTCCACAGACATTACAGGTTACAAGTCCACCTCTTCCACCCTTTGTACGTCACTGTCTTCTTTTTGGTAATGAGAGAAGGATCTAACACCTAGTGTATTTAACCACTTCAACAGCAAGCATCTTACTCATACTCCTTGATTTGTTTCAACCTCCCCTGCACTGCTGTGCAAGAAAGCCTTATCTGAACAAGTGGACTGAACAGCAACAAGAAGTGCTGCAGGGTAGGTCTCCCCACCTTGCCCTCCAAAGACATCCCTGTGGTGCCCCTGCCCTTTCAGCAGAACCCATAAGATCAGAGAAACACAGTCTGTACACCATGGCTCCTCCCTTGGGCAAAAGCTGCAAAGGAAAGGGCCAGGTTCTGCCTGATTTCAAGTTAGTGGCAATGCAACTGCTTCACTGAGAGGGAAAAACCCCACAATGCCAGATCTCTTCTCCTTGGTGCACATTTGACAGTGCTCTCGTACATCTTCATTGAGTTTCCACCAGGCACAGAAATTATTTGGAGTACCCTGGAAATCCTGTAAACAAACTGCTTCTAAGATTTTGGCTTTTGTTGTGACAAAGCAAAGCCAGAAGACAGGCAGCTAAAAGAAGTTAAAGGTATTTAAAAAAGAGGTATGTCTAGGATATTTCTGTTGTCAGCTTTCATTTAAATCCCTAGACACTGTTAAATGGCAGGCATTCCAGTATGTCAAAAATACATACAGGATATAATGTTTTTCCTAAGCATGTAAAGGGGTTCACACTCTCTTTCTTAAAAAGAACATTCTTGCTGTCTTTGATGTTGTAAATCTTATTACACAAAACAGACTGTTGTGTAAAATAAATGATAGCACATGATCCTGCAAGAAGCTTAGTATCCATAAGTCGTTTTAAAGCCAACAGGAGGAAAGGGCACTCGGCACCAAGCAAATTTCTACTGTGAACTTGTGCTAGACAGTTGCTGAATGAAAAACCTCCTGAGAAAATGAAATTTAATGTAAACAACTTGCCCAAATCACGAGTTGGCATGCTGGAGAGAAAGTGTGAGTGCAGAAAAAATTGCACAGATCTTTCAATTGCTCAGGAAAGGGCTGAGCTATGAGGAAGTCTGCTCCTCTTCAAAACCACTGCAGTAAGAAACTAGATCACCATCAGCACTGAAATCCTTCAAGAAAAGACCGGAATCCAAAGAGAAGATATGAGTCCAAAGAGAAGACAGGAATCTCACAAACAAGGGAAATATATGAACTAATTTTTGTGAGGGGCTTACAAGGTGATTTTGTTTACCAATATCAGCAGCTGTGTGATGACTAAACTGAAAGCTCTTTAACTCCAGAACCATGCACGACAGTGGAAAAAGTTCCACTGGTGCATGGAGGACCAGGTCTAAGGAGAATGCTGTATTGCCTATGAAAACTGATGGACTGGTTTCTCTCTCAACTGATGCTGAACTTGGAAGACAAGCTGTTGCATGACAGTCTTGCCTGGAACAGGCTCCTCATGCTGTCCTCAGAGTCAGGGATTTTCAGTGGCATAATAGTAGCTAATCCTCTATGTTCTGCCAAACATTTCTCCTCTGTAGAGTCTACAAAGAGGCACAATTAGAACAAGTTGCTCTATTAAGAACTGGAGTAGAGCCATCAATTCATTTTTACTGTCCTCATAGGGCCAGCACTGATAATGGCTGTCCCCCTTCTGCTGCAGTTGGCCCAATGTGGGAAGATGACTTGAGCAACCTACCAAATTGTCCATCTTTTTTCTCTAACAGGACCCCAGACACTTTCTGAAAGGATAAATATTGTGAATCTTCACCTTTCAATCTGGGCCACAGCAGGAGATCACGACCCCGCCACAAGCAGTGAACTGGTATTTACCCTGCCTCATGGAAACAACTTAAGCCAAGCAGATATTTATTTTTAGCTGGTCACTTGGCATAAAAATGGTCACATCATGTTTATTTGCATTTTTAGCTTAATTACCTCTACCCTCCTGTTATACTTGAGGGAGTTCTAATAAGATGTTAAGAGAGAAGCAGTTCCCTACATACATTGCCTCAGGTTAGTTTGATGCCCCATTAGCCCTTCTAATGTCTTCTCATCTGAAAGCTGTGTGTGGGCGTCCTGAAGTCAATGTAAAGAAAAGCACAGAGGCTGAGGGAGTAGAATTCGTCTTCCTGGACCTTACTTATTCAGTCAGGCATTTTTAGCTAGTAACAATATTGTTGATTTAAAACCTCACCCCAATTAAAATATTAATAGATACCGCCTACTCAGAAAGATAAAAGAATTTTTTTTAATTGTAGTTGATTTAGAGAAAAGTAGAAAACCAAAACATAATACATTACTTATTTTAAGAGACTACCTTTTTCCATGGTGTTTCTACTAGGTGGTAGAAACTATCATGTTTTGTTATTTGAATTCTTGGACAGCAACTACATTGCATTGCTGTCAGATACAACAAAGGTGCTTCTTTTTTCCTCTGCTTTCAGTAATGGAATCATTTCTGGTTCTTCTGTGGTAACAGATCCCATTCTATGATGCTTAGGTCCAAGACTAAGCTGCTTGTAACTGATACTTCCCGCAGAGAACCACAGCAGGAATTGACTTTGTTCCTCATCTATTCTCCTGGCTCAGTGAACTAACTAACCATCCTCACCACCTTCTCACATTTCACTGTGCAGACCAAGTGGAAATAGCAAAAAACACATCATGTTTAATGCTCACTGTCCTATTGTTCAGCAAGGAATAACTGAGCTCTTCAGCTCAGCTCAGGAAGGAGGGAGGAGAAGGAGGAGGAGGAGGAGGAGGAGGTTCTTTGATCTGCAGCAGGCAGGACTGGAACATCCTCACTCCCAACCACCACAGTACCAAGTTCAGAGCTGTGCTCTGACTGCAGTCCTTCTGCAGGGCTCAGGATGTTATTGCACTGTCCCTCAGCTTGATGCAGGAGGAAATGGCAAGATGGGCCAGAAGTCCAGTGCTCTGGTTTGTGACTTGGCTTGTGACTATGAACATGAACTACTGCTGCCAGTCAGAGCCCACGCACTGCCCATCTCCAAGGGAGAGGAAAGGGCTGCCATGCCTTCAGCTGTCACCTCCACTTCTAGGGAGAGTATCTGGGTAATTGTACACAAGCCACAACAGTGAGAGCTGTGGTTTCCACCCTCTGCAATCACTCCAAAACTTCTACTCTGCCACCCAGCTGTGAGAAAGCAGAGAGAGGAATGTGGCAGTGAGCAGGGACAACTTCTGAGGACAAGATCCAGTGGCATGCATGTTCTCTGTATTCTGACAAGGGTGGTCTGCCTCTTAAATTATACAACATGAATAGAAGTTCATTTCCTTATTTAAAAGCTCCCTTGATTTCAAACTATTTTAAAAATAACTATGATCAAGAATGTGTAAGTACAGTGCTAAATCTACTGAGTTGCTTGCCCTGCTTATAATGCACATGTCTTTCCAGAGAATTCAGCTTATTTACTAAGGTATTACAAAGAAAAACAAAAAGTAAGCAGTAAAGTGGCAGCCCCAGGTTCTTTAATTCATTTGAAACAAACCCACTTCCAAACCCACGTACATATTTAAGCATCACTTGTAGGACAACCCAATTCATCCACATAAAACACTTATTAACTGCTGTTAAGTCAACAAATTTATAGATTACCAGTTCATTATTTATGCCAGTAGGAGAAAAATAACAATCAAGATGCATTTAACAATCAAGATATATTATTCGAAGTATAATTGCACACATAGGGTGTGACCTTCACAATAAGAGGCACCTCTAGCACTAAGTGGTTTGGGTGTGAGCAGGCAACAGAATCACTAAACCCCAAACATTCCAATAAGCCAAACCACCAGCAGCATGGCTCCCTCCTGGCAAGTAAGTATTTTTTCCTGTTATAATTACTTATGGGGAGAGAAATAAGGCACTCATTCCAATCATTCTGAGGTTTGAAAATAAATTTTTCATCTTTATCACTCCAAATTACCTCTCCATCCTCCCACACCCTCAGATCCATCAATATAATGCTTTATGTTCTCTCACAAATCTTGTACGTTACTTTGAGTAATTTCTGATGGGATCTAAAAAACACGTAGAATATTTTTCTCCATGCAAACCACCTCACATACCCTGAGTAATGTTTTGAAAAACTGCAATATATACAAATTTCCAAGACAAAAAACTAATAATACCAATATATACCTGATTCTTCTTAATTCCCTATTTCTTTTGACTCACAATTAAATAGAATGGTGTAATAAGAGTAACACTTCCTAGACATCAATTCAAAATGTCATTTAACTGTTTTGCAGTGATTTTGAAAACACAAACAGCAATGTTGAAAATAGAGACTAGTAACATTATCCAATGCTTTTACTGAAAAACAAGGCAAAAATTATTTTCAAATAACAGTTACTCATAGGAAAAGTAAAATGATCATTAAAAATATACTCCAAACCCCAAATAATTTTCTCTTTCTTATCTAGTTTTCATGGACATTTCTGCAGTAACTTTAGATATTATAAATGGAAAATAATCAGGACTTTTTTGAAAAAATAATTAAAGAGGGCTCGCTGGTACATAGGACAAAAAATTCAGGTGGGGACATTATAATATTATGATCTTCTGCAATATGTAGCAGAGGGTAGCTCTAAGAAAAATACAAAAATAACCAGTTTAAACGGGTGAATATAAAGCAGCAGACATGTTGAGATTGGCAGAAATACACATAAATGTAATGAGAGCCAAAATCTCCCTGTTTAGTTTCTGGGAGCTGGTCAGATATTTATGCTAATGCAGAACAACCTTGGGTATGTGAATGTCACAGAGACACAGGATGTGTGTGGAGAGCTGAGGTTTTGGATAACCGAGGTAATTTTCAGAGTAATTAACCAATGTCAGGGGACATGACCACGTTCCAAATAACAGGGAAGGTTAAATAATCGAATGCTGCTGTCTTACCACTTATCTTACTGAATACTGTAAAGGTTTTTATTGAAAAGCTTTTACTGAAAAAGGAGTTCAAGATCAAATGAGAAAAGAGACCATTAATTTCACACGTGAAAAGCTCTGCTACAAGGTATTTTGTGCCAAACCACATAGTGCTCATCTGCCAGACAACAGAAAAGTGGTTTGTACCTTGAAAAGTGAATTTCTCTCTCTGGAGAATTTACCATGCACGTCCTCCTTTCAGCTGCAGGAGCTACAGCAGCACCTACCCAGCTCTCCAAATCCCAGAACAAGGTCCAAGGGTAAAAGCCCACCAGCTTTCCTTTGCATCTCGAAAACCAAGGCTCCCTGCATCACCTCAAGTGCTGAGTTTGCTGGTCTCAGCCTCATATTGTCCTTCAGAAACTCCCTGCAGAGTCTGGAATTTGCTGGATCATGGATGTAAATGTTATTTAGAGTAACAAAAGCTGATCAGGAACAAGCTGGGTGACAGAGCTTTGCCAATAGGCAGGTAGCACAAAGTTAGTGTCTGCTCTAACTGTGCTCAAATTCAGCACAGACCAAACATGGAGCTACTACAACTCTAAGCCTGGCCTCGAGGCCAAAATTCTCTCAGTCTCTCTCCTACCCAATGGTCTCTGTTAAAAAAAAGTGTGAGTGGCTCTTGGGCCATGTTCCTACACTGGAAAAGATATTCCCAACCATGGCTTTACACATGTGAATGTATTTTGTAATTTTCAGCTCCCATCACAGGGTGAATGCTGCAGTCTTCCATTTCTCCCTGCTTTTGTTCAGCTACCTCTCTTGTTCAGTATTCCTAAAACATTTGCAGAAATAGCAGCAGAACAGCACCTACACCATTGTGCCTGTTTTATAAGGCAATAATCCACTTCCCTCCTTGAGATAAACTACAAGGGGGAACAAGAGCTGGGTTATTGGCTTGTAAAGCAGTGTGATGATAGTATTATTGTCTAAATTAATGTCATTTAACGCTTTATACCACAGTTGCAGAGGTCCCACCTCAAGCATTAATAATGCATTTTGCTTTTTAACATGCCAAGTGGGAAAAGACTGACTTCTGACATCTAAGGATTGCATCAGTAAAATATAACTAATTGGGGCAATCTGCAAGAACAAAACAGAAGACCTTGATTGTTCCTAAGAACGGTTCAGTCACTTCACCTTTCCACCCCATCCTAACCCCTCCCCTGCCCTCCCACACACAGTCTTTTTTGTTCTTTGCATTATTAATTTCTGAACAGTATGAGGAGCTAAAAATGTAACTTCCTCATATACCTTTTCTGTGCTAAAATGTAGATGTGTTACCTCTCCTGAGTTACCTTCTTCTCATTCATATATTTTATCCCATTTATCAATGTAAGAAACTGAAGCTTTACAAAGGAATCCCACCAAAAAAAAAAAAAAAAAAAAAAGAAAACATCAAATCGGGCCTTGCACATTGCTAAGACACAGTAAACAAGTCCTTGGCTGATAAATTTGCTTATGACAATATTGGCAGCAATTTGATTCAAATTCCAGCAAAGTCAATTTTGAATTATAGCAGTCAGGGACACAAAATAGCTGCTTTTCTTGGCTGTTAACCCCATAAAAGCTACTTTTTGGAACCATAACGTAAGTCCAACACATTTCCCTGGTGGTACAGCTTAAACCAGTGATCAGTATAAGTGAAGCATGATAAATAGCTACTGCACTGCACCCCCATCAGCTGAAGTCTACACAGGTCTAGCTGTGGAAACAGAAAGGTCATTCATTACTCTGTGTGAACAAACAGACGGCACATTTGTGATAAATAATAGCTATTACAGAGCTACAATACACACTGAGCCTTTCTGCTCCGTGGCTGTGCATGACTTCCCCTGTGTTACTCTTTAAATGTAATTATTTAAAATTGGCTTCTGTGATAAAGACCCCCCCTACCTCTCTGGATTAAACTTATAAACCCAAGTATGGAGATATATATATATGCGTGTGTGTGTGCATCTACCCACACATGTATTTTTAAAACCATTTGTTTGATTGTGGTAAGCAGAGCACAAAGTCATTTGTCTCATCTACTAGAAAACAAAACAGGATCCAAGTGGCATATTTGCTTTTATTTTTACTTCTCTCATCGCTCACAATGTGGATTTCAGGATTGTAATAGAAACACTAATTAGTCAGCCAACCTCTGGTCAGGAAACTCCTAAGATGTCAGTTCTCAATGACTGCTATAAAAATCATTTAAAACAAGCAAACAAAATCCACATACAGTTTTCTTTTCCTCCCACCCCCTTCCAGAAGGGCAGGTCATGCCAGTACAGTTTTCATTGGCTGTTTGATCTTTGAAATAAAATATGATTTCTTTCGAGTATGGAAGTGTTACTGTTAGTTTAAACCTGGTAAGCAGGTGCAGAGTCACTCTGACATGGGGAGCAGACAGATTATCCTATCTCTCACAATATGAGCAACTGCAAAAGCCACGCGAGACTGTGACTTCTCATCACACTGAGAAACATTCTACTTCCCAAGCGTTCCTAGCAAAATAAAGGGACTTTTGAGACCTTGTTTGTGAAGGAAATCACAGGCACAGAAAGTCAACATACTAAAATACATTCTCTACTTATCAACTTCTGTCCAGCATCAAGCACAAGGAAGCATCTGCAGTATCTTCTATCTTCTCTCTCTTGCAGGGGCACAAAGAGGGACACTCTCCTGTAATTATACCAATTTAATTTACAAATCTACCAGCTGTACTGACCTCTGAATGCTTCACCTTGCTGCACTTCTGCTGTCTGTGCCACAATCTGAACCTTTTGTGGCAATGCAGGAGTCAATGGGTTGGTGGGCAGTTAACTTTTTTCAAACCATACTGAAAATCTGATGGCTGTTTAGAAGTGTTTGGGATAACATGGTTTTTTCTCACCAACCTACCTAGTTGCATGTGTTCAGTTTCACAATAGTGCTTGTCTTTAAGCAGCACTGAGTGATGCTGCAGCCTCTGCTGGCTCCCAGGGACAGCTCACCCTGCTCAGGAGGAGCAGCTCCAGCCACACACACACGGGAAATTAACTGGTCACCCCATGAATGCAAGGACATGAACGCTTGAGTGCTTGAATCTGATCACAGGAAGAGAGTCCAAGCAGCGATGTGCTCCTGTATTCAGCAGGAAATTAACTCTCTAGCATTTCCATCCCAGCTCCCTGCTGAATATGCAGCAGCAGCAGCAATTAACTTTTCCAGAGGTGGGGGGAGGCAGGGGAAAAGGGTGAAAGTTCTAAACTTTCACCAAACTTAGACCATTAATCACAATCTGTAAATTCAGGTGAAGAGATCACAGAAGCAAATGATTCCCTGTAAATTTCAATTCTTCATTTACATGGCAAACAGAAAACACAAGTCGTAACTCACAGCAACTGGAATGCAAACTATCAAATTAGCCCAATAGAGTATGTCATTGTGCAGCTTCAGAAACAAACAACAGCCAGCCAGGAAGCCTCCTGAAAGTCAGAGATATTCAACTGAGCACACTACACAGTGTGCTAGGATGAGTGTGGTGATTACGGGGAGTAATGACATGAATAGCAAAATGATACAGAGCATTTATTTCAACCGTGGAAATCAAGGAAGCCTGCAGCAATTTAAATCTCAGGCTTTGCAGCTAAAGGCAAAGCAAGCTCTATAAAAAAATTCCTAACACAAAGAAAACCAGAGCTGCTTACTTTCTGATAGGTTTATATTTTTCTAGTTCTATGTGGAAATGATACAGAAATTTGAAAAACAATGTACAACTGCAAAACCTTCTGGTAGCTATATAATTTTCTGTTTATATGCAGAACATACATGTTAGATATACTGCTACAGCATCTTGGTGTGTGTGTGTATGTACACAAGTGTTCAAAACTGGTTTAGTCTCATAAATATGTTTTGGGGTTTCTTTTAAGCAAAGCACATGTTTTTTGATGTTTGATGATAGGAAGACTTTCAATTACACTTTTTTCTCCCAGGTTCCCTTCTGCACTTCTCTGAAAATGATGCTGTAACATGAGGTTACAAAGGAGCAGGAACATTTGCCCAAAATATGGAGGCTTCCAACTCCATTTTCAGCCCTGAAAGCTGGACGTTACTGCCAAGAAGGAAGTGACTGCAAGATTCAGCTTTAAAGCACCAGACTTTCGGGAGTCTGAGAGTTTATATCCAGTGTGACTTGTCCTGCACAAAGGGATGGCTGCATTGGGAACAGCTTCTGTGGCAGTTCCCAGGCCAGGCAATAGCATAGATGCTGTCAACACTCTCCCAGCTCCCTGCCTGTGATGCTGACAGCAGAATCAAACCACAAAACCCACCCAGTTCCACACTTGGCTGGGACCTCTCACCTGACACCTTTCCCCAGCACGTTTCTTTGCTTTTCTGAAGCAATGTGGATGCAGCGTAGAGCATCCAGTCAGATAAACTGAAGTCAAAAGGAAAATGTGGGTCCAGCTGCAAGAAGAGCTATTGTTGCCAATGCAGCCATCCCTTTGCAAAGGTCAAACCACACCAGCAAAAGAGCAGAAGCCAGGAATAGCTCCACAGATTTGAAATATAACGAGAATGAATATCACAGTGACAAACTCATTAGTTTCTACCCCAAAACATGCCCCCCCAAACCAGTAGGCCCTGGGTACATTACAGGGAGGTACATTGAAATTCTCCAATTGAAACTCCGTTTCCTTCAACAAGAATTAAATTTCAGGAAGCTCTGTTTTTCCACAAGACCTGCCTGCTTGCCTAGTCCAGTACCAGTAGCAGGATGTTGCTCATTCCAGGTCAGGTCCTCAGCTGAGAAACCTGGCTCTGCATTCAAAACATGGCATTTTCTAAGACATACCTATATTGCAAGTATGAGCACAAATTATTTCTTGTTTTAGAAATGCTTCTCCCCTCCTGCCTTTCTTAAGTCAAACTGTACAAACATCAGGGGAATAACAACAAGCACAGGGGCTAAATTATTTTTGATGTGACTGGTCAGCCAGAAAAGGTTTTACCTGTCAGGAGATTTGAAAACTCAAAAAAAAAAAAAAAAAAAAAAAAAAAAGGCCATCAAATCTCCTTGACACCTGAAGCACAGACCAATTAAACATAACAAAAACTTCTAAAACGTTAAAAAACTCCCCCTCAATTATTAAGAGAAACCAGATCTCTAGGTCCAAGCCCTAAATGGCACACAACAATGCAGAGCAGCTTTCAGGGTCTCTCACCTATCTGTCTCCTTTCTTGCAAATGATTTCTATTCTGGTCTGATGGACATGAGAATATTCCTTGGAGCTACAACAGGATCTTCCTTTTCACTTGCTTGAAGAAAAATTATTTACCAGAAGTATGCTGATACTGTTTGGAGGTTCTTTTTAAAGTCTCTCAGAGTCCAGTTTGGGGTCCATGCTGCAGCCCTGATGCACACTGCAATCACACTGATTGCAGTAACTGCAGTAACTTGAGGCAGTAAGATGCAGGGAGCAGCCTGGACCTCAGGGTAGGGCTCTCATTTACATTAAGATCATTTTAAACCACTCCCAAATGGCAAAGAGCAGCATAAATGGCTTCTGAGTAGGAGTAAATTACATGGGTACAAAAGACCAAACAATGCCAACAGCATGCATAGAAAGTGACACACTTATGCAGAATTTGAAATTACTTTAACCTGTACCTTGCTTAAAATTCCTCTGAAAAGGCCTCTTTTTTTCCCCAAAAAGTAACTGCAGACATACTCCTGCACAAACCTTTAATGCTGTATTTACTTGGTTTTCAGATCTTTGCTAAAAGTGGGAAGTTGAAACACGCATACAAATTCTTATGATTTTCTGGATCAAAAGAATAGTGTTCTAGAAAACTTCAGTTCAATCATCTTTCAGGATATTGCTGGCCAGCACAGCCAGAGGATGTTTATAGACTCCAAAATGCTCATTTCATACTCAATTTCTACACACTTAGAGTCTTGCAAAGTTTCCGAGCTTTCACACTTCTTTTAGAAATCTGTATTTTCAAGAGCTTGAACATCTTGGTCGCATTCTGCTTTAAAATAAACTGTTAAACACGAATCGTAATTGAATTACATTTATTCATTTAACTCAGATTTTAGTTCTCAACTTAGGCAAAGCTGAGAGGACCGATTCCTTCGTGCCTCAGTGCAAAGAAATCCTTCCAAATATGTGCTTTGACTTAGCAACCCCCTTAGTTCAGTGGGATTTACAATCACCACAAATACTCTTTTATTCACACCATTGAGGGTGAGCCAATTTATCCACTTGACAAGCCATGGCCAGAATGCCCAGGTGAGGCACAGATAATACACTGGGATTAGGTTCTGGGCTATTACTCTGATCTGAATGACACAGTTAGAGCAACACAAGCTTAGAGTGGAGAGGTTAACAGAGACACACAAAAAAATCCTGGGTGAAGGTGCATGCCATGAAATTTAAGTGGGTTAAGTTTACTTATTCTGAAATCCTTTCATTCAACAATCAAAACCTGGAAGAAAGAAGCTTTTTTGTTTGCCATTAGTGGGGCTGGTTTGTTTTAGGAG
This sequence comes from Certhia americana, assembly GCA_018697195.1. Classification (NCBI taxonomy): domain Eukaryota; kingdom Metazoa; phylum Chordata; class Aves; order Passeriformes; family Certhiidae; genus Certhia; species Certhia americana. Next base: position 13,246,839 of record CM031868.1, on the reverse strand, counting down.
TAAAATAAATTACACTGAAGAACAGCGCTGGACCACAGAGTTGGCATAGCACCAGCTTTTAATGGTACTCTGAATGGCTCACACACTTTCCTTTCAGCCCAAGTCTCTTGATACTCCTTTGGAGTTTGTTCACAGCTTTCTTTCCTTTTTTTTTTTTTTTTTTTTCTCCTTTTTTTTAAAAAAAAAGAAGCCTGAGGATTTAAAAAGTTTGCTATCTGAGTCATCTCTACATGATTTGGGTGAGTGAGTCTTTCATTTCCAGTCCTTTTCAGAAATAAAAACTACCTAACAGAACCTGGTTGAATCTGGAGTGGAACTTGCTGTTTGATGAAGTAAGGTGCAGAAGTATGGTCTACTGGTTAGAGCATGGGCTGGGGAAACAGGACTGCAACACTCAATTCCCAGCCTTGCCAATGACTGCTGAACCTGACTCTACAAAGCACTTGCAAATGCTCAGCCTGTGGATAAAAATCATTGCACTCCCTGAAGAACCTCAACGGTTCCAAGCCTGGATGATTTGTGTTTGATTTAACTTCTCTGTACCTCAACCTGTGGTGTATGCAGTAATTCATTTAATCTGTAATACAGTTTGAGATCCCTGAATAAATATGCAATCCCCATAAATATTAATACTTTATTATTAAGTAAGAGCTTCTTGCTTGTAACTGACCTAGTAAGTTCTGAAATATCTGTTGCTGACATCAGTGAGGAAATTTTTAAATTTATATGAAAACCTGTTAACAAGTTCAAAAGGCATGAAAAATCCACCACTTTGCTCCTTTTACTGCAAATTTTAATATACTGGTGCAAACTCCTGAAACATCCATTTTCCATGCTGCACTTTTTCTCAAACACTTTCAAACGCAATTCTAAAAACCCAAGGCACAGGAACAGTTCTGGCCCTCCAGATCACTGACAAGACTGATGAACAGCCAAATCTGTCGTGGCTCCTTGCTCTGTCCAGCACTCCATGATGTCCCAGGAATAAAAGGGCAGATGAAATGCACTGACAGAGTCTTTCATTCCCCTTACTTCACGCAGATTTCCAGAGCAGCACAACACACTGGAGCAGCAGCTGGAGGGTTGCTGGACACATAACTGCACTTCATAAAATAGCATCTGACCTCCTGCACTCCTCACACTAGAATACTCTTAATGAGCTGTAGCCTGGGAATGGCTGGAGATTCCTAAAATAGTCAGTTAATGAAGACTGACATGCACCAAACTGTGACAGCAAGGGGAGCAATGGATGTGGCAGCCAGCTTGGGATTAATGCAGCACACATGGCCAGGGCTGCTGCCAAAGCTCCAAAGCTCTTCCTGAGCTGTAAGGCCTCCATAAAACTAAAACAAACAAACACAAACCCCCTCCCACAATAAAGTTTACTTCCTAAGATACTTTTGTGGCATTAACAGTTCATGTCTAATTACTCAGTGAGTACAATGAAATCACTTACAGCATCCATGTGTTTACATAAAAGCCACTCTCAAAGCGTGTTTATTGCCAGAGGTAACCAAGAACCTTTCTCAGTATCTCTTACAAGAGGCAATGGATTTAAACAGTACCAGCGTGATCCTCAATCATGAAGGCAAAAGTAAATAAATAAATGAAAAATTTTACAAAAAATAAAAATCAACAGTCACACAGACATGTGCTACCCAAAAGTTCCTACTGAGATTATTACAATTCAAGACATGACAGTGCATTAAAAAAAAATACGTAATTTCAAAGTACTGCAGCTGCGAAGTGTGTTAGTTACAGGCACAGTAGATGAGAGAAAAAGATCTGTTATTAATCAGAATTCATATTTAAGAAACAGTGGTTGTTAAGTAACTCTCCTGAATCCTAATCACAACCAGGAGGGTCCCAATTATTCTGACTCTGTTACTATTCATTAATATCAAGCTGAAATCTTATTTGTTTCTACAAGATGAGGTGGGAGATGACGGAAATCCACTTTGAGGGTGTTGCCCTTCTGTTTTTTTGCAGCGCATCTGTACCTGAACCAGCTGAACCCACAGAGATCAGGCAGTCAGGATACAAACAAGAATCCACATTTGACTAATTGGAAGGTCAGGTAAACAAAGTTCCATTATGATAACAAGGATATGTTCTTGCTGGCAGTCTTGTGATTAGTTTTATGCATCTCTTGCCCTGACAACAAATGAAACCTCTGCTGAAATAAAAGAAATACTATTATACCACTCCCTACATATTACTTTCTGAAAGGCTTTGCCCCCATCCAAGATTGACCTAATGCTTAATTAAAGTTACACAGAGAAGCAGAGAAAGATCTAAAGCTCCAAGCCAGCAATGACTAGAAACTGTTTGATCTGATTTTCTGTATAATGATATTCTCTTATCAGCACAAGCAAAACAACAATAAATGTGAGCTTTAATAATGGTCAAAATATGTTAACACATTGTGGGGAAGGCTTTTTAGTTTTGCTTTTAAGCTCTGCCATTTTGGAAAGCAACCAAAGTATAATTCCACTTCCCTTGATTGACAAAGCCTGCTATTCCTTTAATTAAATCTGTGACTGTATGCCACCTTTTCAGTAAGAATAAGGAATTAAAAATTGATTTTCTGGAGGAAGTACCCCTTCTCCCTACTGGCAAACAGTATAATTTTTTTATAAATATATATATATATAGCATGATTAGCTGAGATCATGTGTATGGCATTTCCAGAATAAAACTAATCAGTGTTACATGCATTCCATCACTACTCTATTTGCATTTTCTCCTGGAAGGCTTCCAAAGAAAGACAAAAATCTGCCTAGAAGGAGGGAAATTGGTCTGAATGTCTACCTCTGAGTGGGGCATCTAGCAGAAAACCAGGTAGCCAGAGCCTGCTAGACCTGACTATTTTCACTGGATCATCACTGGACATCATGACCAGCAGAGCCCACGTAGCGACGGGAGGTCAAGCCCAACTCCTGCAGCCATGGGGGCAGAAATGGGGCAGATTGACAGCTCACCCCAGCCCTCAATTCACACAACACCAACCCTCTCCGTCCTGGGACTGCATCCACAGAGGAGTTCACCAAGAGTATTGCACAGTGGAGCTTTGCCACAAGGTTTGGTCAGAGAGCACCATGTGCCCAAATGCAAGACAGCAGCTACAGCCATGCACTGCCTGCCTTAGAAGAGATGTGGACTTTTGGTAACCCCTCTTCAAGCTTGTGACAGCCAAATGAAACTTCAGAAGGTAATGCCTCCCACATCTGGAAATTCAGTTGTCAAATGTGTGCCTGCATCTGGGATGGTTACAGGATGGTTACAGAAGGATGTTATCAACTTCCAGTCAGAAAATGGGGCAGGGGAAAATAAAAGTCAATCCTTCCAGGTTTCACAGAAAAGCTAAATAAATCCCACCCAAAAAGAATTAGAGAACAACTCAAAAGAAAAAAGCAAAGGATTATTTTTCTTCCTTCCTCTCAATAGTATGGGTTTTAATAGCAATCTCCTGACTGGGTTTTTCAAGGATTAAGGCTGAGGGAACTGCCTGAATCTGAATACATCCAGCCCTACTGGAGAGATGAGCAAGATACCAGAAGGAGGAGGGAAAGTTTTCAAGCATCTTTCACTTTCATTATGGGATTATCAGGTCTGCAAAGATCCCTCTATTTCCATGAATACCCAAGGGGAGCAGACAAGCTAAGGACATGGCAGGAGACTCCAATGCTATCTAAATTGTCTCAGAAGAGGGGAAGACAAGAGATTTCATCCCAAGCAGCAGAGAAGGTCACTTAGGAAACAGAGTGAGGGCTCATTGTGCCTCTGCTTTGGCTGGTCCTCCAGAAGACTACTGCAGCCTCAAAGTGAGCATCTCTGAGGGCAGAATTCCAAAGTTTAGGGAAAAATACTCATGTGCAGGCCCATCACGGAGGGGAATGGAACAAAGCTCAGTCCTTCCTGACAGAAAACATTTCCTCCTACAAGCAATGACAAGCAGTTGTCAAGTGACAAATATGCCATGAGTATCAAATGTCAGATTGAAAGGGTGTGAAACAACCCTGACATCAGTTTTAAGTATGAAGCTCCCTAAGGCATGTTCGGGGGGTGATCTTGTAAGCATTATTTGCTGAATTTTGAACGAACAAAATGCTTTGGGAAGCTTTAGAGGGTGCATAGAATGCAACTTGTACGTACAAAACTGTTCTCACTGAACAGCAACTACGTTTCTGCATAACACAGAAGGCAGGATTCAAAATCAAGCTCCTACAAAGTGAAGGTTTGTGATTTACACATTAAGTGTCATTCTTCTCTGTCAAAAGAGACAGAATAAAGTAACATTTATTAACCTATCCCTGCCATGAGCTATTGCATCTCATCACTGAAGGATCTGGGAGCTTTTCAACAGAATCAAGCTGCAGCAGAAAAGTGGACAGAAGACTTCAAAAGCTTTTCCCCTGTTCAAGTTTCAGCTCTGTCTGAAGTAGAATTAGCTTGACCAGAGAAGAAGGAAAGGTCTGATGTAACTGCTTTCTTGCTAATGGCAGAAATATTTGAAAAAAGAGCTTTAAAGATGCTGAGCATGGCTGGACTTCAGGTTTTCCAACCTCCTCAAGTTTATAAATAACAAGGTACATATTGAGCTGCTATAACCAAGAGGCTCTCTTGATAACTGCAGGGAGCTAAACACATCAAGCTCTAGACTAGTTAAATAAAAATACAGTTTATCTGAGAAACTTAGTACTTGGGAGCTGAACAGAAAAAGCATTCTCACACCATTTTTGAGGTAGACAGGAAAGGGGATAGATCAGAGGGAGGAGGACCACACACTGTATATATTATAATACATGAATCATGATCCAAAAATATGAAGAGAGCTGAATTCTTCCTAATTTTAAGATCTTGATGATCTTTTAAAAACTTTACTCATGAACTACAATGACCCTGAAAACTCAGCATGATAAAATAAAACCCCTTTATATTACTTTTTCCCTTTTAACAGATTGTCAAACTCCTTATTTCCAGATATTATGCTAAATTATTCTTTTAATTCCTTGAGACGCTTTTATTTTGATCTTCTGTGTAAAGCAAAGTCAATATTTGTACTACATTAGAAGTGATAGATACACACATGAATGAAGAAGCTAAAAAGAGGTAACCAAAATTAAAACTTCATCTGCACAAAGGACGCTCTCTAACACATATTTATATGCACTGACCCTCCCCTGTTCATCAAGCTACGTGTAGCTGTGCTGATCCCACTGAATTTCACAGCATCCCTTTGCCACAGCTCACCAGTCAAGCCTGATCATGGGTTATTTGCATCCCAGCAAGGCCAATTACCTGACTTCCTACAAGCCCCACTCGTGGAATGGTTCTGCCATGGCACTAAAGATCTGTCACCGATGAGGCACACAGAGGTGAGAGATGCCCCCAGTTTACACAGGTCCCTGACTCTGTCAGCAGAGCCCTTTGGCATTCAGAAGTCAAGTCAAAAGTACATCAGATGTTACCTCAAAATTAATAACCTGGATTTGCACATCTTCCTTCCTCAAGGAACCAGCCATCACGTTTTCCAAACAATCTGACAGTCCACTTCAATATTCAATCCAATATGCATAACATAATTAAATTCCCAACTACCCTCTGGGGTGTCTAAGCTCATCTACTGAAGCCAGCAATGATTTACAAAACAGGACGTACTGAGTACAGAAAGGCTACTAACAGAGTAGTTTCTGGCAAGTGTTTTTTCCTGAAGATAAGGAAGTTGAGCCCCCAGATTCCACCCCTTCTCTGTGCTGGCAGCTGTCATCCTCAAGCACTGCCTCTAAAAGATGCAAGGTACTGTCTGGATAGGTAATAGATCAATCTAATAAGCAGCAATGACAAATACTAACTCGTTTTATTACCAAATTAATATGCACATTTGGGCAGCTTAGCACACGTCCTGTCACCGTGTCAAAGCTATTTCTGTCAAGCTCAAAACAGTCAGAGCAGAAGTTCCACTGGTCAGAAGGACATAAAGGAGAGAGACAATCAGCCCCAACACTCAGATTCCCCTATTACCACTGAACTTAATGAAGTTAATGTCAGGGCAATAAAGGAAACTGATTCAGATTTCCTTTGTGTCGTTTTTCAAACACGTGTGCACGTGCATAATGCTCTCAACACAACTGATACCAGCAAGTTGTACAGACACTTGAGCAATTCCAGGATCAAGCTTTTAGAAACCTGACAAGATGAGATTTTATGTACTAGTTTTCAACACTTCCCCCTTCGTTCTACTTCTCTTCTTCAGGCTACAAAATTTAATGAACAAAAATATCTCTTCTTTCACTCTGCAGCTCATCACTACAATGACCTGTTAAAAGCAGTGAAATTCTTCAAACAGCTAAAACTGCCTTTTTTCAAGGGGTTGACAGGTTTTGATTTTTGAAATCAAACAATTAGGTTTCTACCAGAAGTTCTCTGCATGCAGGAAGGCAGCCAGCAGGTCGTTTAATTATTTATCTGCCAGAGGTCTTTTAAGGTGACTCCTGAAATATCTGAGCATCTCCATTTGAGAAAGTATTGATTAAGACAAAGTCATTAACAAGTGCATGTGTAACTGCAGGAAGAACCTTGGCAGGTCTGTAACACACACTCAGGAACTCAAAAGAGGTCTAAAGAGTATTTTAAAAGAAGTAAACAAATCTATTTTTTAAAGTATTAGACATCTAAAATACAACAGTCATGAGTTATGTGACTAAAATTCGTGACACAGAACTCCTTAAAGTCAGTCTAGACTAACTGCCAAGTATTACACATTATATGATTAATCACAGTGAAAGCTCTGAAATTTTCCAATGTGTATATGATTAGGTAATGATATTTTTTTCAGTAATTAACTGAGAGCAGTCTCCTTTCTATTTCCTTTAAGGTATTGATGAATTACATCAAGGGTATCTTCAAAGATAGATCTCAAATACAAGCTAGGATACTGTTTTTCAGATTGGAAGATGTTGTTTCTCTAAAGCTGAAAAATTTAATATGGCATCACTTAAAACCAAAGTTCAGAGTTGAACCAAGGAAAAGGAAAATGTTCCAAAACAGGAAAAAAACTAGTTACATTCACAAATGTATTTAAACACTTAATTCTTATTTACATATAAGTTGTTGAAATACAAAATGGTCTTAGATTTTAGAGAAGGAGCTACCAGCTGTCTCCAACGAATACAACACTTTCTTAAACATGAAAGAAAATGTTGCCTTAAGTTCTGTACAACTGTTGGGCTGCTTTCTATAAAGGATGAGTTTATCCTCATTCCTCAAGCTGTCAAGTAAATAGTGTAATGGTACTCTTTCACTGGTGACAACATAGCCTTGACCATGAAAAACCAAGAGAAAATGCAGGATTTCTTAAAAATGTTGTGGAAACTTGACAGCAGGCCAGGTTGAGGCAGAAGGCGAGGTCATGTAAAGGAGAAGCAACTTTTCTGCCCAGATTTCCATCTGCATGTGAAAAGTGTATGAAGACGTGCTCAAAAGCACAAGTGCTTTGGGAAAATAATGGCCCTACTTCTATTTTGGAGGATATTGCAAAGGTGGAAACTCAGAGTTTACTGAGGCAAAGCAAATATTTAATATGATGTTGTCTCTATCTTTCACATCTCAAACTTAGCTTTTTCGCTTCTTTCGTGCCAAGTTCACCTCATCTGGCATATGACCTCCACCAGAGGAAACCTGCTGAACTCCCCTGCAGCCTGCCCCAGCAGCATCCAGACTGGATTCTGTGCTGTGACCAGTAACTCTCTCTGCAGCTCCGGTCAGGAAGAGAGGCCTGTTTGTAACAGTATTTTCTTCTGCTGTTCCTTCATTTTGTGCTGCAATTTCCTGGCAATCAGTGCTCTTCCCTTCTTTGTTTTAAGCCTTTCCTATTTTGAAACAGGGACAGGTAGTGGGTGTGCTGTGCATAGGAACCATGCAGGGTACCCACCCAGCAGAGGAGAGGCTTTTTATCAGGAACAAATCATAATTACTGTCATATTTTGAAAGATCCTCCCTTTCCACCCTACCAGCTTCCTCTGTAGAAAATGAACATTTTTAAAAAAGAAGCTACATCTCTGAAATTCACTGAAGACTGCTGGAGTCTTAACTTCCCATGAAGATGCTCCAGGACAGGGTGAGGGATGCTGGTTACAGCCATGTACCTCTTGATGATTTTGCTCCTGTTGTCAGTCAACCGATTAACCAGCACATCCTGCAGACATCTATTTCAGGAAGATGTGTTACTGTCTCCTGACACACAGAGGCAGCATATATAAAGGTTAGAGAAGGAGACAAAGCCACCACTGCTGGGCTCCACTGGCAGCTTTCTGCTGCCTCTTTAGTGGTGGCTGGGTCACGTATTTAAACCTGTGGTTTTAAATTCTGGGCGGTGGAACAACAATTGCAGAAGGAACATTTGCTGGTTGATGTCCTGAGAAATTGGCTGGCCAAGTACTGCTGGCTCTCCTTGTTCCCACACGTGTATGTGAGATTTACTGCAAAGGCAAAGGCAAAAAGGCATCAGATATTTTCTTAATTATCCTCTGCATAAAGAGATATACTGTTGTTTGAAAGTGTCACGATATGGCAAATGGCTAACGCCTGAAATATGGGAATTGTGATCTAATACATTCAGTCATTGGGGAAAATATTACAATCCTTCCTCTTAAATATTCCAAGCTTCAATTTATTTGTACAGAAAAAAAGGGTGCATATCTGACATGTCTAATGGAAAGCTATCATTCTTAATTGATGTCTGTTTGCTCTATGCTTTGAAAACCACAGGATCTGCAGAAAGAAAACAAGTGTTTTGTGACCATAAACACCTTCCAAAAGCTGAACTAGGAAATAAAGGAAAGGTTCAAGTAGGATTCTGCTGAGCTGATGTTACACAAGGGCTCATCTGTGCTGATGTGCATCAGCAGTGCTCTATTGATTACATTGATTTTACTCAGCTAAGGGTTTGACCCACAGTCTCTGAGGAAGACCTAAAGCTAAACAACCTCTAACTAACACCAAACAATAACTATCAAAGCAATAACTATCTTTAAGAAAATAAGAGGGATCACAACCAATGACCATTCAATAACAGCAGCACAGGAATACACGCTAAGGCACACTGACAGGGCCAAGCCAGAATGGCAGCAGCTGGGAAGAAAATACAATATACTGAGAAAAGATCAAAACCCTGAGGACTTAGGGGAGGCAAGAAAAAACAGTAAGAATAAGTAAATGGCTAATCCTGATCCTGAACCAACGCAATTTCATCAAATACTGAAGTACGACATTCATCTTCATTATGTTTCTCATTCAAACCAGGAAATCAAGACTACGGACCACAGTCTTAAAAATCCCTTTTTAGATATATTTTAAGTTCCCAAATGACTTTCCTCCTATCAAACCTTCTGCCAGTAAGAGCACCAGCCCTCATGCCTGTGCCCCTCACTGCCCATTGCTCCAGGGGCTCAGCCAGTCCTGCCAATGCTCAGGACTTGTCCAAGGCAGGTTCAACATTTCCAGTACTCATCTTGCAACAACAGCTTTGAGCTTTGCTGTTGCTTCACTACCAGCGACTAACTGTGGCCTGAGGAGTTGTTGAATATGCAGCAATTTGGAGAGATTTCCTTATACATGCACAGGCCAGTTTACATACACCCACAGCACAGATATAACACAATTGAAGCTTTACATTTGCATGTAAGTGATTCTCCTTGTTCCTGCTAACACATAAATGCTACAATCCATGCTGCTATCCAGGAAAATAGCCACACACACACACAAAACCCCAAAATAACCCCAAACATATCTATATTCACATTTAATCTCTCTGTAATATAATAGGATTCCTTACAACACATCTCTCCACAGAACCATTTTCTGTTAGAGACAGTGCCATATATATTTGTTCTGAGCTGAATAACTGATTGTCCCCACCTTCTGTCATACCTCTTCCCCACAAAAGGCCTCTCAGTAGAATCAGCCTGTACTCTGTGCTCGGTCAGCATGAAATGACACTGCCTGTCACATTTGCTGACCATACAACTATATCTTCAAAAATACTGAGATGACATAGATGATCAAAGCAGCCTAATGTTCAAATATAAGTTACTCCCTGCTGTTTGGTTTCATTTGGCTTTGGTAAAATTTTACTGTTCCAAACAGCACAACACTGTTTAATGGGCTGTAGGGACAGAGGGGGTGTCCTGGTGGGTCAGAGAGATGCCCAGTCAGCCAACTCTTCTCTCTCCTGCAGCAGCAGCTGAAGCAGCTGTTTAGGAAGTGCACAAGAGTGAAGAATGGTGCTTTCTCTTTGTTCACAGGTGAGTTCTTTTAGTAAGTGCCATACCTTTCATGAGGTGCAAATACTAGAACCACACAGAGCACTCAAGATTCAGGAATACCAAGGTTCTGTGTAGCAGCAATATAAAGTAAATATACAAGTAAGCCCCTCAGAGAACTCCTAGTGTGGCCATACTTCATTGTCAGGAATATAATACCTATACCACATTACTCTGCTATAATAACACCAGGCAGCTCATGGCTCTATTGCCATCTGATGATTATTTCTGGTAAAAAGATCATGAACCAGCTTAAGCCCATTGTCTCAATCATCTTCATCTTAAAGGGGCTGTGAGAGCAGTGTTTAGCAGCCCCACAGGACAGCAGTGCTGCAGATTCCGCCCATGAGCCAGACCTGGAGGCATTACCATTAAAGGATGGCAGGAGTTCCAAAGGTGCTGTTCCAGTCCATGGTCTCAGTGATCTGGCATTAGAGAGTTCCCAGACAGGCCTTAATATGAGCCTTTAATGAGCAAGTCACAGGTTGTTGTGTCACATCCTACTTGGGGACACTTTAGTTCACGGATCACTAAAGTGAAAGGCAGTAAAGGCAAACTCTTCAGAACTTCTGTTAACCAGCCATCCATGCCCAAATGTCAGCTCCTTTAACCCTTACAGAATAATTCAAACCCCTCTCTGTTCTCACTACCCTTTTCCTGCTGGTAGAAAAGAACCTGTATTACAAATGGGGCACCTCTTCTCCCCATCCTCCTTCAGCCACAATAAATGACAGAAACCTAAAAATGCCATTAATAACTAGTTTGCTTACTGTAATTAACACCTTTGCAATATCCTTTCCAGAGAGAAATTGGCATACTTAAAGACAGCTCAGTAAGGTGTTATTTACTTTAGGAAAAAGAAAACATTAAAGCTTTATGTGGAAGAAAATTATCTGTTCTATCTCATGTCTCTCAAACACATTTTGCAGCAGTGACTTTCCAGCCTGCAGTTAAAAAACCAGAAGGAACTTTTCTAAAAATCCATTAGAAGCTTAAAAGTATTACTTACCACTTTGCTACACTCTCTCTAATGCAACTGCCAACAATAAATCCACAAAATTGTTTTTGAGTTGCTTATTTAGTTATTTATTTATTTATGCATACCTGTGCTGGTAACAGAGAGGAAAAGCATCAGTCACACGGGATGTTTTTAGTATGTCACACATAGTGTCAGCCTGGGGGAATTCACAGCTGCCCCCAGGTAACAGCAGCCCAGTCACAGGGCCAGGACACTCAGGCTCTACTGCAGGAAGGGGATGGCATGTGGGATGAGGAAAGTGCCCTGGTGGGTGGGATGTGGTCCTCTACCAGGGGGACAATGAGTCTCCAGCATTGTGGAGATCCCCTCTGGACCACTAGAAAGGCTCTGGGAGAGCACCCCCAGGCTGCTCACACAGGGAGGACCCTGCTGAACTCCTTCCAACATGGCCACATCACGCAGATCCCACTGGAAGATGGACCTTGAACTCTCATTCCTCACAGCAAGTGAGAAAATAAATGTCCTTATTCTAAGGGTTTCTTTCTTCCAGTGAACGTTTCCCTGTTGGGTTGGAATTAGCATCTCCTGTTGTCACAGGGCAGACAGCTGCTCTCTATGGGACTCATCTTTCCTCGCCTTGAGTATGATGAACTCACATTTTAGTTATTTGTACAACTTCCCAAGCCCTGGATGGACATCTCCGAACCATTCAAGACCAAGTGAACAAACACGGAGATGACAACCTCAGCTTCAATCAGAGCTTCCAACCAAGGCAAACAGAACATAAAGCCACCCAAAATCACATACACAGCTTTCCCCTAGCCTGGAGTAAAAAGGCAAACCAGAGAACCTGGGGAAAAGTGTCTGGTTTCTTCCTTCTCTGTTGGCCACCAGAATATGCAAAGTACACTTCAATAAATCTGTTGTTTTTCTTTGAATTCTGTCTTTGTTGCATAAGAAACAAGTTTTGAAGACAGAGAGGTCTGTTTCTAAAAATCCAGAAGATAAACCCCCAGAGTTTATATAATCTATAAATTCAAAAGTTGTTTCTAAAGTAGCTGACTATAATCTTTTCAAAAAGAAAGAACCATCTTACTCTAGTTGTACCCAAAATACAGGACATTAAATTTTTTTTTAAAAAAATAATCATTCAAATAATCCATAGTAGTGTCAGTAATGGCATGAAAGCACACACCCCCCTTTACTGCTGTACAATCACAAGTGACAGGCATTTGATCATTACTGCAACCACGTGTCAAGTATCACAATGAGTTTTGTCTCATTTCATAAATTAAAAGGGCTTATAAACTGGAAAACTGCAAAATACAAAGTGCATTTTAAAAAAAATCAATATCTATTTAAATATCCTCTTAAGCACGCTTACTTTTGATGAATTTTCTTGACTCTTGAGAAATCTGGTAACAGGAAGAGAGGAAGAACATTTGTATTTATAAATTAGTTTGTCTAACATGTTTCTTTTATTTTTTTCCAGTTCTCATTTTGCAAATGAGTGCTTCTCCTCTGCAGAAGATCCTCTGTTACATGTTCATGTAAAAAGTGTTCTTTTGAAAGCCAGGAAAAATAAATCATCTCCTATTCAGGCAGTGCATTAGCTCTCACAGACTACCCTTTTTTGTCAAGATAGCAGAGAGGTGTCATGTTTCTAGCCTGGCAATGACCTCACTAATGTGGCTGGCAATATACCTGTAAGCATGGCACACAGAGACACAGGATTTTAAAGAAACCTCAAATCATCTCAAATTCACTACAAACAAACAGAAACCCAAACATCCAACAAAGAAAACCTTTAGCACAAGTTCGACTTTTGCCCTGAATATTTAGAAGCACACCAAGAGAGGGATATCAAATCCTGATCCCACCATATCCAACTCAGCAAAACACTAAATTTCTCTCCCAAGGGATTTCAACTGCAGATCAGACCTTTGCTTGTGATACTGAGTAAGAGACCATGTACTCCTTTTGGAGCAGGACAGTATAAATGTACACAGAAGGTTCATTTGGCCAGCTGCAGGCTGAGTGTTTATAATTAATTCAGGGGCTAAGTCTACTCAGTCAGCAATTCACTGGAGTTTGTAGATAAATGCTGATTTTTTTATATTCTTCTCCAAGTATATGTAGTCTCTCCTCATTCTTTGTCTGGAAATCATCCAAACTGACTCTGTCCTGTAGTCTCATCTTATGTCTCTTTAGGGCAAAGCATGCTCCTGTTCTTAAACCAAGGAGGCAGATCATTCTCATTTAAGAAATGGGTAACAATTCATGAAATATATCGCATCTTTTACTTTAGGATGACAAAGGATAACCTAGACTTTAAACACATCAAAAAATTCCCTAGCCAGGCAATACAGCTCTGAGAGGACAGCAAGAGATAGCAGCCAATGAAGCAGTGTCCAAGAAATCCTTGCCAGCACAAACCTTGTAAAACTTGAGAATGTCAAAAATTTAAAAAGACATCCCTGCATGAACTTTTGTTTCTCAGACCTGGGACAGATGGAATGCTGAGCTATATTGGGCTGCTGTTTGGTGTTAGTGTATCCATCCCTCATGCATCCTGTTTGATTTTGCCCATCCATATTGAAGAGGCAGGAATAATTTTCAGTTCTTAGGCCATATTGTTGATTTGAGAACTAAGCCTGCTAGAAACACATCAGGTATTTTCCCCATTCCCAGTTTAGTGCTTTTTTAAAAAATAAGTCATTCATCTGGAGCACAGAACCAGCTGAAGGATGGTCCAGGTAATTCTACTGTGGCAAGTATTGACAGTGGTTAATGCTTACACAATACAGTTTGCTTTAGTCAGAAGAGACAAATGGTTTGTGGCCTATGAATTCTTCCAGGTGCCTCACTCACTCCTGAAGTTTCCTGCACATTGTCAGTATAATACCCTGCCTCTTTCTCCCTTAGATATTTGCCAGTACACAAATGTCTTTCTACCCTAGATAATCACAGCAGACAGGGACAACATATTGATATACAGCACTATTTTAGATCAAGGTATGAATATTACATTAGCTGAGTTATCACTGTAAGTTCTGACCTTCAACTATCCAATTTTAAATTCATTCAAACTATTAAACTCTTCTCTGTCACATCATAGAAATAGACAGTATGATGGTAAATTTTCCTGACAATGTTTTAGTCAAAACAAACTATGATATATTAGTACAATTCGCAAAAACGTGTTTGTGCTGTTAAAAATCTGGAAGGACTCTGTAGCCTATGGTCACAGCTTGACCCTGAGTAGTCAAGCAGAGAGCAGTGTCAGGTGAGAGATTGGTTCCTGTACTTCCTTCCTCCTTCTGATCCCTGATTGTGGATCAGAAAGCTCAGCTGTGCTGCCAAACACAGAAATATGGGCCCCGTCATCATCTCACTCCTCCTCACTGAAAAACCCCCAACATGTGGATATTCTCAGAAGTGAGTCCCACACAAAAGAACAAACTTGATTAAGAAGAGCAGAAAAGGGAAAGGTTAAATGAAACACGTTACTGGCAATCTGAGGGAAGAGCAGAGAGATGAGAAAGGCCTTCTCCTTCACTCTGCTTCCCTCAAATCTTCTAGCAAGTCCCCAACCCGGTAACATATCTCAAAATTCTCACTTCTCACCTAGAGCAAATTAAAAGGTAGACAAGTGATTTCTTACAGAAAGTGATACGCTCTTTTTGGCAGTTAGCTAGAACTGGATATTTTATCTTTCGAATTACAACACATGAATTTAAAATGAAAAAGCCAAACCAACGTCAGAGCCTCCCTGGAGCAATACCAACTGCCTGCAAAGAGCAGCAGGGAAGTGTTCAGCTCCACTGCCTGTAGTGTGAGGGTTAAAGGGGAAAGGAGCAGCAGCATCACCACTTAACACAAAGGATGTGACAATAGAGCAGTTAAATACAGATACACACCCCCTTGGCTTCCTACCTGTGCAGGCCACTGCAGATAATTGTATAATAACAGCAGGTTGTCACGGCAGCATGGAGACATCCCTAACAGGCTATGCAGGGGGTGTGCACGAACATTCAGATGTCAATTAGAGACAGTTTTTGCCAGGCTTTAAAACGTGCTGAATACAGCCAGCACCCACATCTGTCTAGAGTTTAAACAGTGAAACCTTAATAAAAAAATAAAATAAAATTGTATGCTCTTGGATTGAACTGAAACATGTGGCATAGAATGCCCTGATGAGCATCTGAACAGTACTGAGAGATTCACAAAGTTTTTGTTTGACTTTCAGAATAAAAAAGATTCAAAGATGCAAACTACAGGGAACAAGCCACAATAGTTTTCAGCATCTTCTACTGACCATAGATCTGATGACCATTTCCCTCCATTCAACAAACAGTGCCTGAAAAGACTGAAACATCTCCACATGGGAACAGAAGCCATTATTTTATCAAATCGATTACTGCTGAAACCTTTGAGCTCTAAACAAGCCTTTGCTAAAGTCCTATTGGCATTTAGGTTAACAATTATCTTTTTACAAGTTCTGAAGATGTGCTGAAAGTAACAGCACCCCCTATTTAAAAAGAGATAATTGATGTCAGAAGGATAGGGGATGGGATTCTGGGATGTTACTATTAAAAACAAATCACTCAATCAGTCTAACTTTGTTCTGAATGACAGCCTAAGAAAAGAGATTTTGAGGATTGTCTTGTAAAGAAGGTGCTGCACATGACAGCAGCGGGAAACCTCTTGAAATCCTAGACAGCCCAGTGAAGTGGGGAACCAAAACCAATAGAAACATCAGTCAATTATACCTACAAAAATAGAGAACTTGAACTCAAGAAAGGTATTTCCCTTTAAAAATTCAGGCTGTAGGCACAACAGAGCTTTAGCTGTCACGTTTATGTGGGTAGCCACTTTAATCAACCTTTTTAGCATATATTTTGCGTGTCTGTATTAGAAATATGAAGTCTTCCTACCTGCTTTCTGAAAAGCTCTTTCAGTCGAGACATTGCCTCCTCTGCAGTGTCTTCTCTCAAGAGTCAAAAGTCAATGCCCTAGAATTACAGGAATCTAGACTAAAAAATCCTCTTCTACTTAATGTTTCTCCATAAATAGAGAAACTAAGAAAACAGCAATTCTTGAACTGCAGTGTATGGTAACAAATTTCTTACTCAGCTGAAGATATATTAGCTGTTAAAGCAAAAAATCTGTCTTCCTCAATCTATTCCTTTGTTTCATCATCCTCAGACAACACAGCTTCTTTCAATTTTTATAAACTTTTTCTGAGGGGTCTTAATTTATGCCAAGAAAACCACTATCTGTTAAATGGCATCATTAGACTCATATGATTTCTTGCGGGGCATGTGAAGTTTTTGGTCTCCTGCATACTAAATGATCCTTACAGTGTAAAAGAAATCAATATAAATAGCTGCTTTATTTTGTGCTCTGATAACTGAGGAAAAACAACCCTCAATGAAGAAGTCATCCTTTGCTTGGGGGAAAGTAAATGGGAAAATAAGTACACAAATAAAATTAGCAGATCATGCACTAATTCCCTCACCAAGGTACATGTGGGCTGGAGCAAAAGTTTTCATAAGCAGAGCTCTGCCTTTTCTCGTGGATTAATGAAAGATAAGGTTCTTCATCTGCCTAATTTCATTGCCACAAATACTTTGTAGATAAGAAAGAAGGCAGCAGCATAAGGAAACACAGGTTCAGATTTCTTTTTGGTTTCTGAATTCACATGTAAGATGTGTTGATAGCAAGCCCAAAACTTCCATCCAGCCACAAAGTCACAGAAAATGGGACAAGAGCCAGGTATCAACCATCTAGCCAACAGCTTGGTGATGACATCCATTTGAAGCCTGATAAATAGGCTCATAAAAACCCGCAAGAAGTTTTCAGGCTTTAAATAAAAATACTGGGGAATCACTTCCATGCCTCACTATCTATCTATCAAGTGCCAGTGAGCAAACTGGAAAAAAAGTGAAAGGAAAAAAGAGAAAAGTGGGAGCACAAAGGAAGAAGTCAAACCATTACTTTCTTAGGAGACCAAAGGTGATAGGCAAGAGAGAAAAAGTTGTGTTCTCTTTCCATCTCTTTTGAGCTAAGTGGAACACAAAAAATTAGGGGAATAGACCCAAACTTACCTGAGCACATGTAAGAAACACAAGAAATTAGGAGCATACACCCAAACATAGTTCCAGTACCCTGTTGCCACAGAAAAATGTTTTTTATACACATCTAAATCTTTTATTTTGGCATGCTTTGGGTCTGATCCAAAAGCCTGACACAGCCACTAGAAATGGTTATTGGATTAAATTCTTAGACAGCACAGAAAATAGCAGGCTAAAGAATCTTAGCAGACTTTCCAAGAGCATTCATTCATCTCTAGCTTGGGAAAAGCTTGTGAAGTGTTAGACTGAAAGAGAATTTTGCCAGGAAAGTCTGGGTTTGCACCACAAGAGCAGCTGCCTATAATAGCATTGCCCAGAGAGGTATTGAACAGGTGCTAGAACCAAAAAAAGTCAAGTAAACAAAACAATAAACCAAAATTGCCTAGTGCCCTCTAAGTAAGTTTCTTCATCGTGTATAACAAAGCAACAACTCAGAGGAACTTCTGAAAGACATAAATGTCAACCCAGCACCCTGCTCAGGCTGACCTTTACAAAAGAGTTTTTCATTTTCCCATTTTCCTATTTCTATAGCAATAGGGAACTCCTTTGAAAACCTCCTCCTGGAGACTGCTGGAAAAGCACAAGCCCTGTGAAAAAATCCAAGATTGCCCAAAACCCCCAGGACTCATGAATTTCCAACTGCCTTGTCACTTGTGAGCTCTGCCAGTGGTTTGGGCAGGGAAAATGAAGCCTCCCCCCTTCTTGTCCACCTCTGCAGCTGTCCCAGCCTCCACATCTGCCAGGCATCTCGGCACGGCTGAGCAGTTACACCCCAGGAAGAATTTGCTCCAGTGAGTCCTGCTTCTCCACAATTGCTGGCAAAGGGGGAAACAATGACAGCTTTCAAAATTCCCATGGCAACAGCTCCTTCTCTCTGCAAACTCCTCTGGCAGCCCGAGCACTGCACAAAGCAGCAGCACACAGAGGGGATTTGCAGCCAGGTAGCAACTGCTTCTATTTCACAAAACATTCACAAGTCCAAACCACTGGCCACAGCTGGACAGTAACACTGAGCTCAGGCACCTAATTGGTGCTCCAGTATGGATCCTTCTGTGTTCCTATCGTTGCAATAATGGGCTTACCTAAAATGTTGGAAATCAGGTTTTTAAGGTCAATGGGAGACCTTTAAAAGCCCTCCAAATAGAACCAAGGTCATGACTACTTGTGGTCATCGACATTACAGCAATTTTTGTAAGTACAGAGGTATTAATCCCAGGAGTCTGACAATTTCAATTTTAGTAATGACGTTCTAAACACCTGAAACTTTCAGTGAAGTTTAATATTCTTCACTCCATGTACTGATCTGTTCTGTGCTGTTCTTAAGCATTGTTAAATGGTTCTTTCATTTCACTGTGGAATTGGCTGACCACATTTCTGCTGTGCATGGAGTGAACTCTGTATATTGTAACGTAATTACTCTCAGGGGATCCTAGGTAGTTGGAAAACGTTCTGATTTGATTTTGGATTTTTTTTTTTCTTTAAAGCAGCTATATCTTTCAAAAGCAGCCAATTATTTCTCTCCCTGGAATGAATACAATAAAAAGAAAATAATTGTACCATAGCAAGATTAATTGAATTTAAAATGGGAAAGATCCACTATAAAAACACCTACTGTATCAGTAATGATGTTACTTGAGTTGAATCAGTAATATTTAAATAAGCTTGAAAAAGATTACAACAGTATTTATATTTATTTATTTCATGCACAATTGGCTGTCAGTGCTCTGACATTAAGAACATATATGCAGTGTAATTCATAATCTCCAGGTACAGTTTTACAAAATTACTGATAGGAATCGAATTTCATGATTGTTTCAGTTTTGACTGAAACATGATTGTTTTGACCACAGAAATTGAGCTCTGGAATTTATTCCATGCAAGTAAGATTTGAACAAAATCCGTAGAAATTTTTCCAAATTTAAATGCTTCTGACAGTTAGCAAGAAACTTCTCCTCTAGGACACGCATTTGGCTGAAAAAGGTATCCTCAGCACAGTTAAGAGCATCAGCACGGGTGTCTAATCTTTATATCATGCTAAATATTTTCTTCTTTGAAGTGATAAAAATCCAAGTGTCAAGCATTGCTTGATCTGACCCAGTGCCTGGGGGAGAGCTAATCAAAAGGAAGCCTTATAGGGTCCCCCTGCTTAAATCCACCCACCCAAATAAGCACAAGTTAGAATTTTTATGAGGTAAAAGAGACTCTGCTGTCACAGCCCAATGTTAATTGGCACAAAGGTTTAAGCATACCTTTGCTTTACTGAACTGCTTTGATTTCAAGAGTTCTGAACTGAATTTTCTTGTTTCTTTATAATCCTGTCTTAACCATCACTGAGTTTGAAGTGAGAAAGGAGCTTAGACAGATCTATATCGGTGTTCATTCATGCCAGACTGTTGCATTTTCATCTGAAACATGGGTGGGAAAAAAATTCCAGTTGAGGACAGGAGTAGCAGGGGGAGCGCAGGGAATGCTACTCCCCTGTTCAGCTCTTGTGGGAGCAACAGGTGATAATTAGTTATTTGCCATCATGGCAATGGCCTCTTATTTTCTTCTCTAACTGGAAAAAAAAAAAACCATAAAAGTAATTTTCACCCCTTTCCCCTCCATCTCTGGGTTTGTACAGCTGATGCAATGATTTAGGCAGTGACCTGAGGCCTTTGCAGGAGCAAAGGGCACTCACCTCTCAGCTGCTGTGGGAAGCAGGCACATTCAAAATTCAGCACAGAAATAAACCTCAGACGGTAAAAGAAGATGCATCTTGGATTTATTTCTATCCCCCAGTTTTACTCCACATCAGTTCAAAGGCCTGGATGTCCTGAAAACCTTATCATCAAGACAGTAGAATGGAAGCCACCATGGGGCTACACCTCTACTGAAAAACAATACCCACCACATAGAAACACACAAACCCCCAAATTAATACTGCACTACAAGATAGACAGGAGGAAAAGCTGCTGAAAACCAGCACATGATTTTCAGATTACCTAGAAAACTGCCAGAGATGGACAAAGCAGCATACTTCACATGTAGCACTCAGCTTCAAAAGTTATCTTCTTTTCTCATCTACATTTTCGGTCTCATACAGACATTCTACGTTATAAAATCCCCTCTACAATTAAAAACAAGTTAACGACACTTCACCTGATCCTCACACCTATGACTAATCAATGCAAGATTAAAACCATCTCCAGGACTAAGAATAGGATTTCTAATTTTCATAAAATTACTTCCAGTGGGATTTATATATTTAAAAAAAAAAAAAAACTTTAAGTAATTGATGGAAGGAGTTTAGGGGTTCACACTTTATACCATTTCTTGCCTAGTTTTCAGTTAGTTCCACTTTTTATTTATGCGCTGAAAGGGATACATTTTCTTCTTTCTTATTTTATAGAAGTGCCTTTACTGACAAAAATTTAAGATCCCCGTTCTGCTGGCCTTGCTTATCAAATTAGACCCAAGTGAAATAAAATGGCTGTTTGACAAAGATTTTAACAAGGTGCCCAAACACAGTCATTTTCATAATCTTATACTCCACTAGTATGTTTCTCCCAATATTTTCTTATTTTCCCAATAAGCCATAAAGCCTTGCAAAGATCACCCACATTTTGCAACACACAGTACACAAACTTGAATATTATTTTACATTTTTCTTTGTAAGTATACATGCAGCTTGCAGTGTCTAGTAAATATTATATCTTGTCACAGATAACCAGCCATTCAACTAATTGGAGATTTCTATTAAGATTTCTCCCCCTTCCAGTAGCATTTTTTCATCCTAATTCATCTCCCTGAAATTGAAGTCCATTTTCTCTGTATTATCAATTTCTGTAGGAGATACTGGTATCATTTTAAATTGAACAAGCAAAAAAAAAAAAGAGTTTTAAGTCTGCAGAATTTATTTATACTGCAAGGTCTTGAAAGTGCCTTCTTAAGCCATTGAAGACAAAACTCTCAATCTGTTTTAATGCTGTGGAATATATATTCCTCTTTTCCATCAGTTGGCTTTGCTTTAAGGTACATATTCAGTTTAAAAAAAAACAAACAAACAACAGGAATGACTGAATATGAGGAAACTGACTATCAAAGGAAGAACTTCATTTAAATTAACCAATAATGCATTTCCTAGATACATAAAAACATAGGTATTTAGTTCTTAATCAGAGCACTAAACACAGAAAAATTCATCTCATATTCACAGAGGTTTGTTCATGAGTCCACCTATACCCCAAGAGATAATGTGAGCACAAAACTAACCCAATGTGCTCCCAACTGGCTCTGTCTGGTGACTTCCATCCACTGCAGCAATTCCACATTATACCTGTGTCAATTCTATCAACACTAATTAATCTAACAGCAACCTTCTCCTGAATCCAACCTTTGCTGTTTTAAGGGCAACCATTATCTCATGAATCAAAATCCTTCTCCAATTGTCCTGGAGGTCTGCATGTCATAAAACTCCACTTATGGAAGTTGCCTGCGGAAGGTGCTTTCTCGTTTATTTCTCCTTTTTGTAAGGCAAGATGGACCCAGTTTCAGACAGTTCAATCTCTCTGCCATTGAAGTCTACAGCCTTAACAGCTTCATACAAAACATGTGGAGTTTCAGCTCAGGAGTTTGGGTTTTTGCCCACCTCCACGTAGAGGAGGCAGTGAAATACTCCTAGAGCACATCTTGACATGGTCCCACAGCCCAGCCTGCTGTAAAGCAATCTCTGTCAGCATACAGTGGCAGATTGCACAGGTTTAAATCACACCAGGGAGCAGTCAAGACAGGTGGCTGCAAAAATATAGGCTTCCAGGGAGCCAAAAACTGACTTTTAGAAACTGGTTTATTTTAAGAAGCAAGCTTTTCCTGTCGGCCCGTGGGCATACAGCTTGCTTGAGAAACACCTCTTAGAGACACTGGCTGGCAGGACATGGTCAGATTGTTTCCAGCACTCTGGGTATAAAACCATACAGGAATGGCATTTTTCTTTTCATTGATTAAAAAAATTTTAGGGAGACAACGTGAATGCATCAAGATAATGCGATCTAGAGTCTAAAAAAGATGGCAGTAGACCCTTTTGTGAAAGCATCCTGTGGAGATGGCACAATTATTCAAAAAGTGTTTGTGGGAGAGACTGGGCAGTGTAACTGGCTGGATGTCTGTGTCTTGCTAATCATGCTCAAGGAAAAACGACATGTGAAAGCAAGAAAACTGAGGACTGATGAGAAGAGATAGTGAGACCAAAGCTCATCACCTCCAGCTTCAGCTGGACTGACATGGGCTGAAGAGAAGCAGAAAGCAGAACTGCCACAGTTGGGAAACACAAGTGATTCCCACAAACACTGTTCTTCTTCCAGATTGGCAAAAAAGGCTTCATTTTCCAAGTGCTGGTCTCTGAATGGATGCTCCCTGCTCCCCCACTATGGGTAAGTTCTGCCAACAGCACATTATCATAGGATTTATTCAGGCAAATACTCCATCAGCAAGAGGTCACAGAAGTCACAATCCCACAGAAATAATCCAAGGCTGTGTCCGTACATGGCCATTGGCATGAGGGGGTGTATTTGCTTTCCCCAGCCAAGCCGGAGGATGTTGATAAGGGTACAAGGCTTTTCCAGGGACAATAGAAGATTGGTTTTTTTATTTTTTAAAGGCCTGAACTATACAAAACCTAAAGAGTGATTTAACAAACAACAGGTTCCTAAGAGCCAAGCAGTGCCCCAAAAATGCTTTAAGATAAAGGTATTAAAGTTCAAAGAATTGTGAAATATGGATAGATTATTTAACCTGCACTTCTACAGTATAGCTATAAAGTATCTTTGAGCTTAAAATTGAAAACATATAAAAGCAACAAGCATACCCCAAAGATACTGAAACATCTTACTAAAAAAGTTGAGAGAGCTGTGAAAGGAAAAGCATCCTGCCTTGCCTGCAGAACTGCCCCAAGTCTTCGACTCGCACAGACCCAACACTCACAGGCAGGTAACATCCTCCTGCACTGCAAGAATAACCTGCTCCAGAGGGCTGGAGCCTTCCTAGTCAGAGAGTAACACCTGCATGGCTCACACAGGTGTGCTACCATACACAGACTGGGCTGTGTCTGGAAAGGGATGAAGCACATCCACAAACCCTGGTTTGGATCCCAGTCTCTGCTTCCTGAGCCCCCTGGATGGCTCAGGACAGGTCACAGCTTTCTTTTCTCCCTGACAGTGGTGGAGGGAGCAGTAACTTCTGGGCCTTACAAAGGTGCTACAAATAAGGACATCTCAGACATTTCCTCAATGAAGACAACATTACATATAACAACTGTCAGCTCAGTGTGATTTTTATGGCCCAGACCCTACTTCAAAATTCAATGGTAAGAAACAAGGGGGGGGTTTTTTTCAGTGAAAAAGAAGACTGGAAACGGAAGTAATGGATGCACTAAAGATCTTTAAAACAGCATTATTGCAGTGTTCTGGGTTAATCAGGCCCATACGGTTTGGTACAAAATTAATCATCTACAACTGAAGTAATAAAGTCTCACTTGGAGGCCACATCTCTGCTTGGCATGGGCCCAGGAATGCACACTATGTCAGACTGCTGAAAAACCATGGGGAAGGAACAGAAATAGTCATCTTCCCTAATCAAGTGCCTCAGGCGTTCTCTTCATCACACCAAACAAGGAGGTTCAACATCTCCAGTCAAAATTTCGCTGGATTTACTGCAGGTTCAAGACAGACCCCTGAATCATGTGGCAACTAAGAGTTTCATTACAATAATATATACACCATTGATAATAATATATCAATTTTTTAACCACAATTAGCTTTATTTACTCTAAATTCTTGTTCCCCAAAGACACATTAGATACTAAAACACATGACTGGTCTAAAATAAACAGTTAACTCTAAATGACTGGATAATTTTCTCGTTGACAGTGAAACAGATGCAAACTACATAAAGTTAAACAGTAATGACTCTTCTGTAAAACTTCTAGTAGATTAATATAGATGCTGTTAATTGGTATTAATTCCAGCTCGGTTTTAATTTGTGGTATAGGCAGTTGCAGTACTTTTCACCAAAAGTGCATCAAACTCAAGACATGCTCTGTTTCCTATTAACGTCATCTCTGGCAGAGCTGGGGGCACACACAGACTGGAGGCATCTGTTACACACTGAACTAGGCACTGTGTGCTCCTCCCTTCAGGAGCCAGGAGCCAGGGGTAGGCTGCTGAGGGAGGAAAAACAGGTTTCGATCTCACTGTGCCTCTCATCCCCTTTCAGCTCCACTGAGGATGCTGGAACACCTTTATTTTGCCTGTTGGGAATGTCAGGAGGATAAAGCTGCTCTCAGATTTTCATACTAGTAACAAAATGTTTGGATGCAGAGGGAAGAGTATTCATGCCTTTTTCTTTTCTTCTTCTCATCATGAGCAGGACTAGACACAGGCTAGTCCCAGCTCTACACAGTAATTTAAAATCAATATAATCACAGTGAACTTTGTCACCTCTGCTTCAGCTGAGTAGGTTTTTCATTTGGGTCTCTTGCCATTTTTCTCTCTGAAAATAAGTTTTCAGTTTCTAGTCTGCCTTGAAATGAAATAAAAAGCCACCCTTGACTTCAACACAGCACATGAGCAGTCTCTCAAGACATGCAAGACACAGAGCAAACTTCCATCATCTGCACATCACTACATTCAAACACAATGGTTTCCATTAAATATTTAGGACTCAAATATTTATATCCAGTCAATTACATTGAACATTACTTATTCTCCAGGGAATTCTTGCTCTCCCTCAGCACAGAGGAGAGGACCAAAGTGCATTTCCTGTACTTAATAACAGCACAGTAACACCTATAAAGAAAATCCTTTCCATTAGATGCAAAGACCTTGGAAGCAAATATACACATTTAGTATAAAAGAAAACAGAAAGATCATTTTGGAAGCCAGTATTAACAAATGCTCATCTCTTCCCAAAGAAGCTTAAAGTGCTGGCTCCAAGAGAGAGTAAAATGTGTGGGGGGGGAAGGTCAATGATGTAGGAGACCTTTTCCACAGCTGTACCTTTGCTCTGGAATACAGGCAACTGGCAAGTCTGCCAGGCTGCAGAGTAATGCCTCAGGAATGGAATAGTCATCAGTACCCAGAGGTTCCCACCAGCAGACCAGTGCTGTAGGTCCTAGGGGGAAGATTTACAGCTCGCATTTTGTACCAAAGAAATCACCAGCTAGACTTTGCTAATCGTGTTATCAAGCTCAGTAATTCATGCAGCTCTCCCACAGCAAAACCTTTTTATTACAGAATTTCAAAAACCAATACTTGAATTTTAAACTTTAATATGAACTTACATTTTAAAACATTAAATTATCCAGTGAAGCGGATGTGAATGTGAAAAAAGGCCATTTCCTCCATCATTTCATTAAAATTGAAAGTACTTATTTATTTTAATAAGTAGAGATGTCCATATGCCAGGAAATTAACATCAAAGAATGTTAAATATGCCCAGTATCACTTAAAAGCCTATGGAGCATTATGCATTTTCAGAAATAGCATAACTCAGCAAAACTACTTTCCCAGCAGTTACTTTTTATTACACTCTCCAATAGTACTTTGGGGAAAAAAAGCTGAAAATGTTTACCATACTCTGCATTCCTGTTCATACTGAAATCATAAGATGTGATGTTGAATGATGTGTTCAGGTGCCACACCACAACACCTTCCCTCATTTAAGGTCTTCTGCTAATGCCAAACAGATGGTTGCCTACAAATCCCTCTTCCAAGGGCTCCTGTAAGACCTCCTCCATTGGCACATATGATCAGGGCATCAAATGGAAAAGCTGCACTTGGACTATTTCCTTTGAGCAGTTATACTTCAGTTAGCACAGCAGGATAGAATTATGACTAATATTTTGATCACTTGAACCACCCAGACATTTTTCAGCCTTCAGAACCCATCTGCCGAACTCGCAGGGGTTTCCTTGCAGAAGCAGAACTTTACTGGCACATGTTCTGAAAAGCTACTTGTGAGCACTTGCCATTTTGAATAAGGGCCCATCACGGATTAGCCTAATTTCCTAAAGAAATAGGCTTATGTGTTTGAGCCTTCTACTGCATCTGGGCTACCAACTCCCGTTCCCTCCCACCACAACTTTCAAACTTGCTGGTTTTCAAACTCCGACCCAATCTGAGGAAAAGGGCTGACCTTACAGATACAGCACAAATACATCACTAAACACTGGTTTAGTGATGCACAAGCATCAACATGGGGAACAGAGGCACACAGCACAACTGGAGGCCCAAATAAGCTCAGAGCTTCTTAGGCACTAGAGAATTTTCACAGGAATATGAAGCACTTAACCATTCATAGAGCTGCACGGCTGTGGTGTTTTAACAGCAGAGAAAAGGAAGCTCTTAGTACCTTCTGCAGCTCATAGTCTTCACCTCATTACACTCTGCTTCAGCCATCGATGCATTTAACTCCAAGCCACCTCTCAGATGACTTGCACAAATTTAAGGTAGAGGTAACTTTTTATGTTTGCACTGAGAGCAATTATGTCCTGCAGGCATCTGGGGAGCCCTTGTGTAATATAAGCAGTAACAGAACTACATGCACTGAGCCCTTCTTTATAAAAGTCACATCCAATTCTCTGAAACACCTCCACAGAGCAAATCCCCCTCCTCAGAGATCAGCATATGTTAATAGTGTATCACGAAGATAAGTGTCTCAATTTCATGTCCCTAGCAACAGAAATATAAATTAAAACCATGATCTGAAGTGCCATAGAAGCTTCCAAGTTGGAATCTATCTGAAAAGTTCACATCACCTCTGGGTAGGAACAGACTAGCATCTGGCATGTAAAATGGCTTTTCATACCCCAAGGGGCCAGAAGGCTCCAGCAGCAGCCTGAGCTCAGCAGCCTGAGACACACCACCACACCTCAGGAGCAAAAAGACAGCATGTAAAACTGAATGTGAAGTGATCTAAACTCTCCATGACTTCACTGCTGTGCTACCTCTGGGTAAATCTTATTTCTGTACTTGGGAAATAACGTTCACACAAACACAAAGCAAATCACATAACTTTCACTTCTTCATTCTGAGTGCATCCACTTAGTGGTTTGTTTGTCCAGGAGCTTGACACACAGGATGGGCCCCAGTGCTCAAGGCCCAGATGATGTGAAATACAGCAGAGGGGCCCTGGGAGGTCCCAACCCAACACAGTGCAAAAGCAAATGGCCAACATTTGAGGGACTTTTGTCACCTCAGCTCTAGCTGTGAGTGTATTATGGGGAGTTGGGACACATAGGAAATATTTGTTTCACTATTCCACATATGGAAAAGCAACAGAAACTGCAGTCACATGACAACACTCATCACCTTCAGGCATTCAGCTTCGGGGACTTTTCCTCTTTTCTTCATTTCTGAGGAAATTCATACACCAAGACAGTTCAGAAAACCTCACAAGAAAGTCAGAAATCAAGAACCCCACGTGGAACAGCTCCTCCTGAACTTTCTGCCAGCTGCACAACTTAGATGCTGGCCTATATGCTTTATTTTATGTCAAGCTAAAAAAAGCAGCTTGGGCCAGCATCAGAGACCTCAGTTCAGCCACACTGGGGTGATGAGACATGGCACCCAGCCTCCCTGTGCCCTCCTGGTCTTTACAGCTGTGCTCACAGCATGAGCTTCCCTCACAGCAGCTGTGCTAAGGAGAGATGTGCATCTGTGTACATGCCTGCAAGGCTGCAATCCTACAGCAGCGTGGAGAAAATGTGCATGGAGCGAGACTGCATTCAAACAGGAATGTAGGGAATCTTCAACCATGGCCAGAACAGACTGGTTTAGGTTAAACTCAGCAAGTTTGGAAGAAAACAGGATGGAGATGGAGGAAGATGGTGCCTAATACTCACTGCAGCAAAGATTCCTTCCCTGGAAGAGTTACTTTTGCTGGTCAAGTCTTAGATATTTTTAAAGGAATTATGTGTTTCAAAAGTATCTCTCCCTCCTGAGGGTTCAACCACAAGAGCTCCATGAGTAAGCAATACCCACCAGCCCTTACCATGGCAAGACAAGTGCCAATCTGTAACAGGGACAAAGGGTTCCTAATTCTTCACAAATTAAACCACTCATCTCACTAATTATCCTGAAAAAATTATCAACCCACAGTCCCACTCATCTCACAACTGGGCAGTGTAAAGAGATGGGAATGAGTGGGAACACAGGAAACATTTGTTCAGGTTTGGTTGAATTAAACCCACTTGCTTTCCCAGCTTTACAAAAACAGACGCTTGATACTCAAGTTCTCAGTAAGGCTTGACATTATTTTTACACTGCAGAGCAACATACCTCTTCAATAAATCATTCCAGTGCCAATAGCCTCCCTCAGATAGAAAGGCTACAGAGATGACCCTTAAAATTTCAGAGGAGAGTTGAAAACATTTCCAGAAAATCACTCAAGTGCTGTTTAAGGATGTAATTTATATGCACAGCTCTGCACTCCATTGCAGGGTTTCATATTTATTTAATTTGAAAAGTTTAAAGTGTGCCCATCCAACTTTTCTGGCACATGCAGTCTTTAAAAAAAACTTTGCATTTTAAAGCCAAATGTTCTGTGTATTGAATAGAAAAAGAATGTGATCTACCTCAAGCCCACTGGAAAAAACTGAAAGCATCACACCAGCTAAGAGCTTCAACAAAACACCAGCACAGGGAGAAATTGAGTTTGCTGATGAAGGAAGAATTAAGCTCCATAGCCTGATCACCTCCAGAAGACCTTCTGTTAGCTCAGGAGCTTCACAACAGCTGTGCTACCAACACGGTCTCCCCCAAAGGAGGCAATCTCCAAGGCAACCAAGGTCTCTTCAATTAGCATCAAGGTGGGATGTGTGGCCTCAGAGACAGAGCACAGCACTGGGACTGGCACTGAATTTCCCACTCTGCAGGGCATGGCATGGGGGGTATCCAAGAGTTACTTACACTGCCCTGTCCCTCAGGCCCCACCATGCAAACACATCCACCTCAGAGACTCTGTAAGAATCAGAATTCCTTCTGCTAAGCACTCATTCTGCAGTACCAAAGGATCTAGATGAGACTCTCTTTGATTCTTCCTTTCTCCAGTAGACATGTGATGTTTGACACAGAATAAACACGTGGCACCTCTATCCCATGGCAGACCTGCCAGCCAGCAGCTGCCCAGGCTGGTGGAATGCCCTGCCCCACACATCCTCCCCCTGCAAGGGAACCCACCCTGGCACATCTGCTCCTTGTGAAGGCAGGGGCTGATCTTCAAGGATCATAATGATTAAAAGCCATAATAATTACCACATTCTGCAAGATGGAGACGCTTTTTTGGGAAAGGGGAGAGATGGGGCAATTCCTGGGGCAGAGATACTGAAAAAAGGATTATCTTCTGAGCACTGACTGGAAAGCTACAAAGCAGGCATCTGACATAACAAATTCTACATCTAGTGCATCAACTGCAGTACTGGCCTGGCACAGCCATTTCATACAAAGACTCTGCTTATATCCTGCGACCAGAATTCTGATTCATTCCTTGATTATTTCATGCTTGGACTATTGCAATAATGTTTGTGCCAAGCTACTTTTTTTTTTTTTCTCCAATCCACACACTACAAGACTATTCAGAGGTTCCGTGCTTGCTTTGTTTCTCACTGAAGTATCCTTGCTGTTCACATACTTTTTTCCTCACTCTTATTCTCCTATACGTGTTTAGTTACATATGAAATCAAGATTGTAACTTCAATGTATCACTGCAATCATTCAAGAACCTCAAAAACAGCAAACTCCAACTTTCTGAGTACTCTCCAGTCCATTTGCTGAGCTTGTCTAGCTTGTACAGCTGCTCCCCAAATACTCCATCTTTCTTTTGCACGTTTAAAATATGTGCATTTCACGTGTTCTTACATCTAAAGAACTTCAGATATTTTATCCTGTTGCTTATTTCAGTGCCTAGAGATCAACTAAATTGACAACTTTTTGCTGCACTTCAGCACATTCTCAGTCCTTTGAAACAGTGCACTGGTTGTTGTAATTCCAGAGGTTTTCTACAAATGTCCCAGTGTTCACATTGAAAGAAAATGCAACAAAAAGCACAGCACGTTTAAAGAAGTGAGAGGTCTCCCCTCCCCAGCTAAAGCAGCTCTTTGTGCTCCCTCATGTGCAGGAAGATTGTCACAGCTAGGAATGCAGCAGTGCAAAGTAAAAATACTTGTGATGCACTATTGGAACAACTGTATCTGAAGCTCTGAAGATTCCATCTAGCATCTGTTGCTGTTATTTTATACTTCTGTGCTGTGCTAGGGAAAAAAATTCATGAAAGACTGAAAGTTGAGTGGACTGGCTCCTTGCACATCTTATATTTCAGGCTCTCAAACCTCTTCATCTGCTAATGGCCTATCTGGTAAGAAACAGTTAAAGAGAAAAATTCAGAACACTCAAAAATCAGAGATTTGCTTTAATGCACTTAAGCATGAAAATTAATCAAATTCTATTGAGAATCTTGGGGAGAAAAAAAAAAGAAAAAAGGATTTTCACCATATCTGCATCCAACTTTTAAAAATCCAGTCAAGCATTTCAATATCGACATATATAACAGGATTGACTATGACAGTACTTGGAATAAACTGTTAGCGTGGCACACAAGAAAAGGTGGCAAGAGAAAGAGTAAACAGTATTAATGGTATTCAATAATGAAATCGTGTCTGTGTCTAAGTAGAAACTAAATTACTATCTGAGGTTTCCTTAGCAGATTATTTAGAAACTTGCCAATAGACAAACAAAGTAAATGACAAGACTCTCAATCAGGGCTGTGTTCCCCAGCAGTATGGCTTAGTAAAAATGATACAGACTACTTGGGCTGCTCCTGGCAAGGCTGGCTCTCCTCTGGGGACTGCTAATAGTAAATACTCAACACAAGCATGATTGTGAATTCCTTATTCATGCTATGGTTAGGAAGATATATCCTGCTCTCTGGGATAGGAATGTGACAACTCATTTCTTCGTTCTCAGAACAGAAACAAAAGATAGTGCTTTGTACTGGCTCCTTCACAGGGGCAGAGTAGCTAAGGAAGGATAAAAGGCATTCTCCTTGACATCCTCCGAGTACATGTACATTTAGATGCAGATTCTGCAGACACAGATGTGTCTCGTGCACATCTGTACAGTGTCGTGGACATGAAGACTCGTGAACCAGAAACGTCAGAATACAAACAATCAAAATATACAGATGGTAATTCCTGTCTGTTTGAGAAAAAACACAGCAGTTGCTTTTGCTGTGTACACTCAAAATCAGGGATCGTGTTCAGACAGTAGCAGCAAACTCTCAAGCTATGGTTTCCTGTGTCCCCTTATGAAAGAGTGTAGCATTGATTTCTGGAACAACTGTTCCACTAATAAGATGCATATGGAAACGAATGCCTTGCAGCTGGTTCCAGCAGGGTTCACTGAAGACTACTATTCATCTCTGATGAATGCAGATAAAAATATTCAAAGCTCAGTTTACTGATCAGATCAGATATTAATGGTAATGTTTTTCCTACTTCTCTCAGCTTAGCTCCTCTAGAAAGTCAGCTCAAAAGAGTGAGAAAGCAAGAGAGCCAGAACCTCTTCATTTTGACTATCCTGCATTTAAGGGAGATGAGTACTTTTACAGAGGAATGATAACTGAACACATGGTGTGCCAGAGTTTTGGTCAATATCAAGATTTATTATTCTGAGGGACTGAAGGAGTAAAATACTGACCACAGCAAATAGCCCATTAGTTACCTTTCAGTTCAATAAGTCTTGATGCTTTCCTTACTATGTGCTGATTATTTCCTGTCCAATTCACATTAGCAGCTTATTTAATGAGAACAATCTAAGCAAAGAGAGAAATTCACACATTTACAAAGGATATCCAAGTTACATTCCATCACAGTTAACATCATTTGCTGTTCTTTCAGGAAATAACCATTACCCATCATTCCTGTTTTAATGCCAGCAATTGCTTTTGAGAAGAACACTCAATTCTTACATTCACCACCGGTTATACTTTAAATAATAGCATCTTAAAGGACAGCAATAACTGCCTAAGTGTTGGAGGACAAAGCATTCACACACTGCTAGTGTCCACTAGCTTGACAGCATGGCCAAAGTTCCTGTTCTTAATGGACACCTTTCCTGCTCACAGGGTCATCTCTACTCTTGTAAAGCCTATTTTTCTTCTATTAACTTCTCCTAATGCTCATGGCAGTTGCACAGAATCTTGGAGAGAAAGGATTCAACATTTTAGACAGAAAAAAACATCAGTAAGGACATGCACAAATAACAGAAGCATCATATGCATTGCTAATAATTTCACAGAGAATATGAGACTAAAGGTCTCATATGCAAAGAGGGAAGAGATGCCTTGAATGCACCACAAGATTAAAGGGGAAAAAACACTCATACAGAGTTTTTTTTACACAGGATTCTCTTTACAAAGCCATAGTTAGATAAACATCTAAAAAAACACATCTACATCCTTGGACAGCTTCTGTTTTTTTGTTCTCTGAGAAGCCCAAATGGTTTTGATTACGCAAAAAAGTATTTCTTGAATGAGTCAGCTCATGACACTGATGCTGATCAGCAGAACAGTAATCAAGGGAGGAGGGCACACCAGCCCTGCCAGTGCCAGCACCCCAGCTCAGATGGGAAACTCCAGTGACAAAAGCACCATCATCTACAACATCTGGCCCCAGAAGAGTGCAGACCCATTCCATACCATTAATCACAAAAATTAACACTCAGAATAATTAGACACCACATCTTTAACCTGAAGACTCAAAAAGGAGTTTCCTGATTTGGAGTTTCCCTTGCTACTTCTGGTTTTCCACATCTCGTGCAAGGATTGTCACATTAATTTTACACAACAGCTTTTCAAAAGAAGAGGTGTGAGTAGATACAGGTCCTCCAGAGCTACCACCACTTAAGATACAAGCATCTGCATCAGCATCTCCCACTGTAATCTCCTCCTAAGGCCCTGACCCTGATGCTACTGTCTTTTGGGCTATTGCAAGGCAAACTAGGGCCTGCTCAGATTACCAGCAAAGTGTTCTCAGCACTGACAGATGCAACACTTGCCACTGAGAGGCATCTTTAAATGTCCGGAATATTATGCTCTGTGAAGAAGCATATCTAACACAAGGGAGGGTCAGTCAGAAAGCCCTGGATCTAGCAGATGTATCAGTTGCTTATTTCTGTAGGCTTTTGTTTCAAGTATTTTTGGGTTTTGTTTAAAAACCAGTTTACGTATTTACAAAAAGATGTCCACAGTGATGAGAAAGCACCTGAACAGCTACTACCTGTCACTATGATGAGTACTAGAAATATACTGAGTTCTGTGGCAATTATAAAGATACACTAAAATCATTTCAAACCTGTCCATTCAGTGGTCAGCCTAACAGAAAAGATGACTTGGAAAAGCAGAGACTGCAGTGAAACACATTCAGGATCCACACCTACTTCTTGTGACTGTGCTGTGCCTATTCCACATTTCTGTTGCACTACAGAAACTGTGGCAAGTCCCAGTTTAGGGAATCTTTGGCAAACTGTAAGACACAATCATGGAATAAATACTTTGCCAAAATATACATGAATACGCATGCACAGAGAATTCCCCCTAGAAATGTCATGTGAGCTTCTAAAAAATCCTAAAAAGAACATTTAGGAGATTTCAGTCTCTGTTCAGTCTTGCTGTTCCTATTTAAAGACAAGCTAGTCTTCTGTTTTCAGTGATTGCTCACTTCTGAATTTGGTTTAAAGAGCTGCTAGCAAAGACTTAATGAAGTTTCTTCTAAAGGGTTGATTGTGTTTCCTGCTGCCTTTTTGACAGAACCCATTCAAAACAGGCTTTCTTCATTTAATTATCTAGTCTTTACTTTTGTAAGTTTTATTTCTGAACTAGAATAAATTTTATAGTCAGAATTGTGTCTGTAGACAACAGGGTTATTTTACAAGGCTCAAAATCCCTTCCTTTCCAACCAAAGAAGGGAGAAGTGTGGTGCAGTTTTGTGCAAAAGGCACCAGAGTTCACAGGTTCCTGTGACAGACACCTTTAGGGATGTGGATACCTTATACAATTGTTACAGGTCCCAGGGTTGTTCAACACCTGATCAATGACTGAAGTTTCTCCTCTCTAAACTCTTGTGCCTGAGAGGATCAATATGATCAGGCAGCACAGGAAAATTCCTGATCTCCAGAGTTTAACCCAGACCATTCACCCTCCATACAAGCTCAGAGCAGGAGAAGGGTTTCCTACAGGAATGCTGAGGAATTAATCTAAAAGCACAGTGTAAGACAAATACATCCTGTGGAAGATGGATATTTGAGGGCTCTCTGCAACACCACTGTGCCCTTTTTCCACCCCCAAGCAGGAAAACCACAACTGGTTGCCTGCTTTTGGACCCCCACTTCAGGATTTATTACAGAAATCTTAAGTCCAAAAACACAAAAGCTCTGCAAGCAGGCAGGGACACAGCCATAAAAAAAGAGAGAGGCCTATGCTGCCGTAAATCAGTTCTGCTCAGCTGAAATCAATATAAAGCCATAGCTCAGCCTAACACACATGGTCTGTGCTGGGGCTCAGCAGAAGCTTCATTGATGGCTGTGAGGAGCTATCCTGGTCTTGTTTACTCCCGTTGGCAAAGTCCCTTAGAAGAAACTCCAGAATCACCAGCCCCCAGCCCAGCAGAGCCTCCTTCCCTGCCCATAATTGCTGGGGCTGGGCCAGCAGCTGTTGTACAAATAACTGGAGGGGAGCTGACCTGACCATCTGAGGATAGGGAAGGGAAGCAGCCTACCAGATAATGTCTGTAAAAGAGCTTGGAAACCACTGACACAGGCTAATTGCCTACTGCAGAGTGAAGTTTCCCCTCTCTGTAGGCTCATTTGATGTAAACTTCCTAGGCATGTCCAAAACCCTACCCACAGGACAAACGTTAGTACATAAAGTGCTTAGCCAAGCCCTGCTCAGGGTTCCTGGGAAATATTCTGGGGAATGAGGACACAAGGAACAAGAAACAGATAACATGATCATCCTCCTCACTGTGCTCAGCTAGAAACAAACATCTGTCTGGTATCTGGGCTCTGCCACCCACCATTTATTCCCCCTTTCAACCTAAACACAGAAGCTCAGCATGTTCATTACCTCTGGTCCCCTCGGTGAGCAAATATGGACAAAGTAGCATCAGATAAGAGAGACTGAAGTGGCTGAAAATCAAAAAGTGGCTATTTGTCCTACATTACTATAATGTTTAGATTTATTTTACTTGCCTGACCCCATTTGCAAATTACATAGATTGTCTTTTGAGATCTAATAGCGATAACTTGTGTATACTGACGGAAAAGACCTCTACATTTACTTATAATCATTCATTCCCAATGAAATAAATGGCCTGGATAAAAGAGGGGCGTTGGCAGTCAAAAAGTAACAGTTGCATATTTCTCTGGTATCAGCATTCAGACCTCTTGGAAAGTAATATTTTTCCTTCAGTTAAAACTAGCCCTGTGCAACAACCCTCTTGGTCAAGCAACAGATGTCTGAAACGTATCTCAGATCTTCCAGAAAAGCACACACAAGTTCAATATGATGATTGAAATCTTCATAAAAAACTTATTACATATTGGATATCTTCTACAGAGTCAACATAGCTATTAATACCATTTCTAGAACACAGCAACCAGCAAATCAAAGACACAATTCTGAAGTGTATTTTTATTTGTGGTATTTCACAATTGTGCATGTACATGAGCTCTTCCATAATACTTTACGAAAGCAGTGGGACAAACAATAAAATAACCTTCAAGTATCCTATCTTTTCAGCACCACACATCCTAGCTTGAGGCACTGACAAGTCTCATTGTTGTCATTATACACTACCACAAAAACACATGCACAGAAACAAATAATTGGAAAACATCTGGAGTGTTGGTTTTTTGGTTTTGTTTTTTTTTAAATCAGTATATATATGGATGCTTACAGTCTTTCCAGAAGGCCCCAAATGGTAAGCAAATGGTGAGATTTGGAATGTACTGATTGGACCAGAAGAGCAAAGAAAAGTTTGGGAGTATGCCCGACCAAGGGTGTGTCAAGAAACTAAAACAAGACTGAAAGGAATAATAAGGCAAATCCTGCAGGCAAATGGCAGAAATGCAAGAAAGGAAGGCATGTGTACAGAGGGAATTGGTAAGGAAGGCAGAAAAAGAAAATACACTGTAAAACTAATTTAAACTGAGCTCAGCAGTAATAAAAAGCAAGTAAACAATTTGATTCTGGAGACATTTCATGTTTTAGTGCTCTGAAGACAATTCACTCACCCGAGTATGCCCAGTAAGGATCCCCTGAAGCCT
This sequence comes from Certhia americana, assembly GCA_018697195.1. Lineage (NCBI taxonomy): Eukaryota > Metazoa > Chordata > Aves > Passeriformes > Certhiidae > Certhia > Certhia americana. The sequence continues at coordinate 13,210,046 of CM031868.1, read as the reverse complement.
TTCTCCTCCGGATCTGCACAGAACTCCCATGTCTGTTCTCATGCAGAGAGCCCACATAACCTTCAGTCAGAGCTGGGAAGAAAAGAAACAGGAATCATTAAGAAAGTGGTATTGGCTCCCTGGAGTTTACAGAGTGAAGCTTAAATCTTTGTTGAGCAGAGACTACAAATTGAGTATTGCTTAAAAGAATTTAACAGGCATGTTCCTGAAACCTCCCCCCATCAAAAGGAGAAGCCAGGACTCACTGATGCCATTATTCTGGTCTGGATGCCTGTGCAACTCCAGTAATTTCCATAAGGAAATTCAGATGTACACAAACAAACAATATGAGCCTTGACCAAACTTTCTCTGTTTAGACCCAGAAGATAAGTTTACTTTGCTAGCGACTACCTAACTATGTCTGCCAAAACACACAGTGTGCCATACCAATGACTTACAGCATGAAAGGCAGAGGACAGGAATGGAGAAATCTTTGTAAAACTCCACAAGCTAGAAGGTCTTAAATTCAAGCAAAGCAGAAAAAACCACACATCCTACATTCCATCCCAGGATCTTTTCTTTTATGCCCCCAATAATTTTTATTTTTTTCTTTTGTAAAGGAATGAATTGCTTCCATGAGGATGTGGGGTATTTGGGTTTTTTATGTGCACATTTGGCTTATTGTTTCTATGCATTTGATTGAACCAAAGTGGAGGTGTGTAAATTCAGAAATGTCAGTAGAAGGTCTGTAATAAATTCAACTACATTTCTCAGAGCACCATAATAAATGCACACAAACAAAAGCCACCTTAGATCCATAGACACGGAATGCGAGGAACAAGTATGCACCAAATGGCTTTATGGAAATTTAAGCCCAACTTCTCCCAAACCGCTTATTTGATCAGTAAGAAACTAGCTGAATAATTCAAATTAAAGCTTCAGAAAACCCCATAAAGCACTGCTACCCGTATGCAGTCACCAAGTGCTGCATTCCCTTCTATTCCCAGGCCAATTACAGCTGGGCTGGAGAGAAGCCTGGAAAAGGACTTTATTGAACATCATGCACCAGTAACTCAGAATTTGCCTTTCTTTCCCTTTGGAAAAGCTTCTGGGAGGCTCTGCACTTGCACCACAGCAGCAGAGAGCCTGCTGTGCCTGGGGTTATCCAGGAGTGCTACACAGCTCTGCAGACAACCTTCCCTCTGCAATGTGGATTTCTGCACGTTTTGGAATCCTGAAGTGGTAGGAAAAGTCATGCAATTTCAGGAAAGGCAGTACAGGTTTGCCCCTGCCAAATCTTCTCTTGTGCGAGCAAAGGTACTAATTGTGCCATTTGAATGAGTTTTCCAGATTCCTTGGCAACTTTCTAAATGTTAATTCACCCTAGGTTGTGAACTAGAAACACTGGAACACATCATGCTAACTGGGATTTGTAGGCAACACGACCTCACATACCTTGTTTTCCTCTCTAAAAATACTAAACTAAACATCTGACTTTAGTCTTTTTTTTTATTTATTTTACTTTTATATGTCCACGTGGTTGGGAGGCAACAGGCACTCATTTCAACAGGAAAGAACGGGTGTGGGATGTACAGACCCAAAAATTCTTGGCAAAAAAACCACAAAACTAAACAAAGATAAGAGACCATGAAAATCCCGAGGAAGAGAACAATGAAATAGCCTAGGCAGAGGGCTGGAAAGGCTATCAGAAAAAAATGGCTCACTTATTCACTTAAAAATTACATGTGCTGACAAATACACCCAAAGCCTCTCCTTGTTACAAAATGAAAGACAGCAGCTTTTGCCTGAGCATCCTCTGTAGAGTAGGCAAGTAATGTGGGGTTTTTGTTGCTGAAAAGGTCTGAACCTTTCAGCAGGAGGAAGATTGGACACTGCCTCCTCCAAAGAACTAGGTGTTCCTGCAGGTATCTGCTCAGCAAGCCCTCCTGTGTGCCTTTACATCCAGAGAAAGGCACTGAGTCTAAATAATCTATATTTATTGAAGGTACAAGGGGCTCCGAGTCACTGCAAAACATCTCAGGTTGTAAACACCTTTGTACTTCTAGCTGGAACCATCAAAAAACCTCATGGTAACCATGGTATGGCCGTGAATCATACCACTGATTTTCAGTGTCTTCTATGCAGAAAATTAAATTATGCAAATCCAAGCCTTTATGAATGCCTAAACTTTAATGTGAAATTGAACATTTGCTTCAGTCAGCATCTTATTCATGCAATTATAAACCTGACATTCTTATGAAAATATGCAGTTTCAGTTTTCTGCATAGATACTTAATAGATTTGTGTACTTATCTGTATTTACAAAAGGTGAAGAGACATGCTGTACACAAATTTATTTCCACCATAAAAGATGTTACAAACCAGGAGGAAGCTCAAGTACTTTGCAAGAGAACTATGGGAAGAGACTTGCTGGTTGCTAAATAGCTTCTGTAGGACTGAAAAAGAAACAAATTGGCACATCCTGTTCCAAATAAAATCCTGCACCACTGCTAGATAGCCCAACATTAATGTCAATAATCCCCTTATAAACATGCAGTAATTCCGCAGTCATCAGCAATTTAGAGAAGACAGACACTTATTGAGTAGCTGCAGAAACTCTGGGAAAATGTTGATGGCTCAGGATCTCTGGCCATGATGTGATCATGCCACAAAGATCATGCCCAAACACCACCTTCCTCCCTCAGCCCATTCACAGTACAACCAGGCATTTCTTCATGAGGCCACAGAAACACTCCAAGAAAACACAAGTATTGTGTTAGTGAACACACAGATATTGTTGGCCATATCATACTGGTAAAGTCATCAGAAAACCAGACTCAATCTCATGATTCTTTGGGTGTTAACTGGGGTCAGTGGATTCTCTCATCATCAAGAGGTGGGTGCAAGGTGCAGAGCATACAGTGGCTTTTCAGGTAAAAGTCTGGAAGAGCCAAAGCATTCAAATCAAGTTCTTTCAAAAAAGGAAGTGCTCTGTCCATGAAAAGAATCTCATGTTTCAGGTAGAATCACTACTTTTTCCACATTTGGGCAGGGCTACCTCGGGGGATGTACCTTCTGACTAAAACAACCAGACAACACCAATGGAAGTTTAAGTTTTTGAGAAAATATTTAGGTTATATTAGCACCAATCACTACAGGATTCCAAAAGTCTTTTTTCAGCTGGGACACAGTTAACAGCTCCAGAACAGAGAGCAGCCAAGTGGTTTCCTGCTCCATTCCTGCAGAGCTAGATGCTGGAGAAAAGTCAGCAATTAGACAGAATGGTCCAACGGGGGGCAAACAGGAGAGGCTCCTCTCTTCTGGGAACCCAGCACAAGTTGGGCAAGAGGAAAGTGGCACAATAAGGGGGGCAGGAACATGCTCCAGGAAGGCTCAACGTGGAGCAGCCAAATTAGAGGGGTGGAATAGAGGCACACGGAGCAGGAGGGAGAGATGAAGAGAAGGCACAGCAAAAGCCCTTGCCTTGCAGGGTTGCCTTTGATCCATCATGCCACTGCTGATGGCAGAGGGGAAATGAACACCATAATATATGGTCTGAGGCTTGCAGATACACGATTAAAAGAGAAAGGGAGCGATTGCACACTCAGATACACAAGCGTGAAATTAAATCCTGAGCAACTCCCCTGGCTGCTGGGGCAGCATTGGTGCCTGCTGAGCAGAACACACAGCCTGTGGAGCTGTGCTGGGCCCTGCAGACCTGCTGCTGCAAGGAGGAGAGGATCCTTCAAAGCCAACATGGAGAAATCTCTTACACACAATTTCATATCATTTTAAGTGGCGCTGAACGCTACATGATTTTCGATGATGTGCTAAATGAATCAGCCCGGGCCACAGATCTGCAGATGGCAAAAGCAATGCAATGCTGGCTACACTCAGCATCCTGAGCAGCTTTCCATTCACTCTGTCTCAACATATTAACTTTCCAATAAAAATTATTTGATAAGTACCCTCAAAGGTACAATAAGGTAATTCCTGCCTGAGTACCTAACTGGTATTCATAGCTCACATGAAAACACAAAATTTTATCCCCAATCTACCTTAAATATAAAGCTATTACACTATTCAGAGATACTATACCCTCGGCATTAGTGTTTAAAAGGTATCAAGCCATCAGCTATGAAAGAAAAATCCTTTAAGATCTGTATGTATGTCTGAGTGGTGAAATCATTAGTTATAATGGTAGATTACCTAGCTTGTGTGCTACACTCACATTCTTTTATGGTCTTTTTGAAGACAAGGGTTGCACAGAAATCTGTTTTCAGCTGTTGCGATTAAAATGGGACAAATTCAAAGGTACACACATTGCCCACGTGTGTATTATGCCCATGTCATAATCATTCTGACTTTCCACTGTGGACTATAGTAGCAGCTGAATCACAGTTTTATTCCTAGTCCCTAATGTGTACAAACTTCTTAACTGAGCAGTTCAACACAGAGCTACAAACCAGCCTTTGGAGACAGAGCCTTGACTACTGGAGTCTGGAGTAGTGTCACACTATGAAAACACTTAAAGGAGGGGAGTTAAAGAAAAGACCTTAGTGTGTAACAAAAAAAGCACTAAATCATAAGGAATTCTAGCAATTAGTTCTGTATCAAATCAATGTCTGCAGAAAAGCAACTTTTCAAAACGAAGAAGACCATTCTTTTTCTGAAGACTGCACAGTGCTGCATTTTAAAAAGGCATGAAAGCACAGAGGCATTACTTGAAGGGCTTTTATACCATCTCTTAAATGGAGATAAAGAGATGAGTGATCCAAGACACCCATCTGCAAGCCTAAAGCTTCATGCAAACCTCACCAGAAAAAAAGCAGCACCTTTATCTAGGTGCCTTCACTGTATTTTAATTGGACTATGCTAAAGAGAAGCAGGTAATCTGGAGATGTTGCAATGCTATGCACTGTAACACACTCTGCTGAAATGAGTTCAGGCTTCTGGGCAATTTCTTAGAATAACAGTTGCCAAATGAGCCAGAAGGAAAGAAGAAAGGAAGGGGGAGGAAACTGATAGATAATAAATTTATAATATTGGACAATTAAAATATTTTACACAATTAGTAAAAAAAATACTTAAATTCATCTCCCGAGGCTCTTTCATGGTCAAATTCCTAAACACAACTAGGCTATTTGCCTTAAATATTTTACCACCCTTTGACAGCAAATAAATCTAAAAATATTTCAGGCACAGCTAACCCATTTTGATAATGCATTACTTTTAAGCAGACTTTTCAGACGTGGATCTCCATATTTTGCAGATTATTTTATATCTTGCCAAAGAGGGATGGAAGTTACAACAACATATAGTGGTCAGACAGCGTCAGCAAATTATATTCTGAATGAGACTTCATCCCTTGATAATGCTGCAGAGATTTCTTCCGATTATCAGATAACAGCCAGAATCTGTTCTCCTATGAACACACAGGCAATTTTCACAGCTTTCCATTAATGAAATATGGGAGTTGAAAATGATGAGTTTCTCACAACTTAAGTGAAATAACAGATACCCAGATGCTACATCTGCCAAGAGACATATGTCCCTTTCCCAGATGACAGTCACCCAGACAGCCCCTTAATTCCTGTGCGAGTGGAATCCACAGGTCTATTCATAAAACTGACACAGAGACTTTTCACACCATTCATTCTCTGTTGTTCACGTGTCTGATAGATGATGTGGTAACAGCACAAATCCTAAGAACAAGAACATAAATGCAGAGCGCAGCAGGCCTCTACAGGAACTAACCAGCAGAATGCAATTTGAAGATGAAAAACAGTCCAGGGAACATGCTGTCAAACTGTGGGGATTAAATTAACTAGCAGCATTAAAAACCCTTATCCTAAACATGAATGCAGCAGTCACTAGGCGTGACCCTTGCTAACCTGTTTCGTTTAATGCCATGAGTTAAATGCAATGCAATTTTGTAATACTCCAACATATCAACATAATGCAAGTCCCAGAGCAGCTGAGCTCGTGTGGACAAGAAATGGAAAAGAGATTTGCAGCACAGTCTTTTTCCTTGTACTGCAGGGGATGGAGTTTAAGGGCAACAAGAAAGTCTCCTCCATCAGAGCCAGACTGATACCTAACCAGGCCTTGGGCATGCACTATACTGTGGTGCCCAGTGCCATCAGCCTCCCTTCCCCAGAGCAGATGCCCTCCCAAGGAGAAGCAAACCAGTCTCTTCAGACACGAGTTCCCACAGCTCCTGCTCTCAGCCTGCCTGGCTTTGTAAGTGAGATGAGCAAAGCTCATTAGCAAGACAGTGAGGCAACTTCAAGTTGCATTGATGATACTCCATTAAGGGGACTCAGAAAAAGAAGCTTGGGAGGCCAGGAAGAGACAGATGCTGCTGGATGATTACAAAGGGCTTGATTTTGCATTTTCATGGCCTACACTTTGCTGGCATCAGCTGTGCAAGATGTGACATAGCTGGTAAATTTGGACCCCTGATGTCAACCAGCATCACCTGCAGCACTTGCGCTCAGAATAAGCAGTCAGCCAGATAACGAACAGTGCCAACAACTTCCACCTCAAGATAAAACCACACAAAATAAACAAACTGCAGCATTGCTCCTTCCAAGAGGACGGTGCCCTGCAGCAAATCTGCCAGAGAACTTGCAGAATACCCTGACACTAAGGATTCTAAGTCTGTGGAGCATGAGCTCACATCTACCCATGTGTGAGCTACATGTGATGAAAAACGAAAACACAAACCAGTCTGGTATTTTTCCCCCTGAAGAAAGTGCAGAAAAAATAGCCCAGACAACTGCACTGCTTCTCCAGGAAGGAGAGTCTGCTGTTCATGTCACACTGTAACAGGTGAAGAAGTCTGAGCATCCCAAGGAACACTCATCCCCCAACTCTGGGAACCACAGACACAAAAAGCCAGCTGTTTGTTAGACCCTTATTCCACCAAACACTTCCCAGAAAACATAGAATGCACAAATACACTCCATTCAACTTTAAGACAAAGTTTTCAAACAAACTAGTGCTCAAGGCATCTAAACTGAGATATCTTAAAGAAGACTAAAGCACATTATATTCTGAAAACTGGAGTCCTTTTACACACTTCTGATTGTGGTAGTCAAAAAGAAAAATAATTGGGAGCACCTGAAAACTCTGTAACCTTGAAAACTCTTCCTCTGTGCAGTCTTTACAGACCCTCAGACTCCTGTTAACCATCATTATCTGCATTTGTTGAAAGGAGGAATCCTCATCCTTGTTCTTTGTCTCTCCCCACTGCACTTCACAAGGGTCCTGTCACTTCTGAATTTTATTTGTAGCAATTAGTGATGCAAACACAGAAATAAAACTTCAGAGCAGAGGTTCTTATGCAAGGCTGACCTCCACAGGGAAGCTGATGCTCTCTCAGCCAGTACTGACAGAATCGCAGCAGGTACCTTGGAGAAAACAGATAAACTCAATTCTCCAGTATCTTGGGTAGCCTGGTCAGAGTGAGCTGAGGCAGTGAAAACCCAGATATGGGGGTAAAGTCACTGCTCACACAGCCAGCTCCAACATCTCTGCACTGTTTCCCCAAGCTTGAAACAAGCTGGAATCCAGAGGCAGTCCAGTTATATTTGTGCAGAAAAGACTTGAATCCATCAGCCCAGGCACTCTGAAAAGGGACTGCTTTGGTCTCTTCATTTGTGGCATGGTTTATCTGGGAAATGCATAAACCACATACGTATAATGGAGTTTGTACAATGGCAAAAGGAAGCTTTATTCCACTTCTTGCCTTATTGCAAGGACACAAACTTTAAGGGTTGTGCAACAGAAAATGCCATGGCTGGAACCACACATCTCACTCTTGTTCTCACATAATCAGGTGCTGCAGCACGCACAGTGTTAAAAGAGCACCCTCTGAACAGCAAATAAATGTGACCTTAATGGAGTATTTTGTACTTTCAGTGCCTTGCTTAATAAAGAATCATACCATTACATTTCACTAAATCCAGGAGTACTCACAAAAACACACAAACTTATGCAAAATCAGCAGTTCCATCTCTCTGCTCTAGAAATAATTCACTTGCATCGACTGCCAGCATTTGTGGTAATACAGCATTATTACATTTTCAAAATGGATTCCCCTGAGGACATGAAGTATCTTGGTAAAGAAAATATTAGACTCATCCAAAGAACCATAGCAAGGACCGTGGGACACAGACCTGCTTTGCACATGACTTCTGTCCACCCACTGCCATCTTTCCAGACATACTCCTGCCTCCTTGTAGGCAGCCTATAATTTCATTTCTCATCCCATCATCTCTTTTAAAGCCCCTTTTGCATTCCATCAGTAGAGACAAATATCTATTTACAAACCAGGGTCTTTGCTACACTTATGCAGAGTCCTTAGAGGACAACTGTTGTTGTGCAAGAGCTTCCCCTCTGCATTCCCTGCTCCGAGGGCTCACAGAGTCCTCACTCCAAGGCATCCCTCCAAATTCACCCTCTTCTAACTCTGAAGGAGCAGTATACCCCACATTGATCCAGCAGAAAAGGCAGGGCACAGTGCTGATTTCAGTCCCATGGAGAACACTGAGGCTCTTTAGGAAGGCAACAGAGCTGCTCCACTGCAAGACATGAGATCAAACATGCCCCATTATCAAGTTTTCACAGACAGGGGCTCGTCATCTAATAAAAATCCCTCATTCTTTACACAAAATGATTTTTCTAACCTGTGTCCTTTGGCCCATTTAACAATTTATCGACTGTGGGAAATAAAGAGAGGCCACATCAATCTCTTCCTGGTTATTTGGTTCCGGCTCTCAAGTTAATGCTGAAGGTGGAAAGCTCAATAAAGAACTATTTAAGAAAAGAAAGGAGAAATGCTCTAGCCCCACTGTGAGATGTCTTCCTCTCAGTTTGCAGTCAGGTCTCACCACCTACAGCTGCTCAGTCTCCTGAAGGATAGATTGAAGAGCATAAATGTGCATGCTCCCCTGGACTGAGCAGAAATAACTTGAGATTTGTGCCATTCTGTGCTGAAACAGATCAGTAGTGCCCAGGTAGCAAGATTTAGTGCCTCCGGCATGTGACAACAATTCCAGCCAGATCCACAAAAATTACTTTGGGATCAAACTTAAAAGCTGAGCAGAACCAAGCAAGCAAACATTCATTTTTATTTGTGTAAAAATGCATTTAATTTGGCTTATGATCTACAAACCAGGGTTTTTTCTTTTTTTTTTTAGGCTGACAGCTTGCATTACATGCAGATTTTGTAGCAAAGGGTTTCATCCACACCCATTTCCCAAAATACAAATCTAAACTGAAACTGACATAAATAGAGATTTATTTTATTTTTTTTTTGTGCTGACTGAACAAGTTGTTAGTCTGGGATATATGCCCCAAAAACATAACCCACCCCTCTGAAAACTCTCTCCTTTCCTTCCAAATAAGTTGCACTTATTTGCACTTATTTGTTCAAAGGGAGAAGACACTAAATACTAAAGAGCTGATCTGTAAACTGAATCAAACTTCCATCTGTGCTTTTCAGTTTCCCATTAGTTTTTTCACCCAGGCAAGACTTTTTTCTGGGAATTTCCCAGCAGGAAGGTCTGGTGCTGTTTAGAATCCCAAACTAATACTTGGTTTGTTGGTCACTTGTTTCCAGAGAATTCAATAAAGATCTTTACATAGAACGTCATATTACTAAGAGCAAGAGCATTAAGGCCTTTGGCAGCAAGAACAAAAAAACAAACAAAACAAACAAGCAAAAAAACAACCAACCAAACAACCCCCCCCCCCCAAAAAAAAACCCCAAAAAACAACAAAAACAAATAACAGACACAAAACCAAAAACAAATAGAAGAAAAGCAGTAACAGAGCTCAGATGCAGTAAACAGACCAAAATTACCAACAGTGGTGCTCACTTTGTAATGATACAGTGGTGGTGTGCAGCACAGGCTCAAAGGGCACAGGGCCACTGTTCTGTCCTATCCAACCAGCTGACAATCTTACAGGATTAAAGGACAAAGCTAACCCCACACTCCATAAATGTAAATGATGCTAAATCAAGAGGAGCAGAAGTGAGCAAGAATGTCTCAAAAATATTCAGCTGCCTGGCAAGCTCATCGAAATGGGCTGATGTAAGTGAGACATTCCACTGAAGATAAATGCAAGGGTATGCAGTGGGGGAGAAATAATAATCAGTGCAGGAATGAAGTGAGAGAGTGCTGTTTAGAAAGCAGTAATGCAGAAAGACTTGAGTATTAGGGTGGATAATGAATTAGATGAAACTGCATGCTGCAATACCACTGCAGAAAAAGACAATTGCTATCGTGGGCCACATGCACAGAGATACTGGAAGCAATAACTCAGTTTTAGACAGTTTTTGGCAAGCCTGCCACTGCAGTGCCACATGCTGTTTGAGGCCTATTACTCAAAAAAAAAAAAAGTAAAATTAATTTTTAGCAAAAAATCTAAGACCCGGGGCAGGGGAGGGAGGGGCAACAGGGGATGACACATGAAATGAAGCAAAGCACCTTTAACACCACCCTTGTGCCCTCCCTGTTCTGTGCTGGCTGGGGCAGCCTCAACCAGGTTACTCAGCACTGGCCGTGCCTGGGTGCACTCATCATCAGCCTCTCCAGTCTCCAACGCCTCACTCTACCCTCTGCCTCCTTGTTTCATACATCAATTTTCATAACAAGCCTCATAAAGAGATTTTAGAGTACTCAGAAATGGTGATCTTCAGGCAAGATGTGCTCTCACAGCACAAGAGTGAAAGAAGAGATGAAGAGCTCCGTAAGGAACAAAGGGATGCTTTTACCTTTTGCCACGCCCGGGGGAGATCAAAATGATTTAAGCAAGGGGCAGGTTTGAGAGGAGGAGCTCAGTGCACACAAGTGATGGAAACAACACACACTTTGCTTGAGTGTCACTGCAGATCAGCTCTGGCTGAGAGCAGAGCCGAGCACATGGGATCAGCAGGAGAAAGGGACATGGCATTGCTGACCAGCCTCAGCAGGGCACACAGTGCCAGGACAGAGGGAC
>CM031868.1:13120696-13199047 GCA_018697195.1 Certhia americana | reverse complement strand
ATTGCTGACCAGCCTCAGCAGGGCACACAGTGCCAGGACAGAGGGACATGGCATTGCTGACCAGCCTCAGCAGGGCACACAGTGCCAGGACACAGGGACAGAGGCACACACAGCATTCCCAACCAGCCTCAGACCAGCAGGAGACATCTCAGCTCTGGCATGGGTAGAAAACAGCCAAGAGCTGCACATTCTGTGTCCAAGCTTTGGCTTCCCCCAGAGCGCCTCTTCCTAGGAAGGTTCAGGCACAAAACTCTGCTCCCTTCCCACTGCATTCTCAACCATTCTGCAGCACTTCCATCTCCAGTGCTACTAACCCTACAGTTATTACAAGCACTTAAATTACTGAAAAACACAACAAAAGCACTGTGCCTTGAAAGGCCAGAGAAACCTGGTGTACAGCCCGCGGCCTGACAAATATAATTGTTTTAGTAAGGATCATAAGAATCCTCATGAAGACTTCAGCCCACCTGCAGGAAACAAGGTTGTTGACTGCTGCAGGTTTCTCACTTCCCAAGCAGATTGCTTGGCTATTTAATTACAATACAGCTTTGTACTTAGTCCCCACTTGACTCAGAAAGCCCCAGAATGGTCCTCAATACCCACAGAAAGTTTAATTACTCAAGAAAATAACTCCCCCTGGGCAAGTTAATTCCAAAGAGCGCACACGTGTTCCACAGTTGTTGTTTCTGTATGTTATGCTTCTTTTATGCTTTCACTGAGAACGGTAAGAATATTCCATCTCCCAGATAGCTGGTGTCAGTATTGAAAAACAGATTCACCCTTCTACACAATACTTAAAAAGATTTCTTCATGGAGATATTCTGTGTTCCAGTTTGTCAACAAAAAGAAGATACTCGTATCAAAACAGATACCCTCTCTTACTCCAAGCAATTTAAAGGTACATTAAAATAAGGAAATTACTTTTTAAATAACAAATGCATTAAATATTGACAACGTATCAGTGTTTGCTCTGCGACAACATTCCTCCTTCCATCCATGACAGGGATCAGCAAAGCTGCATCTTACTACTACAAAGAACTTCTATCAATACTGCACAGACTATCAAAAAATGAGTTTTTCTCAAAAAAAGCTGCTTATTATTAAAAATGCTTTTATAGCTATTCTTTTTTACATTCTCCATACACACCACAATCTTTGCAAGAGAAATCAGAAGTAAGTCTATTCATAAGAAAACCTCTTGTTGTCTTTCTTTTTCTAACCCCCAATTCATATTTTGTAAACAAGAAGCTCAAAGCAATCAGTTCCAGTCAGGCTTTTCAGCTTTGGATTTAAATCCTTTCATGACTTCTGCAAAACATGCATCAAAATTTCAGGGAGGGAGAGGAAGAGGACTCCTGACATTGTAATTTTCTCTGATAAACAAACTGATGTACTACAAAGAGGCATGCACATAGCCAAGCTACTTGCCAACTGACAACCAAATCCGATTTGAACGCAGGACTTGAAATAACTATAAAAAAAAGGTAACAATGATTAGAAAATATAATCTACTGTACGTGATTAGATTTAAGGGTGCAGGAATATAAAGACCGATGTAGAACACACTTGGAAACTGATATGATCCATCCTAACACAGCATATACAAAGATCATCTTTGCTCACATGGACTGTATCCCTCTGTTTACTGCACTGCTCTGATGGGAAATAAAAGATACAAACATGAGATAAGAAGTTAGTTTAAGCAGATCTGCTGAAACACCAAGAAACTGCAAGAAGCTTAGCTTCCAACTGAGATGCCTCAAGTCATTATCCTATTAAGATAGGACTATGCCCAGATTCTGCAAGCCTAAAAAACAATTACCAAATACCCCCAAAAATTCCCCAACAATCCTCATTTTCACCTCCAGAAAACATAGCATACACAGAAAAGAGGCACAGAGGCTGAGGCTTCCACACTGAACTGCAGCAAGGGCCCAGAGCCAGCCTCAGGAAAAAGGAATCAGGGACAAGACTGAGCCACAGGGAAGGTGAAGGAGGTTTGTGGAAAAGAGAAAAAACAATCACAGACTCAAAGAGAGAGGCTTGGAAACAAGTCATCCCATCAGCTTTCTAAACAGATGTAAGACCAGCAAAGACCCTGCTAAAGGACAGAATCCTGGGAGCTGTGTGGTGGGGGAATGGAGCAGCAGGACCATTTCTGAGGGATGCTACACTGAACACAAAATCCTCAGACACAGTCTGGTCTGGCTTGCAGACCACATTCAGGTGGCAGGTCTGACAGGTCAGCAGGACCATGGCACTGCTCACAACAGTGCTCAAGAAGACTTTCAGGGACACAAGAGCCTCCCCTGGCCCCAGGCAGCTGGAGCAGAAGGGCAGTGACAGGGAGCCAGGACTGCAGAGCAGCTCTGCCAGGGCACCCTGGGGACAGGGCAAGGAAGAGAGCACCCAAACCAAGGGCAAACCAAGCAGCAACAGAAACACCAGATGGACTGGTACACACGGGGCCAAGGGACCAGTCATGACTTGCAATGGCACTGACCATTTTCTTACCAGGAACCCACTTTTTAAGTCTAAACACTATAATAACAAAAAAAAAAAAAAAAAAAACAAACAAACAAACAAAAAAAAAAAACCCAAAAAACCAAAAAAAACCAAAAAAACCAAAAAAACCAAAAAAACCAAAAAAACCAAAAAAACCAAAAAAAACAAAAAAACCAAAAAAACCAAAAAAACCCAAAAAAACCCAAAAAAACCAAAAAAAAACCAAAAAAGAAAAGAGAAGCCATGGAGTAGGAGGCTGCTTTTGTAATTTTTTAGCACTCTCTGCTGCAGAGAGTGGTGTTAATGCAAAGGCACTAGGCCCTGATTTAGCTGGAAACACTCCACTGAAGAATTTTATTTTAAGTGTAAATTTATTAGATCCCATTAAGCAACACATAATCAATAACTATTCATTATTTTCAGTTTAGGTAAGGAAAGAAAAAAGGTGCTTCTCAGGTCACAGTAAGGAATATATCAAGTCAGGAAAGAAGAAATCCTTGAAAGAGCTGCAAGTTCTTAATTTGCCACTGAGGTCCAAGGCAGCTGAGATATTCAGCAGATTCTGCATTTCTGCCCCTTAGAATCAGGTAAGTGAGAAAGTGTTACACACATTTTATGTCATTCACAGGAAAGGGCCCTGGGTTGATGTAAGCTTATTTGTACTATACAAAAGCCAAGTGACACTCAAATTGAGATTTAAGATAACTTTGTTTGTACTCCACTTACAGACAATGCAGAATACAGCGGGAAGGGGGGGCAGAAAAATATTATTAATTTTTCTTTTAACTTTACATTTGAATAAATATTAGCACTTTAAGAAAAAAAATTAAAAATATATAGGGTGCAAGAATATGCTAATAAAAAGCTGTCACTTTTGGAAATTTCACTTCTTGAAAATATATCTGCTTTAATTTGCTTTTTAAAAGAATGACTATGCCCCAGTAAAAACCTGCAATTTCCAGCCAGCTACATTAATATTTCAACTTGGTAAATGATTATTTTAAAAAAGTTTTTAATAAAGTAGCACTTGCTGCACGCCTTTTAATAAGATTACATTTCTATTTATGACGTTATAATACGTTGTATTAAAAACAAAAGAAAGATTACCATGGAAGGAATAGAGATGTCTTTCTTCATTTTAAATTTAATTTAAAATGGAGGAAAAGGATTTTTCTTTTAAATTAATATTTCCCTTGCAGTGTTATGAATCCCAGCTTGTGCTATCGAATGAGAAGCAGGAAAGGAAACTTTATCATTTTTAAGCAAACTCAAAGAAAAGTCAAAACTAAACTTCATTAATCCTCATGTATACCTGTAAAGTCAAAACCTGCATCTTTGCATAGTCTAAGGGTAAAGGTCCTAAGCCAAGGTGCACATTATAGCTCCTGCTGAAGGGCAGGGTTACATGTTGCTCTGTGTTATTACAGCCACCCCTAGGGAAGGTGAAGGGCAGAGCAAGGAGCAGAAATCTTCCTCAAATGAGTTGTGCCAGTCAGAGAAGAAGCAAAACATTGCAATGCCTGTCCATCCTTCTCACCCTTCCACCTGGAAGGTAGGAATGTCTTGCTTGCACAGCCAAAGAGATAAACTTCCCATACCTGTTAGATATTTGTATTTTCTGGTTCTGGGGAATGAGAGCAACATGAACACATCTGAACCTACAGTGAAAAGTCCCATTCCCTTGTTCTCACCACATCATGGAGCTCTCATGGCTGGGTAAAACTTGCTCTTACACAGTCCTGCACAATGTGAGATACAGCACGTTGCAAAGACAGTCAGCATTGGAAAAACAGAGGTGCAGAGAAGACAGATCATTACCTGGTATTATCTGATGGCCATCAGTCAAACCAGAATTAAAATGCAGAATCAGACCTGAGTGCTAGTGGAATATTCCATCCAGGCAGTGCCACCACTTTGTCCTTCAAAGTTAAACCCAAGGTGATAAAAGATTTTCACAGACTGCTCTGAAGGTGCACCCAGGCATTCAACCACAGAAGAGACCCATAGAAGACGTATACAAAATGAAGGGATTTGGGTGGCAGAGGAGTAACATCATCCTGGAGAAGCATTTCTATGTATATTTGCTATATTGCAAAAGATTATGCCTTTTTTTCACTTCTGTTAGCTCCCGTTATAGTTTTTTGCAGGACTCTTCTAGCCTAGACTCAAAATAAAACAAACATCTTCAGGCATTCAAAGACAAAAGTACACACTAAAATAATCACCTATAGCCTGAAATGGGACTAAGGGGCAAAATCACCATCTGAGTAGAAACCAAACAGACTCCAAACCCCTTTCTGAACAACTAAGAATTCCCAGAATAAAATAAGAAAATGTGCTTAGAAATTATTTATTCACAGCAATATATTCTTGATAAAAATCAATGCTTGTGATATGCACCATTGCATAGAAATGACCTTTAAATAGCCAGTCTTGGACAGCAGGCCACAACCACGCTTCAGGGGGGGCAGGAAGGGTGGGAGAAGTACAAGACAAAAAAAGGGTGTTCTTCAGATAGGTCTTTACTGGTCCTTGACAGTCAACAAATTTATAACAGATGTGCCTCATTCTTGGTGTGGAGAAATGAGTGCTGGTAACTGTTATTGTCAGGACAAATCAATTGGAGCCATATGTCTGCAGCAGCTGACAGCATCATGAAAATCTCAAACAACACACAGACGTTAGGATGTTGCAGAAAATAGGAGCTTTCCCATTGTGTAAAGGACCTTTGGGAGATGCCTCTTTCTTTGAGATAGGTTTGTGGAAATTAGCCTATATATTTCGATTCTTTCAAATGCTTGATTCTGTGTGAGACTTTGCCCTCTCTTACCTATTCCCCAGACAGCAGATTATAATTAACAGGAGGCAAAATGCTACAAATTAATCATAGGACACATCTCATTAGGATTATTATTATTTTATCTAGATTAAACCGGAAACTGCCACAACTGAAAACTGGGAAGTTTCCTAACCTTCCCCACCACCGTGTGCTCCCCAACAAAATGTCAGGCATTATTCCCAATGATAAAACCCAAGGGGAATACACAACTCACAGCAAAAATTTAACTGATAACGAAAAGGAAGAAAATGCTATAAGCCAATTCTAACAAACTAAAGTTATGCTTCGAGAGCATTTCCTCCTAACAGTGCATCTCCTGGATTTTTCAAGGAATACAAACTAGGTGGTGGGTATCAAGCAGCTGCACTGTAAAATAGGACTAGACACAGTGGAACAGATCCATGACCTTCTTTTTGGCCACTACACTAAACCAAAGTAGTGTAACATGCATTACAAGAAAAGGAAGTAACTAACATTTTCAAGTCAGCAGGGTCTCATGTAGGTTAAAATGTAATGCAAGATCACTGCCATAATTATCCGCACCAAGCAATTTTTTAGTTTATTGACTATACTACAGTACTTGAATTTATGTCCTTGGGCTTAAATTACAAAACATTATTGCAGCGGGCAGATATTAGAATGCAGATATTGGTAGCTGTGCAGGAATTCTTGGTACTTCTCTGAACAGACAAGTTTCTCTAAAAAAAGAGCTTTTCTTCTACTAGTACTAATGAGGAGTCTGCCAGAATGCAAGCATATGTATTTCTGAGTAAAATACACATAGAAAGCAAAATGATCAAGGTTTTCAAGGAAGAACTCATTTTCTGAAGAAGTGTATCTAGCTCACTGGCATTCATCACTCTTGATCTATTGCACAGCAAGGAGGTTCCAAGAGCTGCATATTCACACATTCCCTAAGCCCCTTCCCCATCCCTTCTCTACACCACAACTCTGCAAGACTTTTCCCATTTAGGTCACCATTTCCAACTCAGCCCAGGTTCATCCTCTGCAGCCCAGAGGCAGCAAGATAGTGAAGCTTGGAGGACTTGAACTAGTTTTTCCCTCTTGGAGGGGTATCTAATTTTTCTCAGGATTAACAGTGCAGGTAAGGCTGAGCAGGAGTGCCTGCTCCACCTCAAAACCTGAACATGTAATGACGACCCAAAAGCACCAAAGTGAAAGTGCTATAACATTCAGCAGATCATCTTGAAAGCAACTAAAAAGACTTTAAGAACAAAAATCAGCATTTTGTTCTTGACTATTCCCTGTCAGTAGAAAGCCTGTTTCACACGTCCCCATGGAAGGCTGGCTACAGCATGGGATGAAGCTTGGTTTGAATGCTTAATGTTTTCTCCACCTTCCAGATCTCCACCAGGGCAACTGCAACAAAATCTAATGCAGTTTTTTTTCTCTATTAAGAAGTGACACAAGCTGTAAAACGGTACTGAAACTTGGGGCACCTACAACACACATCTGCTTCAAATGTCAGCCTGATAACATGGGAGTAACAGGGCAGAATTCTCTGGTCTGTGCTTTGCAGGAGGTCAAATCATAATTTAAATAATCCCTCTAGCCTTCACTTTTAGTTATTTTGTACTCATGCAGGCATGTAGGAATATATCATGTCTCAATCTTGTTAGGAATAAGAAGAGGGAGGAATAATCAGAACATACCCAAGACTTTTTGTGAAGAAGCCACACAGATAAACATTGGCACAGGGAAAAGACCATATTTGTATTAAGAAACTCATCCATGCATCTGCTACAATCAAATTTTCTTCTCCTTGGATGTGGAAGTCTCCATTACTTGTGCTGGGGATTGGGCTATTTAAAAAGTAATTTTTCCTCTGTGTTCTTTTGTTGACATATGATTTCAATGCTTTACTACTGTATTAATCCTATTTTGTCTTTCAGATAATAAGGATATTGTTGTTACTAAGTGCTATGCTAATTGTTTTTGTCTAATATTAAAATATGTTGCAGTGACTTATTCTAATTAACTTGAGGTTATTATTGAAATAATGGTTTTATTATTTTACCACTGGCATTTTACTGCCTTGGAGTCTTAGTAGTACTGAAGCTATTATGACTTTGTAGCAATTGACTAACTACAATTATTCCATTATCCAGCTTCTAACATTTAATTGGGTGAGTGCAGAAAATACTTTCCTATTACAAGATCTTTGCTTTCTGATTTATTAGAATTAACCTTCAACATATAGACTAGACTGAGTTTATTTTTCCCTCTTCTCAAGAAGCATCCTATGAGGATCACCATAAGCGTCACTTGGTTTAATTAGGAGGGGGAAAAGTCAAAATATATTATGAGATTTATATTGATGTCCTCCAGCACACATTCTTCACTTCACACTTTATGTGAAACTTCAATAGCCAACACACTAACGTCCTTCCCAGATAATCACACACTGCAGGCCTGGGCTGTTAAATGTCATTAGCATAAACTATTTTTTTATATTGATTTTTGTTGCTCTGTTTCTCCTCAGTCCATTCGATGTGTTGCAGAATTCAGATTTAAGTTTTAATTGAAATACTTGGAAGCCTTAATTCCTTACCCAGGCTGCATTTTTCCTGGCATTCCAGCTACAGAAATCCATCAGGTTTCCCAAGTGCTGTGATGGCACCAGCAGCAAAGCTTGGCTCAGCAGCAACCAAGAAGCTGCTGGTTTTACTGATCGTCAGCACAGATATTCTGAGAGGCTCCAAACCAGACCGCTCCACTTGCTGTGCTCCTCCTCACAGTGGCAGGCCTGTTACTCTACCAGCTGCCTTTTAAGTCAGGACTAAGTGATTGGCATGTCAGGAGACAGCTCAATCTCAGGTGCCAAGCAGGGCTGGGCAGGCAGCAGCTCTTGGCTGAGACACTGGTGCAACGAGCATCACACACAGAAGGTGCCTGAAGAACTGTACAAGTTGGCAAAGGAGAGCAGAATACCAAAACATTTGTGCAGTGGCCAGTCTGAGGACGTTTCTCATCCTCTGATGTGTGAATAGCTATTTTAGAATCTGGGCACAACCTGTGCTTTTTTGGACAGTCTGGTGGCAATGCGGAGGGGAAGGGAGAGATTTTAAAAAACTAATCAGTAAGCAAACAAATAAACCGACCAGAATGACTGAAGGCTAAAGAGTGCTACACTTTGAACTCCTACACCCTCATTTCCAGCTTTTATTGGCTTAAGTTAGGTCATTAACATTTTATCAATATATTATGTGTATATAATGTTACTGAGATTAATGGACACAGGCAATGCTGCTCCCAAGGCAATCTGAGTTCTGTAAGAAGTTACATGCTTGCTCTTCCAACAAGCTGCTCAGTGGTAGGGATGCATGGATTTTTAAACAGCTCAAAGTTTAATATGTTAGAATTAAAAGTGTGACTACACTGCAGAATTAACTTTAAAAGAACAGATAACTTAAACAAGATTAGTATGCTGCTCCTGACAATCGAAGTTTTGAAACCCAAGTAGTTCAGACTTCAGCATATGCTTTAAGTCAATATGTATTGAACTCCAAGCCTCTGCTCTGCAGCTGATTAAGGACAAAGAAAGGACATAATACAATGCTACAGGAATCTTTTCTGTGTTCCTGAAGAGAGAACATTGCTCATTTTTATTAAGTCTTAAACTTTCTGTTATCTGGCTACCTAATATCAGGTATGTTTACTGCCCTCATTGCTGGTTTTAAACTTGAAGTACATAGCCTCAATTGTCATTCTGCTCATATACTCTCATTAGATGCTGCTCTCATTTAGTACATATTCAATTATACAAGTTTTATTAGCCCAGCCAAAGCCCCACTGCCTTCCTTTTTCTCCTCCTCCCCACTCTCCATCCTGCTGGTGTAGGTACACTCTCATGAACTATTTTTTAAATTTATTATTATGATAATTTGCATTTACCTAAGGGACACCCTGCAGCTTAGTAAGTTCACATGGAAGCAGTTAACTATTAAAAGCCCCCCAGCAGCACTTGGAATTTACATTACAAAAATGAGACATAAGCTCCTATCTCCTGGTTAGCTTCCAAATGCAGCTGCTAAGGAAGGGAACACCTCTAGTCATGGTGATAACAGCATAAAAGGAATCTCATGTCACACTGTAACCGGTGTCAGCACAATGTATTAGCTAATTCTCAAAATCTTACAGATGTCTCTGCTTTGACCACCATACACATTCATGGAGAAATTTTAATTCAAAACCCCAGGTAAGGAGACTCACCATGCTACCAGGAATACTTACTTTACACATTCTTTTATGACTGCCTTAACAGCAGGAACATTCTCCTCGTTCCCACAATACTTGGTGACAGAAATGCTGAGCAGACTGTGAAACCTTGCGGAGAGCTGTTAATCAAAGCTTCCTAAATAACAGGCCACAAATATACAGCTCATTTTATCCAAAAGTGCCTGCACACCCCACCTGCACTCCTCCTCACAACCCATCCAGGCACACTGGTGCATGCTGAAGGAACAGGCTGATCCCATTTTCTTATGCAACTTCACACAACCATTTCCAAAACTATCTCATCACTGTCCAACTTGCCTACAACTCTGCCAACTAGCTTTTTCATACTTCTCCTCCACTGCTATGTCCCATTATATTAGCAGGGAAGCAGAGAAAAGAACTAGCTTTCAAGTTAAAATTCTTGCTAGGGAGATAAAATAGGATACTTTCCCCCCCCCTCTTTAACACCCTAGCCCATTTCTGATTCACAAGCTGCATTCCCTAAAATGAATCACATTGGATAACAAAGGTTCCCACGCTGACTCAGATAACTTGGAAGAGGTAGTCTTCCCCCTCAATGTTTTCAAAGGCTGAGTTTTAAAATAGTACTTCTGTTTAAGTTATGATTTTCCTAAAGGTTCAGAAGAGCTTAATTAGTGAATTGACTGATTGTACCAAGTAAAGAACCTAAATCCCACCATCAGCACATCATGTTCTGAGAAGTTTTTCTCTGGAAAGCATTGCGAAAAATCAGATTAAGCTTCTGGAAATATTCCTTATATTTTAAGAAATTACCTCAAATATTTTGAGAAACTATCTCAAAACCCTATCCAGTATAACGGTGGATTTAAGGAGACCCACACATGACTGGAATCAGCACTCAATAATTTTATCATCACAGTTAACTCCCAAGATAATGCACAGGTACTTCTTCTCCCTTCTCTCAAGGAATGAAAACCCACTGCCTCTCACCATTCACTTTGCATCTGACATCCCAGTGGTGGAGAGAAGGTCACCAGCATCTGAAACCACAGCAAAAGAGCTATATAATTTTTTCCACCTTGTCCATCATAATCCCAAGACTCCTTCTGATGAGAGAATGAGAACTGAGCAGAAGCAATCAGTCAATGACAATGAAATGTCTCTCCCCTGCGATCATAATGACATAGGATCTAAATCTGTTCATCACAGCATAGGTGCATTAAAAATACGCACAGATGTGTCTTTCACATCACCACAAGAAAGATACTCCCCCCGTATTTGCTACATTATGAGATGATACCAATTTGCATTTATGTTTTGATTATATCTGACTGAATTCTAAAATGTTCAGCAATTTGTGATGGATAAAACCTGACACCATCAAAAGAAGCATGAGCTTTGCCATTGACTTCAACAAGGACATGATTTATCATAAGTGCCCTGATATGCAAAGCTGTAAAGAAATAGAAGAACAGACCATAGTTTTTTCAAAACTGCACAATTTTGAAACAAAACCCCAACTGAATCTACAGATTTAGACCAATAGGAGCAGAATTCCCCAAACCATTGTTACACCTCAGTCGAAGTTTACCATACTACAGTTGAATGGTATTTCAGTGCTGTGCCTTACTATGCAAAATGTCACAGACTGCAAGTGCAGCTGGGGATTCCCTCCATACCTCCAACCCTTCTGCCTTTCCACCTACCAGACTTCCCAGGCTCCTTCTCAAAGTCTTGAAGAATTTTGCATTCAATGCTAGTTTAGGAAACAGCAGAAGGCAACAACAGAGTTTTTCCTTAACTAAATCTTGAGTCCCTGAGACCACCAATTTATCACAGCCTGGGCAACTCTGCTATCCTGGCATTTGCTTGCAACATTCCAGGTTAACTATAACTCACTTTTAGAATGTGTTCAAAGTATCCTGCCCTGATACAGAATTAGGCACTTACCACAGGTAAGTCCAGCATAGTTTTGATTAGCTGCACAGATTCTTTGGGAACACGAGCTCAAGGTCAGACAGACTAAGAGCACATTTGGAACGTTTCTGTTTAAGTAGGAATAAAAAAAGATTAAGATGGATATGCAGCATGTCACATATCTTACACTTCAGTACAAAAGAAGGCTGACAGACTCCTTCAGGAGCAAGATCTTCAGAGATATATGGGCGCTCACCTGGTATCAATTTACCAATGCAAGAGATGAGATGTATTACATGCTTCCAAGAGTAACAACCTTTCAAACTCCCTCTGCCATCCCCTAAATAAAAATACTTATATGTAATTTATACATATATACATACATGTCACATGTATGAGACATTCCCTCATCTTCCTTTACTGTATTTTTCAGCAGTGCCTTTGGCAAGGAACAAAGACTTGAATGGTTTTAAATTCTGTTTTTGTTTTTTTTTTCTTTTCCCTAACCTCCAAAGAGTTTTTCTCTTCTCAGATAAGCACACCCTCCAGAAGAGCACCACCCTAATTGCCCCAGCCAGTTAGATGCATTCAAGCTTAATGTCTTGCAATTGCTGGGCTTATGACTGAATCTACTTGTCAAGGACTTGCCAAAACTGCTCCTCTCTGATAGCCCAACATATCACCTCTAAAATCCAATATATATGCCAGTTTCTGAGACCTGAATCAATAATTGTCATCCAGAATTCACTGCCACATTGGACTGAGCAGCTCCCCTTAATGTCCAAGTCTTGTGTCACCACAAGACTCCTGCTAAACCTGGAGGCAGGCAGACTCAGCCTTGGGTTCAATTTTTCTTGTGCTGAGTGTCCTGTACTGCACCCACCACCCTTCTGCCCTCCAAGTACCCCTGACACCCCTTCCACTGCTCCTCAGTCTCAACCTAAATAATTCCACAATGTTCCCTGTCCTCTTTTTCAGCTCACATGTAACCATTAAATGCATTTTTGTAAGGAGCACAGGGAACCCTTTCTCAGATCTAAATCTAATATTCCATTGCTTGGCCAGGCTTCACTCCTGACTTCTGAGGTTAAAAAAAAACAAAACAAAAAAACAAAAACCATGAAGATTCACATAGCCTGGAATATTTAAGAATGTGGGAGTTAGTTAATGAAGGAGAGTTTAAAAGGCAATTAGAGAGGCAGAAACTGGACATCTGCTGGCACAGCAGTGCCTAAGTAAAGGGGAAACAACTTTTCAACATAGTTTGGCAACATCATAGGGAAAGGATTTTCAGTAATAAAAACAAAGTCAGAGATTCTAAGCATCTTTAGCAATGTTCATACTGAAGTCACAGAAAGTAGGCAGAACTCTCCTCAAAGTCACAGCATTGATCCCATTCCTATGAGACTTTACTTGAAGAAGACCAGGCAGAAGGGCTACCCTGTACCAGACCAAAAGCTCAGCATCTTCCCAAGAAGCTGCACTGCATTCATTTCTGCTACAACAGCTCCTGGAATAGCTACTGCAATTGCTGTTACCTCCATGTGGATTCCTGTTCTGGAATAACACCATTTAAATGGGATATTGGTACAACAGCAGCAACATAAATAAATCACTACAACTGTATTGTTTCATTTCCTTGAGTGGCCTTTAAAATGATAAAAACCTTCTTGTCCTCCAGAAGACAAGAAGCTGGTGTCATTTTTTAATACATTATGCACACAGAATATTTCTGTATGGACACTCAGACATGCAGAGAATGCTTTCTTAAACAAAGCTTCACTGGCTCAGACTCCATACACAGAACAGCTGTATTCTATTAAGTATAGAATATAAATATGTTTTTTTTATTTACAAAAATACCATGTCAAACACTCCTCTTGAAGGTAAAAAGCACATGGAAACCAAGGTACCTAACTGGGCTGGGACATCTGTAAGAAGCCTATCTGGAGAATAAGCCTATTTACAAGAAGAAAACCTTCACAGAATATCTCAACTAAGTTGGTGAGAAAATTAGGACAGCGGAAGAAAAACCCTGGGATTTTTTTCCCTACACAAATGGCTTCATATTTCAAGCAAGCACAAGAGATGCCGGGGGGGCTGGTGACAATCATCACTGATGC
This sequence comes from Certhia americana, assembly GCA_018697195.1. Classification (NCBI taxonomy): domain Eukaryota; kingdom Metazoa; phylum Chordata; class Aves; order Passeriformes; family Certhiidae; genus Certhia; species Certhia americana. The sequence goes on along the minus strand of CM031868.1, from coordinate 13,185,442 downwards.
GAATGATGGGATATGTCAAGGAGAGAGAAATGTCATGTGGGAAATGTAATTAGCCACCATAGAAGGGGGCTGACACCTCCCCACCACTCACATGCCAAAAAGCCCAAAATAAAAGTACAGCTCCTATTCACTCATTTGCTGTTTGATATTCTTGCAGCAGATATAATTATAAACATATCAACTTTTCCTGAAGCACTACAGCATTCCAGTTACTTCCAGCCCAGGTATTACTTGAAGACATTTAATGGGAAAGGATCAACTGATCAACTGCTCCAAATTGGAGTAACTTTATTATTACTCCATAATAAATCATTTTCTTTCCTCATCAGGGTAGCTAAAAAGGCAAAATGTATCCATAACCATGATATTTAATAGATTCTTCCTGTGCAATAGCTTTTTAGACTCAGCTGATGTTACCCACTCATTAACATTGTCAGATCATATAAGCATCTTTAACATCAACAACACAGTGACAGCTATGTTTGCTGTAATAAAATCCCTGGCTAGATTTTCTGATGTAGATTCAATGGGTTTGCAGAGAGAAATTTACCTGACATCTTTTGCATCTGGTTCAAAACTACCTGATGTTCACAGGGCACAGCTGAATGTGACACACTCTTGTTTCCATTCCAGGATGCAGGGGAGGCAGAGGAAGAAGGGAAAAAATACAGATGCTGCTGACCTTTCAGAGATAAGCTGGAGGTGTGGGGAGAACTTTTCCCCAAGGTGCTTAGGAGGTATCCTGGAATCAAGGTTTGCACACAAAGCAGACACGCTGCCTTGACCTTAAGCAGGAGTTGAGGTGAGACCCACTGGCAGTGCATGGCAGCTCCAATTCTGATCGTCACTTCAAGCTCTGTAATCTCTTGTCCTAAGCCAGTTTCCAGACAGACCCACTGCAACCTAACAGGTTTAATAAAGTCATCATCTCCAGCACCACAAGAGGATTAGTTGCCATCATCCTCTCTCTGCCTCCCTTTCCTGATACACTGAAAAAAATGAGGTTTGAACAATCTCCTGAGGGCTGGGCAGGTAAGCAAGCCCTCAAATCCCCATAATGTTGGTGCACTAAACATCTCCTGACTTCCTCAGAGTGTCAGCTTTGTTAACCCATGGTGTCCCCAGTGCTGGACAGATTTCTGTGCAGAAGACGCAATACATCTTTGCCACATCCCACTTCCCCTGGCAGGACTAAACGCCACCCAAAAAGAGATCCTTAATATTATCTTAGAGACATGGAGAAAAAGGTTCCTTTTAACTCAGTGCAGTAATATATGCAGAAGGGGACACATTCCACCTTCCACAGGTTTACAGTCTAAATAGTTCTAAGGCAAAAGCCTTATTCAGAGTCACCCCAAAACCATGAACAAGCCCAGGTTCTTAGATTTCTATTAAAGCAATTGAGCCATATTTTCACCCTTGAGACACCTTCTTCCTCAAGAGCAGCCCATGCCGCACAAGAACACACGACTTCCGTCACACTGAGCTTTGGTCAGATCCACCTGGATATCCCTACAAAACAAAATCCCAGTGAGCTGGGTGATTGTAGCAAGGTGATGCTCCAGCACAGAGCAGCTCCAACCCCTGAGTGCTGTGGGGCTCTCAGAGCAGAACTGCTCCTGCTGTGACGCACAACGAGAGCGATGAGGAAAGGGAAATCATGCATAGCCACTTTCAAATGTCATGTAAGTAGGCTCCAGAAGCACAAGGAAGAGATAATTCAGAAAAAGATTGTTCTTAAAAGGTGCCTATAGTTTTTTATCTCTGAAGAAAAACCTGTGTGGAAAGGATCTAAAATATTCTTCAAACGCTTCAGTGCTCATGTAGCTGGGTTAAAGGTGCAACTTCAGTACAATTGTATGTAATCCCTTTTCCCTTTTTTAAATAGGAACCTTTGACTATTGTTTCCATAATCTTTCTCCTCCATCCCTTACTACATCTCTACAAATGTTAGTTGATTTCTTCAAGTTTACTTGTTTGGGGTCATATTAATTTTTAAATAATGCAGGGAAAAAATGACTGTAGACAATGTCCTTGTAAATACACTTGCCAAGAAACTGATTACATGCATCCATGCAACATGCATCCAGCCATAAAAACTAGTTCTTGAATGTGACCTGAGAAACTTGAAATGATACAGCAACTCTGTTTTTTGGTTTTTTGCTCCCTTTTTTATTGTATAAACCAAATTGCTCTGTTTAAGTTCTACTACACTGATTTTTTGGGCAACTTGTTATTCAGTGGACATAAATGTGAGAAATTGCCTTTCAAAATGCTGCATGTTCTGACAAGACCACAAGCAACTATACAGTCCCCAAAGATTATGGGGCCTTTGCAGTCCTATTAATTGCTAGAGGAAAGCAACCATATGGCAAGACAGTAGCATGCTCTATGAATTGCACAGTGAGAAATATGTAGCTTACTGGGAACTTTTTATAAAGGACAAGAAGAAAAAAAGACAGAAGCTGCTAAATCTATAGATTATTCATTAGAAATTCAGTTATAGACTAGTGCATTTCTAATTAAGGAGGTTCATTAAAGAACAGGGCTTTTTCTAGATAAACTAGAAAACTTTCATCCTTCTCATTACAAGAATAATTGAAATCTTGTTTATATTAAAGTTTAGATGGCTTTAAATACCTTCCTTCAAAACTCTAACAGCATGTAATTTAATGCTTACATGGGCAACAGAATTCAAATTACATGCTTGCTACTTGACAGACACTACACCTGCATGGTACACACAGTCTCTGGGGCACACCTGAAGTCCAGATTCCAAAGCAGCTGGATTTGAGCCATTTGCTCTGGGTGTGGGAGCCTTTGGGATGTAGCAAGGCATGCTTTCCTGGCACAAGTAAAAGTTCAGGCATTCTCCAAGCTCTCCCATTCCATTCATTCCTTCCCCTGCTCAAAAAACCCACTTGGGCTGGTGCAGCTGTCTGTGGGTTCAAGTGGTGAACCACATTTAAGCAAAAAAAAACCTTCAGCAAAATAACAGTTTTCTTTAATGGTGATGTTTAGTTTTGCTCATTTCATTGACTGGGGTCACTATGGGGGCCTGTAAACATCAGGTGGTTCCAACACAAGGGAAGAGGAGGCAGCAGCAGAAGGAACATGCACTGTCTCCATATCAGAAAGGCTGCAAACCATGCTCTGAGCAGGTATGGGATTGACTCCTGTCTGCATTTCCTGCACAAAAGAGAGCCTCCACAGCTTCGCAGCACCAGTCCCAGCCAGGACAAGTTCTCAAGACAAAAGCTGACTGACCCTCACAGAAACCACAGATGTAAATATAACCCCCAGCACACAGTTACAGACTCACCATGACATCCCTGGATGGTGCAACACCAAGAGCAAACAGACATGGGGATTTTAAAAAGCCTTTCCACACAACCCTTTGTATTGGGGCTGTACAGAAGTATGGAGAGAGATAAATAGAGCACATTCCCCCTCATCTCTGCCTCACTCCTTGAGCTGCTGCATCCTCCTCGAGCTCCCAAGGCTAAGTGAGCACTTGCCTGGGGTTCACAACACATCCACAGCTGCTGATGGTGCCTTTCCTCCACAGAAAGGCCAGGACTCAGCATGGCTGGAACACCCACAGTAATCCACAGGAAACAAGGCACCAAAGCTCTCCATAAACCTAGCAGACCTCACCTACCTGTTGGTAAAGGCTGTCAAACAGACTCCATGGCCTCTCAAACTATCTTCCCAAATCATCACAGCCTTACTGTTTAGCTTTTCCACTTGATTAAATTTAAGTTTCTTGCACCAGGAATAGAGAGAACAGATTTCTCTCTTGAAACCTATTATTGCACCTCCTGGCAACCTTCTTCAGGGTAACTAGCCTCAAGCCAAGTCCACTCTGTCACTCCACCCTTCACCCTAAAGCTCAGTGCCCCAAACCAGACACAGAGAACTCCCATGGGTCTCAGGAACAGCTAGAAGCAGCAGGATGACACCAGGTGACCTGCAGCAGCACAGCCAACGTGACGTGATGGCTGCTCCTCACAACAAGGAGTTTGATTTCTGTGGAAAGTGCTCTTGCAATAATGGCATTGCTGACTCATGTTCAGCTTGTGACACACCACAGCTCCAGATCTTTTTCTGCAAGCCTTCTGCACAAATCCAAGCCATTGTTCTACATTTCTCTTCAATGAATCATATCCATTTTTTTAAAGATTATTTATGTGATGCATTTACAGCCCAGCCCAGCTTCACATCATCTGCAAGCTCAATAAGGACACTCCCTTCTACATCATCCGAGTCATTATGAAAACAGGAATATTAAACTGAACTGGTGCCAGGACAGACCTTTTCCGAGCTATGCTCAGTACATTATCCTATATATTTCTGAAAAGAGACACCAAGGAATAACTGCTCATCACTCTCATGACCATTATCTAGCCAGGTCTGCATCCAAACCTAAACAAGACACTGATCCACAGCAAGACACTGCTGTCAATACCTGTAAAAACTGCCTCTCCTTTATCTCCAAAGTGTATTAGCTCACTGTAGAGCAAATTTGACGTGTACCTGTCAAATTCCTAGCAAGGCACAGTAACTGCAGTACAGGTATCAGCTGGTTATTAAGTTATACTGAAAAGGCACATGAACAACAAATGGCCACAGCACAGCTGCTCACATAAGTCTCCCAAAAGCAGCCTGGGCCACTCAGGCCCTGCAGCCTCTCTGCATCAAGGAGCCACCTGACCAACCCTTCCATCTCTGTTCTTCACCAGGCAATGGCAAAGGGCAGAATCAGCAGGCTAACCATGACTGCTCTGGAGTGCCTGTTAGGGATCTGTTTTCAAGGAAAGAGATAAATTAATGATACAAGTCTAAACACAAGATCCAACCATCCAATCCCCCTACCTGCAGCATCACCACTGACTCCATGGGGTAGAAGAGCTTAGGGTGAACATCTGTCACATGCTAGCCATTCTGCTAGTAGTTACTTTGAATACATATGTTAAAATATGCCAATGTTTTGAAATAAAGCAACAAAAAAACCCAAAAACCACCACAAACACAACATTTAAAAAGGAGAAGTAGCATGGTAAAGCTGTTTTAAGGCTTTGTACCATGTATTCTTTTCCATTTTCATAGGGAAAGTGAAGCTCTTGGGGTGTTTCATGAAGAATTGCAGTACAGTCCTGGCAAGTCTCTCTGTATTTCAGCATAACACTGCAACACACAGATTCATGTCTTAGGCTTAAGTCTAGACACACAAATACTCACTACAGGAAGCCTAAATGTCTTAGCATATGCAGGATCAGAGCTGAATTTCTGGGAACCGAGATTGCTTGCCACATCCCAGTAAGGCAGAATGTCTTACAGGCTAGGAACTATTCACCTGGTTGATAGTCACTCCTTCATTTCACATTCAGTAATGAATATTTATAAACAATTTTAGGAATGCAAGCAAAATAGGAAGCTGTAGAGACTGCAAAGGCTAGGCAGAAACTATACATGACATTTTAAGACTGATAGTGAGCTCTGGCTTCCTGACAGTGCCACTGCCTCATAACTGCTTAATTCAAAGGCAGGTATTTCCCATTGCCTTACCCAGGCACCATCTCTCAATTCATCCTTTGGCCTAAGTCATGCCTTTAGTACAACTGTAAGCAGGAGAAGGGCAAGATCCAAGTGTTCCACCAGAGGAACAAGGATAGCAAGAAATTGTCAGCAATTGTCCTGGGCCATACCCTCATCACTTCATGATTCCTCCCACCTGGACATTTCTTTCCTACTCTGCCCAACAAAACTTTTGGATGAGCATGTGGCCTTAAATGATGCTCCTTCAGAGCCCCTCCCAGGAGAACAGGAGGGTAGCTTTGCTCTGGTGCCCACAAACCTGTTTGCCCACACTTGTTACTGCACTATCCTAGCCCCGTTACAGCCTCTGCAGCTGTTCAGTATTAACCTAATTTTAGGAGCCTCTTTTGAGTCATTACTTGCAGGGAAATCACTGTGCTCTCCTGTCATCAGCGAGGCTCTTTGCTCTTCTCCCTTCTTTGTTCTCTTTTGTTTCAGTGAGTTAAGCTTATCTTTTGCTTTTGTTTTCCTACAGTAGTAAAACTCCATTATGATGCTTGGCAGACAATTTAAGCTATTGTGACAATCATCTTTGCAAAGGGAATCTGCTTTCATAAACCCTTTCTACATGACTAAATATTAGTTTCTGAGCTAGAAGTAGGCAAAGATGCTGCCCTCCCCACTATCAAGCTCCTGATTTTAAAGCTACTTAAAAATTAAAAAATGAGCAGCAGCTGTTTGCAGAGGATTGTTCTTTTTAAGATATCCACAATATCCTTCTCCAGAACAATTCCCCCTCAAAGACTTCTTTGTTATTTCTCCCTCATCCTGTTTCTTTTCAGAAAAGGGGTAAAGTAACATAAGATACAAATCTGCAAGGTCTTCTCCACACTCACCTCCCAGAGTGCACCATAGCCCAGACAGCACACAAACAGCTTGAGAGTTGCAGAGGGAATTTTTTCCTTGTTGTGTGTTTTGTACAGAAATACTACATTAGTTTTTTAATCTCCCTTTGGGTTTAGGAACTTATTGGGTGACATTTTTGAAGTTTTTCTCTAAGGACCAAGGATTTTGTCTCCACTTACAGGCAAACAACTTGCACATGGATAGAAAAAACCCAGATAGGCTTCTTTTATAATCCTGTGCCTCCAGGAACCAGGGCTTCAGGGAAGCAGTACCGTAGGTTTCTGATTAAATATCACAAAAATTGGAATAACCAGTACAAAGGACTCAAACCACAGTAGGGCATTAAGCCCTGAAACAGCCTCCTTCATACACTTCCCTCTGTCCTGTTCATTTCCTATGAATTGCTCTGCTCTACCACACGGGAAAAGTGTGGTGTGGAATCATAAACACCACGCCAGGGGTTTCCCAGGAGGATGTGCAACAATTCCAACACCAAGAGTGGCCCAAACTTTTCTCCATGACTGGAAAGAAAAAGCAGCACCATGTGGTAAATAAAACTGAAGACCGAACCAGCAGAAAATTAGTTGTATGTAGGGGGTGCAGGGAGAAGAGAAGTGTGTCGGATCCCTACTGGTGACTAATACCAAAGAAGATGGAAAGCTTTGCTCCATGCTGCTCACAACTGGCTGCTGGCACTCCAGGCCTTCCCTCTGACTGGCAGAGAGGAGCACTGATCAGATGGACAACAGGAGAGAAGCAAAACCAACTCAGGCTTTTACTAAGCCAGAGACCTGAGGCAGTGAACAAGGATGTACCAGTGATGAGAGGGGAGGGGAAGGTTCTTTCCATTGGAGAGTCCCTCACAGCATAAGTTAGGCTACATATGAATTAGAAAAAAATCACCAATACACAAAAACCAACCAAACCTCACATTAATATTTTAAAAAACCCACCCCCCCAAAACACTTCATTATATGGCTGCCAAGAATTTCGCATTATGGGGAAAAAACCCCTAAACTGTCTACCATGTAATATTAAATTGGCAAGGAAAACCACAGAAGAATCATGTTGTTCTCCTAGTAGTATTTATCCAATTCTTTGCCACTTGTTTTCATTCCATCGTGGTGGTTTTTTCCTATTAGTGATTTCATTAGTGAATAAAGCACATACTTAAAAAAATAATTCACAGCTCTCAGGCCTTGGCCATGACCAGAAATCCACCAGGCTCAGTCTTGCACAGCCACAGACACTCTGGTGCCCTCCCAAGGAGCTGCTACTCTACTTTAGAAGCAAAGGTAAGAGGTGAAGATGCCAGAGGGAGAAGGCATAGAAGACCCCATCATGCAGTTATATAAGTGCTCAGTTTAGGTCATCAAAGGAGTGGAGAAGGTAAAGACTTGAGGGATTTGCTGAAAATGTTTGGCAATACTGGATGAGGGTTAAGACTGATGACTTAGAAAGGGCAGAGTCATGGGTCACTGAAAAAAACCAACACAGGCTCAGCAAACTTTTGTTGCAGCAGAACTCTGGTTAGGGGTAGGAATGAGCCAAGACACAGACATTTAACAATATGAAAGGGGTCCTGGTTTATTCCTCCCTATAGCTGAGCCCTCCCGATTACAGCAAGCTCCTACTGTGGGGTCCAACTGCAGACTGACTGCTGGTTATTTCCTACTGGACTATGGCTGCAAATATTGGTTTGCAGACTCTGAACACTGGCTTTCACCAGCTCGACCATGACTGAAGGCTCCAACTCCATCAGACCCAGACTGACCTCACAGCAGATCTTCCCCCAGCAGTAACTCTCTTCCTTGTTTCATTATCTCTCTAGAGCTTTCCTTCTCCCTCAGGATCCTCTACCTCCTCAAGGCTCTCTTCCTCAGGGTCCTCCTTGACCAGCCAACCCACCTCTTTTATCACACTAATCTTTATTAGTCACAGTTGTGACCCATTGAGAGCAAGGCTGTTCCTCTTCTTTGGTAATTAGTACAACTGTGACTTATGGGGTGAGATCACCTGTAATCCCTTCTTCCACACCACAAATTTTGCTACAAATCTGTCAGAGGCAACTGCCTCTGCAAAACCCTGTAATTACAGCAGAGGTTAAATTCCACTGACTAAATTCACAGAGCTGTTTTAGTAAATTTCAGTAGGCATCACTGGACACTGCATACTGATTACTCCAAACCTCAGTACCTTTTAAGTTTCTACATATTTATTTAGCTGTTCTTCCTCCCTGGAGTGAATATTATCCTGTCTTAAAGGTTTGATGTAAAATCAAACAGCATGTTGTTTGGCAAGGCTTTGCTCTTCCTTTTAAGACTGCTACTTCTCAAAAAGACATTTGAAAACACAAATATACCAGGGCATCTAAATAGAACTGACCGTACTTGGACATAAGTTCTCCATACATCTGCCATCTCTCCCTCAGATCTTTTTAAATTGCACCTACTGGGTAATAAACTATGCTCTCCCACAAAGGCACTGCTGCCTCATCCCCCAGTTTGGGGAGAGGATCAGCCACAAGCTGCACAAAGATTGTCTGCTGAGTGCATCCTATGTAATTGCTCCAGCAAAAGCTTGGCTTGCTCAAACATAAATTTATATTTAATGTTAAATTTATGTTGAAATTCCCTTCAAAAACTCCCCTCAGTGCCATGGTTTCCTAGGCTAATTTCACCAGCAGCACAGAGCACTTGCAATCAGTGGCACACACCTCCTAAAGCTGCTGGCTCAGGGAGAAATTAAAACTGGAAGCAGCCCTGCCCTGGGAGCTGGCTGTGCTGCAGACTGTGCAAAGCTTTCCGTCTGAAGTGCCATGTTTAGCTCAGGATCCTGCCTGGTGCACAGGCTGAATCTTCACCTCAAAGGTGCCCCAGGCTGCTCAGCAAGCAGCTTTCCCCCTCCTAAGAGCACACCGACTTCCAAAGCACTGAGACAAAGCACAAACCCAGGTGCTTTCTGCAGGCGGATGGAGGGCTCTCAAAATAGTAAGGCAGGAATTAAAAAGGGCAAAGCAGCAAACCTGGGGGCTTCAGAACTCACTGGTGCTCTAGAAAGGTGTTTCTGATGAACCAGACTATCAAATGGTGATACAAAGCTCGGACTAAACCGAGCTGCAGTGTGAAATATCCTGTTCTTGCTCTGTGTCACTAGACTGTTCATAGCCCAATTCCCACACTGACATAGATTTCAGGCAACAACAGCTTCGAGGCTTTTACCAGAGATGGGAAAATTAAGCTTTCTTATTTGCAGAGCCATTTTATCAATTACTTTGTGAGATTGTATCATATACTGCTGAATATTAAGATATCTCAAAACTGTTTCTATAATACTGTTGTATGAGTGCTAAAGGCATCCTAAAGCAGACTCAGTGAACCATTCTTAAAATTTACTAGTAAAACTGTGCAAAACAAGTTTTCCTAAAAGCACTGACATAAAAATTCTTCAGACTGTTGTTAATTAAAAAAATAAAAGTTTTTCATTTAAATGAAGCAGCTCTACCACCTGATTCTAAGTTTCTCCACCTTTAGAGATGCTCAAAAGTTCTTGACTTTTATGAGGTGATGAAAAGTTCTCCTTTTACTTAACTCATTAAGGTCAAACAACTGTACTAGAGGATCCAGAAAAAGAGCTGAAAACAGAAATCCAATGCTTCCCACTTCCACAGAGAAGCTCTCCTGGTTATCCTCTGAAGTATTAACATGATCTATCAACACATAATTGACTACTTATTGGAAAGTCTTGCTTCTTAGTTTGGATGTTCTGGGTTGCCCTTCTGGAGGATGGTCAAAAGAGAAAATAAAGGAAAAAATCCCCAGTCCTTCATCATGGCAGCTGCTCCAGCTCCATACAAGTGTGTTATTAGAATTCTGGTTTTGACTGAGAGTGAGGCTTAACTTGGGATTGGGGAATAATTAGCTTTAAAAGAAAATGGTTCATTAAACTGGAAAAGACAGTGTTTCAAAACTTGCCAGCTCTGATGTCTCTTTCAGCTTAAACAGATCTACTAAATTAGATACTTGTTTTGGGAAGGGTTTTTGTTGTGCCCTTTTTTTCCCACCCTCATCTTGGCAGAAAAAATCAGAATTGCAGTTAGGTTCAGCCAAGATAAATAACTGGTCTTCAGAAGAACAAATTTTCTTCAGGTCTTTTTTACACAACAGGAGACACACAAACTGTATCAGCACCTTCCTTCAGTGAGTGATGATGCTGAGCCACTGAGATGAATTCCATGGTAATGCAGAAAGAGTAATATTCCTACTGGTATGTTTTATTGTTTCCTGCAGCATTGCTAGCAAGATGATTGCCAGACTTGTGTGTTCATGGAGATAGGTGCTTAATTGCTGAAAAAAGCCTGCATTGCTTGCCATTAACAGCAAAAATCAGTAGACAGTAAAATAACAGGTTTCAATCCTGCAAGTCCAAGACTAGAATGAAAAATATCAGAAGGCTCTACCCTATCATTCAATGAAGAATAACTGTGATTGGCAACACAGACAAGCAACCTTCTTATATAACCAAGATATTTTCCAAGACATGGAGCCCTTGGCAGTGCCATGAACTCTCTCTCACCAGGTTTCTCAGAGTTCTGTGAAGGAACGAGGTAAACAAAATCACACACACACACACGAGCTTTGCTCTGTTACTTTTTCCTCAGAAGCCTTTTTATTCACTCTTAAGTTAACAGTTCAGTAATAGCCAGAGGTGGTTGCATGACAGGAGACTGACATTTAAACACATGTAGATACTGGAACACAGAGCAAGTAACATGAATTAATTATTACTTTCACATCAGCTATGACTATAAAACAATAGAAAAAAGATTAGCCACTCCTTTTTCATTTAGTTGCTTTTATTTCCTCTTGCCACTTTTACTTCAGAGAAGGGGGTTATGGCAAATAAATCAATGGCTGAAACAGCATATGACTGTATAGATTGCTCTAGCATATCAGAGATGCCAAGTCATGAAATAAGCAATATAATTTAAATTATCATGCATGGTCCATTCTAATTTTTGTGTTCTTAAAAATGAGTACTTGGAGTGTATTGGACCATTTCACTCTTTGGGGGATTTGTGTTAGCACTTTCCTGCTCTTCCAGGCTTCTGCAGAAGTAAGGACAGCCTCAGAATTATAGGTGACTGTTGTAGCATAAGCTGAGATCCAAAATGTTCCTTTTCAGTACAAAAAAAAAAGAAAAAAATCACTCCTCCTCCCTCCAAGAATCAAAAAAAAAAAAAAAAAACCCAACCCAAAAATAGAGTTTTAAGGAATAAAAACTGTGCATGAACTTAAATTTAGGTAAGTAATTACAACATTCACCTGCAGACAAGCAGGTTGAAACCTCCTTTCTGGCAGATCTGGATCTCCTACTCACCAAATGTCCCTACTACAGAGCTACAGGATATTCTAAGGGCAGCACCACATGAAAACTACTCATTCTGCCTAACAACTACTTGCAAAAGCATGTGCTGAAGCTCCTGTTCCCCCACTACCAGTAAACTATACTAGGCATCAGCATATGGAGATATTCTTGTTTGCTCACTTGTTCTCAAATAATATATAGCAAATATTTGCATAAAATATTTAAATATTCATTGGATCAGAAAAAGGCTCAATTGTCTGGTGCTCGGATAATTTGCCACGGGCAGAAAACTGGGAAGAGGAAAGAACTCAATTTCCAGGTTCTGCTAAAATGAGTATTTAAACTAAGCAGAATAGAAGAGCTTCAATGGAAAGTAACTAACAAAAGACCTAACCTGGAAAGGCAGAGAACATATTTAATAGGTTTGAAATACTTCATGTCCCTGGAAAACTACTGTAGTAATCTATGGATATGCTGACTACTGCCACCTTCATCCAGACAAGCTGATGACTTCATCCCAGTAAGTAAATTAAAACACAAACAACAGACAGCTGTCAAAATACAAAACACATCTTGTCCCTCGGACACAAAGAGACCTGGAAATCATGCATAACACAGATGGAAATTGTGCCAAATCATCACAACCAGTGAAACCCTGCTGATGCTAAAATGCTATTCCATGCAGTCTTCCCACAGTCGGATCAGAGGGCACACATCTGAACAGGGTTTTGCAATGACAACACAGGGGAAATAAGAGATGAGTGAAAGGGCAAGTTTTAATGCCCAAACTGATTTGCCCTCTTCAGTTAGTGAAGAGACACCCTTTAAATTTCCCAATTTTGAAAGGTATCAAAAGAATGCAAGGCCAAAAAAGAGAGAAAAACTAGATAAACGGTGAAATATTTTGGAAATGAGAGCTACATTATTTGACTAATCATATGGGGCAAGAGGGAAACTTCCTTTGGGAAGGAGAAGAGGAAATATACACCACTCTTCAAAATAAGGCCAAAGCTACATTCACTTTTCATTTCCATCACTGCATGAACTCCTGGGAGCTATGAGGCTGCTGCAGGAGGGAGCAGAACTGATCCAGGAGACAGTACTTGTGGGTTCTAGCTCTGCTGTAAGGTACAGGCTCTTCAGCATCTTTTCCATCACCAGAGCCATGTTCAGGAGACACTTCCCATCTTCAGCTGCTGGAACGTGCATCTCCTGATTCAAATCAGTGGGAGCAGCTGGTCTTCCTGCTCCAGTTACTCACAATCTCCCAAATGTACACAGAAGTCCTGCTGGAAGAGGTCACTGGCACTGCAGACATGAGGGTGGATTTTCTCTTGCTAGGAGACAGAAAGTCCTCAATCCAAAAACAGAGTCGTACAAAATCTGGCAGGAGAGAAGTTTAGTGTCTCTTTCAGTCTCCAAATCCTTGTTATTCTATCAGGAGAATGTATCCATTAATGCTGCATTGAACAGTCACTGATGCCCCCAGGAAGACTTTGAAAAAAAATTCTATTTAAAGACAAGCCTGTTAATGTGCCATCTACAATATGCCTCTCTTACTCCTGGGAAATTTGCATGAAAACAGGATTGTTATAGCTCTGACATCCTTGTGTTCCTACTGTTTATTCGCACTGGAAGAGGCATGTTACCTATCCTGCCATCCCTGCACACCCAGGCTCCCACAAAAAAAAAAAGAAAAATTTAAAAATTAAAGGGTGTTTTAAATGCAACCTCACTGCAGTTTCAGCTCACGTTCTTGAAATCCCTGTTTTAGTAGCAGGGAAGCTCACATGCCAAAGGAAACAGATGCTATAAAAGCCAATAAAAAACAAATAAACATAAATAAATAACATTTTGTCACCATTAGTGAAGGTTTGTGATTATTTCAGTATTTAATAGGAGCAAACACAATTCCAACAAGAAAAAAGTACCAATACAAAATAGATATGACAAAATTGAATGGAAAAGGCAGATCAGAGCACTGGAACAGAGACCTTGTGTAGTCTTCTCTGGATATGCAAAATCCTGGATGAGAACTTCTGCAAGCTGCTCTAGCTGGACCTGCTTTAGCAAAGGATTTGGGCTAGATCATCTCCAGAGGTCCCCTCCAACCCTAAATAATTGTGCGATTAGTCAGCTAAAATAATAAGAGACTAATTTTAAGCTAATATTTCCCAAGTACATGACTTTTCATGACTGTGTGCTAAAGTCCTCGAGGTTAAATTAGAAAACACTGAGAGGATTTAATGGGAGTTAGGTTAAAGGGACAATTTACTTGATGGTTCAACAGTCGTGGGAAGCTTCCTTGTTTTTTTCATTGTATTCCTCATTTTCACTGTTACACGTGAATTTCTCTGCCTTTTTGAAGACATACATTCACAGCAAAAAGGTTCACAGAAGGGTTTATTGTTTAAGACTCCATTTGAAACAGATTGATCTGCAGCATCAGTGCAGCTGCCTCATATGAAGCACTGCATTCTAAAAATCCTTTATGACATTTCTCTTTAGACATGAATCAGCAGACTAGCAGATGTCTCATTCACACCATGTTTGAGCTTCAGCTTTACTAATGAAATTAATTTAGGGCCAAATTGTATCTTGAGTCGCACACAGAACTCTTGGTGACTTGTGTATCAGCCAAATACATGCATGGGAGAAAGAAAATTTGACCTTAATTTTAATTTTGTCTTTGTAACAGATTGCTAATTTAAGGCAACAGATTGTGATATCCCTTACTTGTGTTACACACTACCTTACATCACAAATAATCTCACTGAAGACGGCAAGATTTCTGGAGTTTCATATACTCCTAGGAGGGTCAGGATCTCACAACCTGCCTGTTCCTAGTGCAGACTGACTCTGAATCCTAAGAGGTGCCAGGATGCAGCTTTCAGAGCTTTTTCTCTTGTACAGCCACGTGTGCTGTCCTGGCAGGACCTGCTGTGTTGTTGCTGAGTTTTGTCACGCAGCGCTCGGCACAGGCAGCAGTTGTCAGAAAAGGAGATGAGGAAGCAGCAGGGAAGTCTGCTCTTCCCTGCGGGTTGTTCACAGTCTTCTGCAGGCAGATCTAAGCTTGCCTGGACCAGAGCCTGTGCAGCCAAACTGGATCTCCTCACTTTAGCCAATAATCTGCTGTGTTAACTCATGGCCACAGCTACCTGTCAGAGCTCAGAGTGCAGCCACAGCTGCTGGGAGCAGAGCCTGAGTTCACATTCAGCTGCAAACACACCCCCAGTCCCTGAGTGAGGAAATTTTGAGAAACAGTGCTGTTCCAAGAGAAGCAAGCCATTGTACTGAGTGTCTTTGTAATCTCCCAGTTTTCTCGAAGGAATGTCTGAACCATGCCCTGAGCAGATCTTCCCGCGAGTAGTTTGGGTTTTGTTTTTTTTTTTTAAAGTTAAAATCAGTGTGTATAGCACTGATGTTACATCCAGTCTAACGTTCCCTCATTCCCTTCACCTCAAATACCTTCTGTAACTTGGAGAAACAACTTCTGTGCAAGTGACATTATGTTAAAAAATCCAAGCTACTGTTGGCAGAATATTCGAGAGTTTCCACTCGCATGACTTCAATCCCCAATCACATTCTGCTTCACACTGCTCCAGGAACACACCCACATTTCTAAGTCCCATGCTGTCTCTAGCAGTGACTGATGTTTATTTGGAACCAAAATAAGTTTTTATTATTTTTATTTCTGAAACTTTTGACTTCATAGTTAACTCTAAGGACCCAGACATAGAACAAGCATCACGTGTTCCAACAAAGTGAAAACAAGGTTCCTTAACAAGTAGGATGTAACATGAGCTGAGGACAACTTCCTACTTGAAAAATAACCACCTGGAGGGCAGCTGGCTGTAACCACTGATAGGGCTAAAGACAGTCAGTAGTTAAAGCACAAGGTCAGCTAGCTCCATGCGTTCAGCATCTGAAGTTTGTAACTTTTTCAAATATCAGTGTTTTTTTTCACTTAAGCCTGTCAACCAAACATTACTTCTATACTTCCACAGTAGGTCTACTCTTCCCATGTTTGATTCCCATTTAGTCATGGCCAATGTTTACTCAGAGAAGAGATATCCATCCCCTGTTCTGATAAACTAAATAAAAACTGTACCAAAAAACTGACACTGCTATTACCGATGTTCAGAGAGTGATTCTTCCTTCACTTACTCAGCAGCTTAGGCTGGTTCACTAGCATTTCTCTGGCTACTTTCAGTTATTCTCCCCACCTGCAGAGATCACTGAGCCAGATTACTGCTCCCTTTTCCATAACAGTCTGAGGCTGAATCCAACTATGACTTGAAAATAAATAGCAAAAAAACAATGGCTCCTTGAATTTGTTGCTGGGATATCTGTTTTACCAGCAGACCCATTTCTGCTATGATTACATAGTTAAAGATGCAGAACATATTGTACGGCTTTCACCTTCCAGTTACTTGTGATAGGCTACTTCTGGAAGCATATGGTTTTCAGCATTTTAGAAAAATCTTCTTGCTGGTTCATTGCAAGATGCAAGGCTCTGCTTTAGTAACATGTAAGCTGAACCACTGCAGTGTGAAATTCAAGAATACCAAACCAGAGGAAGAAAAATATACAAGAAATCCCATGAACAAAACGTTTAAACAGGCTGGCACAAAAACTGCTACAGACTCTCACATGTCCAGTTTTCCTGGTGTTTCTGTTGCACCCCCTTCTACCCCTAAAAATGCCTTTCATGTTTTGTAACCTTCACTTGGGTTTCATATCCTACTTCCCACTGCATTTTGAACTGTTACATTTATATTTAAAATCAGTCTCAAGTACATTCAACACATATTAATGACCTCTAAATAATTTAGGAGACATTCAGAGCATAAGGTGAGCCTCTACCAGATACTCCAGAGCTCTCTAACAGAAGGTCAAGACTTTGGATGGTCTAAGCAGATACTATCTCAGCATCTTCTTTTCCTTGGCCTGTGTTAGTTCCTAAGTGGGTCAAGAGTTGTGTTTGATTTTTGTACTTTTAAATACCCTGAAAGAGCTTTCATTTAATTTTGAACAAAAGGAGCTGAGAGTATTGCTATTTTCTCAGCAGCACCTGGGCAGGTTCAAAGACAGAACATCCCATTCCAAGATGGTAGCTGGTACCACATATCTGTAACTTGCTTGGTCCTCACAACGCCTCAGACTTTATGTGCAGATCACAGAAATGAGAAGTACAAATCTTCATGCAAAAATACATAAAGCTGCACACATATGACATGCCTAGATAAAATAGAACCCTTTGAGTTTACACACTAAATCCTGAACTCTGTCCAGATTACTGAAAAAAAATTCCGTTTTCAGAACTTCAACAGTAGCAAAAAATCTATTACATACTTTAGCAATTTTTAAAAACACCACAAGCAAATAAATTAATAAATTAGGGAAAACATTAACAAGTGATGTATCTCAAACACAACTCCTCACATAAGCTGCACCAAACCTCCATCCAAGCCCATTCCACCATGATTGAGCAGCATCCCAAATACACTTTTAGCACACTTAGGGCTGAAAACTCCTGCTTGGGTGGAAGGGAGCTGCAATCAGAGAGCAAAGAGCTCTGAGTGCCAAGCACAGCCCTGTCACAGCACAAATAGCTCAGTACAGCACGAGTGTGTAAGATGTGCAACATCACAGGTTTGCCACGTTATGTAACTTATCATCAAACTGCTTCTCTCACCTATTTTTAAACACGTGCTGCACATAAATACAACTGTCTGCCCAGTAATTGCTGCTCATTACTGCTGATTCCTAGCATGGAAGTTTGATCCTTATCATCAGCAAGAGAGCAGAGTTGACTGGAAGATGGCTTTCTCTTGAAATTCGCTCACAGTACTGCTGCTGCAGAGGAGTGGCTGTGATGGCTCAGAGCTGGGAAATTCCCCATGGAAGAAGCCAGGTCATGTGCTACAGGATCTGCTCAAGGATCACAAGCACAACTTCATGGCCAAAGAGAGAGCTAACAGGTTGGCTTGTGTTTAATAAATATTTGAGACACAGCTTTGGTTCTTGACATTGTTCCATAGGCACAAAATCCAAGAGTTTATAAAAAGAGACTGGGATTTCTAGCCATGCTGCTTCCCCAAGCAGGGAACGTGTCCCTATTTTCCAATGTATCCATAATGCATGAAAAGCTGTAAAAGCCAGCATAGACGTCGCTGCGTTCTAAGTTCTGAGCTATAACACACCAGATTTGTCTGTGGAGTTCCATACATACCCTGAAAACTGTTCCAAAATGTGCACAATAAAAGTTAAATTTTCATTTACAGTTTAATTTTGTCAACAAATCATGATTTACTATACCTATCCGTCAAACACTACACTACTCCCTTTCAAATATTGCAGGAACTAAAATACAAGCTTCTAATTAACTTTGTCATATGAATAAGAGTTGTTCTAAAACTTCTCTCTTCAAAGCACTGAGATTTAAAGTAATAAATATTCCTTCAGAAGTAGGCCAGTTTGAATTTAATATGCACCAAATAAATATTCCCTCAATTAGATGTGAGCAAGTAAAAAGCTTTATGTTATGGCTTATAGCAATTTCAGATAAAGAGCTTGTGTGATGGAGTGAATCCAGCTACAAAATGATTGCAGCAGCACAACGTATTTTTAGCACAGGATAGCACTCATCTCAAAAATAATTCTGAGAATTTTTGTGATTTTCAGATCACACTGTTTTCATCGGGGCTACCATGCTTAATAGATTTCACAAATTACTCCTAAAAAATTAATAAGGAAAATTAAGGATCCTTGTAATGAGTCATGTAACTACTTATTTGGCAGTACTACACTCTTTCTATTTGTGCAGGAACAAGCATCCAAGTCGTACCAAAGACAAAAAAAAAAATAATAAAATTACCAATTCCTGTGATAAAACTTCTACATTATCATTACTTTAACAAAATTATCCCTTCTAAACAAAATTTCCACTCATCAGTTTGACTGAAATCTATGTCTGTCTTCAAAACTAGTGAACTGCTGTTACTAGTGTGGAATAGCCTAACCACCAATTTTTTTCTTTAATTAAAAAGCTCAAGTTCAAAGAATATTTATGAAACAATCTAAAAAAAAAAAAAAAAGTGCATACTCCACAATTGAATTTCAGACTTTTCACATATCAATCACCATAAAACTCCCTTCTGTGATGACATCTCAGAGCTAAACACTGACTACAGTATGTCAGATACCATTTGGACTACATTTGCTCCCAGCAAACATTACCAGCTATTTTTTCTCTGGAGTGGTGTGGCTGTGTAAATAAGAAAGCACTTGTTCAAGGGGTTACACAACCCTATTTTACATATGCCCCAAAGTCAACAAATCACTCAGGGCAGCTGCAGGTATTGATACAAAGCATGGCTAGACTTGGCAGGCTGTACTAGGAGCTCCTGATTAAGCTATGGTTCCACTAAGCCTTGTCAACAAATCTATAGGCATTGACAAAAATCAGATCTTTGCTGAAAAAAGGGTCCACATCACGAGAAAAGCAGTGGCAGAATCCTCCAAAGGTCAATCATGGTCTCTTCTAGAACAGCAAATTATTCAAGGGAACAGTGACTACTTCAAGCCATAAAAGTCAGTACTCAGCTTGCTGACTTCAGCAATGATACACTCATTTTTATATAGAGGAGATCAGGCACCCTCAGCCATCACACCCTCTGACAGACAGTTGCTGCAGGGAGCAACTGGGCAGCAATCCCCAGCCAGTACCTTAACTGCTGTTGGAGACACAAAACATCTGGACAGACTTGACTGATCAAAAAGACAGGAGTACCACTTTGCTTTCCTTTATTTTCCTCCAAGCTCTGTTATGCTGGCTCAGAACACCTTCTCCCTGCAAGAGCTGGTACCAGGGAATATGGCAGTGAGACAATGAAAACTTCCAGAGGGGTATCCACAAACAGGAATTGCTGACTGCCAGGGCAGCCCTTCACTTCTGTCTCGGTTCTGCTTTCAAAACAGTCACATGAGGACTGAAAGATAATTTGTGCTCTACATACTGATGTATGATATCAAATGTATGATATCAAAAGAGTCCTAATACTCTGTTTCCCCTAAAACAGTTTAGAGAGAATCAGTGTTTTGTAAACTGGGGGGATGGGGGGGGGTGGGGGATGTTGTACACGCTACACACCACCCAAAAACACATGACTACAAGTTTACCTGTAATAAAGTCAGCATTTTCAGTCCCTTATTACAACCAGGAAGAGGTTTGTAATTTACAGAGATTGCAGACCCCTGCACTCGTCTCCTGAAGCAGATGCTGTGACCCTGGACAGTGGGGATTATTATCAAAGTCACCATGTTTAGAGTTACCAACATGGCCCCATACTTCTTAAATTCTGAATTTATTCCTCTTGCAGTATCTTCCCGAATTCACAGTTAATACTGTTTTTTCAAACACAAAGGAACTTTGTGACACAGCATCTAGTGCTGGGTTTGAACATGTCAGTGGAACAGCTGAAGTGAAAATGACAAGTGGCTTCAGCATTACTTTAGACCAGGGCTTGTGGGTAGAGGCAGAAGATGAATTTCTGGGAACGCTTTTCAGTCCCTTCACAGTCCTTTGTTCTGGGGGATCATTGCCTGTTATTAGCCTAAATCAAGAAATTCAGCTTTGTCTCATTTACTCTTGAATGATTTAAAATTCATCTTAGAAATGGAGTGTAGTCTGCTGTGATTCAGAGCTGCAAGCCTACATCTATGACAGTAAGATATGACACAAAGTTCAATCTTCGGCCTGCTCATAGCTTCACTTTTCGTAAATTATTTACCATCTGTTCACAGTACTGTCTATTTAGACAAAGATGATTCAGCCATCCATGCCAGGAGTTACAAGTGGAGAGGTTGCACCAAGAAGTCAGACTGATTTCCACTTCAAGTATTATTGCTTTGTGGGTGCTGCCAGCAAATAGAGACGCCAAGCATTTTCCAAACACTTTCCTAAACCTGGATTCAGGGAACAGTCAGCAATTTGTATGTCTGTCAGCTCAGCTCACTGAGCAGCAGGCACACACAGGTCCTCAGGAGGGACTTAGCACACAGGACAGAGACCCGTGCAGATGAAAGCAGGGAGGTCAGAAATTAACATACAGGGAGTCACAGAGAAAGAGGCACAAAGATGCATCATGAAATATCTGACAAGCAAGGAGCACAGCAGAAGTGACAAGGGACCTCAGCAAGCCCAGCAAGTGATGCTAAATGGAGAGGGTCACAGCTGTGTATAGCTTTCAAGACTGACAAAAAGTATCCATCAGACACAATAACTGGATGTGAAGTTTACAGGGGATTTCTAGAAAGGATTTTCATGAACAAGTGGGTTAGAACAAGTGTTTTGGCTGGACCAACAGGAGCAATGACTAGGACTGAGAAAAGAGATTTACTTAATATATACTAATCAGAACAGGTTAGCAGAAAAATGCCTGAACAAGCAAACACCCTGGAGAGATGGAGAAAATTCAGAATAACCTGTCTGGTGTGGTCCTGAGCCAAATGAGATGCCAACGTTTCTGTAACACTGTACTTGCTCTGAGCAGACATTTTTAAGGCATTTACAGAAACAAGCCAATATGCAAGATCAAAAAGCAGAAGTTTAGCAGTGAACAGAGACACTTTTACAAATCATCTGCACAGACATGATAGCCTCAGCTACCATTGATTTAGCTGTGAATTGAAGGAATTGCCTGAAGGTCAAGGTGAAGAGCAAGGGGGACAAGAACAAAGCCTTAAGAAACAACCTCATCCCTCCCAAATCATTGGGGAAAGCAGAAATTGAAAGTACAGCATCTCAGGATACAGGAGAGGAAAAGGGTGAAGGGCCAAACACTTGGCCATTTAAAATGTGCCTATTATGATTTTTATTACAACTGTCAATGGCAACAGCTGTCCTTTCTGTCCTCAATAAAATTCCCACACCAAACATAGCTTGAACAGCTGAGCTCTTCCCAATCAGAGTACCTCCTGGAGGCACTCTGCAGCTTCAGGATGTGGCATCTCCCCTCCCCTTGCCTAGTTATAGTATGTTATTACTAATCCCACTAGTACTAATCCCGTGTAGAGAGCACAACAACAGCAGCTCAGAGGCTGATAAAAGGAGATAACACACATCCCCTCAAACACAGCATCATTTTCTCAGGGATTTGTGCTTATTTACTGGTATCCTCATGCTACTCAGGAGACAGCTACATCTGCTGGGTACTGCAGATCTGCCCTCTGTGCTGATGTCTGTCTATCGATCCTTGCAAGCTTTTACATTTAAATAAACATGCTGTAGAAGTGTTCTGCCATCTACTAATTACTGGGCAGAGACAGAGAACTGTGCTGAACAAAGGCACATTATCCTGTCCACACAGGATGGCAGTTGTCACCACCACTCCAGGTTTTCTCCAGATAACAAATTGTACTAATGCAAGGAGTCATTCCAATTGCAGATATGCAAACCAGCCTCTTACAGTTCCTGTAAATTCCTACAGCCAAATGAAAATACACACACACACACACTCCCACTCTCAAAATACCAACAAAAAAGTGTATTGGGAATCTACATGCACAAAAAAAAATTTGACAAGCTGCAAAATTATAATTGCATAGGAAAATAGGACATGATTAACTGCTGCATATTCTAAATTCCTTTGGGACACTGAAATAAAACCAATGGGATATATATAAGAACAGGAACTCTACCATGGCAGAGAGCAATAAACTCCCTACCAGCAAAAATTAAGCTCACATTTTAACAATCCTGACAGAAATAAAGTACAAAGAATGTTCCTTCCTCATAATAAAAAAACAAGCAAACAATTAAGTTGAAAGAAACACTGAAAGTACAGATACTGAAGAAAAGTCTTAGAGCAGCCTGCCACAGGCAAGAAACAAGTGCCCATGTAAACAGAAAAGGCCAGTAAAAATAAGTGTACATTGACAGTACTTCCTGAATTAGGGAAAATTATGCCTTGAGTTAGTGGCCTGCTGCCACCCAGATCCCATCAACTGAGCAGCAGAAAAGAAAGCTGGCTTGATATGAGATGCTGTTCTCATTTATGATATGCTGCTATCAGTACCAAAGTTAATAAAAATGAGCTATGGATGATGAGATTCAATTTTGCTTATGTGGTACCCAAGCTGTGCCAGGTCCATTCTAACGTACAGATGAAGATATTTCCTGTCTCCATCAGCACAGAATCCAGAAATTGCATGTCCAACATGGGCAAAACCCACATGGAACTATGTTGTTTCTCCTGCATACACCATCGAGATGCTCCCAGGTAACCCACTGGGCTTCAGAGGCTGCAGCAGGACCTGTGTAACCCAAAGGTCCTGTGCCAGGTTTGCTGACCCTGAGGGGTTATTTCAAATACCCTACAAGATTTCAAAAGGCACCACATGCATACCTGTGCTTATGCAGCAGAATTTTTCCCAGAATACTGATTAAACCATGTACACATGGGTTATGTTTAAATTTCTAGAGCAGATTTTAAAAAAATCTGAGAGCAGCAACTCTCCTTTTGCCTTCCAACCAAAATAAATTGGGAGTCAAATTCCCCTTCTGGTAGCAGCACCTCAAGAAGCCCAGGTGATGAGAAGGTTTCAGAGGTTACAACAAAACCTCCCAGCTGAGACTGCCCCCTCCACAGCCCTTGGGATGCTGAAGCCAGAGTTAACTATGGCATCGTTCTTCAGGAAGTTCCTCAACTGAGCCAGCTCAGTCACTGTTCAGCAAGGATGTGGGGGCCAGGGGGTATATCCTATCTTTAGTGTATGGAGCTGCTTCTGGGGGCTTTTGTTGTTTGGTTTTGTTTTTAAGTTAGAATCATCTTGAGAAGATGAGAAACACAGGAGAAGAACTGTCAAGAGTCTTTAGCAGTGCCTCTGAGTGCACTCCCAAGCTCAGGGCCCTGCAAGGTGCAGGAGGAACAGCAAGAGACACCACTTCCCTTCCAGGAATTCACTGGTTCCTGGCCAAGACAGGTCATAACCCACAAGGAAGACAGGACAAGCTGGAGACTAAACATGCAGAAAGGGTAAGAGCTACTTGGGAGGAGGAGGAAACATTAAGGTGAACAGCACCTAACAAAAGAATAAGAGAAATACCAAGAAGAAAAACTCATAGTAGCTAGTAAGCACTCAAATCTATTTCTGATCCTATTCAAAGAATGACAAATATTCTCAAGGGAAATAACAGTTCCTGGCACCACACCCACACATCATTATGCTAAAGCTTCTGCATTTTCTCACTGCTCACATTAATTCAAGTTCTAAAGAAACACAATCTGGAAAATTCAAAACACAAGTTGGAAGATTCTGGCCCTATTTGTGCTCCTGCAGCCCCAGCCAGTTCTCAAACAGAGAAGACCACCGACCTGGCTGAACAGAGAGCTCTGGCTGGAATCCAGGGTAAAAAGGAAAGCTTATGACCTTTGGAAGTTGGGGCAGGCAACTCAGGATGTATGCAAGGATATCAGGAGGTTATGCAGGGAGAAAATTAGAAGGGCCACAGCCCAACTATAACTTAATCAGGCTATTGCCATGACATAACAGACAGTAAAAAAAGTTTCTATAAATACATTCTACAAATGCATGGTATTCTACAAATACTCCAAATAGACAGACTATAAAAAACATTAAATAAAAGAGAATACCTCAACTGTAAAGAAACATTGGACTTTTTCACATAAATATAACAGCATTTTTTAGTACTGTTCTAAACTACAGCATTGACAATAACAATAAAACTTTTTGTGGCTAAGGAACCATCTAATGCCAGTGGCATCCTTTGGTAGCAAGCCAGACAGATTTTGAAAGTTCAGCCCAGAATCTTCCAAGCTTAACTTAGTTTGCAATAACCAGGCAGCAACCACTTGTACTACAAATTGACCCACGAGCCCAGCTATTTCACAGATCACAGGACGCCAGAACTTTTCAGTTGTCACATCTCACATCAGCCTGCTGAAATACAGCACTTCCTAAAGCAGGGACAGAGCAATACCCAGCTCTGTCCACGGCATCTCAACTTCCCATGCATCAAACCCTCCTCTCTACACAAAAATTGAGCACTCCACCTTTAACCAGTGCCTCCCTTAAGTGGGAGGCATCACTTTGATCAGTGTTGTGCCCTTTACATGGGGATAGGAGAGGAAGAATGAAAGGCAAGGAAGCACTCAGGGGAGGTCTGTGCCTTGACCTGCCATGGACACCCACTGCTGACCAGAATGAGGCCAGTGAGTCCCATGGCAGAGCAGGGCTTCCCCACCTCAGCTCCACCAGCCACTCCACTAAACACAGCAGTGTAATCTACAGAACCACATTACACAGTATTTGTTAAGTATTTACCATTGTATTTCACTTTGATGCAAGCATTGCCCCTGAGAAGTGTGTAAGAGGACAGCCAATGGAAAATTCAGAGTGGATATAGCAAAAGCCATTGCTCCAAAAATCAAAACCAAAAATTAACATAACCAGAGAGGTGTATAGCACTGTTTCAGCAGTACTCCATCTGCACAGATGAAGCAGTGCTTGTCTCTAGTTCCATCTATTCTCTACAGCTGAAAGACAGAAGTAAATTTCCAGTCTAAAAAAACAAAAATACTCTTGCTTCATAAAGAGGAGAGAAAGAAGTTAATGCAGCAAAACAGTATGAATTAACTTGAATCTTGTAACCTGGCACTTGCATGTAAATAAATCTAACTTTATTATGGCTCTTGTGTTAGCACCCAGTCTCTGAATACTTCATCATGGATGAAAACGGAAACAACTTAAAAATCCCATGCACATGATAATAAGGCTTTGCAATGTACCCAAAGAATACATATTCACAGATTTACACTCCTTGTTGAAACACTGGATACAAAGCTGGAACAACTTAGAATTAAGGCTCAAGTTTTAAGAAGGAAACAAAATCCTCGTTCTTATTGGGTTTTTGGGTTTAGCTTTTTTTGTTTATTTAAAGAAAGAACTACACTCAGGAATCTGAATTCTTAATACAGCTATTTACTGATCTAAATTTCCCTACCATCTCTTTCCCTCCAAAATCATGTTGAAGCAGCCTCTTGAAATCCAAAAGCACAGCTACAGTAATTGCACTTTGGATGGGATTTCCTTGCTTTCCCTCTTGTCAGGCAGAGTTCCTCCTCAGGTAGATCAGTTTTTGTCCACTGATCTACAAAATAAAGCTTCCCGTTTTACTTCACATTAAAAATAAGAGCATAATATGCAGAAAGAAATTTAAAACTAGGTCCTGGAGTGCTTCCCATGTGTCTTTTTGCAGAAATTAAGTATAATCAAACAGTATTTATTTTTAAAAAAAAATTAAAAAGTCAAGGCATGCTTTTTGTTCTTCCCATCACACAGGCAGAGTCCAAGACAAACATAATATCTACTCCACATGAAAGATACTTTGGGGGGGGGGGAGATTTTTTGTTTGGTTTTCCCTCTATATTCTTATTTCCCATGGTTATTATATCACCTTAAAAATCTGTGCATATGCTGTCAGTAACTTGGGAAGCAAAAAGATATTTGTAGCTCCATACAGAACAACTGCTTCTATAGCTAAATGGTCAGACTTTTCAAGCATACTCCCCCTCACTTTTAATCATTTTTACTTTGGGGAAGGCACCCAAAGCTGTAAGCAGATTCCCAGCTGTGCTGCTATATTTCATGTAGAAGCCCACACTCCCCAAGTTTACCCTCAGTGGTTCTAGCACTCACTACACCAGAGCTCAGTGCAAATTCCTGCACATTCTGCAGCCCAGATTTCAGTGCAGCAAAACCGCAACCTCTTCAAAAAGCTGCAGGATTTGCAGCACATTTATAGAGCAGTCCCTGAATTTTTCAGAAAGCATCTCTAACATTGCAATGCTTTTGTATTTTTGGACCTAACACAGCTTTTGATTCCAGCTTAAGCAGCAGCTCAAGAACTGAAAGAAAATGATGCTTTTTTTTTTTTTTTTTTTTTTTTTTAAGTGAGAAATGTGTTGCTGCTGGCACTTATCTGGAATCTCTGCTCGCTGCTGGCTTTAGCCAACGCCAACCGAGATTCCAGATGGGCTGCTGAGTGTTTTTGGTTTTTAAAAAACATGGCAGCCAATGCACCCATCTGGCTGCATATAGAAGTGATGTAGGAAAAGAGATCAACCTCTACCACTGTAATTGAGGCTGATAAATCAGGCGCTAAAATTGTGCACAGCAGGGAAGAAATATAAATGTATATACAGAGAGAAGAGCAAGCACAATTTGTCTGCATCATTAGAGTAAATGTTACCATTGAGTGACTGCCACCATGCTCCACACACAAAAACTTTCGACTGCTGAATCCCTGTGAACTTTTAAAATGCTGGTTCTGGTATTTCAATATAGTTCACAGCAAAGAGTAGAAGCTTAGATGTGCAAACTTGCCACACGAATAAAAAGCAAAGAGCAAATAATAAAGAGCAAAGCAGCAAGAGGTACGGATTCCAAAATTTATGCTCCAAGGGAAGTCAGAGGTTAAATTACCTTGGCATCTTGCATTATTTTCAATGGTTAGAAGTTAATAAAAGGTTATATCTTTTTGTTTTGAGACAGCTTACATTTACTTGCAGCAATAAGTACTTTCAAAAATCACACAACAATAGAAAGCCCAGCAAGCTAGCCAGAAGTGTGTTAGCTGAATGGCACAACAGCAATTCTCATTGTGGCCAAATACTTCTCACATGTGCCCACAACAAAAAAGGATGGAGCGTATTTTGTCATTACTACAGGCTCTATATACTCTCTATTGTAAATGTCACTGATCTCTGACCTTCAGTTTTGACAATTCTTGATATCTGAGGGAGGTGAAGTTAAGCCCATTATTAGGTTTAACAGGAAAACTTCTGTTCTCAGTTGCAAATGCCAGAACTGTTATTTCTCAAATAACTATGTTAAAAAAAACCCAAAGCACACTTTGGTTTAGTTATTTTTACTGGTCTAAAACCAAGAGGCACAATTTTAAATCTCTTCTCACTTATCACTGATTTAGTTACTTTAACTTCAGCAGAGTAATTTCTAATTTGCAGTGGCAGAGGCAGGAGGGAAGTGCGAGTGACAGAACTCTGGGGATGAACACTGACTGAGCACACTCTTGGAGAGGTCTCTGGGCCCCAGTTCACCGTCAAGGTACGTGAACACTCGAGTGTCACATTCCCCCAGCTGCCATGCAGGATGACTGCCGGGTGACAGCCTAAATTATGTGGAGTTTGCTCGCTTTCTCCTTTCCTTGAACAGCTCATGGCAGCACTGACAGAATAAAAAGAAGTCATGGCAACCAAGACATGGAAGGAAAAAAAGCCCAGGCATACAGAAAGCAGTGGGCATTCTGCCATCCAGGATGCTGGAGCCAGGATTTCATGCATTGTCTCATTCTATTAATATTAAAGTAATAATGAGCACAGATTTACCCAAAAGGACACCTCATTCAAGCTCTTGGATCACTGGCATCTTCTAAACAGTCAGCCAGATGTTCCCAGAAGCACATCCTTAGCATCCTGAAGAACAGAACCATTTTAAGCAGCACCTGCTGAAGCATTAACGTAGGAAGGTTCTGGCCATACTCCTAACAAAAATCAGATGGGTTTGGCTCCACACTGAAATGGCAAATCCCTTGGAGGCTTCATGTGAATCAACACAGGGGAGATTGGTATCTGTCAGCAGAGACTACTCTCTTCTTTACAGCTTTTAACACAGCACAAAGAAACAAAGAAAATTCTGTGCACGTTGAAGGCAATAAAATCTCCTCCTTACGTTACTGTTTCCACCTCACACTTAACAACTAATATACTACTTTCCTAGAACCATTGAAATTAGAAGCCAAACAAACACTTGAGTGAGAAGGAGAAGTGACAGTATGATCAACCCCAGCTGGGAATCCTGCTTCATCACTCAGGGGCTTTTGTTTGCTATTTCAAATACTGAAACAATGATTACCAGCTCTAACCCTGCTCAGCTGTACCTGCCTCACTCTAGAGCTCAGCAGAGGCCAGGACCTATTTTAGTTGTTGAACAGAGGGTTTTCTGTCTTTTTTTTTTTTTTTTTTTCCTTTCTTTTAAACAGTATTGCTTGCTAGCTAGGATTCAAGATCACTAAATATAGACTGTAGCTGTATAAAAAAAGACAAAGCAATGTTGAGTCTACTCTCATTCTGACAACTGCAAACATCCTGCTCAGTTCGGACTGTCAGACCAGAACTGTGACAGCAGCAGTATTTAAGTCACATTAGCAGCCTTTGCAGTGCTCCAGGCAAAGAGACAACATTGGAATCTGCTGTACCCAGCTAGCTAATTTTTTTTTATGTAAATAATATGTTAATAGTACTTTATCTTCTGCTAGGTGAGAGCACTAACAATCTGTTATAGGTAGACATCTCTAGGAACTTCAGCAGATCCTTATAAAACATATTTCAGTATAAATATTTATCCAAGAAGAAAATTGAATCAATCTGGCATCTGCCTACCTTCTCCACTTTGAGGTCACAAATGGAGATGCAGGATTTTTTTTAATTGATTTTTAAGTTGCAGTAAGCCTTAGCTGCTCCTTTGTAAAGCCACTGGGCAATGAACAGCAGTTCAAAGGTGAACAAGGAACTTTAAATGAAACTGGTCCAGAAATAATGGACTTCTGTCCGAAATAATTCCTTTTACTGCAAGAGTATAGTACTGTTAATAGAACATAGCTAAATGTTTCTTCTCCACAGAACTCAACCAAGAAATCTCTGCTGGCATTAGGAACTGCCTGCAGTGGCTGCAAACAGCTTTGCTGGTTCCACATGAAACCAAAGCAATGAAAAATGTGATGAGGCACCTGCTCACCTCCCCAGCCTGTGCAGAAGGACGAGGAGGTCAGGGAGGTTTTTTTCCTTTTTCATGAAGGAAAAAGCACTAAGCTATTTTCTGTGATCACCTTGTACCACTCCAAACACGACACTCACATAAGTGACATTGGTAGGATTTTGTATCACATGAAAGAAGTGCAATTATCTTTGAAAATATGTCTTAAAAGCCCAACAACTAAAAAAAACCAAAAAAACAAAAAACAAAACACAATGTATTTGAGGCCTTTAAGTCTACATAGGCTTAAACGTTATTAATGCACAGTCTGACTCAATTTTGAGGACTTGAGAGTCCTGGACTTTCCTTGGAAGAAGAACCCAGTTTTTAGCTGATCTGAATGTGTAAGTCTCACACATACATGCAAAACTTCATGAAGTCTTGTTTTTACTTTTATTTCTAGGGCTTAGAGACAGGGGCATTGATTCAATTTTCTTTACAAAGCATGAAATTAAATTAAAGACCGGAGAATAAACATATATTTTTTCACAATATCCTGCAAACTTCAGATGTATACAAATACATGAAAGATGATCAAATGTATTAGCAGTTGGTGGACTACTCAGGCTTTTCTTGATTTAACAATGTTTGTACAGATTGAAGGCTGAAGAGCCAGAGGCAAAACAGGCACATATTAGACATCTAGGTCAAAACAGGCCTGATAGCAGGCCATTTCACTGTGAGAATAAATAGAAATAAGGAGAACTGTTTCAAAGGCTAATAATATCTAGTCTCTGCATTTAAAAAGAACAAAATCTAGCTGAAATGTATAAGTGCATAAAATTCATCCACCAGATATATATAAAAGACAAGACTTAACACACATCAAGTCCTTTATGTGATCTCTCTACAACTGAGCCTACTTAAGTCAAGTATTAAACTATTCGTTCACAATTACCAGAACACTCCCACACGAAGGGACTTATGGACATGTTAAATACAGTTACAAGCCAGAGAAAACCATCAGTTTTGCAGCTTTTGTTCACAGGAGTTTATTCGTGCACACACACAAAAAACCTGAACAATTAGAGCTACCAATAACACTCATAAATTCTGCTATTCATCATCCCAAATGTTACATTTGGGAGCTGGGGGAGGAAGGAGCCTACAACCAGTCAGATTTAATCATAACATCTGCCAAGAACTCCCAACCTTCGATTTCATTCCAACAAGAAGTAACCTTTAAGAAGAACACGCAAAAAAAGCTACACTCTGTTCAACAAAACCCACTTGAAATATTTAATGTCAAAGCACTGATAAGTTTAAGAGAAAACGCTGGGATGTTTCAGGAGCTGCATAAGGCAATTGAAGCAAGTTGGAGATTTACAGTGTCTGCCCAGAGCAGAGGGATGAAGCATTAAAGAGGCTCAATCCAACATGCTACTTAAATCCAAGCAAGCTTTGATTTATATTAATTCCTTCTGATCTTAAAGATT
The DNA here is from genome assembly GCA_018697195.1 of Certhia americana. Lineage (NCBI taxonomy): Eukaryota > Metazoa > Chordata > Aves > Passeriformes > Certhiidae > Certhia > Certhia americana. The sequence continues at coordinate 13,154,336 of CM031868.1, read as the reverse complement.
CTGTGTCCATCTCACACCTCCTCAGTTCACTGGGGAGACGCAAGCAGCTTGGAGGATGCCATGGTGGGGACAGCTATCCTCAAGCTGTATAAAACCTGCCCATAACTCAGCCTAGAAACAGTTTGGGTACTATCAAGTAAATCAAGAAAGAACTGAGTCCAAGAGCACAGGACACATGTGACGCAGGTGGCTCTGGCCCCTGGCTGCACCTCTTGTGCTGACGCTTATCCCCTGCTTTCCCATCCCCACCCTGTAGCCAATGGGAAAAAAAAAACCAAAAAAAAAAACCCAAACAAATAAAAAGTTCTGTACTTTAGATTGTTCATGGAGAAAAGGGGAGGAAATGGGTTTAAAATTACAGAGGAAGGAAAGGTCTGCAGACCAAGAGGAACATTTCTTTTTCGCTTCCAAAAACCACACAAAGCTGAAAGCACACAGTTCAAAAGAGTTGGAACAGCTTGAGCCCCTCAGGCTTCCTTGCACCCCACTGGAAAGGACATTCCTTTCACTGAAGCCTTTAACAACCAAGTGCCTCCATAAAGTAGCCATTTCTATTGGTATATATCAGAATACACTGAAAATATGAATTAACAGATGAACAAGAAAACTCAACACAGTAACTTAGATGGCAATAAGAAGTTAGTTCACACCAAGGTCTCCTGCAGCCACCAATAGGTTAAAGGTCAAACATTCTCATGGAAATGTAATGCCACTTCCATTTGGAGGGTGATGGAGAACAGCTAAGAAAGCAATCCAGATTCATCTTCAAACGATTTCACAAGGTTTTTTCCCTCCCACCATCATCACGTTATATTTCCAGTTTAATTTTGTTTCAGCAATATGCTTCACAGACTAAGATATTACACTTAACATTTGACACTAATGTGTTCGAACAAAGTTGACGCATTAAAAGGATTACACATTTACAGATTACTGAACAGGTTCCTCCTGGATGGCTGCCGAAAAAATCCTGCAAATGTTCTGGCTCTAGGCTCTCTTGGTTACACCCAGCATTCATCTTGCTGGGTTGGTGTAATCGGTTTGCATGCCACCAAAGGATCTGAAGCAACTGGGCTGCTTTCTCTAGAGCCAGGCAGAGCAAGAGAACCTGAATAAATTAAAAAGAAGGTTAAACATCAGCTAATTCTTCTCACAACACATTGCTGTTTATTCTGGTGCTTTGTCAATTTAGCAATCCAGCAAAACCATATATATGGCTGTTATCTTGTATGTGCAAGCAAGAGATTATTAGGAGGGAAAGGAATTTAAATTGTCTGTAATAACAAACCTGGAATATTCAGAGAGAAGAAAGTAAAAAAAGGAGAAAGTTACCAGATAAATCGGGGTTGCAAAACTGAAATAAACGTTTTATGTTTGCTTCGTTTATTTTTAAGCAGCAGAAATTCACATGTTCCAAAAACCATTTAACTTCCAGCGATTTAAGTATTGAAAATGCAATGAGAGAAAAGCCATCCAGCAGGAGGGTCGGCACATTTGCCTCCAAGGCTGCAGAAGGAAAGGTCTCAGAGGTAAGGACAGGACTACAACTCTGAAACAGGTTAATAATACATAGGAAATTTCCTGAGGGCTTTCTGCATTTCTATTCTTGCCAAACTTTCAGTGTTAATTTGAACTTCTGCTTCCTTGGGGGGAAAACAGGAGTTTTTTGAACTTAAGTCTTTAATCACTTCAGGATACAACCACGTGTTCAAGAAGTGTTTCTTCCAGCTCCTGTATAGGGCAGGCGGGAAGTTCTGTTTTGTGTCAGTAACTCATCTGAGAAAGAATTATGAAATAGTTAAACTCACACACACCCTTCCTGCCTCTCTGGGAAAGGAAGAGTGCATTTATTTATGTATTCCATTCAGAAAGCTATATTTGAAAGCTATTTTAAGCCTGCAAACTGAAAGGTTCAAGAGGCAACATTATAGCAATCTGGACAAAAAGGGGTTTTTAGCCTGCTGTATCTGCATGGCACCATAGTCTTTAGATGAATTCTATATATATTTAAAAGATTCATGCCCAAATTAGTGCAGAAGTGGATCAGGAACGCTGAAGAATGCACCACAACCTGAACCACCTATGAGTTTCACACCTGTAGAAAAAGACTCTAGCAGGGCAACCCAATGCCATTGCAGGTTGTGCTGCAATTTAGAAAGCTTGTTCTTGACAGCCCTCACATTACTGCTTCTTTTCAATTAATTTTTATGACCTTCTCAGCTGAATTTTGACATCCATACACACTGCTTGAAAAGAAGGAATTTCTAACTGCACTATCAGGAGGCATGAAGCAGGAACTTAAATCCTTGGTGTTTGACGAAAAAGTCATCAACAGGATAATGATTCCTTTATACAATCTGGTGCAATGAATTGCTGTCTTCAAAGAGAGGATATTTCTTTTAATGGTACATCGACTGATCTGGGCAAATCCAATGATCCTCAGTAACCAAGTGATTTTTTTTTTTGGTTGTAAAAGCTCAACAAGTTCCAATATGACAATTTACATGCCTTTGGCGTTATTTTCAGTTCACAAAATTATTCCAAATCTCGCTTTCCCCTTCCCTCATTCATTCCACCACTACCCTTGTCCTGCATCCTTCTATTTTCAGCACACTGCATCAACCAAATTAAAGGATGTGTAGAGAGCTAAAACTGCTAATCACCTGCATGTACTATTGATCAGCAGCTTTTATGACCTATTACAGCAGAGTGAGAAACAACCACAGAAATTTAACTGCATGCTCCATTTAGACTTTTGGCAGTAGACATCCTCCCACACCTTTCCATTAGTTAATCCCCCCACTCTTTTATGCACAGAAGTTTGAACAACTGTACCCCACACCAGACTGGAACAGAAACATCTGGAAAAAGTTGCATTTTTTAAACTACACACTTTTTTTTATAGTGTCAAAAGCAGCACATATATTTTTACCCAGATTCTCAGAAATGGTATTCTACACTAAGCCCATATTCATCAAATTGGTATCCAAAAGAAGATATAATGCCCTAGGAGGGGACATTAAAAATGAAACTATTTAGAGACTCAACTGCAGTAATCACATTGTACCTCAGCTATCATGCAGTTGAAAGCAAATATTTTATCAACGAGGAACAGACTACATGCATTTGTTTCCTTGAACTCATTACCCTGCCTGTGAAAGAATGCAACAAAATTCAACCAGTTAATTTAAAAAAAACCCAACATAATCCCCCACACACACTTCCTGCATCTCATCTCTCCTCCAGCAACGACAGAAAATGTTGTCTTACGTAAAACAGAGAGAGCACCACCCTGTAATACCAACATCGAACAAAGCATGACCTGATGACAAGAGGCAGACAGTAATTTCACAAACCATTAAATAATTAAAGCTAAGTGACCAAAGGATTGTTGTAACCACATGGTTTGATAGGTTTCAGGAAGCAGGACTCGATATTTCACCGCATATTCAAAAACAAGCTCGTGTGCTTTAAAGGTCTCTGCACTCCTGTGAACCTTGTCCATTATAAATACAGGCTCAAAATATATTCTCACTTTGAGATAACTTACACAGTTGACTATTTGCAGGGCAAACGAATGCAATCAAACACCAAAGCTTCAAGGAGATTAGAGAGCTGCCAAGGTCTGAACTATATCAACAGCCTGAAGTCAGCTCATTCAATAAAGCTTTGACAGTATTACGCTGGCAAAACAAACAAACCCATGGTGCTCGCACCAGCCCTGGCTTCCTCCAGCTCTGACTCTTTCTACTCATGGACAGGGCAAAGGGTACCTGTTAATTCCCATTTCTAGGGGAAGAATCTGATCCTTCTGCCCCTGGAACATCACAAGAGGGCTGCTGGGCCAACACCCAAATGTTACAACCCAGCAGGGGTACATGGACTATATATGGACTAAGTGTTCTTGCTTTATTTCAAATTTGCCCCATTTTAGCTATTGCTCCCCTCCTACCCTGCCTTCTTTTCCAAACTGTCACATGGAAATAAATCAAATGCCTTACAGAAATCAGATAGTATCACATCACTGTGTTTCAGTCAAACATGCAGCTCCAGAGCAGGAAGCCTGACTGGGTCCCACAGAACAGCAATGGTCTGCAGGAATTACATTACTGCCTTCTAGTCACACTATTTATTGCTTACCACATGCACTTATCCTTAGTTTGCCTGGAATGGATCTCAGGCCATTACTATCATCCATATTTCAGCCACCTGAAAGCAAGGATTATTCTCTGATCACCTCCTGTTTCTCAGTGTCTTAAACTGTTGCTGGAGAAAGGTCATGTCATTATTTTTACAATCTGGAAACACAGCAGCTGGTTGCCCTCTTACTACAAAACAGACATTCATTTAGGACCATATAGATGAATGAATATTGGCAAATTTACCATTCTCACTCATTTCATATTTGGTTTGTCTCAATGAATTCAAAATATTTCTTCTCACGAAGTGTAAATCAGTTGTCCTGTACTTCTTAACTGATAATTACCTTCCCTTATGAGTAGTTTTACTGCTGCTGCCTTGTTTGTATTTTTTCCTGTAAGTTTCCCTTTTTTATTTATGCCTTCTAGTCCCTTTAACCAGGAATTTTCTTTGAAAAACATACATTCATGTTCCTCTGGAAAGAATGCTTGGTTTTGAAGGGTGTACAACAAGGCACTTGAAATGGTTTCCATCTATTTCTGTTTGCATTTAGTTTCTTCCCAACCACCAAACACTTCATGGCTCTTTGAGTATAAAAATAACAATCCTTCCAAAGCCTTTGTGTATTACTGTATGCATGTGTGTATACAATCACACACTCAACATCTATAAGGTGGGTTAACATTTTATTTGTATATAAACTTACTGGCTTCAAGCTCATGAGACCCGAAATTCATACACACAAGTGGAGGTGCTCTTGCCTAATCTCTTTTCAAAGCTGAGAGTTTCATCTCCAGCAGATTTGCAAGTGGCTGTAAAAATCCACATTCTACCTCCTCCTACAGATTTGATAGATCTTGTCCCCCTAGTTTTTGTGCTCAAGCACTAAAAGAAAGAAACCAGACATTGGAGTACCTGTGTTCTCAAATGTCACACAGCACACAAGGATTAATGTACAGCAGCCACTGTTTAGAAATACAGAGTTTCCAAGCAAACCTAAATTGCCCAGGTTCCATTTTGATTTAGTATCTCTTGGCTTATTATTTCCATATGGAAGAATCTGCTTATTAAAGTGCTAAGAATTTATACATTGATGACAAAAACTTTTCAGAGTTATTAGAAGAAAATTGCAGGCAGTGACAGCAAAGTTGGGAGCTGGTGGTGTTTTGACCCTCTAGAACATAAAAGCAATATATTGAACAGCTTGTATTCTCCACAACTTGTGGCAAGTCATTTTACCTACTGTGTGGAGAACACTTTCATTCTTGGGAGAAGGCAGAATCGCCATTTCTATAGCTCATTAGTAACCAATTTCCATAGTTCATTAGTAAGCAAAAGGAATGTAAACCGACACCTTGAAAAATTGTCCTGTGCTTAGTAATAAACTGCTATTCTTTTCCAGGGTTAAAGCAAATATGCACAGTACGTACACTTCAGATTTGCATTTCATGGATTTAACACCAGTGTGGCAGAGCAAAAATAGAATAGCTTCATTCATTCATGGAAGATAATACACTAAGTTCTATCCTTCCCCAGAAAACCAAGCACTTCTCTATCAGGTTTTGGACATTTAAAGCACTTGGGAACTCACAAAATTGAATTTTTTTCCTCTGGAAACTATAGAGCCTAGCAAAACACATAACCTACTTAGTACATCATACTTTTTAAAAAAAAAAAAAAATTATTAGAGCTTTCTGAGCAATTGCTAGGGCAAGTAGATTAAACCTCTGAGCCTTCCTGTGAAAAACAGAAGTGCAGGAAAGAGATTTTGTGTTAATAATAGTGCTGGGGCATAGCTATTAGATTATGTCCTAAGGACCGTACATCCATAAGAAATTAAAACCAAAACAAACTGAAAACACTGTTTATAAAAATCCCCCATGTTTATTTCTTACAAACTTCCCTTTTCTGTGTAACTATTTCAGGGTATACGGGTTCACAGAATCCCACGGTGTAATTCAATGGTATTTCAGCACCAGAGAGCACCAAGAATGTCCCCATTCAGTAGAGCTAACATCACACCCAAACCAAACCACCTGCCAGTGACTGAAGCAGTGAAAACAGGCACAACTACCCTGACTTCAGCAGAAATGTGCCTGTTCAGGCTGGTGGTAAATCTGATCAAGGCTCTGTATTCAAAGAGCTGCTTATCTCAGCCTATCACCACGTCCATCTAGCAGCCACAAAGTCAGTTGCCCTCCACTGTAGAAGCGCATATATAAATATATTTGCCCCTTTGTTCTCTGAAAAGTACCCAAGCCAACAGGATCATCTCTGGTAGCAACACACCAGGCAATTCTGTCACTTTAAGGAAGTGATTCATGGCATATTGTGGGTTTTTTAAGCTGCTCATCTGTACCAGCTGAACCAGACAGTTTTTCTTCTACCACTTCCTAGCAGTATTAATTATTATTTTAACATTTTAATAACAAAAATTCATCTCCCCTTCACTTAGAAAAAAATAATTCTGCTTTTAATGCTCCTCTGAATCCTTAATCTTGTCTTCAAGAACATTATCTCCTCTATTAGGATGATGTGTGTGTGTGTATACGCACAAATAGTCACTCAATCATTCATTACAGTTTAGCTGACTGTTCTAGAGGCACTCCAGAAAGGCCCAGAAAAAGCTGAAACTTTCAGCTAAAGCTGTTTCTTGACACCATGATACAACATGATCCACTTGATGAAGCGGCCAAAAACCTGAAGTCATTTACTTCTCTAACACTGGTTAACACTGGAACTCTCACTGAGATCAATTTCAATCTTCCATTTATTGCTATTTCAAGAACTCTACATGCCTGCAAGAGAATCTACAGTAAACCCTTGCCCTTTCTATCTCCCTCATACCCGAGATCACAAAACTAATACGGCACAAGCTTTAAGAAGATACTGCTTTCCTGTTGACTCAGATTGCTCTGCACACTGCTATCACTGCATTACATCACAGGCACCTTTTAAACCTACAGCACGAGGCAGCAATAATGCATACAAAACAGCTGGCAAGCAGGGTTCACTTCAGCAAGACATTTTTCAGATCCTCTTTAGAGGAAAACCTTCGTCTTCCTCTTAATGGATTGACCATAAATGTTTCGTGAGCATAATGTTTTATGTGGGTGCTAAGTAAGGAAAAGACAAAAAATACTCGGTGCTTCCAGTAAAACAACTGGGCAGTTGAATAAAAGTATCCAGATCAAACATCTGCAGATACACTATAAAAAATATTCCCATTGATCAACCAAAACATTACTGGGCCACATTTGACAATTCCATCTTATTAAGTATCACCAAAATATTTCATAATGGAGCTGCAGCACCGTGAACCTCTACAGAATTGCAGGAGACAGGAGAGAAACCAACCTCATTCAGAATAAACCAGAGACTTCACAGGATTTGCACCCAAGGAAGTTTGGATGCACTAATGCACCAATTTCCTTGCCTTTGCAGTGTGTGAAAGGACATTTGAGCTGTACATGCAGCAAATTGTAAGAGCACCAGATAAGCATTTTGCAAATTAAAAGGAAAACACCAAGCAATAAATCACCTACTTGGCTTCATAAAAAATTTACTTACAGTTTCTGAAGAAAACCCCAACCAACCAACAAAACAAAACAAAAAAAACCCAAAAAGAAACAAACAAACAAAAAAAACAAACCCCAAAGACCAGTAATTTACTTGTTTAGTAACTTCACTTTCACCATTTTGGCTCCAATTCAGTAACACATTTAAATAAATCAAGACTTAAGTTCATGTTTAAGCATGCTCCTGAGTTAAAGCCAAAAAATAAAAAAGGGCTGTTGAATCAACATAAAAAGAACACGGCATTAAACCAAAAGTACTGGTGGCTGCAACCTCACACACCCAGCTGGGCAGAGTGTGAAACTTAACAGTATGAAGTAGGAGTCTCTCCTACATTAGCTAAAGGATCCTGCTCCAAAGTCAACAACACAATGGCTCTGTCCACGTTTATTTGTGTCTGGAGCACAAAGTCACAATGTCACACAGGCTGGTTTTACCTGGGAGTTCTCCTGGCATCCATCAATGCCTGCAACTCTGCTGCTGCTGAAGGGACCCCACAAACCCTGTGTCAATGACCCTCCACAGCTGCTGGCACCCAGCCTTTCACAGCACTCACTGCACCAGGGTGAAACTGCAAAATGACTTTTTAGGGGATCACCTCCCTCGGAGACTAGTTTTATCAAAGGTGCAAATTGTTCTGTGGTATCACAGTCTGGGGAGTTTCAGACCTCTGCTTCAGAAACATGAATTACTAGATCATGGGAAGAAATCAGCCTGTTTAGCAGCTAATCCTAAGTTATGAAAAACAACCAAAATAATGAAGCTGCTGTCATTCACAAAGGAGGGAGAGAGGGAGAAGTGCTGTCCCTTAATGCTGTTTATAGTGCTGCAATACTCCAGGCTCTGAAAAGGTCTGCAGATGCTGACAGGGGAGCAGTCTCTGCCCAAAACTCTTCACCCAAATGGGATGTCCAACCAACTCAGCCTGCCTGATTCTAAAACAAACAAGCAGCTTCCAAATACTGACATTTAAACAAACCAAGCCCCACCCACAACCCTCTGAGCCACCTGGCTCTTTCTGCCCTGAGCTTCTCAGGATAGCAAAGCCAATTAAAATAAACAGATTTATGATGCTCACAGCCTTTTCTGCATCAGGACCATTCATGGAGTGCTTAAAAAAAAAAAAAAAATTCAAGAAGCACAAAGGCAGTAAAGCCTGTAGCCAAAACAGCTAAAGTTACATTACACTGCAGGAAATACTTGAGGGATCCTGCTCACAATGGGCGGTTTCCTGCGGCTCCAGCCAGCCCTGCACTCCCCCAGGACAGCCCCACAAGGGCTCCAGAGCATTAAAGCCAAGCTCTTGCTCAGAAAGTGGCACGATGAAAACAGGGGCAATATTAACTAGAGGAATATCAGGGCCCTGTTTTCCCCATATGCTGTCCCTTTTTGTCTTCTGCAGCTGGAGAGCAGATTCACAGAATGTTCTGCACTGGAAGGGACTCACAGAGATGATCAGAGTCCATTGCATGAGCATGTACACATGGGCCTTTGCATCTCAACCACTGGCTGTAATGATTTGAAATGGAAAAAATTTATAAGAAGGGATATATTTATAAACCCAGAAGCACTTTTTCCCATACTCCTAATTACTTCTATTCATACTTTTAAATTATACAACATTTACAACAAGGACTATACTCTGGTTAAAATGGAAGGCAGTTTACAAGTGTGACGTTCTTTGGTCTATAAAAAGAAGGAAAAAATAGAAACAAGATGAAAACAAAGCCAAAAATCCATCCACACCATTAAATTATCATTTTCCTGTCACCACCAGTTTATTCTGACCATATGAACGCTGGCATGTCATTCTGCTTTCACAGGAGGGAAGACAGAGCTCCACTGAAATCAGAACAATACAGATGTTATCATCAGGCACATAAAACTGCACCCAGGATCTAAAGGCTCAGGTACAGCTCACAGGAACACAACAGCTAACCCAGCAGCTCAGTGTAATGCACAGCAGTTTAATCATAGTTGGACTGGAAATTCTTCAGAGCCAGGTCTGTGCTTATCCAGACAAGGTGCAAAGTCTCATACATTTGTTGTGCTACATAAAGCACTCACTAGGTTGATACTACAAATCCATACATTTTTAAGAATTATGTCAAGGTACATTTTGCTTTCATTATTTCTTAGATCTCAAAGAAGCACTACCCCAACCACTTTCCCTCTCTTAGGAAAATAAATCACAGGATCCCATCCTTCCCCTATTGAAGTCTGTGGGCACAGCTCAGACTTTGCATACTTTTATTTGCCATTAGCTAGTTACTCCCACACACAGTGAACCTGGACTACTTTCATAGTCACCTGCATAAATGTTTTGTCAAATCACAAAATTGCAGAAAAAAATGAATGAATTACCATTACAAATCCATTTGGGCTACATCATTATCATTTCAGACTACAACCAAATCCCATTTTCCCTTTGCAAATTCAATTTCCATCAATAGCCCCATACATCAGTGGCTGCTCATGTTTGTGGACTCATTTTTTACATTAAAAAAACTGAAAGATTACTGCCAGTGTAAAATAGGAAAACTGCATTTTCAATTCCCAACACATGTGCTCCAGGGGAAAAAAAAGAAACACAGGTAAGGGGAAGAAATGCAAATGATTGCACTGCTATCAGCTGTGTATTACCCTAGTGACATTAACATACTTCATATCTCTGGTTGCACACTTCAGATGGGAAAAAAAAAACTCACTACCTTGCCATTCAAGTAAATTCTTGTACCATTTTACTGAAAATTAGTTTAGTCTTTAGGTTTCTAGGTTTCTATTATATTTACCCGAACCCAAGCAGGGATGTGTCTTTCTACATGTGTAGCTTTTATCTAATTTGGCAATTTTTTTCCCATGACCAACACGGATAACAAGCTAGATTTCAGGTGCAATGCTGTTTTCCAAGTGAGAAGGCAGAAAATCCAAAATTTAAAAGAATACCCCCGCATGCTGAAAAGGTTCAACAACTACTTGGTATGCCAAATCCCTTCCACCCATTCTGTGAAGCATCACAGAGCAATGAAGTCTGCAGGAGTCAAAATACTAAATTTCTCAGGAAAAAAACATAATTTACTCCATCATTATTACAGGTACCAGTACCCAGCATATTCAGTAACTGGCCCTGAATTTCAGCATCTGTGCTGCACGGATAATTCAGACACATGTTAGCTGGCTGCTTCTGGTAAACACTCATTTCATTTGTGATGCGCTGCAATGCAACAGAACAGCTCTTGAGGGAATTACAGCAGGCAGGTAGTTCCTGCCAATCATTTCAAGGGTCCATTCTCACACCAACAGACAGAAGATTCAGACACAACGCCAATTAGTGCTAATTGTAGTTTTCTCCAAGTCCCTCTGCAACCAAAGATGACAGAGACTTCATACGTGCTTCTTAACGTAAGTGGCAACACTAATTTTGTTCACTTCAAAATCCTTTTTGAACACAGAGCTCTAAGCATGATAAATAAGTTTACCAAGTTTCCAAATGGCAGAAGTACCTCTCTTCTAAGGAATCTACTCAAGTATTTTTCTTTACCTCAGTGTCACAGCCAGCTGAACAGGAAATGGTTATACTGTAGGTTTTCACACTGCGTTTCCCTAAACAGAAGGCTGTAAATCTTCAGAGACCTTGGCAAGAAGAAATGAAAAAATGCCATCGTGTGGTGCTGAACACGGGGCCAAAGGACCTTCTCCAGCAGTGGGAGCATCCAGTGCTGCCCAGGACAGGACACACCAGAACAGCAGGGCTGCTCCCACACACACCTGGAGTTCCTCTGCTCCAGCAGCACCATCTTCTCTCTTGCCCTGCCTGCACTCACTGCTCTGTGGAGCTGCAGGAATCCTCCCACACACTTGTAGGGGTTTTGATGTCAGGAGCTGCTCACTCAGGTTCTCCTTCCCTCCCTGGCAAGCAGGGATCTGCTCAGCTCTACCAAGAGCTGCCCACAGCTTCCTGAAGGGCCACGCCAGGTAATCACAGACTGAGCACAACAGAGCAGCAAAACCTTGGCCAGTTCAATTCAGGTCAGTGCTGTCATGTTCATCAATGGGGAACTTTAAAGGCAAAGGTTACTGGGGACAAACATGACCTCAGTTTCTCCAGTGAAGTATTTGTATCATCTGTGAAATCCACAGTGAAAGATAATTATGGCTTAAAAATGGACATTTTGGAAATAGTTTTTATACCTCAGTTTCATACCAATCCTACAAACATCAAAATCAGTCTAACAAGACTCCCCAATGTCCATCCACCCAGAGCCTTCCAAGCAATACATACAACTTAGGACCAAAACTGTGTTTGCTGCCAACAATTCATGCCTTAATCATTGTATGTTTAAATACACATCTACAAAACAAATGTCATGTCCACAGACCACAAGCCTTTAAAAAAAAAAAAAAAAAAAAAAAGAAAAATGTTAACAATTAATTAAACCAGTTCTCATTACCTCAATTTCCATCTGCAATTATAATCATTTCCCATTTAAAATATCTACCACATTTTATTCTTAATTAAAAATCACATCCTTGCAATGAAGTGCAATATGAATTAACAATTCAAATGTTATCTATGCAAATTCGTTAGTCCTTTGATTTTTTCCCCCATTTATGCAAAGTCATGTATAGGTTTATTTTTATTAAGCTTGTATAACTTCACTCAACGTCTTCTGCTCTGAACTCTACACATATTTCAATCCAAGGACGCAGAAATAAGTTGTAAATTACACAATTTCTTTTCAAGTCTCATACCATTCATTTAAGAATCAATACATATGTGAAGAGGTGTCTTTTCTAAATTAGAAAAAAACCCTGTAATTTTAAGATTCAAAGACATGTTAAGTTTCCAATGGTTTTGACAACAGCCATTTCTTGAGGCCCTGCTGTGTAAAGCCATTGGAGAAATTACTGTAACACAACAAAACCCCATCTCTAAATTAGCTTTGCCTGCACTCAGAGTTCAGTGACTCAACTCCTCAACACGACTCTGCCCTCAACTCTCCCACAGGCATCTCTTATCCAATTTGGTTTTATCTCCCTCAGCAGTGTTCTGAACTTTTACCCCAGATTTAAAATTTCTCCCTGCTTCATCAGCCAAGAGCAAACTCAGACTCTCCAAGGGAACAGACCCAACACAAAGCATTAATGCCTTAGAATGTGAATTGTTTACAGACAGCTTCTGTTGATTTCAAAGAAGTTCAGTGACAAAGTAGCACCAAAATGGGAACTTTTTTCAAAGTCTACACTTTCAGCACCCACTTTGTATTGAGAAAACCCAAGAGTTTAAAAAAAAGCATTTAATAAGAGTATCATTAGAATAATCTATCCAGACTTACACCCACATCCTACCAACACCAATCATTACCTGGCCCAAAGCTACTCACACCCCTTTCCAGCAGGAAGCACACGGAGCACAAGACCAGCTGAAACTGTGCCACACACACACACAAAGAAGGGGGATTTCTCAGCAAGGACCAGCCAGCTCCAAGAAGATGCCTGTGACTCCGTGTTCTGGCTCCCCTGCCAAGAGAAGGCATTCTGCAGCTGGGAGAAATTAAGGCATCATCCAGTCAGCTCTCTTCAGCTGTGTGGTCGTAAACCGAGGTTATTCAGAATGGCAATTAGCTGTGTGTGCTCAGTAAGGGAGCAAGCAAAGGTGGCCAGATGCTGCACAGATAAGATCCACACGCAGATTATCATTACAGACCAGAAGATGAATTTTTCAAGGTCCAGAGGGCAGTGCAATGGCTTTAAACAGACTATATACTTATGAGGCAATTAGATGTGTCAATGTGAGGCACAAGAAAAATGCAGCAGATTGCAGCAAGATCTGCAGTTTACCAAATTACAAGGACAGATCTTGAAGTCAAATTATACAAACACAATTACACAAATTACACTGTAACCTTCAAAGGAAGAGGTCTTCATTGTATTCCAAAAGCCTCATTGTGTTTTATTAATAAATTCTGGCAGGACAAAGTTTGAAGTCTGCATTTATTTCAGTGGCTAGTTTAAAACTCCCTTTATTCAATGATCTTTTTCTGTCATAATCTCCTTATCTAATTTAAACAGAGTGCATTCTCTTGCTATGAGTGTAATTTTCATTTAAGTTGTTATAACTTGTGCACAAAGGAATATGTCAGTTCAGCTCACCATCTAATACATTCTCCTGTGCTAGATGCTAGCAAAAAGTAGGCTATTTATATAGCCCAATATGAGAGGCACTTTTTTACAAAGAAGGCCAGATAGCATCAAGCCCCACATAGCACATCTGGGAGAAGTCACAGGACATTTTTACACAAATACTTATTCTTCTTTCTTTCTTTCCCAACCTGCAAAGACTGCTTGAGATAAAAGCAACCAGAAAGGACTAAGATCTGAAGGCAGTTCCCTGGCATTGTCTTCTCCCTCTCACTCTTTTAGAAGAAAGCACGTCTGAAGTCTCTCTCTCCCCCTCCAATTATGTCATTTGTCCTCTGCTAACTCTTATCCATGTTAAAAAAAAAAAAAAATCCTTCTATCCAAGATTGTAATTGGAGGAGCTTTAAATAGCTAATTTAACCTTGGGAGGATGTTCATTTTCACTGAGCATATCTCTCCAATCTATGAAACAGACAAACCCTTTCACCTGAGCATGCCATTCTTTAATTGTGGCAGCACTGTGAGATAATGCATTTCAAATAGTTGATCAACCCAGGGGGAATACAAATGCCCAAATATTTAACAGACAATGATGCTTTTTTAAATGAAAAGTCAGGCTTGTGGAGATGGTTATTGCATGATCAACAGCATCCCAATACCATCACACAGAGACAATTTATTTTACATATCACAGAGAATGGCTTTTTCAGAAAGTAATCAGTAATTCGCAGCTGTATCATTTTTGATCTGTCTCAGCCATTGCATATCAGTTTACCAGCTCAAAGCCTCTCTCAGAAGAGGTTATCTGATTAGAGAGAAATGGAAAGACTACTGCTATTTGTCCTCTTTGAAAAATTCCACCAGCTCAGTATCAATACTGATTTCATGATTATGAAGCTCCAGAGCAAACCAGATTCATCCTGCAGCCAACCTTAGAGAAGCTGAAAGGGTGCAAGTGTAGCTGTAGCATCCCCCAGGTCAGAGAACCTCAGACAACACTGAGGAAAGGCTCCTTTACTCTGAAGTCTAACGTAGTCTGATAAGACAGGTGTGTCCAAAAGGAATTCAAGCCAAAGGAAAAAAAAAAGATTCCCTGGAGAATACACATCTTCTCTTCTTCATTGTCAATGTACTCATACGCAGTACTGCAAAACACTGGGACTCCTAAGGACATCTGGCATGGTAAACAAAGATACACAGAGTCCTCCCAAGCCCACAAAGATACCAGAGTCCTCCCAAGCACCTTGGATCCACTCAGTTCCATCTGTTGCTGTGCAGAACAAACTTCTCCTTGTCTTGCTTCCCAAGTAGAGAAATCAGGTAAGCTAACACCTGCATGTACAACTCCCAGGTCAAGAAGGCCTGGCTGCTCTCTCACTTTGTCTTTACACAGATTAAAACAGGAGAAGTCTGGCCTAAACTGAGCTAAATGCAACAAGCTGTAGCACAGAAGTTGACCTCCTCCCTTGCCACAACAGTGAGAAGCCATCCTGGGTCAGTCAGCCTGGGCTGCATTTACCTGGGCATGCACCTTCTCATCCTTGTGCAGCAAGTCTTGAAAGCACCACTTTGCCAGCACCCTGCTGAGCCAGAGTCTGGGAGGGAGAAAGCACAGCCACCTACTCAGAGCTTCTCAGCCAAACACACAGGACACAGGAACATAAAGAGCCAGAACAGACTGTGGTTTATGTGTACACTGTGAAGAACATGGTCCAAATAGTTCAAGTCTAATTAAATTTCAGTGCTTCAAACAGGAGTGACTTTGGTCAATGGAGAGCAGAGGAGTTCAGTTTGCCAGTCACAGGTGTGATGTGTTCACACTGCCCTTCACTGCAGGGATAGGGTATCACATTCTACTGTTCTGTAGCTGTCAGATCCAAAACCAGAAATAAAAGCTAGAGCAATTCAACCAGGTTCAACATCCTGGAACTGATGGAAATGCAGGCTGTCCTCTGAGAAGCACCAGTTACACACAAGACAACTTAAGAAGGCATTTTTAGCATGTGTGTTCAGCTTCATCATCCTAAAAAACAGTTACAGCCCAGTCCATTGGTGCCCTTCCCAGGGACATGGGAATATCAGGAGACACTGAGGTCTTCAGGGGCAACACAGCCCATCACTCTTCAAGGGCTGCATTTCTTCACAGTAAGGTTCAAACCAGGACACCAAAAACTATCCTGATTAGGATCCTCCAATACAGTCTCCCATAATCATGGTAGGCTTCAGTCTTTTTTTCCTCAAAATTATCATCAGGTCCTTTCAACTTATTTATGCTTGAACAAATCCCCTATGATCTGGTATATTATGCCATGCAAATTCCTTATAATTGTCACTTGCAGAATTCTCCCGTATGCCACAGTGAGAATTCTGTGGCTCACAAACACTCCTGGGATTGAACAGAACAGAGAGGAACTAGGGAAGGAGTAGCAAAGAAAAATACAGCTGAAGTTTAGATTAAAATATATGTTAAACTGATTTTTAGAATACCAATGTGTATTTACATAGACTCTGTTGTCACTGTTTCTACTGCTTTTCCTTGAAACGCTAAAGAAAATATATAGTTGGCAAAATAGATCCTGGACAGAAAAAGGGAGGAATCTGGCTGTGAACATGATTGTCCAAATAGCTTGTTTCATCATTGATTTTCCTCATTGCAAAAAATGTGTCCATAGGCATTAGTGCTTGAAAACAAGCAACCTCCACACATTTCCCTTCCATGACACGAGCTGCCCAAACTGATGAAGCAACATGTAAACTATAAACCATCAATGCCACTTTTCAGGGAAGAAACTGCAATGAAATATCATTGTCCTCTATCAGCGTAGCCTGTGGTAGATAAGTTTTTTCTTGTCAACATTGCAATAAATCATTCACCAGTCAGATTTCATCTGATGTTGCACCATCACACTCAAGGTAGAATTTTCCACTGCCTGAAGGGGGACTTTTTTCAAGACCAAAACCAATAGTCCTGTGTAACCAGCTACCTGTTTCTGGGTAATGCAGCCTTTTCTCCACCACTTCAGCCCTGGTGCCAAATTAACAGGTGTCTCACAATTCTGGCTTCAAAGACAACAGAAAAGTAATGGCAGAAGACACTTCAGCCAAAGAAATCACAAGGCCATCTGCCTTCAGTATCACCCACCAAAGACGTCTGCTGCCCTATAAAGCAGCCACGTACCTTGGCTGGACAGGACCAACCTTAAAAAAAACCCAAAAAAACCCAAACTGATTTTGCACTGGTGTCTCTAATCATGGATTCAGACACACATTATGAATCCCCTGTGAAAAGTCAGTTGTATGCTACAAGATCTGCCGAATATTTGTTCTATTCCACCTACTGCTTTACCAGTGGAAGAAATCTATTCTGGTATATTAATTTCTATTACTATTAATATATATTATAATAATATATTATAATATATATAAGCTTACTGTTATTATGCCAGTATTTAAAAGCAGTTGTGTTCATAAATAAATATATATTTATAGCAACACATAGCAACTTAGGACCTCAGAAGTGCTCAACAGACCAGACAGTCATCCAAGAGCATCAGAGCATCCTCCTTACCAGAGATGATAAATATCTGAGAAATCAGGTCCAGGTGTCTGGAAAACTGCTCAGCTCCAGGGAGATGGATGACACAGCTACCCACAGCCATGCATCCAGGAACCCAGATTCCTCCCTGCAGCCCACCTAAGGCCTGGACAGCAAACACTGCCCGAGTATAAAGGCCCAGCTCAGAAAGGGACAGGGCAAAGAAAGGGGCCCCCAGACCCAGTGGGAGGATGCCTGCAGATGAGAGGCAGATCTTCCTACAGCAAGGACAGCACAGTACTCAGGAAGACAATATTGCACCTCAAACTGGATTTTGGTTTTGCAGCCGAGGAGAATGACTCAGGAACCCACATGGCAAAGACAATCAGAAGAACCACAGAGCAGTGACCATCAGAACAAGTCATTAGTGAAAAACTGACAAGAATGAAAGAACAAAGGAATACCAAAGCAGCTCTCTGAAGTTATTGATAGTTCTGAATAATACACAGTTCTTCAGTCTAAGGTATTTCTATGAGATGCTGCAAATACTAAAGACACTAACACTGCATTATCCTTAAAAGTCCAGCTGAAAGGTCTCTGGAGCTCTTTTTGGATGTCTATCCAAACCCACAGCACTAGCTCCTTCACAGTCACCTTGGCACCACTGCAGTGTCATCCTGGAAGGCAGGACAGCAGAGTCACATCATAAAACACCAACAGGTGAGCAGGCCTCTCACAGAGCACATGTCTGAAGACATCAAGGACAGGCAGAAAGGCCTGGGTTTTGCTGATGCTGCTTGTATCAATCACAGCAAAAGTCAGTGAAAGGTGCCAAGGGAAGCAGTGGATAGTTCATCAGCTTTCCCCATCAGACAGCACACCACCCCTGGCTTTGATCCTTTATTTCACTCAGTACTGCCTGCCTCAGCCAGCCAGCAGAAATGGTGCTCACCAAAGCCATATATTTAATGTCCCCCTCACCAAGAAAGAACACTTTCAGTAAGGCCCACATGCTCCAACATAATCTCCAATTAATAAAACTTAAAGTAGCAAACTCCAGGATCGCCTTTACCACACAAATAGAAGCAAAAAGGCAAACCAGAAGCAGAGACTGTAAAAATCAAACTGTAAGACCTATGCCTAATGCTCAGCACACATAGTTTAGAAACACCTGGTTTTGCAAAGAAAGAGCACTGCTTCATTACATAAATAAAGTGCTCATAAATAAATAGCCTCAGTTCAACTGAAAGCACAACTGCCAGGCACATCAATAATTCTGTCCTGATCTTCAGCTTTTTAGCAAGTGAACTTGTTACTAACAGTGTGCAAATGAGACAGGCTGGAGTTGCTACTCATTGACAGTGTACATCTTACAAACCTCATTGGTCTCTGCACCCAAAATGCCCGATCGTGTCTCCCAAACAAAGGAGTGAACAGAGGAATGCAATCTCCAACTACAGGAATGAAGAGTCATTGATCAAGACAGAAGTCAAAGCTGTACAGTGTGAAGGCATAATCAAGGCTACTGTGAAACTATAAGACTCCTCAGAGCCAATGAAAAAAGTTAATTTTCTTCCTAACTTGGTTTTCACCTTGGAAACTAATTGTTGAAAGAGAAAAGGTCACACTGCTTAATAGCATGAAATAGGGAAAACAGTACATGCAGATAGTGTTTGACATGAAGTATTAATTACCTTTTTGGCAGAGCATCTGTTAGTGCTGTGATGTATTACTCCTTACACTGAACCACGGCTTGGGATTCACTTAAGAGAGATGTCACTAGCATGTGGACAAGTCACTTTTACCTTACATCCCTGGATCACTGTAGCCCAGGTGTGCTTATGTATTTTTAAACACAGCTGGTTTTTCGGCACATAAACTTGAATTGCTGTGTGGGTTTAAGCTGTTAGTTAAAAAAAATGGGTTGCTGTTTTGTTACCAAATCTAAGAAATTCACACACAACTCCCATGCTGCCTCCAAGAGTGAAGGAAATGCGCTCTTCAGCATGTCATCTAGTTACTAATTATGTCTGGTTCCTACAAAACACTACTTTAGCTGTTGACTTAAGAGAACAGTCTCTTGCTTTGATTACCAGGGTAGCCAGATCTGCCTTTTTCTGCCCTTGGTTTGCCCTCTTCCTTAACTCATAAACATATCTGAATCAAAGCAAGCGGAAGGAAGAGAAGGTGAGAGAAAAATGAACCCAAGAAATTAAAGTAACAGGTATCTCATAACACTTAGGTACTTCAAAGGAAGGTCAAACAGGAAATGAGATTTAGACCAAGCAAAAGGTTCTTGTATTCAGAATTGAGCATTACAGGAATTCTTCAACATTTCTTAAATTACAAGAAGCACTGAGCAAGATCACAGCAACACAGAGAACCACCTGATAAAAATGCAGGCGTTTATTTTTCCACCAAGGATGATTTCCTGCACTCTGTGATCAACTCAGGAGAGCAGGAGCACTTCCTCTTTTGGACATTTCATCAGAGCACTGCCTTCAGATATTTTCTCTAATATTTTTATGGCTCACCATTGCCTTACCTGGGAAGCCCCAGCACTGCTGTGTGAATTCCATGTTGAATTTGACTCAGGGTAATTGTTATTGCTGGCAATCTGCTGGCTGTGGGGTAAAAGCCAGCTGACAACACAACAGCTTCTTACATGAATTGGCATAATGCAGAAATATCCTAGCCAAGGACTGAAAGCACAGAGACCCAGACTCTGCTTTTTTCCACTGGAAGTCATCCCTGCAGATCCCTGCCCAAATGTGTCAGGGAAAGCCTGAGGTACCTTGCCAGTGCAGGACTCCAGGGTCTCAGCATTCACTACAGCCCCCAAGATATTTTTAAACTACTTCTAACTGCCAAGTATTTTTTACTGCATTTATTTCTCAGTGATGACTTAGAGTAAGTGCTTATTTTTAAATCATATTTGACATTTTGTTAGGTACATTGGAAAATAAACCAATTCCTACATATGCAAAAATTAGGAATTAATGAGGCCTGGCAATTATCTTGACGGAGAGAACCAAGTGACTTAGTCGAACATACAGAGATTCACTAAAAAAAAAAAAGTCTGCTCTAGTAGTTAAAAAACAAACGAAATTGCTTCTTATTGATTTTAATTTAGGTTGAAACACTAGCTGTCTCTCCAACAAAGCCAGAAATGGAAACAACTATAAATGAGTACAAGATGTGATAAGATAGACAGATTCTTAAGCAATCCAGTATAGAGATGACCTCCAGTTTAGACAGTAGTTAAAATATGATATCATATGTATGGATCAATAAGTAAGTTTGCATTTGTCTCAGCTCCAAAAGCTGGAAAGCTACATTCTCTTTCCTTTAGTGACTTTAAAACGTTGTCCAATTAAGCACTGGCTTTTTTTTCTTACAGATCCTCTAGATTCTAATTTACAAATAAAATCAAGAGAAGCAATTAAATGTTTAGTACTATCAGCATGTTTCCCCAAGTGATGCACATGTGAAACAGAATAGAAGCAGTCCAATCTTGATACAGGAGAATGGGTTACAAATTGAAATACATTCCCATTACCATTACTCGCAGGCTTCACGCTCCAGCAAGTCCCAGGATCAGCACCACGCTGCCCATCCCTGCACAGCACAGGAGCCTGCACTTCCAGTCCCCCAGGCTGCAGCAGCTCTGATCCACTGGACTCCAGCCTCCAGAGCCAGCACAGACACAGGACAGGGCTCAGGCTGCATGGGAAGAGTGTGTGCAGCACAGAACAACACTAGAAGGGACTTTTGGTGATGGCCATCCAGCCCATCACGTTAAAGGCTAATTAAAACCTTCCTGGCAAACTGCCTGGTCACTCCTCTCTGCTCTCCAGACAGCATGCACTGCCAGGGCCTGCCTGAAGCACACCAGAATATCCGGATCAATCAAGGATGATTTATGATCCTTTCAGCACAACAGAATTTGAGCCAACATTACCTGGTAGGTACGGATCAGGTCTTCTCAGAGTTTTTATGAAGGATCCTATATTTGGAATGCAGGTCTCCCTCTCTCCTTTAGCCATAAATACCTCTCCACTTTCTCACACACCTTTGCATACCCCAGGCTCTTCCCAGATAAAATCAGCTGAGGGAGAAGGGACTGTTTTTTCCTCATTTGATACATGATGCTAATCAGACATAATCAAGATAAAAAGCTAAAAGCATCCAGGGGAGGCCACCCTAATGGAACCAGGGTCACAGGAACAGAGCAGATCTAAATTCTTGCAAACAGCTCAATATGCAGTCCCCCCACCCACTTCCAGCAGAGGAGGAAAAGGAACACTTTCTACCAGAGCCAGCAGCATGATTAACAGTAACAGGGTGAGGGTATGGACTGCAAACGCTCCCCCACATTCCCAGGAAACATACTGCCTCCTCGGGATTGCACCCCCATTGTAAAACCCACTCCAAGGGTCTGATGAAGCTCATCTCTTACCCACACCAGGGGCATCATCACACAAGGGGGGTAAGCGTGGCCAGGTCACAAGATCTGGAGCTGCATGAAACCTTCAGTGAATGGTGTCTGACAGAAATCAGAGCCTGAGTTACCCTCCTGAGATAACTCCACATCACCCAGACTGGTGGCGAATGCACAGACTGCTACTCCCTTAAAAACTACTGGGCTTAAAAAGGAAACAAACTAAACCAGAAGAAATTATCTGAGACATAAACTGCAGAGTATTTAAGCCTTTCTATTACTAAAACTGCCATTACAGCAGCATTCAAGCCACCCAAAAAGAAAAAAAAAATACCCAAACATAGAAAAAGGGGGGAAAGAAGATGAATTTAAAGAGTTTATGAAAATAAAGATCAAAATCCTAAGAATCAGTGATCCAGGCCACACCCACTGAACAGCAGAGTATTTTGTTCAGCACTGACTCCAATAATGATCTAGAAGTCATACTAGGCAAACAATCAACATGAGCTTTCTTGCTGTGGCAGAAAAATAGGCCACTGAAAATCCCTGGACAAACAGAAAGGGCAATAGCATTGTACATACATAATATGAACAAGACCAGCGTTCAGTTCTGGTGTGCACCTTTCTAAAGAATGAAAAAAAACCTGGAGAAAAGCCAAAACCAAAAGACTGACAAAAAATTGTTCAAGGACTGGATAAAATCTTCTGGCAAAGGGCTTGCGGGGTTCAGGTCACTGGGTTAATTAGGACATTGTAGCATAGTTTTATCCTAAGGTGCAAGTACTCTCATGGTAACAAAATAGCAGAGGGCTCTTTAAACTAGTAGAGAAAAGTGAAACAGATAAGAGTTGGTAAAGCAGTTGTATACTGGTAAATCTGACCTTGAGTAATTCAAGCACTACTTTTTTTTGGTTACTTATTTATTTTGGTAACTACTTTTTTCATAGAAAGAAGTTTGGTATGATTTCAAAATGGGAACCAAACAAATAATTGATTTAAAAGAGACAACTGACAACAATTCAAGGACTGATACACATGATAAAGCATCTTCCAAAAAGCCAGAATTTGAATGGACAGACTGGACATCTCTGCTTCACCACAGGCAGACTCATACTAGGAGGTGGCTTTGCATTTCACCACACAGTAAAAGAAAAACTTTCAGAGAAGTGTAAAGACAGTATTAAAACAGCAGCACTTTGACACAAGGACACCCAATGAGAATATTGACAATAACAAGCCTGGCTGTGTTTCAGAATAATGTCATGATCGGGGTTATGGGACAAATCCTCACCTGGCAAAAGCTGCAACAGCAACAGCAGCATCAGTTGTGCCATGAGAGTGTGCAGTAGCTGAGGATCTGCTACTGCACCAAGAGAAGAAATTACAAAACTTGCACATTTTGCACCCCCAGTTTGCAAATATAACAATGAATTAATTCACAGTAAACAGGAGGGAAGCGCTTTGCAATGCATAAACAATGTAGTAAGAAACAATTTTAAAAGTCACAGTTTCTGAAACTGCTGTCACTGAGCACAAACTTTTAACACTTACTTAAATAGCTAAAACTGTACAAAGGTGTCACTTCAGAACACAAACAGTTATACAGAAACCATATAATCTGATGCAAAACCCTTGGGCAAAGAAGGAAAAATAAACAACTAATTTTAGAACCTGAACACTCCATTAGCACTTCTCACCAATTAAAATATGATGCAACTGCTGTCAACAGGCAAATTTTAGTTGCATTTTAAACATGGATTTAAATTCAAAATACACAAGCTACTGTAACAATAAGTCAACTACCTACAAGAAGAATGTAGGACAAGAAGAGACATTCAGCTGGTTCTCTCTGCCTATCCAGTGAGTGAATGAAATGTTTAAGAGACAGACACGCTGCACAACCTCTCATTTCTACTTTGACTACATTAAATCTCTACCATAATCTCCAGAAACCTAAAAGCACCTTAGTAATCTAAATGTCAATGAAAGTCTATAGAAAAATTAATCCTTAAACTCAATTTTGATAGCAACATGGATCTGTACTTAATTATTGGAAAGCTACTAGGTGTCTTGTTTGTTTCCAGGGGGTTGGGAATGGGAAGGGATAGCTGGACAGAAGCCTCACGCTGAGGTCACTGAACAGAGGTTTAGTATAAACATATCCCTACAAAAACCAAAATTCACTAAACTTGCCCTCAAAAGCTCTTTGTTAAAATCTATTTATTTTGAGGTATGTATCATGAACTTCACTGCCTCCTAAGATACAAACCAAATTCTTGTAAAATCCAGAAGGGGAGAGGGGAGATGTGGAAAGTGAAAAAAAAAAGATTATTCAGTGAAGCATTTCTAAACAACCGAACTGACACAAAGGCAGAGAGTGGTCCTCAGTGATGGGAGTAACTTCAGAGACATTCTTGTTTCAAAGAAATGTAGAGACCAAACCAAAGTCATTTGCTTTCAGCCAAGGACCATCAACACAGGTCAGGACAGAACTGTTTCTATTTACTTCTGCAGTAGAAAAATGACTTATGCAGTGCACTGGCACAACACTGCCATCATATCCTGCTTATTCAGTGCTCACCTCTCCTTACACTGAAGTCCTCTTCCACTCTGGGGCAACTGACATTGGTCATTGAGCAGCCTGACAACCTCTCTGAGGAACTCTGAGTCTAAGACTTCAGACTGTTTAAAAACAATAAACCAAATAGCAGATACTTTTACAGGAATATGAAAAGGGCAAGGCATTGTTTTGGTTAAAGAAAGTATTATAGCATTTCCTATGTCTCTTACAAGCCTCCTGCAAGGATAGAAGATGGCAAGAGTGAGGTGTGGGAAAACTGAACAACTCTTCACTTTGCCTGTGAGAAGTTATCAGATAGCTTTGCTTTCCTGTCAGCAGAATAAACTGACTCCTAACAGAACTTTTAACAGCACTCTGTCAGGGAGACAGGCTCACTTTATTTCAAAAAAAAGAGAACAAAGCAGCTGCCACAAGACCAAATAACATCCTGCATTTTGCTCCTAAATACCACTGCAGCTCTTCAGGGCTCAGGGTTTCATTCATTACATTGCTGCAAGCAGAGAAAAGGATTTTTCAAAGGAGCTTTCCTAAGCTAAGCATCCAAGTCTCAAAACACCTAGATTTTCTTTAAAAGGCCCCCACACTATGATTGCAAAGTCCCTCAAAGCAGGCACTGGACAGGATAAACATCTATCAGGCATCACTGCAGCATTTATGAATAGAAAAACTGCAACACCCACGTCAATTGAGATTTTTATGTGCCAGTACTGCTGGCAGGTGCATGCTGTAGTCATGTTTTAAGTTCTAGAAAATGGTTCATCATTATTCAAATGACTTGATAATTAAGAGCACCAGTACTTCAACTCCCAAGCAAACTTGGAGATGCATAATAAAACCACATTAATAAAAAGAAGCCCATACACTAACTGATTTTAGTTGAACCATAGTTCACTTGAATACTAATTCAAATTGCTGTAGAGTGAGCCATTCAGTGTAGCAAAACACATCTTAAAGTGATTGCATGAACTTCTGAGCTTCCTTACTGCCCTGTGTTTCCACTCCTCCTCCTCCTCCTCCTCCAAAGTGGGGAGTTTATTCCCACCACTGTTTCCTCCAGCTTCCCAGTAATAATATCAGGGGAAAGAAAAAGTGAGACAAGAACAGCAATATCCATGAAGTATCTCAGCAGCATCATTGCTGTGCTTGCAATCTGCTCCCCAGTTCATCTGTTCATTTTCAGGGTGGGAAGAGATTTTGCTTAGGACACAAACATGTGACAGCTCAAGGCATAAAGCTGGAATCTGCTGTGTCCTGGCAGCTGTGCCTCAAGAAGATGAGTGTACAGTGAAAGGCAAGCATTTGGAGACACCAGTGCAGCCCAGATTCATTCAAGAGGACACTTGTCCTCACTGAAGTGGGCTGAGATCACTTTGGAGCCTTGGAGGACCTGTTAGCACCACTGAAAGAAAGAAACCAAATTGATTTGCCCTGGGGCAAGTACAGTAATCTGTAACCTGCAATACAGATAACATGATTGTCAGCACAAGATACTGAGTAATGGGAAAATTAACAGCACTCAAGGATCATTTTTCTGTGCTTTTTTTTCTCTGAAGGTTTATGGACACACAACTGTAAAAAGTACTTGCTTTCATTAAAAGTTATTCTCCAGTTGGGCACCTCCAGCTGGCCACACCCCAGGTTCCTCTGTTTAGGATGAAAGGCTGCATTAATGTACATCTTCCTTCTCTGCTTTGCTCCCAACCCATGCATGCGCTCACAAAACTGGTGACATTCCCTGGTGGAATTGGGCTGTATCTGGCAATCTGTGAAGTTGCATTTCCATCAACCTGTGCAAGAAGATGCAGCTCAAAAATGTTCACCTGGAGGAAACACTGACAAGAGTTTACGTCATGAAGAAGGGAAAACTTGATAAAGGTACTCAGACACCTAAAGCAGCAAGCTGCCCCAGAAAGACTATATAAACCATAAATTAACCCACATGGTGCATATCTAAATCCTCAGATGACTCCGTATTTTTAAAAATATTTGTGTTAAGATTCTACTTGCTAAAATACTTAAAAATTGTTGTTTGGAATGAAACTTAAAGTTAGCACGGTACATAGACATAAATAATTACAATTTCATCAACACACAACTCTTTAAAAATGGAAGCGCAATAATATGGGCAAACAGAAATTAGGCTCATATTTTCATAATTTCTCCGATTAAAGTTATATATTAGCTAAAATACAGTGTTATTACTAGTCCCTTAGGCTTCAGAGCCCATCATGCCACATTTTCACTTGGCTGCTAAAAAGCAGCAACCAAATTATTAGCACTTTTTTCCAAGGACAGTTGAGATTAATAGTTTGAAGTCATTCCTTAATTTAACCATGAAACTTGAACATTTAAATTAGAGTCAACTTTAATAACATTTATTTCAGAAAACTGTAAGTATGTTAGTCCTTGAGCACTGATTATAAGATGGATAGAGCTGTTAGCTGTCTTTTCTGTAATTGGAAACAAATTCCAACTATTAAATTTACAGAACTTGGTAACAGTACAGCCAACACTTGTCCTTGCAAAGATGCAGAAACTGGGAGTGAAACCATCACCCTACTTAAATTAATAGGTGATTTTCGGTGATTTTTTTGGTACCAAGCAGGATCTATTTGTTCCACAAAGATTTCCAGTGTGGATGCAGGTGGGGCAGGTGAAGGACACAACATCTCTGCTTGACCCACAGAAGCTCATCACTGCTCTCAGACACCCCTTTTCTGAACAGGTTCAGAAACCCTTACATGCTCCTTTCCTAGATAAAAAAGAGAGGGTATAGGGGATAAGAGAGCAATAAATAAATCCTAACCCATACACACATGCAAAAAATCTTCCTTGTTCCTCCGAGCAAAGCAACATCCCCAGCCTGGATACAGGCTTTGTAGATACTGCAATATGGCTGAGGGAATTCCAGTTACCTGCAAATTGGGTTTCTCTCTCTTTTTTTTTTTTTTGTGAATGTACTGAAATCCTTGCCTTCTGTGATGCCTCTTCCTCCCTCCCAACTCTAGGAAGCCTCTTCCTCTGCTGCCAGCACAGACAGCTCCTGTGACTACCTGAAGACTTTTGAAAGCCAGGTCCAGGCCCCGTTAGCCACAAGCCTGCAAAGGGATAGCAAAGCTCTCCCTGGAGTTTCCCCCAAAAAAGAAATCACCAGCTCAGCTCTTGCAGCCTGGGAAGGCTCACTTGACTGTCTTCATCTGCAAGGACTCCATTAGCAACTTCCCGTAACACAGAGCGTACTTTGAAACAGCACTGAAAATAAGGGATAATTAAAATGTACGAAGTGTCATCTTCATAAAAGCCACAGGACTAAATAAAGTCTTGGAGGGCCCTCTCCTGTACATTCCGTATTTCTCTACGTGCACAATGCACCTTCCTCTGTAAAATCTTTACTAGACAGTCTTCTCTGTACCTTTAAAAATATCTGAAGTAGTATTTACTTAGTTCATAAGGCACAGCTCCCAGCATAATTTTTCCTCCAACCAGAAGACAGTTACATGCAAAATTAACTCTCAGCTCAGATCTATGAAGACTCAAAATCCAAAACCCATTTAGGCAGTTACCAGGTTAGCAACAATTTGATTCATTACCAAAGAGCTAATCTAATCTAGACTCAAGAAAATTACTTTCATTTATGCATCTAGCCTAAGAAAATGGTAGCAATTGTCATTCCTGAGACGACAGGATTGTCAAAGCAAAAGCTAAGAACTGCACAAATGTGTACTTTTTCCTTTGCAAAAAAATATTTACTGTCTCTTGGCAAAGCACCAAGAAATCAGATAGTAAGGATATCACTTTAATGCTAATATACTGAATTTTGTAGGAACTGTGAATTTAGATTAACGTGCAAACAGACCCCACAGAAACAACCTCTCTTACCTTGTCTTGGTTTGATTTATTAACCAATGCAATTACCAGTGACAAGCCCACAGAGAAATGCACTAAACAGTTCAGAAAGAGGAAAACCTTACCCACATATTTTTTTTGCCAGTGACTCCTTTCTCTTACTGCAACCAAGGAACAACAAAAAAAATATCTACTTAAACAGTGAAACCCTATTACAACACTACTAACAAAGAAATACTGCAAAGATTTATTTTCTACATGGTTCGTTTATTGTTACTGAACAAAGAAAAGAATAGCCTTTACGTTTCCACACAAAGTAAAGTGATTTGCAGGGGAGAAAAAAAGTAGTGACCTCTCTTCCATTTAAAGGCAGCTAGATATGAAGCAGAGGGGAGAAAGATGCTTACAAATTAAATCCAAGCTGACAAATACCTTACTTCTTTAATCCTCTCTAGAAAATGCTACCAAAAGGTACAGAAGCATTTGTGGCAGATCCTAAATGGTTAATATCTGGCCGGGATTCCCTGCCAACACAAATTCCGATGATTTGCCATTGGATGTTGTCAGCACCAATGTCCTGTTATAGCCCACAGAGATCCTCCCTGCAGCTTTCCTGCCTCGAGCATCTCTGATGTGCGGGATCAGAGGCTGAGGTGTCCCCGTTTATCGGGATGTTTCACTCAGCACCCCTGGGCTGCACACACCCCAGGTGCTGCCGCTCTGCACACGGGAGCAAGCAAGGCTAACATGGTAGCTCTGCACAAAAACTAAAGGCATAAAAGCCTTTCTGGAAAATAGTTTGCTTTCCAGGCAAACCTTTAGCAACGAACAGCCCTGAAACATTCCCGAGTATTACACAGCTGTTTTATGGCTTCTGGCATTAAAGAGTTTACCAACACTCTGCAAGCATCCTACTACCCTCTGCTTGCATCCATCTTCATATTCGAACCATAATGCAAATATTATCTGGTTCAAACATCGCTGATCTAAATCAGCAAGTCATACAATACTGTCATATTAAACCAACATCAGGGCTTGTTTTCCTGCAGCATTCCTGGAGCCTGCCTTCTAGATGTAATTACTATACAATATATATCAGAACCAGAGAGAAAGGCACCACTCCGAGGGCTGAAATTGAGAAGAAATCAATACAAAGAAGATAAATGTTTCGTCAAAAGCTGCAGAGGCATTAACCCTCTCCCGAACTTAGTTTCTTTTTGCTTCAAACCATTTTACCATGTGAGAAGCTGCTGGAAGGAATGGGATGGGATGTGTCTATCTGCTTAGCGCTGCATTTGGTGTAAGAAAAATAAGAGTATTCAAGGAATAAAAAAATATTTTTAAAAAGGGGGGAAAGGAAAGAAAGCCATAAGTGGAAGTTCCTGTTAAAACATCCAGAATGTATTATCATTAGAGCTCTTGCACAATTCGCTGGCCGCGGCGCGCCAACCAGGGGCTGCCTCAGAGCACAGGCAGGGACGGTGAGAGAGAGAGAGCCGGGGGGAGGGCAGGTACCCGGGAAAAAAAATGAGGGGCAGTTAGTTCGTCGAGGGGGTGAGTGACCTGGCCCCGCTCCCTCGCCCCGGCC
This sequence comes from Certhia americana, assembly GCA_018697195.1. Lineage (NCBI taxonomy): Eukaryota > Metazoa > Chordata > Aves > Passeriformes > Certhiidae > Certhia > Certhia americana. Next base: position 13,124,488 of record CM031868.1, on the reverse strand, counting down.
GGACCGGGACAGCGGGGCGCTCCCGCGGGCCCCGCCGGGAACGCGGCGGGTCGGGGAGCGAGCCGGGCGGGGCCGGCCGCTTGCGCGCGGCCGAGGGTGCGCGCACCACGCGGGGGCGCCGCGGCTCCCACAGCGCCCCTGGCGGGAGGCCGGGCAATGCGGAGGCGGCTGGAGCCCGAGCCGGATGTTCTCCCGGGGCCGGGGGAGCGGCGGGAGCCGCGGGGGGAGGGCGGGTCCAGCCCAGGGGGGCGGGCGAGAGCCCCAAACCCCGCCCGTTAACGCGAAGCTGCGGTCCGATGCGGGGCGAGAGGAAGCATCACCAGGGCCACCGGCCCGGGGTTCGAAAGAGGGGGGAGAGAAGACCCGCAACGGTGGTCCCGCCGAGTGCCCCCCCGCGCGGAACCCTCTCCGCGGGTGCGCGGCGGCGGCCCACAGGCCCGGTGCGGGAGCGGGGCGCGCGCGAGCCCGCGCGGGGAATGCACCCGCCCTGCCAAGGTCAGCACACGGCCCGGCGAGGACCCCGCCGCGGACGGACACGAGTGGGGTGGGGTGTGGAGGCAGGGACCGCACAACCGCCAAAGTTGTTTGCGTGGGGGAGAGGAGGGGGGATGCGAGCGGGGGTCGGAGCGCCGGACGTCACGTGCCTTCGGGGCCGGCGGCGGCGGTCCTGCAGGCACAAAGGAGAGCTCCAGGGCAGCCCACGAAACAGAGCAGCGCACAATGAAAAGGGAAACCCCTCGAGGCCCGCCCATGCGGGGCGCGTGCAATGCACCGGAGCCGGGGGACACCGCGCCGGCAGCGCGGAGCCGAGCCCCTGCTCCGTCACCGGGCACCATCGCGGGCAAGCGGTGCCGCAGCCGGCGGGTGCTGTGGAGCGGGAGGAGACCCAAACGTGGGGCTCGCCCCGGGCGCAGGGCCCCCGCGGATCCATGGCGCATCCTTGCGCGGTCGCGGTTGGGGGGTTGTGGTTGCCCCGCCGGCTCCCTGCGAGGGTCACGGACAGTGTGTGAGGAGGGCCAAGGGAGGGAAGCCCCCCCAGCCGCCGCGCTCACTCACGGGGGGGGATAATCACACCACAATCATGGAGCACGAGCTGGTGAATTTCAAAGGGAAAAAATCCACCAACCGGGTTGCAGTAGCATCGCATTGTTCCAAAGCCCCGCACACGTACAGGGGAAAAGGGGGCCTGCTCTGCCAATAATTAACACTACAAGGGGGAGGAAAAGAAAAAAAAAAAAAAATAAAAAGAAAAAATAAATAAAACAAAAAAAAAAAAAACAAAAAAAAAAAAAAAAGAGGGGGAGGGGGGGGAAGAAAAAAAAAAAAAAAGGGGAAAAAACAAAAAAAAAAAAAAAAAAAAAACTTGTTGAAATAGTTTCTTCCCGCCAACCCTGTTCCTGCGGGAGGAAACGGGGGGCTTCCTGCTTGCTCCTCTACGGGGTGAAAAAACAAAAAATCTCTCCAACGCGCGGGCAGGGGGGACAGAGGGACGAGCGCGTGAGGGTGCGGGGGGGCCCCCCGCCGCCCTCTCGGCGGGCGCGGGCGGCGCGGCTCAGGCGGCAGCAGCGGCGGGGCCGTGACGAATTGCCGGGACAGGGGGCCGTCCACAGCAGCCTCCGCGCACGGCGGGGGCTGGGGCGGTCAGCCGGTGGCCCCGGCCCTCTCTCCATCCGCCCGTACAGAAGTGGCGGGCGAGAGCCGGATCCTGGCGGGACTTTTTAAAGGGGGCTGCGAGAGAGAGAGATGAAGCGAGAGAGGAGGATGACGAGAGAGAGAGAGCAGAGGGAGAGAGGAAGAGGAGCGCGGCCGCTGGCGGCGCGAAGGTATGAGGGGAGAGGAGAGGCGGCGCGCGCCGGGCGCACCGGCAGCGCGACCCGCAGACCTCTTTGTGAAAGCGACCCGCGGCGATGGGGGGGAGGGAGCCGCTACCGTGCACGCGCCTCGAGCCAGTTGCCCTCCCGATCCGCCCCGCGCCTCGTGTGCGTGTGTTTGGGGGGGGGACGGCGCGGCGGGCGGGGTGGGGCACGGTGTGTCTACCGAGGGGGCAGCGGGGAGTCGCCGTTCGGCAGTTTCGGGTTCCGGAGCTCTCGCACCGGCGGTCGCCTGTTTGAAGTTATTGCTATCGTTATGCCGCCCCCCCGGTGCGTTGATGCGGCAGAGAGGGGGCCCGCAGATTGCTGAGGCGATTGGACTGTCCTTCGTGGTCCCCCTCCCTTGTGTGGCAATCACTCGGGGTAAGGCAAAAGGGTCCGAACCCACCTCCCCACCCAAAAAAACCACGCAGATTTCCCATCCTTCCATAACCGTATGACTCGTTGGTCCACCAGATAACACAGCTCAGTTTCGGTGTGGTGGTATTGTTCAAGATACGCATCGAAATCGTACAGATTTTTTTTTTTTCTCCTCCAGTCGGTATGTGTCTTTTTGGGGTTGACGCAAGAGAACCGCACCCCCCACGTACCCCAGACCATATCACATTAGATGTCCTCCTCCCGTATGATTCTCATGTCTGTATTGAGCTGGAAGCCATCCACAAAATTGTTACTATTTTCCCCCATATTGTCATTATACTACTTCGGTAAAGGCACACCACAAATGACGATTCTACGTGTTTGGTGTTTCTGCAAAGTCAAAATGCGAAGCTGTTCTGTCCAAGCCCCTCTGCATCCAACAACACCACAACCCCCCCACTTCCCTCCGGCTGCAGTGTTATGAATTATATGAGTGATAATTTCTCGCACAGGAAACAGCAGCCAGAAAATGGTGTGGAATTCAGGATGAAGGGATGGTTGCTATGTACTCGGTATTTTTCCTGGCTGTGCTGGGGTCTGTGGTGCTTAAATTTATTCCAGAGGTAGTTTGTCTGTTTCTTGTTAATTGCAGCCATCCAGGCCATTCAGTTTCAGAACGGAAAGGGTTTTGGCCGGGTTTGTCAGTGAGTTCGTGCGCTCAGATTTTGGCTCTGTCAATTGTATGCTCTCTTTGCTTACGCAAACATTCCCAATTGTTTCCAGAGGAGGGGAGTATGGTCGGCAGGAGAGGAGGACAGAAAGTGGAAAATTCAAGAAAAGTTACTTGGTGAATGGCTGATTTCTCTCTCCCCCTTCTCCGCTTAGAGGTCACTAGGCAGTGGACATCAGGTACTTAGTTGCAAGTGGATGTACTTGGTCCATCCCAGGTGTACTCCACTCAGCACAAGATGACAAGGCATACAGTGGTTATGCTGCATCCAAAAATGCCGCATAAGGAGGCACTTTGTATGCTTCCTTTTGAGGTTCTCTCCACCCATACCAGGTCAGACTGCAAAAATACAGTTGGAAGTTAAAAGGCAGTCCTTATTGGCCAAAATTTCATCTCCCGTAGGGATTTTCAAGGGTAAGGATTTAAGCGGGCTTGATTAGATATTCTAGCCCTTGCGGATACCCACCCCATTGGGGGTGTCTGCAACAAATTTCACAAAGTAGAGAAGGTACTTGTGTAAGGAGTTCTAAAGCAAAGCAGAACTTATAGGCCCTAGAGAAAGGTTTTCATCCACCTGTTCATTAAATCTTTTTCCCATAACACATGGTTTCAACCTCTCATAAAACCAAAGATACAATTTGAAGAGCTCTAAATTCCTGAGTTTTTCATTACTATGGAAAATCAAAACCAAATGTTCCCCACCTGCCTGACCTTTGGATTCTGCCTGACATTCCTGGATCAGGATATGGGTGTTGAGAAACACCTGCAAAATTATTCCCCTTCAGAATTGATTTCACCTTTGCTGTTCTATTTTAAGCAGATCGGAGGCAG
>CM031868.1:13074436-13118472 GCA_018697195.1 Certhia americana | reverse complement strand
CCTAACCCATGCCACATAGCAAAAAATCTTCCGTGTTCCTCCGAGCAAAGCACATCCCCAGCTGGATACAGGCTTTGTATATACTGCAATATGGCGGAAGGGAATTCCAGTTACCTGCAAAGTGGGTTTCTCTCTCTTTTTTTTTTTTTTTGTGAATGTAATGAAATCCTTGCCTTCTGTATGCCTCTTCTCCCTCCAACTCTAGTAAGCCTCTTCCTCTGGCTGCCAGCACAGACAGCTCCTGTGCTAACCTGAAGAACTTTTGAAAGCCAGGTCCAGGCCCCGTTAGCCACAAGCCTGCAAAGGGATAGCCCAAGCTCTCCCTGGAGTTTTCCCCCAAAAAAAGAAATCACCAGCTCAGCTCTTGCAGCCTGGGAAGGCTCACTTGACTGTCTTCACTGCAAGGACTCATTAGCAACTTCCGTAACACCGAGCGACTTTGAAACAGCACTAAAATAAGGATAATTAAAATGTACGCAGTTTCATCTTTCATTAAAAGGCCACAGGACTAAATAAAGTCTTGGGGGCCCTTCTCCTGTAATCCGTATTTCTCTACGTGCACAATGCACTTCCTCCTGTAAAATCTTTACTAACCAGTCTTCTCTGTACCTTTAAAAATATCTCAAGTAGTATTTACTTAGTTCATAAGGCACAGCTCCCAGCATAATTTTTCCTCCAACGAGAAGACCAGTTACATGCAAAATTAACGCGCAGCTCAGATCTATAAACTCAAATCCAAACCCATTTAGGCGTTACCAGGTTAGCAACAATTTGATTCATACCCAAGAGCTAATCTAATCTAGACTCAAGAAAATTACTTTCATTTATGCATCTAGCCCTACCAAAGAAAATGTAGCAATGTCATTCTGAGACGACAGGATTGTCAAAGCAAAAGCTAAGAACTGCACAAATGTGTAACTTTTTCCTTTGTCAAAAAATATTTACTGTCCTCTGGCAAAGCACCAGAATCAGAATAGTAAGGATATCACTTTAATCTAATATACTGAATTTTGTAGGACTGTGAATTTAGTTAACGTGCAAACAGACCCCAAAGACAACCTCTCTACCTGTCTTGTTTGATTTATTAACCATGCATTACCATGACAAGCCCACAGAGAAATGCACTAAACTTCAGAAAGAGGAAAACCTTACCCACATATTTTTTTTTGCCAGTGACTCCGTTTCTTCTTACTGCAACCAGGAACAACAAAAAAATATCTACTTAAACCGTGAAACCCTATTACAACTACTAACAAAAAATACTGCAAAGATTTATTTTTCTACATGTTCGTTTATTTGTTACTGAACAAAGAAAAGGATAGGCCTTTACGTTCCACACAAAGTAAAGTGATTTGCAGGGAGAAAAAAATTAGTGACCTCTCTTCCATTTTAAAGGCAGCTAGATATGAAGCAGAGGGGAGAAAGATCTTACAAATTAATCCAAGCTGACAATATCCTTACTTCTTTAATCCTCTCTAGAAATGCTACCAAAAGGTACAGAAGCTTTGTGGCAGATCCCTAAATGGTTAATATCTGCCGGGATTCCCTGCCAACACAATCCCGATGATTTGCCATTGGATGTTTGTCAGCACCATGTCCTGTTATAGCCCACAGAGATCCTCCTTTGTGTTGCAGCTTTCCTGCTCGACATCTCTGATGTGCGGATCAGAGGCTGAGGTTCCCCCGTTTATCGGGATTTTTCACTCAGTCACCCCTTTGGCTGCACACACCCCAGGTGCTGCCGCTCTGCACACGGAGCCAAGCAAGGCTAACATGGTACTCTGCAACAAAACTATAAGGCATAAAAGCCTTTCTGGAAAATAGTTTGCTTTCCAGCCAAACCTTTTAGCACGAACAGCCCTGAACATTCCCGATTATTACACAGCTCTGTTTTATGCTTCTGGCATTAAGGTTACCACCACTCTGCCAGCATCCTCTACCCTCTGCTTGCATCCATCTTCATATTTGAACATAATGCAGAATATTATCTGGTTTTTCAAACATCGCTGTCTAAATCAGCAAGTCATACAATACTGTCATTTAAACCAACTCAGCTTGTTTTCCTGCAGCATTCCTGGAGCCGCCTTCTAGATGTAATTACTATACAATAGTATCTCAGAAAACCAGAGAGAAGGCACCACTCCGAGGCTGAAACTGAGAAGAAATCAATACAAGAAGATAAATGTTTCGTCAACAGCTGCAGAGGCATTAACCTCTCCGAACTTAGTTTCTTTTTGCTTCAAACCATTTACCATGTGAGAAGCTGCTGAAGGAATGGATGGGATGTGTCTATCTGCTTAGCGGGGGGGGGGGGCGGCAATTTGGTGTAAGAGAAAATAATAGTATTCAAGATAAAAAATCTTTTTAAAAAGGGTGGAAAGGAAAGAAAGCATAAGTGGAAGTTCCTGTAAAACCTCAGATGTCCATTATTTCATTAGACTCTTTGCACACACTGGCCGGCGGCGCGCCACCAGGGCGCCTCCGGAGCACACGGCAAGGATCGGGAGAAGCGGGGGGAGCAGTACCCGGGAAGAGGGGGCATTTTCCCGGGAAGAGGTGGGCTGGAGCGGCCCCTGGCCCCGCTCTCCCTCGCCCACCGGCCGTACCGGGACAGCGGGGCGCTCCCGCGGGCCCGCCGGGCACGCGCGCGGGTCGGGACGCGCCGGGGCGGGCCGCGCTGCGCGCCGGCCGAGGGGCGCGCACCCCTCGGGGCGCCGGCGGCTCCACAGAGGCCCCTGGCGGGAGGCCCTGGCCCTGCGGAGCGGCGGAGCCCGAGCCCCGCGAGTTCCCCGGTGCCGGGGGGAGCGGCGGGGGGCTCGCTGGTCCCAGCCAGGGGCGGGCGAGCGCCCACGCCGGCCCGTTTACACGCGAGCCCTGCGGTCCGCTGCGGGGCGAGAAAGCCATACACAGGCACCGCCGCGGGGTTCGAAGAGGGGGAGAACCGCACGGGTGGTCCGCCGAGTGCCCCCCCGCCCGAGAGAACCCCTCTCCCGCGTGTGCGCGTCGGCGGGCCGCACAGCCCCGGTGCGGAGCGGGCGCGCAGCCCCGCGGGACTGCCCCCCGCCTCTGCCAGGTTCATCACACGCACGGCGAGACCCCCGCCGCGGACTACGAGTGGGGTGGGGTGTGGAAGGCAGGGACACGCACACCGCCAAGTTTTCTGGCGGGGGAGCGGGGGATTCGACGCGGTGTCGGAGCGCGGAGTCACTCGCTGCCTTTCGGGCCGGCGAGCGGCGGTCCCCGCAGCACAAGAGAGAGCTCCAGGCATGCCCCACGAAAGAAAGCAGCGCCCAAGGACGCCCCCCGAGCCCGCCCCATGCCGCCGGACGCTGCAATTGCACCGAGACAGGGGACACCGCGCCGGCAATCGCGGAGCCGAGACCCCTGCTCCGCTCACGGCCCCACTCGCGGGCAGCGCTGCCCGCAGCCGGGAGGGTGCTGTGGATCGGGAGGGACCCAACGCTTGGGCCGCCCCGGCGCAGGGCCACCCGCGATCCTGCGCATCTGCGCCGCTCGAGTGTGCCCCGCGCTCCCTGCGAGGTCACGGACACGTTGGAGGATGCACCGGGAAGGCCCCCCAGCCGCCGCGCTCACTCACCGGGAAGCACACCCCATCATGGAGCACGAGCTGGTGATTTTCAGAAAAAGTCCCCACCGGTTGCAGTAGCCTACGCATGTCCAAAGCGCCTCGAAAGGGGAAAGGGCCTAAAATAATTACACACAGGGGAGGAAAGAAAAAAAAAAAAAAAAAAAGAGGGGGGGGGGAAAAAAAAAAAAAAAAAAAAAACTTGTTGAAAATAAGTTTTCTTCCCGCACCCCTGTTCCTGTCGGAGAAGCGGTGGGCTCTGCTCGCCTCCTCTACGGTGAAAAAAAAAAAATCTCTCCAAGCTCGGGGCAGGGGGGATGACAGAGACGAGCGCCGGAGGTTGCGGGACTCCCCCCGCGCTGCTCGCGGGCCGGGCCGGCGGCGGGCTCAGGCGGCAGCACGGCGGGGCGCGCATGCCGCGCTGGGCGCTCACAGCCGCCTCCGCGCACGGGCGGGCGGGCGGCGGTCAGCCGGGGCCCCGGCGCGCTCCATCCTGCCGTACAGGAAGTGGCGGGCGAGCCCGGATCCTGGCGGAGACTTTAAAGCGGGGCGAGAGAGAGCGAGAGAGAGAGAGAGAGAGAGAGAGAGAGGGAGAGAAGAGAGCGCGGCGCGGCGGGGCGGCGAGGAGAGAAGAGGAGAGGCGGCGGCGCGCCGGGCGCCCCGGCAGCGCGCCCCCGCCGCCCTTAAAGCGGCCGCGGCGATGGGGTGGGAGGCGCGCTCCCGTGCACGCGCCCGAGCCCGTGCCCGCTCCCGATCCCGCCCCGCCGCCTGTGTGCGTGTGTTTGTGGGGGACGGCGCCGGCAGCGGCGGGGCTGGGGCACGGTGTGTCACCGAGCCGCGGGGATTCGCCGTTCGCAGTTTCGGGTTCCGAGCTCTCGCCCCGGCGGTGCCTGTTTGAAGTTACTTGTCTCGTTATGCCGCCCCCCGGTGCGTGCTGCGGCAGGAGGGGGCCCCGCAGATTGCTGAGGGATGGCCCTGTCCTTCGTGGTCCCTCCTCACTTGTGTGCATCACTCGGGGTACTGTCAAAAGGGTCCGAACCCCCCCTCCCCACCCCAAAACCACGCAGTTTCCCATCCCCTTCCATACCCCGTATGACTCGTTGGTCCCCCACAGAATCACACAGCTCAGTTCTGTGCTGGGTATTTTCAGAAATCCTCATTGAAATCGAACAGATTTTTTTTTCTCCTCCAGTGGTATGTGTCTTTTTGGGTACTGCAAGAGACACCTCCACCCCCACTACCCCTAGAATCACATAGATTTTCCTCCTCCAGTAATATTCATCATTCTGGGTATTGATGGAAGCATCCCACAAAATTGCTATTTTTCCCCCAATATTGTGCATTATACTACACACTTCCGGAGAGCCACCACAAAATGAGATAATTGTTTGGTGTTTCTGCAAAGTCAAATGAAGGCTGTCCCAAGCCACTCTGCATCCACACACCCCACACACCCCCCCCACTCCCCTCCCCGGCAGCAGTTTCTGAATGAGTGATAATTTTGCACAGGAAACAGAAGCAGAAAATGGTGTGAATTCAGGATGAAGGGATGGTTGCTTGTACTCGGTATTTCCTGGCTGTGCTGTGGTCTGCTGGTGCTTAAATTTCATTCAGAGGTAGTTTTTGTCTGTTTCTTTGTTAATTGCATCCATTCCAGGCATTCAGTTTCAGAACGGAAAGGGTTTGGCCGGGTTTGTCAGTGAGTAGTGCACTCAGCTTTGGCTCTGTCAATTGCTATGCTCCTCTTTGCTTACCTGCAAACCTTCCACATTTGTTTCCAGAGGAGGGGAGATGGTCGGCAGGAGGAGGAACAGAGTAGGAAAATTCAGAAGTCCTTTGTGGAATGGCAGTGATTTTCTCTCCCCCTTCCTCAGCTTAGAGGTCACTAGAGCAGTGCCCTCAGGTACTTAGTCTGCAAGTGGATGTACTTGTGTCCATCCAGGTTTACTCCACTCAGCACAAGATGCCAAGGCAGTGGATTATGCTGCATCCAAAAATGCCTCATCAGGAGGCATTTGTAGGCTTCCCTTTTGAGTTTCTCTCCACATACCAGGTCATGACTGCCAAAAATCACAGTTGGAAGTTAAAAGTGCAGTCCTTATTGGCCAAAACTCTTCATCCCAGTAGGGATTTTTCAAGTGTAAGGATTTAAGGGCTTGATTAGATATTCTCTGCCCTTGAGGATACCACCCATTGGGGTGTGCAAAAATTAGAGAAGGTACTTGTGTAAGGATTGTCTAAAGCAAAGCAGAAATTTATAGGCCCTAGAGAAAGGTTTCATCCAACCTGTTCATTAAATCTTTTCCCATAACATGGTTTCAACTCTCATAAAAACAAAGATACAATTTTAAGAGCTAAAATTTCCTGATGTTTTTCATTCCTATGAAAATCAAAACCAAATCCCCACCTGCCTTGACCTTTTGGATTCTGCCATGACATCTGGGCTCAGTTACTTATTGGGCTGTTGAGAAAAACCTGCAAAATATTCCCCTTTCAGCAATTGATTTCAACTTTGCTGTTCTATTTCAGCAGATACGGAGGCAGATTCTACACCAATACTGAGACTTGCCTCTTCAAATGATGTCTCCCTGGTATCATAAGAGGCAATCTTAAAGTGTTTCAATCTAAAAGTGGGTTTCAACAGGTCTCATTACATGAGAAAACTTATTACACACTATTGCACTATCACAAAAGAAGAGTAAAAGCAGTGGATTTTTTTTCAAAGAGCAGTTTGAATTAGTATTTTTCTCAAACTAATTTCTAACAACTAATTCAAAATCCTTTGCAAAAGCTGTTAATTACACCATTTTATGTTTAAAACATATTTTTTAATTAGTTTAGTGTTTTCTCTCCTGGAAAATTACAAACCTGATACTGGACCCATATCTTGGAATTGCAAGAATTTTGCATTTCCCATTCTTGGCCCAAACATGAAAGTAAGATATAAAATGCATAATCAGAGTACTGTCTCCTGAGAAGCACAGATGGCTTCAGATCTCTCTAAGCTGCTAAGGAAGATTTTCGAAGGGCAGTGCTCCCATCAAAAACCAGAGGTGTTCGGGCTGGATATTCACAGTAGTCGCCTCAGGTCTGAACTTCTTAAAACAAATCTGTAAAAGCCCAATGTCAGCACGACCAGCTTGGTTCAGCCTGCTGTGGTACAACATGTACAATGACCCACTTTTCCTGGAGTGGGAAATCAATCATTGCATCGTCACACATCAGTTTAGGAGCCGCGCTGGCAGAAGTAGCTTTGTTTCGCATTAGCAATTTGGGTGGGCAGAGAAATGGAAAGATGGATGATGGAGATGCAGAGAACAAAATTAAACACGGTTAAATGAGAATCCATTTCCTGCATGCAGTATCTCTGTGCCCGAGGCACGCTGTCTATCAACAATACACAGGTACAAATTGGCCTGCAGACGGATCTTTAACTACCCAAACACAGCAAACTGCATTAGCAGGATGCTGCTCTGCTGGGCTGGGGCCGCCTGACTGTGGAGCGGCCACATTAGATAGGACAGCTGATTCTTCCCAGTGACTGAAGTACTGTGATTAAAAGAACTGCTACTGCATTGAAGGGATTGAAAGGGGACATTATAACCCAGTGCAGCTAAACCAGACCAGTGCGTGCTCTGCAAATCTTGCAATATTTATGGTTAGCAAAGCAGGTGATGTCAAGGTGAGAGGAATGGAACTAGCAGCCCTGGTTTGCTTGGAACAGTGAATAAAAGATAACTTCCATCCTTCTTTTCCTCCCTCCTGTTTGAACAAGTAATATTTTTATGCTGCCTTCATCAACATACGGGCATGACTCCTGGGAAAGAAATGAAAGTCTGTTAATTTATTTGATCAGACATGAGAAATAATAGAAAACTGAAACGAAGAGTTGTATTTGTCATGTGTTTGAATTAGTGAAAAGCTGAAGAAAGCAGAAAAATATTGCAAGGAGTTCAAAGATGAGAGGTTTTATTGAATTAGAAAATTATTAATAGCATTAATCATTTCCAAAACAGTCTTCTTAACATTTATAATGACTATGTAAAGGATTGGAGAAATAAAAATCAAAGGAAAAAGTCAGATGCACAAAGTTACATTTCTTTTTGTGTCTAGAAAGAACGGGATGAATTTTCCTTGATTTAAACCTAGCCTCACTGAAATGGCTAACCTGTGGGGAAAAGACCAGGTGAGGATCTAGCCCTGAAAGGATAATTCAACATGAAGTACGAAGAAGCAGCTACAGTTCAGATTATAACTAATGTGACGTATAAACTTCCAGGTTAATTCAGCAGTCCTAATTCCTGTTCAGCTTTGCATTGAAAGGAAAAAAAGGATGCTGAACTTGTAGTTTCATAAATTAAACTATCGCAGAATTAGTTTCTCATAGCCTCAGGACAGATGCATTCTTCTCAGAGTATGCTGGGAGACTTTGAAGGTCTTAACAAGGCATCTGAGAACCTGCTGAGAACCAGAGGTGGAGGGCAAGCAGAGTGCTGTGATAAAACAGAGGGCTTTATTTCAATATAATCATAGCGATGAGCTGTGTTGTTTGATTTATGAAGACATAAAAATAAATGAACTCAGAGATGCAGGTAAAGCGAAAGGCATGGAAAATGTTAATGGGTGATGCAAACTCTGGCTAAGACATAGGCTGTGGGTCAGAGATTGCTGCAGGTATTACAGGCTACACATCTACAGCCCAACCAGCATGACAGGAATGAGCACTGACTTGAGAGATACTCCAAGAAGTCCTGGCTGGGAAGTCTCCCACAGGGTTTGCACAAGACTTTTTTGGAAGACCAATACATTTATTTTCTTGTATTCTAAAAAAGGAGCCACCACCTTAGGGTAGCCTTAGGCTAAACCATTCAGAACAGACACTTGGTGACATGCTGAGATGCCTACTTGAAAACTTGGAATTAACCTTGAAGTCGAACAGTTCTTTTGTCTCCCGAAATGGCCTCAAAATGGCTGTGTTTGTAAAAGTGTGTGTGGAGGATTGGACTGATCAGCAGCAAGTTTCTCTTTCAAAAGCAGCTGTGGTTCAGAGTCCTGTGGTACAACCTTGCTAGAGCTGTGAGTGCATGTTTAATTCACAAATCCTTTCCTGTTAAAAGAAAAATATAAAAATCTATCATCAGTGTGGCAGTGAGCAGAGCAAGCATGTTCCTGACTAGAGCTGAGGAATGAGATGAAAGACCCAGTTTTCTGTCCTGCCTGTCTGTGACTATATCTGTGACTCAGTGGGAATTATTGTCTTGGCAGAATTTAAGGTGGAAACTTAATGAGACAACAGAATTAGGTTCTTCCATTATTAGTGCAAATATTGGTTATAGGTTTCAATATTATTTGGGTTCAATGAAAGTCTTGGGATCCTCAGCTGCAGAAAAGCAGAAATGCTTTGAGTGAGAAGGCTCTATCCATGCTCGATGTTTTTCCACGATCGTGCAGCTTGTCAGGAGATAACTGCAACTGTTAGGTTTTTCTACACAGTGAAGTTGGCTCAGGGACAGGCAGGGTTTGCAGGCAGTGTGAACTCAGGCTGAATACGAGCTGCTGTAAAGAGCAGCAGGGGTGTGGTGTGCTGGATCTAGACATGTTACAGACAGAGCTACCATGAGCAATCTTCTTGTCTCTGGTAAACTCACCTTCCAGCCCCCTTGTCTTCCTGGACTCCACAAAGCCAGTATCATAATGAGATACCTACTCTTTTAAAGAGTATGACCAAAACATCAGTAAAAACATTTACAAAATTGGTGAGAATGAATAAATTCATTGAAGGTGGAATTTCTGCTCTTCCTTTTCCCTCTTCAAGTCCACTGCTGATTTCTGCCAAAGAGGTTAGTGTGATATGTCCCTGCCCTCCTGCACAGATGTCAAAAAGATGTGTCAGGAGCTACTGGTGAAGGATAAAGACACAGGTGTGCTGTGGTCCCAAGGGGAGAGGCAATGATGACTCTTTAACAACACATGACCTTCTGCTGTAACCCTATTGCAAATGGGGTCCAAAGCCAGGCCCCTGAAATTGCTCCACGATGAAGACCAATCAAGCAGACTGCAAAAAACCCTTTCCTAGTCAATCCCAGGAGAGCACTTTCAAGAAACAAAAATCTGTTCTATAAATGGTAGAAGCAGACTCCCAATCTGTTTAAGGAAAGAAGAGAAAGTTAAAGAGCAACATTTGCCATACCCATATTCACACAGAGATACACTCTCTTTGACTGCAGGAATAAGATGATGTGCAAGTTTGTATGTTCTGGCTATCTTTCTTAGTGGGTATTGTCTTACAAGAGCTTGTACAGATGTGAATAATTACATTCCAGAAACTAATGCAGCCCCTGGTGGGAGGGAGCCGGGAGGAATGGCCTTGACAGAACAAGGAAAGAAATAACACTTGTGAGGTACAGGAAAAGTAATTCTTACTTTATTTTGGGTCACTGTGTTGCTACAGAGAAATGCAGATTGCAGATTACAGCATAGTTCTGTCTTTGCTATTCCTCTCTGGTTTCAAATATCTGTGGTTTTGGTGTTTGATTATTTTTTTTCTTGAAACATTAGCAGTTACTCAAATATAGGCTTGTGTAAAGCACTCTGGATTTGAGCGTGGACAGGCAATACATTGGCTAATATGATCCCATTAAAAAGGGATTCCATAGTCAATGCCCCAATTACATGAAGAAGTGTCAATATTAATAAACCTCCCAAAGAAAGGGATAAAATCAGATGCCTCAGTGACCCCTCAGACGTGAGTTATTCAGATCAATAGGTACCCATAAGCACCAACGGAGATAGATAAACAACAACAATGTATCCAGGCCACTGAGGTTTGGCAGTACCACACACCCACAGAGTCTCCTTTGTTTTCTCTACTTTTGCTTTCCATTCCCTTATTCTCCAGTGTCAGGAGCATGAGCTACTTGTCTGCAAACTCCAGTTTCTTGCTTGGAGTTCATCCTGTCTCCTCTTGATGCCTGGACTAAAAGGGATTTCTTGGAAGCGTAAAGGTGCCATCCAAAAAGTTGAATAAGCAGTAATCCAAATCCCTGACAGCTTACATCCCTAATGCAACCAAAATGATTTTCATTCATCTTTTCAATTGACATCAAATACAGATCCACTGCAGCTGGGCACAACTCCACTGGGCATTCACTTTCCTGGAACTGCACCTACTTGGGTCCAAGTCAAAGTTTTGCCAGTGCAAGGAGGGATGTGACCAAATACCATAAAAATGCAGTTGTTACTTTTTACAGTGTTTTGCTACTGTGGGAGTGTGGTAAGGCTGTGCCCTTATCTTTTCTCCCCAGATTTCATGTTCATGATGCATATCTTTGTGCCATCAAGGTCTGGTAGTTACAGTGCGCCCTGCTCACAGCTACAGCGTTGGAGGGTTTAATACAATTTAGAATTTCACCATCTCTTTATGTTGATTTCAGCAGAATGGGAGAGGAGAATGTCTGAAAACAATAAACATTTTGGGCCCAATTCTACCTTTGTCTATGCTGGTATAAGTCTAACCTCTCTTCATGCAGCTGACAGGTAATTTGAGACAATGTAACATGGGACAGAGTCAAACCCTTTAATCTGGAAGAAGACAATTGCTTCCTCTGACCCATGCCCAAGAAAATATACATAAGACGTACAAAAGATAGTAGTAGAAACTGCATTTTTAATTTTTTTTTGTTTATTTTTGTGGTTTTGGGTAAAAATATTCAATTCTGAACTGAAATCTAGGCTTTCATAGCTAAGCCAAAAAGGGGGAACGTTTATCTTGAGTGACCTGAAGAGGAGTACAACTAACATATGTTTAGAACCTTGAACTGTTGTGTTAGTCCACACAAATTTATAATGCCAGTTTTAAAATAACTAATGATGTCCAAATACATTTTAGCACCTATTAAAGGTATCATCTTAAGACACATTGATGGGGAAAAAGGAAACCGAGAATTAAATTATTAGGACTGATTCATAGCAAAAGGAATAGGAGACCTCATAATTCCTTCCATAGCATCACAGTTAGTAAAATATTACACCTTTGGTGTTTTGTTTTTGTTTTTTTTTTTTCCCCTCTAGTAGAAACACAACGGAATGACATTATTCTGTCGGGATCGGTATTAAGTGCGAAGCGATGGCCACTTCTGAGCACGGGAGTGTTCCCCGGGTGGTGTTTGTCCCCGGGAGCTGTCGGGTGAGAGCAGCCCCAGCCCGGCGGGCTGAGCCGGAGGCGGCTTCGAGCCACACGGGGGAGTCGCAATGCGCGCACGGCCAAGTTCGCATCTCATAAATCACTCCTTGGAAACCCGATTTCCCCGTGCTGCCGCCTTGTCAGTCTGTCTGGGAGATAACACAAGATCTGCAACACTTAGCACAGCAAAAGACAAAGCTGGAAACACGGTGTTTCTATAACAGAACGGCCTGTAAGTACGGCGGATGGGGTTCTTTTTTTGTGGGGGAGAAATCTGTGCCAAGCATGATTCTCTTTATTGAGCGCTGAGCCACGAACTCGCCTGGTAATGCCATGTAGAACACTAAGAAAAGTTAAAGAAATCTCGGCCATCGGTAATAGAGTACTAGCGATTTTGTGTAATCCATTAGGAAAGCAGAGGGTTTCAGAGCTCATTAGGGCAACAGGGGCTTTCGGCACAGCGGCAGTGCAACAGCAGAGCTGGAGCTGGAGCCAGGCCTGCATCATCACATTTCTCATGGCAATGTAGTGCACAGCCTTCTACCGTATAGCTGCAGGAATAATGGGCATGGGACACGATGTGGGCAGGCTCCGGGGCTCCTGTCCCAGGATTTAATGATCCTGGTATCCTGACAAAACCCACCTTCAGCAAGTACAGGCCATGAGCGGTGGACTTACAGCCTGAAAATCCTGCAGCAGTGAACCATCCTCATTCCCCAAGTCCATCCCGAGCCGGAGGACACGGCAGTGATGAGGGTCCTGAACAATGCACAGAGGGAAGTTCCTGATCTCTGAACATGGCTCAGGTTTTCTTGCTGTACTCAGGCCATCCTAAGCAGCATTCCCTTGGATTTTTTATACGTCGTTCTTGTGACCTTACCATATCACACAGCAGACTTGCTTTCCCAGTTTATTGTTACCTGCTACTAATCCAGGCGGCTGCTCGCACAATGCCCCATTATCCAGCAAAACAACGTGTACTGACAAACGCAGTTTAGTGAGCACTGGCCACCAATCCGAGAGAGCCAGGGTCACTGCTGAACAATACCAAGAGAGGTCTCACTAGCTTCTTCTCCCTCCTCCATTCAATGAGCTGTTAATAGACAAGCTGTTAGAGAGAAAAAGAACTAAATAGTTTACAAGCTTACATTTTGAAGGCCTGTGAATTGCATTAGCTGAGCCAGCTGAGTGAGAGCCAAGGCAATCTCCCCACGATTGTAGAAAATGTGGCATTGAGGCATGTGGAGGCAAAGAAAGAATGACAGTGACCAGGTTTACAATATGCAAAGCTGAAATAATTACTGCTTTCTGTGGCATAGAATTTTTAGCTGAACTACAATATGGAATATGGAATCAAAGCATTCTGTTAAATGCACAAGTGTGTTTGTGTGTTCATATTTTAAAACTTTCTCCTATGCAAATATTAAGTTACAGTTTTAATAAAAAAACTTTCTGAAGCTGATTTTTATTATTTCCTCATTGGACCTTTCCCCCTCCTACCTCTTATTCTCTACTGCAGAGGTTATTCTCAGTATGAGAAATGACCACATTACTCTCTGTGTTTTTTGGGGCCTAGCAGTTATGAATAGAAATGTAAACCACTTTCAATACAATTACCTGGACAATAATTTGGCATCTGTGGAGCTGGAATGTGGAGCTGAAAGTATTTGTAACCCTTTGGTTACCAGCCAAGAGATTGACATAGTTCTATCTAACAATTCATTCTGTCCTTTAACTTTACCAGAGGGGGGGAAAAACTTGAAAAGCAGCAGAACAAGACAAATGAATAATAGTGAAATAGAAAAATTGGAAAGTAAAGAATGGAACCATCATTCATTTTAAAACATTTTGCGTCAGAAAAGAATGAAGGAAAGAACAGTTAGAAACCAGCCACTATCGAACAATTATAGTTCAAAATTTCCACCTTTGAGAAAAGCTCAGAAGTTTTCAAGGGGGTCATATCTTCAAACAAAAGGATTGTTTTGGATCAAATACACTTTCAGGTAAAAGATTTCAACTTGCTGACTGATTTTCTTCTCTGTATTGTTCTCCCGAATTTACGTAGTCTTTGGTTAGAAAGAAGCCGGGTGCTGTCTCTAGTGCAGTGCTGCAATGACAGCAGGAAGAGCTGAGGGAGCAGCTTTAGTGCAGCCCTCACAAACAGCCTGGGCTCAGGCAATTGCTGCTGGGGCTTTCAGCAAAGGACAGTGGTGGCTTTTGCTGTAACCTCCACTAGTGGGCGGCTGTCTTTGATAGCTCATTCGAAGTTAAGTTAAAGCAGCGAAAATCGGCTTGACAGCAAACACAACTTTGTTTTTTAAAACAATTTTTTGGTAAATTATCACATAGATCATTCACAAACTGGACTTACTTGGGTCAGTGATCCAGAAAACAGCTTTTCCAGACAGACTTGAGCTTTGCCCATTAAACTTTGTCTCAAAATCTGAGTATATTTACCAAAGAGAAACCTTTTAGTCATGCTTAGAGTACCAGCCATCTAGTGCTTATATCTGAAAGGAAAGTAATCCAGCATCCCTCTACATGAGGTAAGAATTTCTGCCACTCTTTTAAGACCAATGGCAAAACTCATGTTGACCTTAGAATGGACAAAGTGACTTCTGAATTGTTACATACTCTCTTTTGGTTACAGTCCTGTAGTGTCAGTGCAGGTAAATCAGTTTCTGGAATTAGTCACCTGAGATCAGGCCAAGTAGAGATTATGGATTTTCAGGTCCTTGATTATGAAAATTTTTCAAGTACATTGAGAAAAATTCTCTTTGGAGACTTCAGAGAAACCATTATGTCAAGGATATTTTGTTTTAGTGAAAGGCTGAGGATTTATCTAATCAAACCTGGGAATCATTCTCTTTTGTTTTGGTGGGTTGGTTTTCCTGGGCTGTTCAGTGTTTCCTCTTAGATCCTTTCATTCAAGTTAGCAGTTTCCTTATATTGGCTGATCTTTATTCCTGCTTTTAATATTCTCTATTGATTTTATTGTAGTGCAGTTACATGCTGTTCAACAGTCCGCTATTACTGTAAATAAAACGAGATAAATAACTTGGCTTTCTTTCTGCATTTGAAATATTTGGCAGCAGCCATCTCCACCCTTAACCGAGCACTTGACAGTGTGACTGTCAGTGAGAGAGCAGCTCTGCATGCCTTCACATGTCACCAGTGCCCATGCTGGTTAAATAAAGCTAGCTTGGGGTCTGCTGATATTACTGGCTGGCTTTATCTAGCAAGCAGAGGTACCAGTGGCATCTGTGCATCTGTTGGATGTGCAGATGGAGGCAGCTGCCCCCTTAGACACTGGCAGCAACAGCACTGTTAACACGGGCATCTGTGACCAGGCAAGATATTGCTTATCTGCAGTGTGTGGTGAAGTCACTGAGACTCCTGTTTCCAGATCAGACAGGTGTTATTTCTATCTATCACTGACAGGCTCGGGCTTAACCGGTCACTTAAATAGCAACGATAAGATCCAAAACACAGCTTCATCTCTTTTCCCCCTCACGACTCTGCAGACACCCGCTGTCCTCAGGGAAATAGCCAGCACAGTCAGAGTACAGGAGGTGCATTCCTTTGGCCAGCAAGAGTGTGTATGGCACTCCCAGCAGCTGCACTCCCTCCAGGCTTGGCTCTGTGTCAGCTGGAGGCCGAAGGCCCTGCTGAAGGGCTGGGGCAGCTCCCGGGGCAGATCCCTGGTGTGGATGATCCTCGGGCTGTGCCGGGCTGTGCTCTGGAGCTCAGCCTGAGCCTCCCGCCGTGCGCCGGGCCTGCCTTGGGAGCACACACGGTGCCACAGCTTCTCCTGGCTGCTGTGGGCATTGACAGCAGCCGACTTGAGCGCTTGACTGAATGCCAGGATGTGCTGGAGGCTCTGCAAGCTGCAGAGCCAGCCCAGGGCCAGCTGCAGTGTTGTTATTTCCCCTTGTCCCGGACAGGCTGGGCTGGGTGCTGCCCCAGCCGTGCCCAAGGCCGGCTGCAGCAGGCACGAATGGCTCAGCACTGATGGCCTCTGCCAAGGGGACAGATTTCAGTCTTACCGCAGGTGATGCTTTACTCTCCTTAAAGTCCTCTCGGTTTATTTCCTGCTATTGACTGTAAGCCAGCTCTGAAGATCAAACCCGGGTGGAGGTTCAGATCAGCACTGCCAATAGTCATCTGTATTTGTTCTCCAGGAATATACAGATGTGTCTTCCTGCTGTGCTTTGTGTGGCTGCAGCCCAGATAGCCCCTAAAACAGACCTTCACATGGGGTATCATCCAGACGTGTAGAAACAATGCAAACATTTTATCTGATGTCCCAAATTTTAAAGTACGGAGTTATAGGTTTTGACTAATTTTTATTTAAATACATACTTGAGATCTAAAAAGATTGTATTCTTTTAATTTTGTTATTGCAAAAGCAAATCTATTTCTATAGTTAGTAAATGCAAACTGCTTTGAAAAGAGCTGTGGAATATCCTTGTAAATATATTGTGGAAGCAAGTAATTAAAATAGTCAAAATAAAAAGTAAAAATCACATGACCTTAAGAAAGCACATAAAAGAGTAATCAAGCAGAGTAATACCAAATAAGATTAATTTAAGTTACAGACTCAGTATATGGTGTATTGTATTCTTTGGACTGAACAGAATTGCATGCTGTGCAAGGGTGTTCTGAACTCCATTAAAGAGTAATCTTTGTACACAACAGTAATGCTGTGCAAATAAATGTTGTGAGGCAAAATAAATAAGTTTTGAGAAATGAATGACTCTAGCAGGAGTTTGCCAATTAATTAGAACAAAGAGGGAAGTCTAGCAGACAACACAAAGAGATAAACAGGGAAGAGTTCAAGTTGCCATAACAGCTTTTGCTGTTTTCTCACTTTACTTTTTTGCTAATTCTCCTTAAAAGCTTTGTGGGATTTTCTTTGAAGGGGGAAGGGAGCTAAGAGGGTGCAGTGGCAATTTTGCTCATTCATTAAATGCTATCTTTGGGTCTTTCCTTGAAAAAGGTTAATTGTAACTTGATCATTTTGTTTTAACAGGGCAATGGAGTGTGAACTAGAATAGAGAAAGAATTAGAGAAGATTTAGTTAAGTTACATGTATTGTAGACCTGTTCCCCCAAAGCGGTTATGGAATTAACCAGAGCAATTTCATAATTATTAGTTATCATCTCTCAGAACCTGTGGAGGATAGGTCAAGTCCCAGAAAACCAGAGGAAAGATACAGTACTTGCTTTCAAGAAAATGGAAAAAGGAACTCTCGAGAAACCATGTATTTCTTAGCCTAACTTAAAGCAGGTTATAACTAGAAAAAATAAATTAGATATTATAACATTCATAAATGACAACATTTTGGAAGGAACGGGAAATACTAGAGCACCACAATTAGAACTAGTGATCTTGGTAAACCAGGAAATTATTCCAATTTAACAAGGTCACATTCACTCAAGTGAAACAAAAAGAGCTATATATAGGCAGGAGAAGCCAAATCTCTGCACACCAAAAAGGAAGGCAGGAGAAGCCTGGAAGATCTTAAGGTGATAACATCCACAGTAAATGAGAAGTGAGATGTACTCAAAAGAAAGCAAATCTTGTAAAATGTACTAACAGTAGCACTGCTTGTAACATGTCAAACATCATTACTCTGCTGTGCTCAGAACTATTGGAGGTTTACCAGTTTGCCCAGAATGTGGTTTAAGTACTATATTTTTAAATAAAATGTTCAGTCCCACTGGACGGGAACAGGAATAAATAGAAACCTATAAACTATGAGAAAAGGTTGGAGAAACTGAGTTTGTTTGCTGTACACAATTGAGAAGGGTTTGATAACAGACTTCCAGCATATAAAAAGCCACTAAAAGGAGATACTAATCCATTGTCCTCTGAGGTTAGGGCAGGAAATATTGCTTTAATTTCCAAGAAAGGAGATTTGGGTTATCTTTCTAACTATAAACCTAGGTGAACACTGGAACAGGCTGCTAGAGTGTCTGTAGAATCTCTATTACTTGGGGTCTTAAAAACCAGATTAGATAAAAGAGCTGTCAGCCTTGTTGGGTATATTTGATCCACATTCCTCAGCAGAGGTGGACTACACCAGATATCCTCTAAGCTCCTTGTCAGCTCTACCTTCCTCAGTTCCTGAAATGCTGTAGTTACACTTCTGTTGCACTCACACACAAATTTAAATTAAAAAAGCAAACATACAATCAATCAACAAAAAATTGCAAAACGGAACTTGAGAAGATGATTCTTGGTATTGCAAAGATTAGGGGTAAGTAAAATAAGTCAGTATCTTTTTGCTGGTTCTGATTATTTCAGATCCAGCTGTGTTTTAACAGAAGTACGGGACTTAAACAGAGAAGGAGGATGCTGAAAGAGGGGAAGGCAGAATTGAGAAATAGCAATAGCTATTCTGCTACCCATCCTTTAAGACTCTATGTCTTCATGTATCTCATGGAAGAGAGGGGAAGCTGTGGTTCTCTTTTTTCCTTCTCTCTGTTTTTGCAGAGTCCAGGGAGAGATAGATGACCAAGAACTCATTTGGAGCTGAAAGGAGCACACCAAGGAGTCTCTCTGAACATCCTGGCCAGCATTTCTGTGTCCTTGTCTAGCACCACACAGCCTGGGGATTGAGACAGGATCCCCAGAATGGAGCCCAGGGGACGTGTAAAGGCAGCAACAGAGGAAAGCAAGAGAGTGGCTGATGGAGATTCCTCCCCTGCACTGAGAGAGCTCATTCCCCACACACTGGGGTTGCAACACAGAAATTTTCTGGGACAAAGTGGCAGATTCAGCAAACACTGGGGGGTAGTTTAATATTTCTTTAACTATCCTCAGGCACTGTTTTTTTCCCCTGTATGTTCAATTATATTGTGGACTTATTGATAAATAAATCAAGTCTCTGCTTTCAATTTTTGCATTGAGGGAAGCCACAGCTGAGTAGCAGAATTTCAGAAATGCATTCATCTAAGCATGTGAAATTCTCTTTGGTCTTTGAATCCTCTTGCAGATAAACTACTCTAGCCATATTTATGGAGTACCATCTTTTCAACACCTATTTTATAATCCATAGTCCTCTGCCCTTTTGCAAATAACCTCTGTTTTGTCCAGAAAGGCAGTCTTTCTCAGCTCACATAGCCTATGTGTTCATGTCAGTCTGCATTATTTATATCTCCACCAAAGCCATTCCTCTTTTCCATGTTCTTATAATGGTGCCTATCATGTAATATCTGGGCAACTATTTGTTGTTGCTGATGAGACTTTGGCCACTGCTCCCATCTTTATGGTACAAGTTTTCAGCAGAACTGTGAATTGTTGGGCATCCAGCAGAGTCTCAAGTAGCAGCAGATGTCCATTTCACAAGTGAGTTATCAGAGTTATCTAAGGATGTTTGAAGTTTGATCTCTGCTCTTCTGAATGATGCCTTTTCATTTGGAAAACTCATGGTGTTGATGCTTGCTCCTAAGCCATCATAGCTTTTAAGTTTCATCCAGCATGATATCAAAGTCTGAGCCCAGACTAGTATGGTTCTTGCTACAGTATATTTCTTGTTCAATTACACCAGGAGAGGTGTAGATTTTCTTTGGACAAGTTGCAAGCAGTGGTTCTTACAGATTCCCTGTTTGAAAATATCTGTATCTCACAGCTGAGGGATGGAGGATAGTATTATCCTCTTTTTCTTCCTGGTGTAAATGCTTTAACTGGGAAAGATCTCTCCCAATCCTACCCATGCTGAGGCTCAGAGAAGTGCACTGTGACATCAAACCAACATTCACCACCCCTTCCATCTCCACTGCCAGCCCCTCAGCAGCTCTGTGCTGATGGCTCCACATGGGAACCATGAGCTCCCCTGTGACTGGGCTGGTGGGATGTGATAGCTGCGAGCCCTCCCAGAACAGCTCATTTTGCCATGCCCTGCAGAGGGATTGGAACTGCATTGAGATTTCTAGCACAGCACCTTCTGCTGAGCTACTTACACATTAAAAGAATGCCCAATCCCTATAGTGGGATACACCTGGGAAATAATCTGTTCCCAGGAGTTGCAAAGGAAAGGCTTTTGGGTTTTCAATATCAATATTTTATCAAGCTATACACCCCCCAGAGGAGGTGTTTGCTCCCCAATTCAGTCTGTTGATACTCTTGTCTGAACTAACCAACTCTGTCAATTGTAATTACAATCTATAAATATTTTATATTACTTTAAAATCAGGTTTTAAAATATTTAAATTAATTGGGGCTGGTGAATTAGACAGCCAGGAATTTGAAGCTGAGCTTGTCTAATCCTCTGTGCTTCTCTTTTCAGCTTTTAGCTGTGGCCCAAACACTCCCACTTTCTGCAGGATAAACCAATGGAAGAAAATTTTACTTGCAGCATACGAATGGTTTAACTCAGTTATCCACTTTCTGTGTCTTCTTGCAGCTATTTCAGCTCACTGAAATCAGATTGAGTATTGCCAAAGTATGAATTTGGATGGATGGGCACCACAGAGGGTCTGCTTGAGCCTTGTAAAATTTCACAGTACAACTGGGATTGATCTGTAAAATGTGAGCCTATTGTGATCTATCCTGTAGTCATGCTGTGTGCTGTGCCCTGTGCAGCACTCCCTGGATTTCCTAACCTGTGCTTCAGCAACAAAAAGGCTCAGTGAATTCTCACAAGATATCCTTCTCCACACTATATCCAGTGACCCTATCAAGGTCTACAAAGGATATTTGAATATATGAAATAATATGACGTGGCATAGATATGTCACAGTAATTGCCTGTATGTCCCCAAAATGTGCTAAATTCTATAGTGACTACTTGTAGGAATAATCCCACAGACTATATGCTCAAAATTTAGTTTTTAATTTGCTATATGTGATACACATAAAGGAAATATCAAGAGCTGAATGTTATTAGTGTGACGGTTCATTTAAGCAGAGGCTTTGATAATGTCCTGTTTGAAGTGAATTACCATTGAAGACAATGTTGAGCCCCTGAATTTAAAAGGCAAGGGAAAAAACTATTATGTATATCAGAGTTGGTTTTTAGGAAGGTTTTATATTAAGAAGATCAGAAAAGTTGTTATGTTTAATAACTAGCCACTAGTCTGAATTTCAAATCAAATACTGTCAGTCTAATTCATCTACCAGTTTGTGCAGTGAATGCACTTTCAGGAGAAGAGAAGAAAGCAATCATGGATGAAGGAACATTCCTGTAAGGTCCATTACCAATTATGGAGTTACTCACTTCTCACTCTTTTTGACCATAAAGTCATGATATTTAAGAAACTTTTCTGATGTGAAGCTCAAGATACTGAATAGTAAAGCACAAAGTCCTGAAGACAAAGCTGTGTGTATGAAGCTGTGTTAAGGAAGGCTTAGGTTAGATATCAGGAAAAAGTTTTTCATCCAGGGAGTTGCCAGGCACTGGAACAGGCTTCCCAGGACAGTGGTCACAGCACAAATCCTGCCAGAGCTCATGGAACACTTGGACAATGCTCTCAGCCCCATGGTGGGATTGTTGGGGTGACCTGTGCAGGGCCAGGAATTGTACTTTGATGACCCTTGTGGGTCCCTTCCAACTCAGGATATTCTATGAATCTAGGATTAAGTGACACCTTTTAAATATTATAGTAGAGTTTAGGGAGGTGTGAGGCCAGTGTCTTGCCTCACATACTTGGAACTCCTAGAAAAAGTAGGAAGTTTTGGACAAACATGTATCTAGGATCTTCTCCATAAATCTAGATCTTGCTCTAGATTATTACCTTGTGTATTATCCACAGTCTGAAGCAAACTACATTTTCCCCTATTATCCTACTTAAACCCTAGAAATAGGGTTTATTTCACACACAGTGACTAGGTGGGAGCAGTGTGATTGATTTTC
The DNA here is from genome assembly GCA_018697195.1 of Certhia americana. Classification (NCBI taxonomy): domain Eukaryota; kingdom Metazoa; phylum Chordata; class Aves; order Passeriformes; family Certhiidae; genus Certhia; species Certhia americana. Next base: position 13,096,846 of record CM031868.1, on the reverse strand, counting down.
ACTGTGACAAAAGCCACCTGGTTCTCCTGGAGAGACGACAGGGAGGGGGAACCAGACACCCTCTGCTGAGCTCTTCATATGTTTCTGCTCTACTAAAGTTTATCTAAGGCCATTTTCCCTACTTTGACTCTTGGCAAGCCATACTTTTCATTCAAAGGAAATCTGTCCCAGGACTGTAATCATGGAATTAATAGACCTATGCAGGGCTTCCCTGAATCTGCATTCACTGAAAAACCCTGTACCCAGCACGTCTGTTAGGAACCATTCATGAGCTGCCTAAGTACATAAAGCATTTGAAAACACTGGCCTTATCTCCTCAAGAGTCGACAGCAAAATGTACGGCCATGTTGAGGTTTCTGGCAGTTCTAGAAATAGTGCCTGCTGAGCAAATAAGGTCAGAGTGGGTGGGTGAAAATAGATTGTTCTCAAAATTTGGCACATAAAACTTTGAAAGTGCTTTATGAACAGAAATCATTCTCTCAGGTCCTGATCCTGCAAAAGCTCATGTGGGTAGACTTCTCAAGATCATAAATTTAAAGATCTGTTTATGTTTTTGCAGGGTGGGGTTTTAGGCTAAATAAAAATGTGAAAGATTAGCCACAGGAGGCCTCACCTGGAAAGGAAGACATCTGTGTCTTTCTCTTTATTAGGTTTCCTGAGGAAAAAAAATACTTGACTAACTTTTTTTTTTTTTTTAATTTGCCCACTCTTTCAAAACTTAAGAAGCAGTTCCTCTAAGGCACTTGTTTTGCTTTTTTTACTTAGGTATTCTAGGAACTTGCTTAAATCATTTGATGTTTGTGTTAATAATATAAAATCTGAAATTTTTATGTAATTAAGCAAAATAATACAGCTCCCTGCATGGAACTAAAGTAGTTGGGGGTAATTCTCAGTGGAAATAAGGATGACTCATTTCTCCAGCAACACCACGAATAACGTATATATATGCTGTAAGTTCCCAGTTGGAAAATAAAAATGGGGACATTTATATAATAAAGGGCTTTCTTAATCTGCATGGAAAGATGGCAAGGTATTTGTGCAGCTGAGACTGTATGGAATGTGTTTACCAGCATCCAAGTTTATTCTCAAGAGCAACATCCAGTGAATAAGACTATACTGGCTGTAATTTTAAGCCTGACATACAGGTAAAGTCATTATGCTGTCAGTCTTTTCTGATACCAAAGTCTGCAAGTATTTAAGGGTTTAAGATGAAGGACTGAAAAAAATTCCTACATTTAGGTATTTGGAACCAAATAAGAGTTATGCTTTGAGAAAAATCCAAAGAGAGTAAACCTTCTAATGAAAAAGCAGCCTTAGGTGCTATTAAATCACTATCTTCCAAATAAAGATATTTGATTTTTAAACTCTTTCTGCAATTCAGATTCTTCCTTTGGCATCAGCATCCCCACTTCATTTGTGGTCTAATCACAGCCACATCATTTCATGACTTGTGCCAAGTGATGGACATTGTAAGCAGCAATACAAGCCCTTGGATGCATTTCGATCACCTCTGCCATTTGGGGGTTTTGCCTGTATTGCTGACAGAGACATCCCTGTGTGAAGGGACCCAACAACTTCTAATGTCACAAGGCTCTGTTCTGAATTGATCACATATTGGCACCTGTCTCTGCTCCAGCCCAAAGAGAATCAGTCAGTGCCCATGCTGAAGGCTATGGGCCCTTAATATTCATGGGTGAGAGTCAGTGAAACTGGCAGCACTGTTTGGTGTCCCATAGCCCTGTTTTCCTCACCTCAGAGCATTTTGGACTCCCACTTTATTTCTCTCTTGTGATATTAGACCCTGTTTTCCACTGAAATCTCATGTTCTTGTCAAGAGGTAGGGACCAAGACTGTGAGGGGAGACAGCCAGAGCCACAGGGAAGGCTGAGGGCAGGAACAGCCCTTTCCCATAGCTCCTGTGTGCACAGCATGACAGCAGCAGTGCAGGGCACTGTGAGGGGACACACAGCACTCAGGGATTCGGGTACCACAGGGGTGGGACTGCACAGTGACCAGAGCCAGGCAGCTCTTTGTGACCTCTGCCCTGCAAGGGCTTCCATGTAGGAACAACAGCTTTGCAGAACCTATGGCTTTATGAACACCAGTGCATCATTCCTGCTTTCATCCCCTGTCTTCCCAGAGCTTGTCAGGAAGCCCAGTGTCCTTTTTCCACAGATGAGCCTCTTCTGACAGTGAACTTCACTCCCTGTGTGCCTCTGCTTACACAATACACCCAGCTACCCTGCTTCCTTCCTAAGGAGTGGGATGTTCTTTAAACTGATACAAGATTTGATCCACGCTGTTTATTGTGAATATTGGATGAACGCTAAATTGCAGGATGTTTTTACAAGTGGAAAACCTTTCTAAAACACATATTATTGAATGGACAGCTTGCTGTGCTTGGATCAATGAAGCTTATACTGTGGCTTAGGTCTAATCTTATGACAATTCAGCAATTGAATCCACTTACGTTAGGCTACTGGCAATGTTGCAGGATGCATTTTGTATCTACTGATTAACTGTGCTCAGTTTGTGCTGAAAATGAAAAAGAAATCAATGAAAACATTTAGAAAACTAAAGCAGAGGAAGACATGAACATATCAAAAACCAAGAAGAAGAAACAGCCCTGTAAATTCTGTAGTGAGGTTGAAGGTTTCTCTGAATTAATATATTTTCTTGGTATCCTGTAATTGTTCCTAGGTCATCACACTGAAAATTTAATTTTTAAACATTTAGTGCTTAAACTTCTAAAATAGCAGCAGCTCTGGACTTCTGGTGACTTAATGTGGGACCACTTCAAGATGTCCACTGGAAAGCCATTGACCACCACACAGGACTGTGATGTCTAAAACAGAGACAAGAAATGTTTCAGACTGCATTCCTGGAATCATGCAGCTGTGGAGCTGGGCACAAGGATGCAGGTCTTTAAGACTTTCCTACACAGTTGTAAGCAGTGAGTGGAAAGAGGTTGATCCTAATGTTTCTGCTTAGGAGGAAAAACTTCTATTACATCTCATGCCTTATTAGATATTGGGAACTACACAGAGGCAATCTCCACAGAAAACCAGGCAACATTAGTTTGGTTTGCTCAGGGAGATCCTCATTATTAACACAAATCTGAGAATTCAATTCTCCCAATTTAAGTGTTTTGGAAGTGATTTTCACAGTTGGAATAATCTCCAAATGGGAAAAAATGTAGACGTAGCAGTCTAGATTTTGATCTTGCAAAGCATTCTCAGGGTCTGTCACTTGGTTCTTGCTAAGTGGCTTCATACAGCTAGGGATATATCTTAGCATGAGTATTTAATGCTTTTGAAAGGTGCTTAGCTGACTGTCTCAGAGGATGACTCCTGGGCACAGTCTGCCTTCAGTTATGTGCAAGCTCCTTCTCTTGATATCAGTGAGAACTGCCTTTGCTTATGAGAGATGTAGGCAATTCACATTTTCCTTCTGTTTCTCCCCTGCTACTCTGACATATTTAACCTTGAATCTTCAACCTCTCCTTCTTAATTTTCACTTTTAATTCTTATGTGATTCTTAAATTTTATGTGATAGATCAAAGTTTGCCTACTAGAAGTCAGTGCTGGAACTGCAGCTCTATGAATGCTTTCATAAGTTTGCTTCATTGTTTTAATCCTTAGACAAGCCTCAGCATCCCTTGATGATTTCTATAATTCTCCCCCTAAACACCTCTGCTGAATACATTATTCTGTATTTGTCTATGTTCTTACACCTTGATCTGATGCAGAGTTTTCTCACATTGGATTTATGTTCTGGTGTCTGTTTTTGTATGTGTACTTCTTCCACTGCTTTCCAAATGTGTCTGAATTGCTAAGCTGCCGTTCAGAGATTACTGCTTCCCCTCTCAATGATTTAAATTTGCTTTCATTTCTTTGATCTTTGACTACTACTTTGGCCCACAGATCTTGCTTCCAGATTCTCTCTGTTTTATTCTGGTATCCAGTGGCGCTCACAGCGCCATCCAGATTGGGCTTGGGAAAAGAAACCCCAAGTACCTTGAGTAGCAGGCCATTATTGGTGTCAAAATTTCCAGGCCTTGGCTGTGGGACTTCCCTATTTTGCTCACCCCAAAGCCACACTGACAGCTCCTTCTGGTGATGCACAGAGGATAGGGCAGGCAGGATGTGGGGTGAGGCAGCAGCACCAAACTCCTGCTCCTGCCTTGAAAGCAGAAGGTGCTGCCTTACTGTCCACACATCTCCTCTTGCTCCTCAGTCCTGGTAATTTCCTTCAGAAGAACAAAATTTGTTGGAGTTTCTGAAAAACAAGGAGCTTTATTTTGATGCCGTAAGATTGAAGCATTGTCTGCTCCACACTTTCCTTAATATTCCCTCCTGCCACCTTCTGTTCCCATTGCTTAAGCTTTGTCATGATTTGAATCATCTGCTTTCTGAGAGTAATCAGATTAAAATATTAGTTTTCTATATCTGAGATTTCCTTTCCTGAAACAGAAAATAACTGCAAGATGAGGTGATTCCTCAAAAAGTGCTATCACAAAGTCATGTATTTCAACTATGTTGAAATTCACATTGTCTGTATCTAAACATCACTTCCACAGATTATTTTACCATTAGAAGAAAATGCCAAGTTCTTCTTATGCTGTACTAATTTTCTAACTCCTTTTCCATTTTAAGTGAAGCTAAAGGCTAACCATGTGTCCTAGTTAAAGGTGTCTGTCAAGGAAGACACCTCTGCCCTTCCCAAGAGAAATGACACTGGCTACGAGGCTGCAGCCAACTGCACCCCTTTCCTTCATCTTGGCCACTTCTTTTGTTTCTCTTAGGTACCGGTTGTTATCATCTTTTAGGCAGCAAATGAGACAAAATTCCCTGAGAGAAGGAAGGAAAAAAAAAAAAAGGAAAATCTAAACCTCCAGTGATGCCTTAAGTTTTAGCTTTCATATTTTTCAGATTCTGTACTGCCTAAATATGTAACTCTGAACTTCGTATAAAGTTTTAGTAAGTTGTCTTCTCAGCTTAGTCAGACAGAAGAATACTCTTCCAGCCTGAGAACCAAGGACATCATTGCAGCTTCGGGCCCAAAATTATAAACAACAGCGAATTGAGGAGAGCAATCTGGGAGGATGGGACTTCATAACCTGAAGCTGTAACTGGACAATTAACCCCAATATGGAAATGGAAATGGACCAAAACTTATGTAAGTGTGAAAACTCATGACCTGTAATCCATCTTGGGTAGCTGTAGCTGGGCTCTTGTACTGCCCAAGGTGTATCCTTTGAACGCCTTTTAATGAATATCTATTCTATTCCTTTAACTCTTCTAGCCTCTGTTCCAGGTCAGCCTCTTTAGGCACCACCAGCACCATGGCATTCAATCTATTACTTCTCTGCCAGAAAATCATCTGCTGCAAGTGTTATATTTGTAACTTAACAGGACACAAATCAGACAGGAATTTTTTGTTTTCAGAGTTATGCCCAAAGGTTAATAACTGCTGATTGTAGTGCCAAATACTTTTCTCTGTGATGTAACTGTGAGCACGCAAGCAAATCCTGCTTTTCTGAGCAGTGGAAGAAAATCAGATAACCCCAAGTGAAAATCGTACTAAATCTGAAAAGATGCTAATGTGCTAAGAAGGTGGTGAGGTCATAGATGAGATGAAAAAAGGCTGTTATTTCCTAAGAAATAGATTCAGGTGAAGAAGATTAATAAGGTCCTGTGGATAAAATGGAAAGTAAAGATCTGTCTTTTGTTTCCAATAAAATGCTGCTAGAGGGTGTCCCAAGAGATTTCTGTTAGTCTATGTATTTTAGACTGCTGAAGTTTAGTTGTTTCAGCACAAAAGCAATGAAATAACATAAACCCATGTCACAGTATATCCTTTTGCCTTGGTATCATCTGTCTGAAGACTTCAGTGTTGACCAAGATACTGCATCTCATTATTTACAGTTTAGCTTAGGTTCATTTTTCATGGAGCTAATGGATTCTTTGAGGCTTGCAAGCCTGAGTAAGCTGGACAGGTGAGGGCTGGCAAAGATCCATGACATGGGTATAATTCAACAGCTTTCCTATGGTTTGATTTAGAATATCATAAAAGCCCAAATTTGACAACAGATTAGTGCATCATTACTTAGTGTAATATTCTACAAACTCTGATTAATGCATTTACATTTTATCAGTATATGTAGCCACATATACGCAAAAACTCATACATTAAACAATGCTGACGTGAACATGGGTATGTGTGTGTATATCCCTTTGGTGCGTAAAGAGTAATTTTTGTCATGATTAACTTCAACAGCCACATTTTTATTAGCTGGTTATAAATTTCCTTAGCTCAGGACTTCTCAATCCTCAAAGAAACAAAACCATTAGGCTCGAGAGCTGTCTCATTACCCCTGTCCATGGATCGAAGCTGGGGAGTGACTCAGCAGCACTCAGACAGGTACAGGCAGCCCAGGCTTCCCCACCATGGTCATATTTATAACCTAAAAGCCAACACCCACAAGATAAAAGGGTACAGAAGGTTTCCTCCAGGGCTGCATCTAAACCCCAAACCACATCTGTGGTGGGCTCTTCCTCTTCTGTTCCCCAGGCAGCTGTTTCACACATCCTGAATTGTGTGTGGACATTTGATGTGGAGGGGTTGGACTAAGTGAGAGCTGGGCTGCAGCCTGGCTTCTTGTCCTGCTGGGGACTGTCCTAATGCAAAAGAGAGAGGGCATTTGTACCTCCTTGTGGACACAGGAGATCTTAGGTGCAGACTGGAAAGTACCCTTGCTTGAGCATCCTAAGACTACAAGTCACAGGCTGCCCTGCTTTTTATTTCAAAGATGATAATTTTCAGAAAGTGTCTAATAAGCAAGAAACACTCCTGAATTTTTGGAATTAGGTTTAGGTGATTTAATGTAATTCTTGCCTTTCAACTATTGGTTTCAACATTGCCTTTCATTCTTTCGAGTTGTTCTTGTCATGTTCTAGTTCAGAAAACATTAAAAGTAACCTTTTCCTAATGTTACAAGATATCAGGAGAGTTGTCTGCCTCAGTAATGGAAGTGTTTAATTTCAAGAGGGGGCAAGTTATCATCTGACTAATACAAAGGAAAGGAATTATTTCTAGAGGCAAGGTCCCTGGACTGGGACTCAGGGACTGTGTTCCCAGTTCAACTTTGTGCACTTCTTTCTACTGTTTTCTGTTTTAAGCTTTCTGTACCTCACTTACTTAGGCTTTAAGTTCTTTAGGGTTGAGGCTTTACCACGTACCATGAGACTACGGGGTCCTGATTTTCACTTGGAATGTCTGGGTACTCTAATAATTGGAAAGAAAAAAAAAAAAAGCTCACATCCTTGGCTCAGTGTAGGAAACAGGCAAGTCACAGGGCCTCCGATACAGATTCACTTCTAAAGGCACTCTGCTCATCATCTCAGCCATTTACCACCATCTGAAGTTGGTTCTTTATATGTTTCTGCACCAGTAAAGTCTATGCTGAAATTCTCATCTCCCTCCTAGGGTTGTTATTAGGTTTAACACATTACCATTTGTAAGTACTTTCCTATGCCTGGATGGAAGTAGCTATAGATACACAGTAATGCTCTGCAATAATGGCAGAGCTTAGCACTAATAGACTGTGCACTGTGGAGAGGGAAAGGGGCACACAAGGTACAGCTCCTCTGAGGGCAGCACAAACCAAAGGACATCCCAACCCAGGGCTGTGGCACAGCTTGTATTCCTGGAGCTGAAGGAGGCAGGAACGTGCTGGGGATCAAGGCACACCGTGGTGGGGATTGTGATGGCACTCAGAACCAAAAACACTCCCTGACTGTCCCTCCAAAGCACAGAACACAATCAAACAGCTCCTGAACTTCGGCAGCAAGAAGTCTAAAGAGATTTAATTGCTCCAGTTTTAGAACTGTGTAATTGTAGCTGGTCAAAGTGTTCCAGAACTGTAGTAATAATTAACCATCTAGTGCACTGGTTCTCCTGACAGCCCTGATGTTGGGGTCTGCAAAACTGATTTCCTTCTTCTCTATTAATATGCATTTACAGCAAAATCTATGCCACTGACCTTATATCTTAATGATCATTTGGTTATAGAAAAAGATGCAAGTCAGAACCCCAGAGGTTAAATGCATCTAACTGCACAGCAAAACATACCAGTTGGTCTGGGAACTAATTTCAGTTCCCTATGAGGAAGAAAAACCTTCATTGCCTCAGATGATTTTTAAATGCCAAGATCATCTATTTAGAAAACTCATTAAAAAGATTTTGCATATCGGAGATCCTAGTTTGGTCAGGTGAGTCTTTTTTCTTGTAAAACCCACATAAGGTAGACACTAAACATATGATATAAATTTATTTAAATTTCAGATTTCTAAAAATATTCATGAGACCACTGTGTAACCACAAGTCCCTGTGAATAAATTTCTAGTATAAAATAAGAGTCCAGTTCCTTGAGGATTGAAAGATACAGCAATAATCTTGGGTAGATGTGGAGCTATGATGTTTTTGAGTAATATGGCTTTGAGAGAACAAAAAGAAAGAGAGAAAGGCAGATTTCATGAAGCTGCTTAGCTGTTTGGGATGAATCCTGCAGACACAAGACATTTAAAAGGTGTGTGTGGGGTCTGTGTGCCTCCAGGAAGCATTTGGAATGCACAGAAGGATCAAGCTGGGCACTTTTCTGCCAACAGGATTAATTCATTCACCAGTGTCATCTGTGTTTCATAAGAGGAAGAGACTGCTCTGAAGAAGGTGGCATATTAGATAAGTCAGAGTTTGAGCTGACCTGAGGGGTTTGTGTCTTTCATAATATTATACTCTCATTTATTTGGTTTCAATTCAAGTGACTCAGCCTGCATAGGAAGAAATCCACCACAAAACAAAACAAAACAAAAAAGGTTTACAGCAGTTATTAGGTCTTCTGCATCATTTAGAAACCCTTCAACAGCAGAATGGGGCTAATCCCAACCATTTAGTTATGTTTTGGGTCTCTAGAAGTTTGTAATGAAAAGGGCAATTTTTCTTTTTTCAGCAAGTAACCCAAACCCACAGGGAAACCCTCATCCAGGGAAAGACCAGGCCCTGCATCCAGGGGAAGTGACACTTCTGATGGAGAGTCACCTGAGGCTGCTCACCACTGTCGGGTGTTCTCCTTTGGCAGACCTGCCAGTCAAAGATGGCATTCACTCTCTGTTATTGCCATTAGCAGAGACATTATATCAAAGAGAGTTTGTTTTGTATATGCAATTGTCCAGAACTCAAAGTATGATGAAATATGACAATGAAATAAAAGTCGCAGAGTTAAAACATTCTTGAAATTCTTGAAAATTAATATTTATTAATGTAAATATATATCCAGAGATTTTGCACAAGTTCCACTTCAACATTGCATTCTGCATTTCTGCTTGTAAAAGAACTATTAATTTGGAAAAAGAGAACAGGAAATATCACTATATTCAGAGAATTTTTCTGCTGAGGAAAAATAGCTTATTTAATTAAAATGAATTGACTAATTTGAAGATGTCTGGAGGTACCTCTGGGCAATATTAAGGTGAAGGACAAAATGTATAGTTAAGGAAACATGGAAAATTATATCTTCTCTGATGATTGACTAAAAGTATTTGATGTGAAACATCTCAGTGAAATTTTTCCCCAAAATAATGATTACAAGGTGCTTCAGGAAATATTTAAGTCTAATTTACCTTTATTTCTGATGTTCTAGTTTAATGAAAAGCATTCCCTAGGCAGCTTCACATTGCCTGCTGTGTTTTTTCTTACTATGAATCTCATGACATAAAGAATAATAATATGAAAAAAAAATATACATGCTACAAGGTCATAATGCATGTACAAGCAGGTGGAACACAGAACAACCTGGCTACCTCGTCCAGCACTCCTCTCTGAAGTCTGTGACATCAGCAGCAGGAAACAAGTACAATTATTTGTGAAGCATTATCTGTGTTCTTTGTTTAAGAAAGGAAAAAAATTGTGAAAAATTCCAGTTAAGGTGCTGAAGCACTGGAGAGCCATTTACCACCCTAACTCCTTCCTGGTGGAGACTTCTTTGCTTGAAATACAGCACACTGCATTAAGTCTATGCACCTTTCAAAGAACACCTCCAAAGATATCTGTAATGCAAAGGTATCTGCATGCATTGATATGGTAATCAAATGTAAATGTCATAGTAGGTTACTTGAGATTATGTATTTTACAACACAATTACATTCCCATTAAATTAATACAGGAATCTTGCATTAGCAAGTCACACCTGCTGGCAAAGACCCACTAAATAGTTGTCTGCTACAATGCAGAAAAAATGCAAATTTTGACTGATGTTGAAATACACGACTTCATTGCAATAGACAAACAATAGCTGGTCTGCTTCTCAGCAGTTTTTGGGTTTATTTTTCCTTATCCAATTGCTGTGTTCACAACCTGGGTACCTGATTCAGTGACCTGTATTTCAATATGTAAACACTGTGAGAATGGATAAGTTTTCACATCCAAGGGGGCAATGTTCAAATTATTTTTGTGCCTAATGCTCTGCCCTCTTTATCTTTCGCACACCCTCGAGGTTCCAAACTTAAGTAGTTTCCTAACTTGGGATTTTGTGTTGTAAAAAAAGGTGGCACAACTGATTGTCCTGTTTATAGCCTTGAGTATGATGGAATATTATAAGGTTCCTACATTAATGATTTTTTCCTTCCAGTTGATGGTGTAGAGCTCTGAGCATTTGGCAGTGAACACACCACCTGTGCTGGGTTACTTTGACACCAAGAGCTGGAATCCTTTTTTACTTTTTTCTTGCTGCAGCAATGGAAATCCCTACTTAGAGCTTCCTGATTTGCCAGGGAAGATGGAGAAAACCCTGTATCCTGGTGAAAATTCCAGAAGGAATTACATTCCAAAGCATTCCACCCAGAAGCTCTGTCCTTTTCTCACAACTATCCAGGACAAATTGGTCATTTGTTTAAGCTGGGCTCTTTGATACACTGGGAGACATTGTCACTGTCTAACCTGAAATACTTCCAAAAGAAATGCTGGATGCTGTCATCTTCTTTCAGCAATTGAAAAGAGGCTGCTGAAAGTCATGGAGGCCACTGCAAAATAAAAACAACGTGATGGAAAGTTGGAGCCATTTCCTTGGCTGTGGTAGCTTACAATAACTTTCAAAAAGTCAATACTGCTACACTTAATTACTCTGAGTAAAAAATTTTGGTCCATATTTTCATCAGCCTTTCAGAGCAATAGAATCTTAGTCACCCACAGCACAGCCTTCATGGTGGCATGGACCAGAATTAACTCTGGCTGTGGAACCAGCCCAGATCGATCGCTGAAGTAAAAAGCCTTGTTACTTACAAAGACAGACTTGCATTAAGTATGCACAAATCATAGCCTGAGACAGAGGAGTCTTTCCTGGAGCTATTGTCAAAGGCAATGAAAACAAAGTATTTGTGTAGATTCAGTTCTCATCAGAGATATTAATGCATGCAAAATCTTTTTGGATTCCTTTCTACAGCCACAAACCTTAGCTCAATCCTTAATCTCATGATTTGGCCTCAAACTTACAAAAAAAAGGCAGTCATGTAGCTTTTGCAGCTGTCTGCAACATAATTCATAGTGGAAAATTCATTTCAGCTTGATTTATTGAGGGTGCTCACTTAAATCTTCTGTAGCACGATAGATTGCATCTCAGTAAAAGGGGCCAAACCAAATGGTATTTGGATGAAGTATAAAGCTTCAGACCCTGACCTGAGCACATTCCTAAGGCTCAATGACTTCATCATCCAACCATTGCTAAATTAAAGATGAAGAGCGTAGGAAGTTGTGCGTAGCAGATGCAAATGTGTTTTATATAGAATATGCTAACTTTGACTATTTTTTGGTATTGTTTGCACACTCAAGGAACGTAAAATGAATTTGTACAGATTCTCTGTGGGTGTAGGAATGCACACTCATCTAATAAAGGAAACTATATATATGAAAATTCAATTTTCTTGGAATTTAACCAAATTCATCAATGTGAAGTAGACAGTATTTTCACACACATACACGCACACACATATCTATATATAATTTTTTTTTCCAAGTACTAAAAATAATCCATCCTCATCATGAGTAGATTTTAAGAGATCCATTGCATGAACTCAATAGTACCAAAATGCACAGATTTCATGAAAAATTCTGTGGTGATGTTCTTGCAGGACAAAGACTGAAAGTTTGCAAAGCCCAAGCTGAATATGTTTATATATATATACACATATATATATATATACATATATATATATACATATATATATATATATATATAAAGGTTAAATGTCTTCTCTAGAACTGAGAAAAATTGGAAAAAATCTCCTGTATGCTGAAAAAGAAGTAAAACAGAAAGAAAACTTGAAAGTTGCCTCATGCAGCAAGTAACACTATCTGTGATCAGCATTTTAAGAGCATCTTTAGAAAACTAAGTCAAAACAAGTATTATCAATACAAAAGTATCATCAGCAAGGATAGAATTTTATGGGCCTTCTTCCATGCTTAGACAAAGAGAAATAAATGTGCAAGTAGGAGGCAGAGACAGAATTATGACATTACATGGAATGATTGTGCTTTTATTTCCACAGGTGATCAACTAGAGAAACAATGGAATCAAACACAAGATATCCTTGCTTCTTTTTGCCTTTTGTCACTCCAATGAGGAAATTACAAATTTACGAGTGAAGAAGAATAAGGGTTCACAAGATGTTCCTCCAGCCAGCGTTGGAACTGCCAATCTGTGCCTGTTCGTGTAGGGATTGTGAACAACCCCAACACAGACCATGAGCATGGTTTCAATTTGTGAACAGACACAAAGGGCCTCCACTCAAAGAAATGGGAACATACAAAGAATGGCTGCTAAAAGGGTAAAATGCATGTGGAAATGATCATTCATGAAAAGCAACATTCAGTGGTGAAATAGCATTGTAGTTACCCTGGCATCTCTCACCTTTCTTCACTTTCTTTTAACCCAATTTATTGCAAGTGTCATTGTCCAAAATTCCCTGACCAACTGTTTCAAAGTGACACTAGAATGCTTGGGACATCTTTTCCACTTTGATTTTTTGATGTATGTGTGTTAAATCATTCTTAACTGTTGTTAACAAAGAGTTGGTATTTTTTTCTATTTCTGTATGAAGGCCTAGCCCTCCATTTTTTATATAAGCCCATACACTTTCATTCATTGTATTTCACCTAAACCTTCTATTTTTAAAATACTTTATTTATGTATAAAATTTGCTTTATCAAGATATTATAAGTCAATAGAAGAAGCATTTACATTATAATGAGCACGCAGCTATTTCAACCTGATTGACCTTGTTAAAGCTTGTCGTTCAATTTCTTAATTAAAAAGATGCAGTTTTGTTTCTATAGAGCACCCAAGGAAGATGAAATTCTGAGCCAAAAATAAACCAAACCTCTTCTGGAACATATAAGGAAATGTCTTATCATACTCCAATGTGAAAGGTCATTGATTTATTGCCTCTTACTAATTATAATAATTTGAAAATTATTGGATGTTTCTTACCTTCATTAATATTTTTCTTTACTATAGGAATAGAGGTCTGGGACCTGGACAAAACAAGAAAGGTTGTAAATAGAGCATCATTCTTTCACTCGTTTGAGAATCTACTGAAGTCTTCAGAGAGGCCAGTTATCTAAGAATGTGCTTAAATGTCCCTTGTCACTAAAGAATATCTTCACATTCTTATCTTTGCTTGCAGATTTAGGTTTCTTTTTACTGTACTTGGTTGAATTGAGGAATCGTTCTAAATTCAGAGATAGAGCACAAGTTGTACTGTAAGAAAGGGAAATATAAACACAGACTCCAGCTTCCTCATAAAAAAGAATTTTAGGATTATTTGTTGACTTAAAGAAGCAGTGATGAAAGAAGATTTTATACAAGAATATTGCTTTGACAATGGTGCTTTGCAATGAGGATTGCTTCTTGAGCTTTTCTTTCCAGAGTGTGATACCTTTGAAGAGCCCACCTTTGTGGTGGTAAGTTCTGAAAAGCAGCTGTCAGGGTTCCTATGAAAATGGTTTTGGGATCAACATTTCAAGAAACAAAGGATATGCTATAACTGTTTTACCTAATCCAGCCAAGCCCAGCAGTATTCAGCAGGTGATGCCAAAGAGGTGTTACAGATGTTGTGACCAGTTATATTGTTAAGGTTCTATTACTTTCTACTTAATTTTATAATCATTTTACAAACATTAATGCAAGACATTTAATCAAGCATTTCACTTGAAGTTTAAAAATAAACTCAGGACTGTGAATGTTTATATGTGTTAATTATTATTAATGTCACCAACCCAAACTAAGCACAAGCAAGTGCAACATCACGAGGCATATGAAGTTCCCAACGTGAGTTAAATCCCTCAGAAATCGATGTCAGTAAGTCTGTCTGCTGACATCAGCGAGCTTGCCAAACACCAAACCAAATGTAGGTCATTCAGAAAGTTGGTTTTGTCTGGTTTCTCCTGGAAAACTGCATTGTGGCACTTCTAATTTTTCCCCAAGAGTCAATTAAAAAATGAATGCAGGAGGAAGGACTTTTTGCTGAGAGAAGTATCTTCTTGATCTTATATGATTATAGATTTAATGACTCATTTCATTAGCTGACACTGCTCCGAATGGCTTTTGTTCAGAAACTATCAATCACTGCTGGAAATTCAGCTTCAAGTATTTGCAAACAGTTAACAGCCAAGATGGATGACAGGAGATGGAGAGGAAGGACACGGCAGGAGGTGCTATGCTGTTGAAGAGCCTGTTGTCTGCAACCAGATGTCCATTGCTCAGCCCATTCCATAGGCTCTCTGCAGCCATTTCCTGCTGAGCACAAACAGAGGAAGGGACCTTTGCCTTGGGTCTGCACCTACAAAGTTGTGAACTCTCCACCATTGAGCCTTTAGTCCAGCAAAGGGACACCTTGTCATCCACTGTCACTGAATGACATCCAATTCATCCTTGCCACTAGATGACAGCACAGCAACACACATCTAGGAAGGAACCTGTATTTTGCCATGGGTTAAGAATTCCTTGAGACACAGGTTTCAGGAATTTTAGGACTGTCCCCATGGAGGTGAGAGATGACATGGAATTTCTGTGTCTTTGGACTCCTCCATTCCACATCAACGATGAGAAGGAACTTGTGTGAGTCTGTGCTGCTGAGCAGGACAAAAACCTCACCAGCACTGGAATGCTTGGCAGCTGGATGGTCTCCTGGTGTTTGTACAGGAAAAGCAGAAAGCAGGAGAACATGGAGGCCAGCAACCCTCAATGCCAAAACACAGACCTGGCTGCTAAATCCAAATGTCTAAGGAAGGTATTTGGTACAAGAAATTAGGATCCTTTTGAGGTCAGACGTCTTTTGATGTTTTAGTTTCACAAGTCTTTTCTCAGTGCTGATCTAGGAACCTCAGGACTAGAGCAGATCTTTATATATTGGAAGACTAGAGAACACTGGTACTGATGGATGCTTTGGTCTGGAAAACAACAATAATTCTGTCATTATTTCATGCACACTTCTTGGCACACAGGATTTCTGTTAAAATACTTTTGTCAGATATTTTGAAGAGAAATTAAAGATAATTAAGGGGAAAATCCTACGAACATTAATTCTGGAGAGTTGACACAAACAAGAATCTTCCTTCTTCTCTACTCTAAGTTACACTGTTCTTCCAAAGAGAGAAAGAAGAGGGTTACCACACAAACAGGTCCCTGCTCCAAACTTTTATAATCCAGTTCACTTCCTGTGCTCAGTGCAGGGAGGTGGAATAAATGATCTGTTGAGATACTCTTCAGTCCCAGCTTTCTTTCTTAAGTCATTGTAGTCCTTGACTTTGAACTAATACAATATTTAGTTACATTAATTCTTCACCCTCTAAGAAGGAAGATCTAGGAGTAGATCAATATTCCTGTGCCACAAGACAGGGCTCTACACCAGACACTAAGGAGAAGGGTCTCTCATGGTTGAATAATCTAGAAGTAATTAACTGTTCCTTGAAATGAAGTCTTGGAATGGTCTCCCATATTTGTGCAAGCACTCTACCTTCAGGATATTCTGAGATCAGTCCCAGTCTCTTTTCTCTCCTCTGCCCTTTCCCAGAAATTTCTGAACATAAGACTTTTTTTTGCTTGTCAAAAAATGTGGTACATTCTTGTGAAAACTTTTGCTTTTGAAAACCCTGCTTTTCCAAGAAACAGTCTTGTTTCCAAATTTTTTCCAATCAACAGATGGGGAGAAGGTTTATGGCTTTCTGTGTGGCAAAAAAGAAAGGAGGAAAAACTGTGCATTTAATTACAATGTAACATTTTAAACCACCCCCCACAAAAATCCCCTCTCCTGATTATCTGTCCTTTCTTAAAGGTGCTCATGTCTAGTCCTGAATTATTAGAGTGCTTTCCTCCATGTTTGGTCAGTCCCCGATAATTAGTGCTATTGCATATGTGTAGGTATTCACCACATACAGGTTATGACACAGCAGGACTGCAATATATTAGCATTTTGTGATCAATTCTTTAACATGTTTACCATTTTCCTCATAATTCTGCCTTCTTCCAAAGGGTAAGGAGAAATTACAGCCCACTGAGAAAAGGAAGAGAGAATAGTTGTGTGTGGGCAGAGAATAAGTGTATTACAGGATTTTGTGATTTTCTTTCATCTATTTCTTTCTATTTGATAATAGAGCTGGTTGATACCATACAGGGTGTACTTTATCATTGGCAAAAAACATGTAGGAGAAAAAAACCCCAAGCATGCCATTAATTGCTTATAAATATATGCTCTCAACACTAGCAATCAGCCTTTGGGATTTCTAACCTCTAAATTCTGTTCAATTCCTTCATTTGAATAAAATTATCAACTTGTATCTTTTCTAGCATGATTAAACACATCGCTTGCAGGCAGGTTATGATTAAATAGGAAAGATTTGCATTTTTTGAAATACACAGTCTCTGTGTCTCTCTGTAGGTGTGTCTGTGCATACCCATGTCCCAGTATAAACTTCCACATGTGTGGAGACACACATGAGTGTGTGTGCCCATGTCTGCAAGTTAACAGGGGAGTAGGCAGCAAGATAGAGGAACTGAAGCTAAATTAAATGGAATGATCTTGATGTTCAGACCAGATTCTTCTGTCTTCTCACCCAGTTGCATCCAATGTGACATTCATAAGAATTCAGTACTGGATTTCTCAGGGAAGTTTAAGACCCAATATGTTGAGCCTTTCTCAATCTTCCAACCACATGGCTTGAGAAGCTCAGCTGGAGGTTGTTATTTCTTTCCTAGAAGATCTGTGTTTTAAAAGCAAACAGGAATGAAAAAGAAACTCTCTCAGCTTGCTGAAAGCTTTTTCTTTTAGACAGTCATGCCTTGCATACATATGGTTGCACCTGCAAACACTATAGGAATATTTGTGCAGGCCTGTTGAAAAGCTGGCCATAAAAGTAAATTTCCCCACAGCCACGGCTATAAAAAAAATTTCCTTACCAAAATTTTACATGCTTTTGTATCTGTTTTTATTTCCTTTACTTATTATTTACTGTCATTCTACCCCCCTCCACCCTACAGAGTACCAAGGCTGTGCTTGAGAGAGACACAAACATTCTCTCATGTTATGATCTGATGCTATTATGTGTTCTGATACTGCAATAATAAATAAGAAAATTAGTGCAAGTAGTACAACATACAACAGGAAAACCCACATGAGCAATGGCAGAAAGGGAGGTATCTCCTGTCTGCTCAGTGGCAATTGGGAATAAGATGAGCACTTCTGCTGATCATGTGGCTGCCTATGGTAACTGAGTCTGAACTCCACTTTTCCATCATTTGGCTGGTTTAACACTGGTACAACACCACTGTGGGATTAAGACCAACTGACATTGGTGAAAATGAGGACAAAGTTAAGCCTCCTCTTACTAAATATCATCCAGTTGATCTTTCCCTCACAGTCTCTACCTTTTTTCTGCCCGTGGCTAATTAAGTAGGAGGCCCTATGTCCTTCTAGGGCAGGACATTAAATTTGTTGTTGCTGTTCATCTTGCAGTTTTATCTGCCAATCAGCTCCAAGAGCTGAACTGTTAGTTGTGGTCCAGAGGGCCAAAATGCAGAGAAAGGCCATGTTACCATTTGCACTTGCACTTCAATCATGAAAACCAGGAGTTTATCCTGTTAATAAGATTATGGTAAGAAAAATGCTATCTAAGCATGACAAATTCTAATGTCTTAGGATCCACACTGTTGGACAGTACAGCCTTTGTCTTCATTCATGGTCTTGCATTTCAGCACTGCTGAGAGACTCTACTGTACTCCTCAGCAGAGACACTTGCAATGTAAGCAGCAGGAAAGACAAAAGAGAGGAAAAAGCAGAAATTTCATTCTAGTCAGGCCTTCTGGGTCTCCATGAGATTAAATGATCTGTCCAAGGCTGCATGAGTAGTCTGTGGCAGTGAGAGTTTTCTGTAATTCATAGTAATTTGTAAACCTCTGTGCTACACAACCACCAAGTTTTCAGGGTTTTTTTGCCTTTTGATCTGTATTTCATACCGAGATCTTTCGCCTTGAAATAAGGTCATGACTACTCAACTCTGAGAAAGTTTGATGCTTTTTACAGTAGTTACCACACCTGGGAAATACTGAGCAGTTTCATTTTCTGATTCATCTCCCTAAAGTTCTGCCCACATGGAGTGCAGAACAGTGGTGGGACACCAATTTACTTTTCATGCATTCTCCCTGGCTTTGCAACCTATTGGTGCAAATGGGATTCTGCCTTTTATCTTCTGACATTTGTGATTCTGCTAGTACTCAACAGGAGTCAATGATCCCTTGTAGCAAAAAAAAAAAACAAACCAAACCAACCTTAAAAAAAACCCCAAAAATTACCCTAATCTATAACAGGACTTTTACAAAGATAAGAAGTTAAGGACTAAAAGTAGTTTTGAAAATTTATTTGGTAGACACAAAGCAAAAAGATTTCAGGAAAGTCACGCATGCTGTAACACTGCTGATTTCAGGAAATTTGTGCCAAGCAAATTTGACCCATTTGCTTCTCTCCTATGTGAGGGGTCAGGGATACTCAAAATTGACAAAGTCAGAAAGGACTAAAACAATCACAGATAATTCAGATGAAAGGAGCTTAACTAGTTGACTAGGAAGTAGAAATGACTGTAGTTGGACAAGAAAAATCCAGAATTATTTTGGTACTTGCATGGAGTGTACTTAGAATGTTTGGGAATAGCATCCATAAGGTGCTAAAATTCTCTAATAAGCCAAATGTGTATTTGGGTATGTCGGAAAATCAGTTGAAAAGACTAAGCAAAGGTGGTTACACATATGGGGCAATGCTAGCATGACAGATGGTATTTGTTTTATTTATGTCTTCACAACTGTGTTTATGTTCTTTCAAGAAGCCTGTCTGGGTGGAGTCTTGCAGAGAGGTTGCACAGGCTCCTTCCTCAGGGAAGCTGTTGAGTGTGTTGAGACAGAAACAATTCCAGGCTTCATGGGGCCAGCAAAAGGGATACAGACTGAAGATGATGGCTTGAAGCTCATGCAAAGACACTGCAGAGATGAGGAGAGTGAAACCAGGCAAATCTCACAATAGATGTTCCCTTTCAAGGAACAAGAGAACAGAATTTGCTCAGTGATTTAGGAAGTCATGGAGTTAACTGGGAACAACCAACCACCTGCAATGACAGAGGGACCTGGGACAGATATGTGCTAAACATTGTAATGCAGCTCTGTCTCTCCCACCTGTTTTAAACAGTATTTAATAAAAAAGTTTCATTTCTAGTTTTTCTTCAAGTAAATGTTGCCTTTTCTGAATTTAAAACCACTCTGTCTGTGCTGGGTTGAAGCTCTAGGAACATCAAGTGTAGTGCTTGGTTGACTCACTGTCCTGGCAACAGTCAAAATATAAAAATCATTAAGACAACCTAATTCAATGCAAACACCTATAAAACGTTTTCTGACTTCTTGGGATAACAGAGTGTACTAGAAATTCTCAATGATAACAAGTCCTTGAATTACAATTTTGGTCTTCAAACCTTTCTCTCAAGAACAAGAAATTGTATTTAGAAAAATATAAACAGTAAGTAATATACTTTCAGGAAAAGACACACTCTCCTAACAGAAGTTTGTTTTTTTGCCAAATGTTGAGCTTTGGCTCAACTAAATTTTCTCTTAGAACATAGTTCCATCTCCAGGTAAGTTTCTGAGCACATCACTAAGATATTGTTTTTTATTTTCAGTTCTTCAGACAACTTAACTGCTCCAGGTGCTTTTTGGCTACTGCAAAATAGAGCTCCTCTATGGTGAAAAGATTTTGGTTTTATTTTTCAAGCCATTCCCAGGAGAATGGGATCATTCAGCTGTCAGTTCCTGTTAGGTAAACAGCACATCTTGGACCTTAGTGCAGAAGCCTCTCATTGCTACCACTGCACAGAGGATAATGCAAGCAATTTATACTTTCCATTTATGTTAATAGTGACTTATTAAAAATTCAACTGAACAACTGAAGCTGGTAGAATCCCCCTGAACACTAAATAATTAATAAGTCTTCCACAAAGGTGACCTAGGCTCAGCAGGCAATACATATTTTTTTGGCTTATCATGGGAATTTCTTGTTCCCTACCAGAGGAAATAACCAGTGTCCCTATGCCAGTGCCAGGGAATAACTAGGTATCTTCCAAAGCTACATTATTGAATAAGACACTGCCAAATGTAACTGATGGTAAATGCCAAGGAGAGAAAAAATGATGTCTTAATCTCCATTCTCTTCTGACACTTTCCCCCCTCAGAACATTGCAGATGTCAGGGGCTGGCTCTCTGCTTCAGATCCCTTCACACAAAATAGAGTGAGAAGCAGCAGTGGTGTGGCTAGTACCTTCTATCTGGTGATTAAAGGTTAGTGCAGGAAGGATATGAAAAATACTGACTCAAATCTGATTTTAGCTTCAGCAGATTTTAAGACAGATCTTCATCTTTCTGTTTTCCTGCAGCCTCGTTGATTTTGTGAGTTGATCTCAGTTTTTGACTGCTATAATTTCTATTTAATTAATATATTTAATTAAAAAATATAAATCATTGGAGAAAGAGTCCAAGACTGCTCATTTACCAAGTGAAAAGACAGATTTTATTTGCAGTGACTTTTTAAATCTCTTTCTAAATACAAATATATTGAATTTTCAATTAATAATCTTTTCTTCCAATCAGTGTTCTACAAGTTCAGGAGATGAGTATTCTCTCTTAGAATAATCAATAATTGGGTTTTGAGGACAACATGATGGAATTTGCAGGGTCAAGTCACTCAATATGGATCTGTCACATCTCCAATTTGTGCATTCAAATATTTCAGCAAAGTTGAGACAAACTCTGAACTCTTCAGCACCGGGAAAAGGCATTTCTGATCATGATCAATTACTTTTTGGCTGTTTATGATCATGATCAATTGCTGGTGGACAAGTTTTACAGTTATAGACTCCAAGTGGTAACTGAAGAGTGAACCTGAGGATTAAATGTGGTGTGAGTCTAAACTCTCTAACTAAGAGTCACCTCTAGAGAGGTGTCTAAGGCCAGTGTAAGCACTTTAGAAGACCTTTTTCTTACTGAATTGCTCTCAGGTGAAAAATTCAGTCTGTAAAAAAGAGTAATTCTGTGCTTTTCAGAAGCCATGTATCAAACCAAATAATCAAATCAAATAATTCCACTTGTATTAGCTCACAAAAGAAGAACACCTTCATTTTAATTTTACAGAATGAGAGTTATAACTTATTTAACTTTTTAATATATTATAATTAGAACAATGACTAAAAATTCAGTAATTTTAATGAGCAATGAAGGTCTGAAGTCTGTTAAAACTATACAAAACGACACTGACTTTTATAGCTGTGAAAGTTAAATTATTTGTGCAAGTGGGATTCTAAGGTACTGATTAGCAAATTCGGTCCTCTTGTGTGTTACCTTTCTTCATTCCATAAAACTTAAGTATCCATAGTCTTTCACAGTTGTTTAAAAAAATGGACATGGATTTCCCCTTCAAAGAGGCTTCAATCAGTAATTCTGCTGGTTTGATAGAGCAAGGATGGTGAAGTAGCTCAGTGCTGAATCTGAGCCTGCCACAACAATCAGTGTTTTTGGACTGCCAGACAAATCAGTCCTAACAGCATATGTTCATTCCAGAGTCTTGACAAGTCTACAAGCACGCAATACATATTTTGTTACTGTTACCAACTTCATGTCAATCACCAAACACAAGAAGTCCTAATGGTTACGAATTTGAGAGGACACATATCCGGCCTAGGAGGATTGGAATATTAAATAAAAAAATTTGTTAGCATAGGAAATTATGGCACAAAAAAAAAAAAAAAAAAAAAAAAAAAAAAAAAAAAAAAAAA
>CM031868.1:13045901-13074100 GCA_018697195.1 Certhia americana | reverse complement strand
CCACATATCCGTCCTAGGGGATTGGCAATTAAATAAAAATTTTGTTAGCATAGGAATTTGGCACAAAAAAAAAAAAAAAAAAAAAAAAAAAAAAAAAAAAAAAAAAATCTGTTGTGCTGAGGGCTGTTAGAAATAGACAAAAAGAGGCCACTGGTGAGATTTTAACATTCAGACTAGCAGACTCTCCTATTACAACCTATTTATTAGGCACAGGAAGAATTTATCTGCTTAGCAACGGAAAAGAATTCTTATTTGTTCCTCACATAACTTGGGTTTTAAATGCCTCTGTGACAGTTCTGTCTCCTAGCCTCGCTCCTATATAGCAGTCAAAAATAATTATGTAAAACTATTGAATATATATATATACAGTGTACTGTTTCTCTAATGGGAATTGCTTTGAGTGACTTTAATGCTCCCTCAGAGCTCCCTTCCTCTGTAGAGTGGCCAATGCAGCTGTAGCCCATTGGAGACACAGCACAAGGGACCAGTAACCCAGTAACCTGGGTCCCCAAAAGAGGGAGAGCTCCTGTGGAAATGAGTAAGTTGCTTCCTGAGTAAGTCTTTCCCCTCTTCAGCCTCTCTTTTTGACTGTGGTTGTTGTCTATGCTTTTCAGAGGAATCTGATTGTCTCTAGCTGAGTACAAAGTGTATCACCTTGAATTCTATTCTATTACAGTGTCCTTGAAATCTATCAGGGAAAACAAGCCTATCTCCTTGTAATTGCTCTGCATCAAAGAGTCTCTCATAAGCAGGAACTACCCTGACTTCCTGTATTGCACCCTTCCAGGGGTGATAACATCCCATAACTGATAAAGTAATCCAAGCTGACTGCAACACTGCAGGTGGAACTAGATTTTATACATTATGTCTTTTCATTAGTATTCTCTGTGTTGGCATTTCCCTCTTCCTATGGATGCATTTCAGCAAGTGGGTGTTTTTCCAATTCGCTGGGATGATGACTTCAAGTAGTTATTGAAAATAACCCTTATCTATCCTTTTTCTGGTCAGTATCTGCACAAATTCTCTTTTTAATAAGTACTTCCTACTTCCTTATACAAGTCCAAATTACCTGTATTGTTGGAGACCCTGAATGTCAGTTGCTCCTAATTCAAATACAGTTCATATCCCTTGGTAAAAGCCTGTGAATGCCCTGTGGTTCTCCAGCTATGCAGCCTTCCTTTATATACCCGTGGACTCATAAGGGTTGCACATCCTGATACTCCTGGTTGATGGGCAAGGAGACAAAGAGAAAATCATTTTACTTTGTCAGACAATGTCTAGGTCTTGGAGTTATTATTACTGAGCCCGCACTCTTTCTTTCTTGCTGTGAGAGGCAACTTTTTCTTTAAAGAAACTAACGTCTAAACAGACGAGATAAAGAATGGAAAAGGGAGTAATATATTATCCATTTTATAGATAAGTAACAAAGGTACAGGGAAAGTAAGATACACTCCTGTGGTCACACAGGAGGTCTTCGCCACAGGCGTGTTCCAAACAAAGCCTTCACTCTTTGGTGAGGAGTCTATGAACTGCGAGTTGCAAGGATGTTAAAGCTCTTTTGTTAAATCACATTTTCTCTTTTAAGCAACTTACAACAGGGCTTTTTATGGGAATCTTCTATGATCTAATTAATCATCTCCAGACTCATCATTGCAGATTCAGTACCTGTACTTTTATCAAGCTGGCATTTAGTTTGGGATTTTTTGGTTTTGTATATGATGAATCCTACCTGAATTCCTCCGGGTTCTTTGTTTTGTTTTTATTAATGTTCTCCATCTCCCCATTGATGGTCAATGTCCTTAGTTGCATTAATACTCTGTTCCCCATGCGTGCAGCAGCTAACTAGCTTGGCACACAGTGAGCAGAGTAAATGCTGCAGATGCAGACTGGCTGTGCCTGCACTAAATCTGGAATGAACTGAGAGTGTGAAGTGGACTGAGTTCCTACTGAGCTCTGTATTGTGTGGAAGGAGCAAAACTTACCCCAGCCTACACTGAGTCTACACAGTGTAACACTGCCCTTTAATCTGTATCGGGGTCTCCCTGTTCAGCAAATGAATTGGTTTTCTCAGGATGGGGTTAGGTAAGAAACAAGTGTGTAAATGGTGGGGACAAAGGGGGGGGGGGGGGGGGCTTTGACTGAGATGAATCAACACAGCAGTGCAGCTAATGCTAATTGAATCCTTCCACTCAGCACAGGATTACTTTCAATTAGTTCTAGAATGGCCTTTTCCCCAAGACACTCACAGATGTCACCAGAAAGGATTAGGAAAGGACAACCATGGAAAGCTGTCTAATGGTATCATTCCTCTTGTATTCCCTTCCTGGTTTGTCCCAACTTTATGGCATGGCCTGAAAATGACCTTTAGGCAGGACAAAAAAATTCCCAAACTCTTTCAATAATTTGCATTGCTACACATGATCTGAGTCTCCAGGTTTTTTTCTGGTCCAGAGGCCAGGCTACCAGGATGGGTCAGAAGCAAACATGGACCTGCTTTAGAATAGTTTTATTTGGGGAGAGTCAGAGATAACTGTCAACATTTGATATGAAAGACACAAAACCACAACTGCGTTCCTCAGGGAAAAGTTTCTCTCTTGGATGCATGGTTAAAAATGGGACTGAGTTTGAATGTGTGCTTATGATCCCCAGAGTGGGTCAGGACCCTTCTGTACTATGGAAACATACGACAGAAAAGCAACCACAAAAAAAAAACCCATCAGAGACAGAAATCACTTTTGTGCTCCAGGATTAAGTGTATTCATCACATCATCTTAGCTAGATTTTTTTTGTGGCTTGGTTTCCTTTGTTTGGCTGCTTTGCATGAATATTAAAGGATGATTTGGGGAGGAAGAAAACGTGTCTCTTAAGAAACAGAAACACAAAGAAAAGCCCCTTTTGTTTGCAAGTGCACCAGACCTTATAAAAATATATAATCCATGGATCATTGGCACAATCAACTGTAATGGCTTCAAAAGAGCCATTGTGTTAATGTGGCTGATGAGCACGAGTATCGTCTCTGCACACTAGAAATTCTCATGAAAATTTAAGAAATATGCAGATAGTGGATAAGTGAAGCATATAGTTGTTTTTAAGAACTGAGAGCACAGCACTGTAAGTTTCATCAGAATGCAGAATAAACCACCAGCAAAATGTAACTTTAGCAGCATCTGATATTTTTTCTCAGATAAAGTAACTGATTTTTTGACAAAGGAAATGAAGCAGGTCTCATTCATCTGGACTTCATAAAGGGTTTTGATATAATACCATTTGGGAAATTACCAGTTAAGCAAGAGAAGTTGGGGAATAGTAGAGGAAATCTAAAGTAGGCAAGGAAGTGTCTAAAGGAGAGATAATTTAAAGGGAAAGCATTGCAATGAAAAGAACATGCTAATGGAGTTCTTCAAAGACTCATTTAATATTTTCATTAATGAGCATGACACAGAAAGGAAAATGTGGTAATGAAATTTCCTCAAAACAGAAAACTGGGAGAGATAATCAATGCAGAAGAGGACTATAATAATATGTGGGTCAACTTAGATGATTTGATGATCTCAGAAATACAAATAGAAGGGCATTTGATATTGCACACTGCAAAGTCCTGAGTACAGAGACAAAAAAGAGGATTTTTGCTTTTAATTGGTGAAAGTCTATGGAAGGACACTGCAGGATAACTGTAAAGATTAATGTAAAATAGAAGAGAGAAAACTTTACCATAGGATGCATTGGGAAGGTACAGGAAACAGTATTGCATTTAGACAATGATTTAAGACCTGATCTTGAATATGACTGAGAATCACAGGCTGAAAGAACAGGATTAGTACTGTGATTAAAGAAGATGTATAGAATTCGACTTGTGTAGTCAAAAAGCAAAGGCTGGGAAAGGTTCTGATTAATCTCTGCCAAAAATGGAGAGGTAAACACCTGACAAAGAGGGGAATTATTTAAATTAAAAGTATTGCCAATAATGGGAAGTTTCACATTGGCAATGCATTTGTTGTAGCTGAAAATGAGGAGATTTTGGCCACTGGAGGAGTGACATACTGGAACAACTTCCAATAGGAATAAGTGTCAAATGGCAGTGGTCTCTAATACAGGGCATGAACAGTTTGTCAGTGGGATGAACAGGAGACAGTGATGGCAGCTCCCAAGATGGGAATCCATTTGAGCCCCGGATGTGATCCTATGCAATAAAAGGTCTTGAACAGTGATCTTACCAAGTAACCTCTGAGTGACTAATCCACAATCTTGGCACAGGGTCATGTGATTCAGACCAACTCATGCCACATCTTTTATCACTTTGCATGAGAACTGGTATTGCTTTCCATCTTACCGAGTTATACTGGGGCTGAACTTTTGCATAGCAGGTACTTCTGTGCTTTAAAACAAATGTGTAATTCCAAATAATTTTATGTGTACCCCTCTTGATTGTTTCTTTTTTAGATCTTTGTTCTTTAACTTTTCAGTTTCTACAAATTTGTAGCTAAATATTCTGTTTTATTGTGCAAATAATCTGTTTACTTCCAAATCTTAATCTGAGTTGAGTTTTTTTACACCCATTAACTTTTGATTTTATTCAACAATGACTAAGACTGAATGACATTAATGAAGTAGACAGAGATGGACAGAGACACAGAATTCAGAGCCTCCAAAAAGTATTCTGATGGTGCCGTGCATTAAATAACACGCTATTAGTTACATTATGTGCTATCACATTCTGTATGGCAGAAAAAAGTGGGAACTTGCTTGAAATTCTCTGTTTTTTACCAATTTTCTGCTTCCTAGGATTTATCCCTCTTCAATCCTTTGGTACCTAACCTTTTTTCGGTGAGGTCTCTAAGATGTCTGTCAGATCCATCTCAGTCAATTCCTTAAGATCCTTTGGTTGAATATGATTTAGCACTTCTGAATAATAAATATTTAAATTATCTAAATATTCTTTTACTTGCTTTTTATTAATTCTACTGCTAGATATTCCCAAACCTCATTAATATTTATCTCACTGAGTTCCATGCTTTTCTTTTCTATTAAACATAGGGAAAAAATGTAGATGTTGAGCAATACTTTTTCTCTCTGGCCAGTATCAGTTGACCTTCCTTTTCATTTAGGAGATATTTGTTTTCTTTTATCCACTGTGTATTTATTTTCTTCATTTTTTCTCCCAGGTTACTCCATTAACTTGAACTGTATTTTGTCCTCTCCCTATTATTTCTATATTTCTGGGTTACAGACGTAGCTGCTTGTATTTTTAGCTATCATTTATTGTGTTCTTTTCCTCCTGTCTGTTTGTAAATGGACAGTGTTGCCATATTTATGACTTAAGGGATTTTCTATGTAGAAGTTGCAGACTGCCTCATTAAAATATTAAAATATGTGCTTTATATATTTGTCATATATGCCAATATATAAGAATAATGCCTGTTCATTTTTGCTAATTTGAAATAGCGGTATTAGAAGAAGCAGTTTAAGGAGGGCTGTTGGATGCAGGTTTTTGAATATGAAAACTGTGTGATTAAATACTGGCATCAATGTAGCCTATGGGAATTTTGCCATTGGCTTCAGCTGGGCTAGGATTTTATTTTGATTCTGCATTTGTACATAGCTTTAACTTTAAGCCTAGTACTAGACTGATGCCATTAGCACAAGTTGCAACACATTATTCCTCTGATTAAGAGCTTGCTGAACTGGGCAATATTTTTCAGGTAAGAAGTGTTTTCACACAAAGAACAAATTCCTGTAAAATTAAGATGTTCCTATTTTAGAGCTAATGAACAACTTGAGTGAATCCTCCATGTGCATTTTCTCAAAAAGCAGTGTCATATTTATGGACAATGTGTTATCTAAAAATATCTGATATAGCCACAGTCCATTTGCACAAGTGTTTTCCTGCAGTGCTCCATCCACAATACTCTTCAAGGGACAAGTGAAACAATATTTTATTAATTATCATTAAGTAATAAAAACATCCTTAAATTGTGACATTGTGCAACCCTAATTCAAAACTGGAATAGTTTCAGTTTTTATTGTTGACATGACTTGATACAAGTTGCTATGTTTGAAGTTTGGGGTAATGTCTAACACAAATGCCTAAAAGAGTCCTGCTATGACTATTCTCACAGTTTGTGTGTATGTACATAAGTGTTTTTAAAACAATGATTACTTCACTGAATCAAAACTTGAATTGTGTAGATATGTGGAGTATCACATAAATTTAGGGCCTGGGGAGCTTTTCTAACTGTAGGGAATTCTGCAGGACATGCAGCTGATATTGATTCATGTTTGTGAGTCTGAAAGCTGTGGTGGGACTGGGGCACAGCACGTGGCTGCAGGCTTGGCACTTAAGGCTGGTCTAGAAATAAAGGCAGCTTTTTCTCACCTGACTTCTATTTATTTGGTATAAGAAGTTCTTGGAGCTACATTATGAGTTTTTAAGGAATTTTCTTTCTTATGTTGTGCAATTAAAAGTCTCTCTATACCAACGACAAGAAAGTACTCACTCTTTCAAGTTCTTTGTGCAGTTTCTTATTGCCAACTCTATGGAAATAGGAATTTGGAATTTCTTAAAAATTAAGGTTTGCATAGAAAAAAAAAAGACACTGTTAACTGCACTAAAGCCAAAGTTTGTTGCAAATATCAGGGCTCTAGCTGTAGCTTTTTTATTGGAAAGGGTATCTTGATTATTTCACTCAGAATCAGTAATGACAAATAAAACAAGCTCTTCAGACACTACATAAAAGGAAAATATGCAAACTCATTTCAAAAAAAGTCTGGTTTTACAGGTTATTAATATGGATTAAGATTACTGTAGTTTTGTAATTCATATCCATCTGGTTTTAACTTAAGCTCTAGAAAATGAAAGTTTAGAGATCTTGAGTATCTGTCTTACTGGCAAGAGCTGCTCAGAGCTGTAGTAGCAAAAGAATGAATGTGAAAACTGACATGCAATGAAGGTTGATAAATAGAGATGCAATAGCAAGAAAATTATAGTTATGAATAAAAGATTTATCCTCAACCCCACGATTTTTTGTGTCATTTGTATCATCATAGTATACAATTTCCCACTGTCACTTACTCCACACTTCCGAGATTCTTCACAGGAAAGCAACTGATACTTTCAAGTCAGAAATACCAGCAATTGTTCAATAGCTAAAACAGGCAGTTGCAGGAGAAATGGCCATAACAATGAGCTGGAGCTGCTCATCTGAGATCATTTTGTTCATATTGATCTCTTGCCAGCGTTTGCACAGAATAAAATATCTTAGCTGGTTTGTAGTTAGGAAATAAATATAAATGTCTAAGGATGTATTGTCTTTATCCTTTCCCAAACGTTGGTGTGCCAGCAGGACACTTTCCAATTTGTTTGTCTTCTTTCCTAAGTATATAAAGGCCTTTTCATACCAAGAATAATTAAAGTAATAAACAGACATTACTGGGTCCAACTAAATATAAAATGAATATTCCTAAATATTTACTAAAGGTTTGTGGCAAAATGGCAGCATTATTCAAATCAATCAACTGATACAGCCCCCACCATTAACAAATACACATGTATGAAAAGTGAACAGAATCCCCACTACTTTTCCACTGTTGTACAGCTTTAACTCTATGATTGTCTCCAGTGTGGCAATGCATTTCTGTTGAATTTCAAGCCTGGCAGCTGCCAGAGGTTCTCTGTTCCCATAAGGGGAAGGTGTGGAAACAGGGCAGTGCCTGCACTACTGGCTGCTCCCCCGTGACAGGTTTTTTTTCAGAGTATAATGCTTAAAACTTCAAATCAAACACTGTGCTCTGGTTCTGAACCATCATTTCATCACCTCTCATCCCTCCACATGTCTGGAAAGTGAGATTGCTAAGCAAAGAGGGGAGAAACTGATAAAGGTGAATTCCTACAAACCATCTCTTGCAGACTCGTATCTTTCTGAATACTAATTACAAAGCAGATACAACTTATCCTATACAATGAAATTGTATTAGACACCATATTTATTGTATGTTTATTTGAAAGTGGAAAATTTCACCATGATAACCATTCTCTGATATTTAATAGTATTCATGATTGATTATAGAAACAGAGTATGGATTATGAAGTTAAAATCCTCATTGCATTTGAGGTGTTAAGCTCAGCTCATTACATGAGATACTGAATACAATGTGCTTCCTATTGCACAAAATTATGAAAAGCTCCTTCTTTCTACATGAAATTCTCCATGTTTTTCTAAGTCATGTGTCACCATGTTGGCTATTTCAGAGAAAGGTGGTTTTCTAAAGTGAGTTGCAATGCATGCTTTAAAAGGCTTCCTCATATTCAAAGTACAAACCAAGTCCAGAAAACTTAAACATGAAAAATCAGGTCAAATTTATCCCTCAGACTCCAGTTATATCTTTTTCACTGGCTTGTTTTATTGAAGAAAGGGTACAAATATATGAATTGCCTCTAAATCTTGAAATTTTTCATCAGATTCTTTTTGATTTAGTAAAGTTTGTTCTGCACAGCTTAAGTTGATGTCAGTGTACAAACATTTACATATCTTAGTATTCTTCAGGTATAATCCCCCAGAGCATTCAAGTGAAATGTCTGCAGTTTTGTAATAGGGAAAATACCTGCACAGGGATAGGCTTTACATTTTATGCTAATATATTAAAATTCAAATGACATCTTATGGAAAAGAGACTGAAACCAAGAGCCATTTATTAAACATCACATAAAAATTTTAGAGCAGCCAGAGACAGATTCTGCTCCCTGTAGAGACAGATCATAGCAAAGGGTAGAATTGAGAACGTAGGTATTAGGAAAAAACATGGCAACCTTCTTTTTCAGCACAATAAGATGATTGTAATTTCACCTCAGTGACCAAGGACAGGGCTGCACTCCTTTGGACACTGCAGCTGCAAGATGGAATAGTCTTCTACTGAGTTTTTAGATATCTTATTATCTATATTGATGCCTTAGGTTTTAGCTATTATATTTTTTAGACTCTGTGCTGTTTCAGTGAGTAGCTTTAGGTTTCATATTAAGTGCTACTAAGCTCTCTTCACAGCGTAGATAGACAAAACAATTCCTTCTCTAGCTTGGTACCAAGGACAACTTTAAGGCGCAAGAACGAAAACAACGGTGAAGTGAAAAGAAAAAACATGGAGGATGGAGCTTCATAACCTGAAGCTATGGTTGGACAATTGATTCTAATATGCTAATGGACCAGAACTGATAAAAATGTGAGACCTTGTGACCTGGGGGTCCATTTTGTGACCACTTTGGGGCATCTTGGGTGTGGTCCATCTCGACTCTTGCATGGCCCAAGAGAACCCATTGAGACCTTTTAATAAATCCCTACTTTATCCTTTGCCCTGTCTAGTCTCTGTTCCAGGTCAGCCTCCAGAAGGCATCAATATCCTCTTCCCAATCTATCCATTGTATTGTGCTATGATGTTACCAGATCCAACTGCATCCTGCTCTGCTTTTAAGCATTTTGGGTTTTGGAGACTGAACGAGGACTGAGTGAGGACTAGAGAATCTTTCCCCATCTCACAGGAATCATAAAATATATCAGCTAAGCCAAGTCTTTTTTTGCCTACTCACTGCCTGAGTGGAATGCCAATCTAGGTTAAAATTCTGTCTCTATAGCTTATAGTCATTCTCCTCTACCAAATATAAAACTGTCCTCTACCAAAATAAAGGGGTTTTTACCACCACTTATTTAGGGAAGCATACTACATTGCATTTAATTGTTCCTGTGTGGCCTCATGTCTGCAAGACTGGAATTTATCTGAATATTTTTGTTGCCATTCAGTTGGCAATCAGTCCAGGCTTGCTGTCTTGACTCTTAATAGTACTGTTTCATGACTAGCACCATTTTTCTCTGTGTTGCTCTATTTGTTTCTCATGATAACTTTGCTTTGCTTAAAGTTTCTTGTGAGAGGTATGCAATTTTGCTTTGTACTCTAATTTTTTTTAAAAGAAAAGGTGTTAAAGCAAAACAACAATTTAAAGATCTTTGTGTTTCTCTATTGAATTACTATGTTCTAGAAGACAGCAGTTTCATAATGAACCCAGTTGGGAGGCATATAAAGGACTGATTTGAAACCTCAGATATCTTAAATATCTTGGTCTTCCCCTGGAATTTAGCAATATAGCTTTTTATTCATTCATGCAGCTTGTATTTTTATAAGGTTAGATTCAGCTGGTTTGGCTCACTTCTAAACACTTGCTCGGAGCCCACAGCAGCCAGGGCCACAGAGTGCTGATGAAGGAGAGAGCAGAGTGGCAGCCTTCAGTTAATTACTGTGAATCATCAATAAACTCAGACCCCTTTAGATTCTCCCTGTCTCCAACCAGCAGTAGTGGCACTTTACTGATACCCCAGTTTGGAATGCTTTCCTTTCCCCAAAGGAGTGATTCAGCTGAGAATAAAGTGACAAGACTGAGCTGAGACTGTGAGACGGTGAGACTGAGTGTTGTGAATTTTTGACAGTCTTTGCACGGGGCCACGCCTGCTTCTAGAGCTGCCTTCCAACTTGCAGACTATATTCCCAGACTAACGCCAGAGAAAACTGGTCATGGTCGTCTGTTAGTCAATGAACACCTATTCAAAAGTCCATGGGTTTCTTATTGAAAGAAACTAAGACAGGGTCATATGTGCTTTATTAAAACTCCCACATATAAACAAGAAGACATATTACCCAAACTACTAGTGATCCTAAACCAATGTCAGCAAACAAAAAGCATACTGACATCCAGTTAGTGTTTAAAGAAATAGTTTTGACACATTCTAAACAGGGTTGAGAAAACTGTTTGGCTACAGCTGCCATATAAGGAGTTTTCCAAGCCATATTTGTGATTTATATTGATTAAGAAATGGCACCAAACCCAAGTTTCTTAATATCTGAATCATAATTAGGGTATTTTGTGTGAAGCTTTCTCCTGCAGAAGTCCCTTACACTAAGTTTGAATTTGCACTAGGTATTTGTGCTGTGGCATTTCCATTGTGGAGGCTCACTGCCCTCTTAGCAGTGACAGATTATTTATAGAGATGGCTTGGCAGAAGGGCAGGACCACTGGTGTCAGTTGTTCCCAGTGCCTTATCTGACACGGGCAGCATGGCATGGGACCAGGGAGAGACTGTGCAACTCTGCTCTCCTTCTCCACCAACAGCTCCAGAGATCAACTGTCCTTACAACTGTTCCAAATGATCTTGAGGAACAGTGGTTTGACGACTGCCATTTACCAAAAGTACTTTAATAATATCAGTTCCTTATGACTTAAAAGGTCAGAACATGCTGCAATAAAAATTACTATGAGAGAGTATTTTAGAACAGTTTAAAACTTGTTCCTGTGTTTTCCATGTCCTCTCCTTTGCTGACTGCTTATGTTGTCACAGAGGTAGGTGAAGACACAGTTTATGAAACCTACAGTCACTTTCAAACCCCCTCATCCCCCTGAAAAAACATTTTCCACAGAAACCAAACAAAAATAAATCTAAAAACATCAGAATATCCCTTACCTACTCAAAATAGAGCATAAAAAGAAAAACGCAAATTATTTAAACTGTCAGGAGTGTGGAAACTCTTCAGCTTTCTGAGTTTTCTGTGGCCTAGTCAGGATTGCAACTGCATTTTAGTAGCTGCTGGTACGGCTGTTTCAAGCACTGAATGTTTCTCACAAGCACAAGAATTGCCAAAGAATAGGTTACATTTTTGTCAATACTTCATCATACTGGTCTCAGGGTAAATTTCCTTCAGGTAATCTATGGATTCAAAGAACAAGCTCTAAGACAGGCCAGCAGAATTTGATTAAAAACAATAACTGATTTAAATCAGTTTTATGTGATTTAGAAAAAAAGGTCCTCAAATGACATTGTGTCACTGACAGATGGAAATTTTAGAAATATTACCCCATAGCTACACTGAGCCCTTCAACATTAGTCCATCAACCAGTTTAAAATACATTTGAGCAAACCTGATTGGTTTTGTTACTTCCAGTGAGATGCTTACAAGAGAAATTTAGTCCCTTTTCCTCGCGTAAAACAGAGCTCTAAATCAACTTTAGAGCTGTAAGTCCATATGAACCCTATTTCTCAGCCCAAGCTTGTCTTTAAGGCTAGACCTATTTTGCCAAAGACCAAAGATTCTAACCATGCTAACCTATGGTGCTTTAAGAGTTGTGTGTATCCTGCAACTTTCCTGTCTTTTGCTTCTTCCTCTCTAGTAAAACATAGTACTTTTTAAGCAATATACCCAGTATATCTTGAAAACATTTTATAATTTCTTTTGATATGACATGTCAAACCAAGTGCCAAAACAAAAGCAATTTTCCCTTGATTTTGCAAAAACGTACTCTACTTTGATGAATGCCTTTAATAGCACCACAGTATGAATATTCTTTGCATTAATATTCCCATCTATTGTTTAACAACTTCTGTAGATAACATATGTGATATTCAACCTTTTCTTTTATATTTAATTATTGTAATATGTGTTTTAGTTGATCTGGTTCCTCACAAAATTGCCTAGCAGATTTTGAAGGTTAAATGAGTTTGCGGTTGTACATGAAAGCTTCCTTGCTTTTTTTTGCTTTTTGTTTTTTTTGTCATAAAGATTGTCTTTTTATATTATTTTGTCATAAAGATTGTCTTTTTATATTAAAATGCTCTTAAGGTTTTTGTTGCTCCTTTAGTTAAATAGGCACCATACACCATCTATTTTTTCAAGCACTTCAGAAAGAATTAAAATAAAATCTGAAACAATGTAAAAAAACTTTATTGTTGTTTTTTGAAACAGGTAATGACCAGTGTTTATAAGAGTAAATACTGAAGTCTTTGTGTATAAACCTGTTTGCTTTTCTGCCTTTTACAATTCTGACACTTTGTGTGCCTTGTGTAAACAGAATATCCTCAGTTACCAACAATAT
This sequence comes from Certhia americana, assembly GCA_018697195.1. Lineage (NCBI taxonomy): Eukaryota > Metazoa > Chordata > Aves > Passeriformes > Certhiidae > Certhia > Certhia americana. The sequence continues at coordinate 13,061,199 of CM031868.1, read as the reverse complement.
TTGGGTAAAAAATACATTAAAGAATTTCACTGCACCTCAGTTTCAAACCACAAAATTGATTTACTTGAAAGAGAAGTTTTCCAGCATCAGAAGACAAAAATTGGTCTTCATTCCAAAGTACAACGTTAACAATCTAAAGAATTCCTTAATTTGTTTAGTCTGTACTGATTAACTTTGTTCTTGACAGAGACAGCTGCTATTGCACGTGACGACAAATGAAACTCCCTGCTGCAAAGTCTTCTGACTAAACTGGCTGGTTTCCTACTCATCTCAATGGCCACAGAGAGCATGAAAAAGGAAACAAATTGAAAGAAAGACTTGTGTTTTTTAGCTTTTTTTGCTGTTGTTAAAATTTGAATTCAAATTATCAAGCTGTGTTGATTTGAAAATTGGTGTTTATATTTTATTAATTGTATTGTGTGTTGTGACACGTTTGTGAACCTGCAACAATTAACCAGCTTGTTTTTCCAAGATATGAGTGTTGTTTCAATTATACTTTTGAAATTTTATTTGTGGCATGCTGTAATTATACCTTGCACATACGTTTTGAAAAGTTTCCCATTGAACTGAGAAAGTGCTTTGTGTTGACAAACCCCAGCTTGTTGTGTTTGCTGTTTTAAGCGTGCTGTGAAAGCTGGTCCCTTGTGCTCCAAATGTAAATTGGACACAGCTAATTGCACCTACAGCTGGTGAGCACGTTCAGTGAGTGTCGATTTCTGGAGGGAAATGTGCCTCCACTCCTCATGCTTAAATAGAGCTTTTGGTCCTCCTCTAGATGTGCTTCATTACTGGCAGGCGTAGGCTTCACTGCCAGTGCTCCTTACGGGAAACCAGAACATTCCGTACTTTACTTGTTGTTGATATAAACCTGGAAATGTTTTTCTGTTTTGGATGTAGAATATTTCTCATTACTTTCTGTGCAAAACTCACTTCCCAAAGCCCTGAGTGATGAAACTTATTCTGAAAGTAAAAGCAATCTTATACTCTTCTGCTGTTTGTGGAGTCCTTCCCTCCAGAAGAGGTGCAACACCTAACACAGAGAGGCTGCAGTTCTGTGGTCAGCTGCAGCTGCTGAGGTAGGGAAGAGGAGAGCTCAAAAAAGGATGTGGTGTTATTATTGAAAATGCCTTGTGGGTGCAGTTATGGGAAATGCACAGGGTGTAAACTCAGCAGACATCTGGTGATGACAAGCTACCAGAGAAGAATTAATGACAGGCTTTGGAGAGGGAGCTGTTTTGATTAGATGCAGTATCATTGTTACTCTGCCAGAAACATGAATATTGTTCCTGGTTTTGAGGAAAAGAAAAACGACTAAAAGCAAGTTAGAAGAACAGGCAGTTGGTCTTAAGAAGCTGATGTGTTGACCAGTGGAAAATACACTGTGCCTTAAAGAAAATAGTGAGAGCAAAGCTGCATTGCAGTAATAAAGAAGTTGCTGTGAAATTGCAGGAATGCCCAAGGCCCAGCCTCCTTAGAATAATGCTAACCCAACACATTACAATCTCTGTATCCCATCTAAAAAAAGCCAACAAAAGATAGCTCTACAATTGAATACTAAAGGAAAGAGTGAAAACTCCTTAAAAACATCCTATGATACTTGCTGATTTTCTGATGCCTGCATACGAAGATCTCACAGGAGGTTTTGGATTGTGAATTATATCATTTCACACAAAAGAAACACACAGTGTAAACTGAAAAATTTACAGAAAGAGACCATGAGAAGAATCACCTCATTATATGACAATACTGCAGAATTTTCATTTACTTACACCACTTTTACATCTTCAGAACTACTATGCTCCTAAGTTCTTGGATACACAACAAATATTGAGGCAAAAGACACTAGGAAGTTTGTTTGAAAATACATCACAGATCTAAGGCTCGTAATTTAATATAATTTAAGACAGTTTCAAATTGGAAACCATAGAATTCAGTGAAAAATAAACACAATTCCTATGTATCACAGAGGAAGAGAGATTCTCATATATCATTTTGCAGGTAAAACACCTTTATAAGGACTTGACTCACTGAAACTGAAATTGGCAAAGTCAAGGTATTAAAGGCTTGTGCTCCTATTTGGATAAGAGGGAAGAAAAATACTTTCTGCATAAGTATAAAGTAGCTCAGCATAAAGGAACAAAGTGAACTGCCCCATCGAACAAAGAAGCAGAATTGAGCTAAAGGAATGTTTTCCTGGGATCTCTATCAGGCTTTTCTTCAAGAGATTTCATGCTCAGCTGAACGTTAGAAGGAGATTACCTAGAAACACACTTCACTTCTGCTTATGTATTGTATTTCTCTGTTAATAATATTATATTAAAGCTGTTTTTTTAGTAAGCCAAGGCTTCTGATGTAGCAGTAGCCTGTCTCTTTGTGTGTCTCACATATTTTAGCAGTTGCAGAGGTAAAAGCAGAGAATTATGGCTAGAGCTACTCAAAGAGATTAGAATTGGCAGTTTGTTTTCAAGTGTTGAATAACATTCAGGATTGTTTGGTGGTGGTGTTTCTTTGTTGGTTTTAAAACTTTCTGACATATTTAAGCAGATTTTCTGATGTTCTGCTTTACTGAAGTGTCTGCTATTTCAGCACATACTTCAGTACAGTGTTTTCACAGTGTATCATAAGCATGTGTTTGGCACAACAAAACTGACTTAAATTTTTATCTTTTCTTGCCGACCTTAAAAGAGGAAATGTTTTTGAATCCTTTTTAAAAGTATGAGTCAACAAGAGACAACTCACATAAAAGGAGTGTATTTTCATGAGGGTGTGATGGGCACATCATTTCACAGAGCATCCTTGATTTGGATGGATTTCCATCTGCAAATGGCAGTGAAATTGTCTATATACAAGTCTGATGCTCTTTTCTTTTACTAACGATACAGTCTCCTTAACAATTAATGACAAAAAAACATGTCAGGAAGGGAAAAGTGTGATCATTAAGAAAGAAAGCGACCCTGTGAAGGCGAAATACTTCACTTGTACTAGATAAGGGAACTGCTCCCATTGTGTTTGCTCTTATAAACAAAAGGAGTGGTCAGGACATTTGTCAGGATCGAGTGCCTATAGGAGGAGCAGCCACTACTAGATTCTAAATTGCATAATCCTGCAAGACAGGTGTACACACTGTAAAAGGGACATAGCTAGGGTAGCTTTGCAGACAAACGTCTCAAGGGACCTGTTGCTGTGCAGTGTCACAAAGGGCTGACAAAATGTGTAACAGCAGGGGGAATTGATGCTGTCACTTCAGCACAGAGTGGTTTTTGGGATTAGACAAGGGACTTTGCTGTATGGAAGTACAGATACTGAGGCATAATGGACAGCAATGGCATCAAAAGGCAATTTTAGTGTTCTATTGACATACAGTAGTAATGACATTTGATACCACCTTCATGGGTTGGTGACAATAATGTGAGTATACAGGACAAACTATGATAACTGGAGTATTGGTCATCATTTGTGGTCATGTTCATGAATACAGCAGTAAGAGTGTCCTCCATTAATTCTTAGTACATTCTGGTACAGCAAATACATCAAACATATCTTTCATACTAATGCTCTTTAGTATAAAAAAAATGAAGTTCAAGGTTTGCACTTGAGCCCAGCATCTCTGATTGCTCCAAGTGCTGAAGTAACAGTATTGTTCAATCTTTCTTCCCCTACAGTGGATGTATTCAAGAGTAGCTGTGTAAGAGCTTCTTGGGTACCAAACCAAACTCTTTACAAACCAAAGACTCATTGGAAACCTCAATTTCTGCTGTAAGACCTTGTCTTCACCAAAAAAAGCTCAGTCCAACTGAACAAAAGTAAGGCATTAACCATGCTTTTTTCCTTTAGGAAAAGGGTGGAAGGAGAAATACGTAATGGCAGAAGCTGATGATGGTGCTGGATATGCTGCTCTGGAAGGAGATGCTGCTACAGAGAGCCCTGTGACTCCAATACTGAATGGAAGGAGATCCAACATCCGTGCCTGTGCCAAGGAATTCAGCAGGGACATCACTGCCTGCACAGAAACACAGTGGTAGTCTCACCGTTGCTATATAGAACCAAAAATTAAGGCAATACGAGAGCGAAATGGACAGTAGCATCGCAACTCTTGTCTCCAACAGGGTCTAAACCAGATGCGCAGGGCAGCATCACAAGCACAGCACACACCGTCACATTACCTTCCCCATTTGTAATGGTGTGAGCTACTCGGATTGTCAAGGGACGTGTCCACACAGTTTGTGAGGTTTTTCCCTGCGGGTTCACCTCGGGCACGGGGCTCCTGCACTGCCCAAGGTGTCCCTCACCTCCGGGGAGCTGGCACCGGAGGGGCGCTCCCCTCACAGTGCTCCTGTGCCCGCCACTAGCGGGGAAATCGGCGATAGGCGGGAAAATCGGCGATAAGCAGGAATATAGGCGATAAACGGGAATATCGGTGATAAACGGGAATATCGGCGATAAACAGGAATATCGGTGATAAGCGGGAATATCGCCCACGGCCCCTAAAGTCCCCGTTTCAGCGGCCACTGACAGCGCAGCGAACCCCGCCTCTCGGCGCTGCGCCGGCACAGGCGGGGCCGCGCAGGCGTGTCACCGCGGGACTGTAAGTCTCCATTTTGTGTCAATTTCACCCTGCTTCTCCCTGTCCCTGTCCCGGCTCGTTCCAGCGGGAGCCGCGGGCGGCGGGCGCTGAGGGAGAGCCCGAGGGCAGCGCTGCCCCCGCTCGCTGAGGCGCTGCCGCTCCCGCCGCCCCTCACCGCCTCACCATCCTCCCGTCCCTCCCCGCCGGATATTGCAATAGCCTCGTGGGGACGTTTCTCGCTAATTAAAAATGTTTTATTTGCCCCTCGTGAGCGCTGCTGTGGCCCCCCGGGTGAGCGGCAGAAATACGGTGTGTTATGGCAGATCCATTAATTCCCATGCTCCAGCAAAAGGCGAGGCAGCAGTCCCTGCAGCAGCCAAGCCGTGCTTGGATCGCTGAGACTGAGCGCTTAAGTTGAAACTTCTGTGTCAGGCAGTGACGCTTAAAACCATTTCAGAAACCTCAGGTGCTTTGTCGAAGTGATCGATCAAGCCTTTGTACCAGTTCCGAAGTGATTTTAGATGAGCATGGGTAGGGTGGGTGACAATACACTAGGTAAAGGTAGCTCTGTTTTTCTGAGGATACCATGTGTCCAAGGAATGGATTCATATTGCGGATTCCTAGTAACTCATTTCAGAAATTAATAAAATCAAGATGAAGGACAACAAAAAGCCCCCACTCCTTACCTCCTCCCTAAAATATTCCTCTTGTTCTTGGTTGTAGGATGGAGCCTAAAATGTAAGCTCAGGGATTTTCAGCTGAAAGTTGTTTTTGAGACAAAAAATATTTTAGGCTTAAATTATTTTTTGGGGATGTAGTGTAATTAAAAATCTTACATAATTTCATAATCGTAAAAAGAGGAAAGTACAAAGTTCAGTTCACAGAACAATTGCACAATATGTCCACCTGTAAGCAGTTGATTTTTCCTTTGCAATTTGATTTTTGAATGTTGGATGTTGGTGATTCAAATAAGACATTACAGAGCATGTGCTAAGATCTTAATTTTAAATTGAATCACTGAAATGTCTAATGGAAAAATGGTATTAAATATTTGTCTTTTTCCTCAGGACAAGATGTCTCTCCAATAAAGAGCAGGGCCCCTGATTTCATAACCTGCTTTCACATTTCCCTTCAAACGCACTTTTAGACATTCTGAATAGTTTTAAATCTTTGAATGACAGGAGAGTACTTTTCCTATCTTTAAAAGTTACATTCTGTGTGCTGAAAAATTATACACACACACACACACATTGCTTTTTTCCTGTGTTAGACAGTGCTGGCAAAAGCTGAGTTCAGTTTGCTTGTCAATTCCACCACTTACTATGAAACCTTTAGTTTATTTCTTGCAAATTTTCTTTTTTTTTTATCGCCTTGTGTGACATTTGGTTAGAGGTGCTTCTAGTTTCATTCAATGGAAGCTGTTACTTTTCCAAGTATAGCACTTCTAATGCAAGTTCCAATTCAATCTGTTCAAAATATGCTATTATAATAATGTTAATTTAATTGGTATTGTAGTATTGAGAAAACCTAGAAGAATTAAGGCAGCAATATGTGAAAGCTGTGGAACCTACTTCTTTTCATTCACTTATTTATTAAACATTTATTTGAATCCATTTTTCATATGGTTTTATTCAGCTTCTTACGATTTTGTTTTCTTTGTTATGATTTATGTCTCAGTCTTAGAGTGCAATGAGAAGAATGTAACAAACGTTCTCATTGCACTCATTTTACTATGACTACAAAGCTTGTAGTCATAGTAAAATATTTTAGTTTGACAGCCTTTGAACTGTGAGTTCGCAGGTTCCATTGACTTTTCTACTGACCAAATTAATGCTTTTACATGCTGGGAAAATTGGAGTGTACAGGGATGGTATTGGAAACAATGGGTCAGCTCTTATAACTTATCGTTGAACATGGGATTATCCACTTGTCTTGCATATTACAACTGTGTATGTACTTTATAGGATTTGCCTTTTTATAGATACTATGTATAATCCTCTCATTCGTTTTGTCATGTCACATGAATCCTTTTGTGAATTTGCAGAAAATTGAATTACTCAGTTTTATACATGTCAGTCATTCTTTCTTCTCCAGTATCTGCAGCTTCAATTATGTCAATTACATTTATTTATATTATAATTTTGCCTATTTCTTTGAAGGTTAAAAATATTATCACTTTGCAGCTTTGTCAGCTGGTTTGTGTATAGAATGTCTTTAGTGTGTAAATAAACATCTTCAGACAAATTTTCCATGCTTACTACAGAGGGCCAAATGTTGATATATTAAATCTCCAAGAAAAAGTTATTGACTTCTGTAGCTCAGATCCTAATAGGAGAATGGTTACAAAATGCAAATTGATTACTTTCAAATATCTTGATGCTGTGTAGGCAATGTTTTATTTTGTGCATCAATCTAAGTTGGAGTATCATCTATATTTCCTCCTTATTTAAATAATTCTCAAGTGTCTTTTTTGCCTTCCTATGGATTTTTTCTCGCTTAGGTTTAAGTTATTCTTACAGGGCTACATGATTTTGTTTCTTTGTTATTTCCATAAGCTCTAGGGGGAGATGGACGCTTTAAAGAAAGTCTTAATAAATTACATTCATTCTTCTTGTCTTTCTCTACTCCACCAGTAATTTATCAAATAAAACTCCTAGACATGTTTGGTGCAATGTTTTCCTTGTGCATCCTGGTAGTTTATAACTCATGTTTTCCGAGTGCAGCGTTCAAATGTGTATGTAATTCTGGTTTTTTGTTTCCTTTTTTGGTTTTTATTTCTTTCTTTTTAAGGCCTAACCAAATCTTTGTTTGTTTTGTTTGCTGATAAAATGACTGCTGGGTCCCTTTGGGTACCAGGGAGGGAAATATAATTGTCCCTAAAGCAACAGGATAATTCTGAGTATTCATGGTAAACACCTGTGTCAGAATTTGAAGCTTCACTTTTGCATGTAAGTTTTTGTAGTGAAGGAGTTACCTCTCCACATAATAATGTGCACACAAACTACAGCTCAGACTGGGTTGTATGGGAAAAGCAGCTTCATAATCAGCATTTAGAAAAAGGAAACTTGGTGTTAGTTGGGTGTGATTCCTGTTGGGAAGGGTTGGATCTGGCCCTGATTGTGACTAAGCCAGCACCCTCAGAGTCCATGCAGTGTTTTTGGGCACTGTGCAGTTAGATTTCACTTGTTCTCTCAGTGACTCAGCTGTTGAAAGGGTTTTAATTAAGACTAGTTCCTCCTCCCTTCCCTTAAATATCAAGACAGACTGCTATCTGTATTCCTACAAGGAGCAGAAGGGAAAATTGTTGAAAGAGCTCTCCTCCACCAGTGCTTCCACTGTGAGAGGGAATCCCAATTCCTATCTATAAAAGATAGAAAAAGCTACAAAAGGCCCCAGAGTGGAGGTTCCTAAGACTATAATCCCTGAATGGGATGTGTCAGAGTGGGAGTGCTGAGGTTACCTGCAGAGGGGAGCAGGTGCTTGAGCATGTCCCCACAGATTATTACAGTAACAGAGTAGAATTTTTCGAATTTATAGAGCGCTTCTAAATACTACTCTCTTGGAAATGGTGTGGCTATTCTAGTACCAAACTTGAAAAATTGTAAAGAGGTCTTGGGAAAAAAAGCTGGTTTTAATCTTCTGGACAGTGCTAAATAAAATATCCTAGTTGTGAGATTTATTTAAATCTTTTTATTTTATTCAGACTTTGTGCTTCTCCTCTCATCAATTTGCACTGCAATACTGAATATTCCCAGCGTAACTCATCAGATTTGCATTGTAACACATAACAAGAGATGCATTTGTCTGCTTCACATTTGTAGACAGTCCAAAGTACAGAATTTCTGTATTGGCACTGCAGTGATGTGTTTTACTTTATCAAAATAATGCTCTGTCATAACTGCATGAGGCGTTAAAAACATTTATATCAATTCTTCTGAGTGTAAAGATTTTTTAGCATTAATGTTTGCAGAGATTTAGCAAGGTCTTAAGTCATAAAAATCTGACGTGTCTGGTAGGTATTGGCCTTGTCAGGTGTTTCGTTGTTCAGAAGTCATTGCATACTGACATGTTGAAATACTTTATATATGTCATTTAATTTGCTTACAAAATTATTTCTGAAATGTTAAAGAATAAGGCTTTAAATTGGCATAGTGCTGATGCTTGGCACTAAGGATGCATATTATTTATCCTGTTCAGTGTTATTATGCAAATACTAAAAATTAAGTACCTTCTAAACTGTTTTGCTGGATTTGTGCACAAGTCTTTACTGAGAACTAAGAGATAATGAAGGCATGTTAGAAAGCAGTAGGTAACACATGAGGCTCAAATTTGCATTTAGCTGGGATTAGGAATGAACATCAGTGTTCTGTTAGTGAAAACAAAATAATGATTCCTTAAACTGGTTGAAAGTAAAGTGTTTCATAGGGACTTTGGATTTTGGAATAGCTTTTAAATAGTATTAATGCAGTAATGTTTTTCTAGATGATCACTAAAATGAGAAGGTGCTCGGTTTTATTCTTTTCTGTTATCACTACTTTGCCTGTTTTGATGCTTTACCTGACTTTTGCTACCTTCCTGATACTCCCATTTCAAAAGAAAAAACAGGGAAAAAAAGGAAAAATCATTCATTTTGTATACTTTATCCACAATCTTTTTGGCATTTTCATGAATCAAACCAATAGCTTAATTACTTGCTTATTTAATATACAGTAGCAGAGCTACCAAGCTGACAGTCTTTAGATCCCTCTGTGAAAGGTCTTTGAAATTACACTTGCAGAGAAATGTATGTCTCCCTTTTATTTCTTGTGCTGGGACATCTAATGTTTTCAGGCTTTCAGTCTCTTTTTAGTGCATGTTGTGTTATTAAATATTTAAGAATTATATGGTTGTAATGAATCTTATTTCAGAAGATCAGAATTTGGCTCATTGCAGAGAAATTTTCTGGTGAAATTTGTTTTAAAACATTCAGTATTAGAAGCACAGAGGGGAAGGAGAGAAGGGAGCTTGCCTAAATTCTGGGGTTTATGAGTCTAAGTCTTACTTTTGATAAGGCAGATGTTTTGCTGAAGGAAATGTGTAGTCTTGTTTAAAAATATGGTAAGTTCACATATTTATAGAAAAACTGAAATGCAGACAAACAGAGCTCGAATGAGGACCTAGTGTTCTCTTCTGTTTTTCTAGGAACTTTTACAACACTGGACTTCAGCTTCCATTGCTCTGCAAGCTTTTACAGGAGTTGGATTTAAACTGCAGTGATGTTGTTATTTGGGGAAATGTTGATTGTCAAACTATTGTGCCTGTTTGTGTGTTGATGCAAACTATTGCCAACTGAAGCGTTCAGTTATCATTATAGTCTGGTGTAAGACTGGTTATTTGCCTATTAAAAACTATGCTGAAATATTTGTAGTGAAATATTTATATTATATATTTATATATTTATATATTTTTATATTTATATATATATATATATATAAAAAAAAAAGAAGTTTTTATAAGTGTAGCTGTCATGAGTTGTCCTGCTGAGGACTGAATTGGAAAAGGGAGAATATGGAGAGTATTCCTGGCAGTCTGACTGTAGCAATACTACTGTTCAATGGGGGACAGTAAATAGTTGTGGGATGGGAATAGCTGCTTGTCTGCAACTTTGTAACAAAAATCAGGATTAGTCTTTGAAGTTCTGTGAGAGGATTTTAATAAAGAAAGAGGTGGTTGGATATTGAAGCTAAACACTGCAAAGAATCTTATGCAGTATACAATTTGAGGTGCTCAAAGGTTAAACAGAACGGTACATTTTAGTATAGATATTTTGATAGGAGTAGTCGAATAAATGAAAATTACTTTCTCGGGAAAACAAGTTTTTTTAAAGATTTTTGTTTGCCTAGTGATGTAGAAAATTGCTTTAAAAATTGAAAGGAAAATATGAAACTAAAAGTTCTATTCCATTTGGCAGCTGTTTTCCCTTTATTTTTTAGTGTAGTGTTAGGTTTTGATCATGTGTGTGAGCATTCATTGTATATTGAAAATGTACAAAGGCAGCATTAGAAAAGGTTAATAATTCTACATTATTTCTTAAATGTTTTATAGTTATTATAACGCTCACACTGTAACAGGTTCTGTTGTGTGTTGAGACTGGACGATGCAGTTATCAATATTTGCCAATATTGTAAGGAACCACCCATTGTGCTTGGTGTGATTGACTTCCAGGTGCCAGGGGCCTCTGTGACTCTGTTTGCAAGGTCAGAACACTTCACACTGACAGACTGTGCAAGTGTCTGTACACAGTGATCAGCTCCCTTCTCAGCCTTCCTGATAAGCTGAATAAATTAAACTCCTTAATAGGAAAAGATGAGGATATCAGATAGCTGTTGCAGACAAGCTGTAAAATTCTCTGTGAGCAAAGGAGAGAGAAAAAGACCAAAATAGTGTGGCAGAAGGGCAGTGTGGTTGTTGCCATAGTCTGAAAGGGTTGGCTGGCCTGCAGCAGTTTCAGAGAATGAACCAGTGACATGCAAATGGAGGAATGCTCTTCTGGAAACCTGTGTTGTTCACAATCTCACCTCAACATGTGTTAGCTCTCAGCAAAGCTGGTTTTCAGAACACTGTTCTCTTGCTTATTGTCTCAGAGACCACATCAAATAGTACCAGATTTGCTCACAAATTTTGTTGTGTGTTGATAAGGAGACCAAATTCTTTAGAAACACATTTGACTCACCTTGCTGCTGCTGAGAATTGCACGGGTAGCGCAGGTTCTACAAGAAAACAGTCAATATAGAAAATTCATTTGTGAGACATGACTACTTGCAAATTCAGGTAGTTAATGGTATTTACTTTACATTTCCTTTCCAGCTGTTCTAAGTGGTTTATTAAACTGAACATCTCTCTGTAAATACTAAGAAGAGAAGCTTTAAAAGCTACTAGGCCACGAGTAATTTGGACTGCTACTGTTAGATAAAGTGCATTATTCGACAAAGCTATGTTGTTCTATTGCACCCCTCAACCGGGTAAATAACTAATGAGGATCTCTGTCCTGCTCACTGTTGCTTTTTCCCCAAAGTACCAAAGCCAAACTTCAGCTTTTTGAGTGTCTTTGTTCATTTGCATTTTACTCTCACACTGTCTTTTCCAGCTTGGGCAGAACCCTCTTGTTGCTGTTGGCATGGAGGGTCTAATTTGATGAAGGTTGAACATTGTGAACGTAAACAGGGCTTTCAGCTCTCCATGCTAATTATTCTCATTTCATCAGGCACAAGTAATAGAACCACTTGCAGTGACCTGCTTTAGGGCTTGTATAAAGTATAAGGTTTCTTTCCTTGTTTTTCCCAAGCATTACCAGCAGTGGCCAGCTTTGGTGGTTGTAAATGCTGTTTAACTCCTCGTGTAACATCTGTCCTTCCACAAAGGAAGGTGCTGCCAGCTAGTTCAGCTAAGGCTTATTTGTGTATTTTTCTGAGAACTTCTGCTCTTAGTAACTAGAGATTTTTTACTAGTCAGCACTGCTTGTCAGGTTATTTATGCTGCAGATCTTGATTTTTTTTCGTCATTAGCTGTGAAAAATCTAAGATAATCAATATAACTGAGAAGCTTTAAGTAGCCACTGCGTGCTAGGTGATCAATGAGGCAACTACAGGCCATCCTACAAAACCTGATTTTTAAAATGTTTGTGAAATTACTTTTTTTTCTTTCTTTTAGATGTCAACACTTCATCTTAACTGAGACAGAAATGTGTGTAACTGGAAGAAAGGGTTTTTCTCTCCAGAGCTGAGTTATGTACCATAGCTTGATATTGAGGGAGTAGAATTTCAGAGGAATCTTTTCTGAATCTGAGAGTCTTAGGGATATTTTTAAATGTATTTAAAGAGGGGTTTATTTTGGTAAAATGTTGTCTTTTTTTTTTTCCCCTAAAGTAGTTTTGTCATCTTTGTGATACTACAAGGTACCTGAGACAGACTAACATTGTGCAAATCTGATTAAAATTATCTGTGCTGTTTCAAAGGTCAGGCACGCTCAGTGAATTTGCTTTCAAATTATTTTGTTTATTCTGTGTACGTATGCATCTTAAGCTCTATAAAGGTCAGGAGAGGAGATTCATTTTGGAATTTAGAAGAAGTTGAGTTTTTACTGCTGGTAGCCCTGGTTAGTTTCATTTGAACTAATGAAAATTGTTTGCCTTTGTTGGTTTTGTTTTGCTGTCAGTTTTATTTTCTAGTGAAACTTGGCTGTAACTATGAAGTGCATTTGAAAATAAGACAGTATTAGTAATGCATTATATTTTTTTCACATTGTACGTGATCTTAAAAATTAAGTGATGTTTGTACAAATTAAATAGTAGTCTAACTTGGTTTTTGGTTTCTTGGCTTCTTTAATTCATCTGGTAGACTAACTGTTTTCCCAACTAGAATAGTGTATTTAAAGGATGCACAGCATAAATGATTTCATAAAATAGGTGTGGTGATGCAATTCCTGTAGAATTTAAAATAGTCCTGCTATTAATGTTTAGGTTGAATGATACAACCACAAAAGGATTCTTGTGTGTGTTGTGAAGTGTAACTAATTGCAGTTTCCAGTCACAGAAATGGTGAAAATTAGTAAGGAAGTGGGCTTCTCTAAAAAACAAAAGGAACTGCATTGTAAGAGCCTAATTTTTGTCCTAAAAAAGGCTGTTATATAAGCTCCCTTGCATTCCAGTTCTGTCTCTAGAATGGCTGAAATATTTGGGGTTGCTTGACACAAAAAGCTTTTTAATGATACTTGTAGGAATGAAGAAATTTTCAAAACAATGTTTTTCACTAAAAAATGAGTATCTTTTTCAAAGTTTGCCTTCACTTGGGAAGTCTTGAGCTATTTAGGCAAATCAGATTTTCCTGTCAAGAGTATTCTGGCATTTTCTTTTCTGACTTAAGGCAGTGAAATCTGAATGAGGCAGAACATCTTGATTGAACATAGCACTAAAACTTAACAAAACTCTGTGTTATAATGCACATTTTACTGGAAGGATGGACAAATTTTGCAGTAATAGGAGAGGTTAAGAAAATTGTTCTGAGTCTTTTAGTGTGTAGAAGAATATAAATCTCATGTGGGCAGTTGTGGTTCTTTCAGCAGTATTAGATGTCATTGTAAGCAGAGCACTCATCTCCTTGCTAAAGATTGGTTCAATGTGTGTTTTACCTGCAGTTGCTTCAGTCTCTGTGGATGTAACCAAGCCTGGCCATTAGTAGCAACAGATTGCTCAAACTGTTTCCTTTTTAGTTTAAAAAATTGCTTTAGGAAGTCAGGTGCTTGTCCAGGCTGCTTGGCTCTAATTTTGTAGGGCAAAAATTTAATTTTTGCTGGGTGCCTCCTCTGAAGGACACAGGAGATGGTGGGGCCTCGACAGGTGCCCTTGCTTGTGGGGGTTTTGCCAAGATGCTGCTCCTGCTTTGAGGCACTTCTTTTTCTTGCCTGCTTCTTACTAATTAGTATCATTTATAAGCTTCCCTCCTGATTCATTATTTTTGGTAGCTGGCACTATAATTTCCCTTTATCTAAGTGTTTCCAATGAGAAGGATTTCTGTGTTCATCAGTTTTGCTGTTTGAATCCTAGTCCATTAATTAACTTCAGTGTTTTTTACCTGTTGTGAGTTGTAGCCTTCCCAGTGCTGCAACTGAAGCTGTAGCTGTTAGGCTTTGACAGTGTGATTTAAGAAAAATTTTTAAAAATTTAAAATTGGAAAACCTTAGGATATTTGAGTTAGAACTTACAATACGTTTTATAACAAAAATCCGCAAAACCCCAAGCATTGTGTGTACTTGACTTACTTGGAAAAATTCCTGTTAAATAATATGTTACCCTGTTTTGCACTTTCTCAGGTGTCAGGGAAAAAATTGCCTTCTAGTATTATGATATTGACACTTCTCATGTCACAGTAATTCTGATGCATGGCTTGTTTTGAGAAGACCTGCTCAGGTGGGATAAAATCCCAGTGTGATGGATGCTGTGATGGCACATCTCTGAGGAAAGCTTGAGAGTAAAAGCTAGAGGCCAAGTACCAGGATCTGAATGCAGGGGAATAGAAAACAGAAAGTAAGAAATGGTGGAAGTATTGTTCTTTAGAGGAAGATTATTAATACTTAACTTGGGGAGTGATATATAAGGGCTGGTGTTCCACACAATCAGGATTCTGGCTCATATAAATGCTTTGGATGCTACTTAAAGCTTCTGAAAGTACTTTATTATTTTCTTCCGGAACTGTGTTTTAATACAGAACCATGGTCATATTCATATATTTACATGTAATAAAACATTTGTGCCAGTGAACTTCTTTTAAACTTTGATATATAAAAGAAACTCTTTTGGAAAGTTTGGGGTTGGTAGTAGATTCTGATGTATTAGGTACTAAGCATCCTATGAGATAAATTTGGAATCCTATAATGAGGAATACTTTGTCCATGAACTTTTTTGTTATTATTTGATACTGAGACCAGAGCAGTGGCTTTCTGTGTATGGAAATTTGGTGTATGGTGTGACTATGCTGTAGTGGGCACTGCATAATGATGTACTTTGCTGCATTTGCATTTATTTTATTGTCATTAGGAAGTTTATAATGGCTATTTTTCTTGCAGTGTAGGAGTTAATTGCTAGATAGAATTCTCTAATGGATGGCTTCAAACTGATGTAGCTTTATCTGATGGCATATATATTATATGTATGTATGTATGTATGTATGTATGTATGTATGTATGTATGTATGTATGTAT